>JAHLSL010000018.1:18531292-18631363 GCA_025920805.1 Petroica traversi | reverse complement strand
TTCTTCCGCACCGTTAACCTCAATGGCGGCACCTCAGCCCCTGGCAGGAGGCAAAGATGAAATGAATTCCTCTTTAATCAGAAATAATAATAATAAAAACACACACAAGGCTCCCTCTGCCTTTTATTTCAGTTTCCCTTTTCGGGGAGGGGGTGATGCCTTGGGAGTCTCCAGCCCCTGCCCCTGCTCTGCTCCTTGGGTGTGCCTCTGGCAGAGCTGGAGGTGGCCCAGCTTTGGTGGTCACCCAAAGGTGGTCACTCCACTGGGGATGGGGGCTGTAGCCCCAGCTCTGCTCCCTCTGCCCCCCTACTCCCTCCTTTGCTGCTGCTTGCTGCTGACAGCCTGGAAGCTGGCTGTGCTGCTGGTGTGAGCAGGCAGCCTTCTCAGGGCTGCCCACAAGAAGGGAAAGTTAGGCTCTTATTTTCCCTCTTCCCCTGTAATTCTGTCTGTGGGCTGATTGAGATGCTCCACAGAGCAGCAGGTTTGGAGCAAGTCCTGCTGGTGTCAGTCAGTCGAGCTCGACTGGCTCTCTGGCTTCTGTTGGCCTCAGCTGGGCTGGAGGTGCCCAGGTCCTAGCCGCTTGTTTTGCTGAGTAGTCAGGGACAGATCTAGAAGAGGTACATGTTCAGAAAATGCACCCAGATAGACTTTTAATGAAATAAATCCCTCTATATGTAAATAAGGCTGGAAGTCACCTCACAGCCCCCTCCACCCCAAACTCCCCAACTCCCAGATGCCCTTACAACTTAATCAGACTTGCAAGCAGAAATGATCATCAACCAGCAGAAAAGGGAATCCTACAGTAACAATGGACTGAGTGCCCATCAGCTGAGGGGCTGCATTTTGAACGAGGTTTGGATGCTGTTTTCTCCCTCGGTCGCTGGCATTTAAGAACTTTGTCTCAGGCTCAGCCCAAGTCTGTGTCAATGAAATACTGGAGGGGTTTCTGTATTCCTTGTATTCCATGTGTGAGGGCTGCTCCTCAGCCTGATCTACCAGCTACCTTCAGAAGCTGCCCTGGCAGCTCTTGGAATCCTGTCCCCAAGATTACCCCAACAGCAATTTGTCTCAGTCCTAGCTCCTGAGTCAAGAGATTAAATGCAACTCTCAGCTTTGATGTATTTTCAACTAATATAATTGTGAGGAAAAGCCTAGCTCAAACCTTAGCAATAAATTGAGAAGGATGTAAAGTTTGTAAATTTGTTTGTATCTCAAGCTGTAACTGAATCATGATTGATACAGTGTTTGGGGATGACAATGGGAATCTTGTATATTTTATGAATCAAAACATTTTTCTTCTTTAGAAACAAACACAGGATTACTAGTAATTTCTGAGCATAATTTTTCTCTTAGATATCTACAGCTGGGTAATCACATAAATTCATATGATCCAGTGTTAAAGAATACCCTGAAACCAAAACATACAAATAAAAAACAACTGATTTTTTTAAAAAAAATATTTTTCAGTTATACTATTCCTTTCTTTAATTAATTACTTTTAAAGCTAAACAAGTCCAATATATGCAAATTACTTTTAAAAAACCCAAAATGGTGCAGCTGGGCTAGATTATTTTAACAGAAATGTCATAATTTAGCTAGTTAATACTCTGGTGTCACCTTGGAAGGCAAAGATGCAGTCTTTACTCTAAACTCCTCATTTAGGAAAGAATTTTTCTTCAGAGCACCTGAGGATCTTGTGGGATGCTCTTCAGAAATGCTTTTTGAAGTTAGCACAGAGCAGATAAGCAGGAAAAAACAGATACAGTGTTTCTGTGTTATTGGTGGGAAGCAAAGCCAAAAGTAGATGGAAGGTACAGAGAAAAAGAGTAGCAGATCTTGGAACCAGGTTATTGCTAATGTAGTAAAGAACTATTAAATGTTTAAGTTGCCTTCTCAGGCTTGGACAAAATCAAGAGCAGGTTTGATCTTCTCTTGTCTAGAGACTAACAGGTCACCCCAGGTTTCCTGAATCCCACAGAGAAGCAGTTCCTCTTGGCAGAAACACTCTGGCAGTTCGTGGGATGTCTGTGAGGTGGCCTGGGCTGTAGAGCACCCTGTTCTGAGCAGGGTTTGGCTGTCAGGCTGCTGGCATCCTGCTGGGACAAAGTACCTTCTGAGAAATGGCATCAAATGTCCCAGGGGACTTTAATGCTCTGACCACCCTCACCTGTAGCCTCCCAATGCCCCCCACCCTCTGGCCCATGAGCTGGGGCCCAGGAGGTCTATTTAAGCTCCTGGCTGGGCCTTGCTTTGTTTATGCAGGAGGAGGGCTGTGTCCCTGACCCTTTGGCTGGACTTTGCCCTTGCATTGTAGGTAGCTTGTTTTCTGGCTGCCTCCCTTATACATGTCTTACACTCTGCAGAAGCTGTGACTTCTGCATGGTCTGTAGGCCCTCATTGCAGCATTTTCCCAGCACTGTCTGACCCTGCTGATGGAGCCTGCTGGCAGCTCCTGGCTGTGCCTGCTGTGCTCAGGCACTGTGCAATCCTGCCCCACCACTGTGTGCTGTGCTGGGGCTGCCCTCGGCCTGGCTTGCTCTCCCTGAGTGCACAGCTGGCCCCTGTTCTTCCCTCACAGATGTCTTTGCTTGTCCCACAGAGCTACTGCAGCCCTATGTGCTTCCTCTTGAGGGTTTGCAATTTTTTTTTTGAGAGCTGATGTTGGAAAAAGAGGCCTGAAGGGTCCATCAAAGATTTACTTGAGGTCCTTGATACTGTTTGTTTGTATCCTGGCTGCACTCAAGAATTCAAAAGATTATCTAAAAGCCTATGTTCCTCAGTGTTTTCCCCCATGAGAGCTCAATAAATAATTGGAAGGTAAGAGTTTAGTATTTTGTGAAATATTGGCAGTTAAGGTGTGTGCCTCTTGTTGTGTGTGAAACCAATATCTCAAAACCCTCTCCTAGGGTCAGTGAAGAATTCTAGGTCAGACAAAATTTGATGTGTGATTGAGAACATTCCCTTTCCCCTTCTCTTTCCCTTTACAGTTTGGATACTTTTCACAGATCAAAACCTTTGTAGTCTCTGATTATTTCTTATAGATATTTTAAATTTCTTTTTACCCCCTCTTCTCCTACTTAACATCTGTGTTAGGCTATCTTAGTGCTAGTACTGTTTTTCCTGAAGCTTTTGCAAATACACCAAGAATGCATTGCTAGACGCTTTTCAGATATGACCATGTTTGCTCTTGTATGAGCCCTTATTGCCAAAAATGCATATGAAAATTTGCAAGCCTTGACTTAAATTTGGTGTTCTCTTAGCCTGGGACATTAGCTCCCACGTTTGCTTTGGCATGTGAAACAAAGTTAATTTGAATTTCTTCACTCTAACAGTAAAAATACAGCAGAGTTTTTCTTCATAATTATTTTCTTTTCCCTTAAACTCACTGCTTCTCTTCTGAAAAAATGTATATGCAATTGCTAGCTTATGACTGCTGAAGTGATTTGGAGACAGATCTGCCACAGCGTCTTCTATGTAAGTGCTAGCAAGTGTGGACTTAGCACCTCATACTTCTTGGGGGAAGAGTTAGGGAAAAGAGAAGAAAAGGCACAATTCTGAAAAAAGTAAGTTCTTACATGTAGCTTTTCCATTACTAGCAAATCACTGACCGGTGAAGAAAATACACTTTTTAAAAAGTACGCAAAACTCCCGTTGGAAAGATCAGTGACGAACTTGCACCTTTGGAGAGAGGAAAATATCCCTCTAAGCAGGCGAGCATTCACATTCACACCAGTGATTGTGTTGACGATGTAAATGTGTGTGTCAGAGAGCATTATGTCCCCACCCTGTGACAGCTGCCTGGCCGCCTGCTTTAGCGCCTGCACAGAGCTGCACCGGCGCTCTCTGCGGAGGCTGGCGACAAGCGGTGCCCGCGGGTGAGTCCGACAGGAAAGCTGTGAGGGTTTGCCAGAAAGCTGGAGGCACAGAGCTGTGCAGGGTGGGAAAGGGGAGAGAGGGCAGGAGCTGCTCAGCCAGGCAAAATGGGCCCTACCACTGCCATCGCCTGTGTGCTGCACGGGAAGGAATTAGGTGCTGGCTGTAAGGCCACTCTGTACAGCTCCCCGTGGGCTCCTGATCCCTCTCCTGGGACCTGGGACTGCCGTGGTACAAGTAGCAGTGTTGGGCACAGGGAATAGGGCAGAATTTTTTTCTCTTAAACTGGTTTGTGAGGAATCTTTAATTATGGTAACAAATATCTACAGTTTAGGACTTCTCGATGTTTCTAACCCAGTGATGAACTGCGAAGGGAAAAAGAGCTTAATCTTTAGTAAAGAGCAACTCTTTCTCTTTTAGAAATGCCAACATTTCTCACCGAGGTTGCTTCACACACACATAAACAAACATGACTTAAAAGTACTTCTTTCTGAAGGTTTGCAGTGTATTAGTACTCTTTGCAAACATGTTCAAATATACATGTTGCATGCATGCCTAGTATGTGAGTAAGTATTAATTTGTCTTAGCATGTCTAAAGGGTATGGGCTTTGCATGTGGTGTCTGTGCTGTGGTGCTCGTGAGTGCTTGGGTGCTGAATGTACAGGAGATGCATCTCTGCAAGTGAAGGCATCATCAAACATGCACACATTCTATGGCTGTGATTATGCCCAAGAGTGAGGTGAGAAAGTGTGAATGTTTCTGTGTGACTGTATGTGTTCCGCTTTGTATCCTTGTACACTTGATGGATGCCCACATGCTGGCAGCCTGGGATTCTCCTGTGTGAACACACCTCAGGTTTCTGTGTGGTGAGTGGGAACTCGTGGGGCACATGTGAATGTGAGCCTGCACATGGCTGAACGTGGATGTGTGGGAAAGGGAGCACGAGCAAGCTGCACATCTCCTCTTGCGGAGTACGAGCAGAAAACTACAGTACCAGGAGGACCTTGGCTGACAGTCTGGCAGAACCAGGCGTGTTTGCAGAAGATGAAGCAGAATAGACAACGTGAAAGTTATTTTTGTATATCAGCTGAAGCTTTATAGAGACATCAACAAGCTCTTGTCTCATGCCAGCTTAATTCCTAGTTAATCAGCAGCCTGCTTGGGCAAAGGAAGGAACTCGCATCAGGGGCTGATGATGAGCCAAACTTCCCAATACTGATTCGGGAGCCTGTGAGGAGCCCTCAGTATTGCTCTGCCTGCATTTGGCTGCATTGCTAACCCCTGAGTAATGCTCTGGGATAGCTGAATGCTTCACCACTCGTATTCTGGTGGAAACTACTCCTGCACAGGGAATGTGGGTGGGTCCTTTGGGTATCCCTTCTCAGGTGGTGAGCAGAAGTTTTTTCACTGTGTCTCATTAGATGCCTTATCCAGGAAAGTTTCAGGAGACCTAAATAATCCCAAGGCTTTCATCCTCTCTCTTGGGGCACTTCCATGTAACCTGCAAGTTGACTTTTGCTTGCTTCATTTCCCTTACATTTAGTGAGATCGTCCTCTATCCGTGGTGCCCTATAGAAATGTTGTCTCTTCCTTTCCTCATTCATGAACAAAACCCCTCTTTTGCTCATGAGCTTTGTATATTGCGGCTGAGGGCCAGCTCACTGTCTTTTCTAGCATGACTTTCCCATCTACTTTGCTGAAAAGCCACCTTTCTCCCTTTTTTTTCCTATCTGCTTTCTCTAATGCCACCAGAGTGGGGTGGGAGGGCAACTGCCTGCTCTGTGACTGGCTTGTGCTTACCACAGACCTATAGCCAAACTAATTAAAGTGCTGATTGCTCAAGTCCTGGCCACCAGCCTGAGAGTTACTTTCTGGGAGCAACTGACATGGTTCCTTACTGTTCAAATGTCCTCAGAGAGTAAGTGGAAACAGGAAATTCTCATCTTGCCTGCTTGAGATTCAGCCAAACTGGTTACCATGGGGTGAAATGACCTTGGGAATGCCTTGAGTGTTGGCTGTTTCAGGCAAGTTCTGTGCATGTCCTTGTCTTGCAGCACTCTGTATGAGGGCAAACATTACTCATTTTATAACACTTCCCACAAAAAGAAAAAAAAACCAACCCAAAACTAAAACAACAAACTAAGCTACTATGAATTTCCTAGGTATTGGAAAGCATCCATGGGTAGTTGTTTTATACAGCTGGTGCTCATGTCTTGTCTGTTTTCATATTGGGTTTTTATCATGATGAAGTATAGTGTGATTCAACCATCAAGCATTCAGGTAACCCCCAGCACATCAGCTTGCCTCCAGCTTTGCCAGGCAGAATAATTTCTTTTCCTTTTGGATGCTGAGCAGGATGGTGTTTATTTCATCCTCACAAAGGAAGTGATCATCACAGAGTGGGTGCTGTGACCATAACTGTGGCAGAAGAACTTTTGTTGGACTGTAGGCATAAAACAAGTCTTCACTTGGCCCTGCCTGCATTGCTGAGCTGACAAAGGAGAAAATCTGGTATCATCTACTTAAGTATTTGATATCCTTTGCTCCATGTCATTAATAAACGTGTGAATTGGCTGATATGAAACTCGGCTATTCCCTTCCCCATGCTGATCATTGTTGTGTTACCTTTGTTTTATGGGCCATAAGCCAGGTTTGAGCCCACGTGATGCTGCTCTGTGCAAGCCCATCTGGTGTTGCTTTCCTACCAGAGTTTTGCCAGGCCCTTTTCTCAAGGCTATGGCAATACTGTTGGATTCCCACTCTCCTTTCCTGTACTGGTACAAGTTCATTTGTGTCTTTCCCAAGGTTCCCACTAGACTGTCTGCCAATGGAGTTTGTCACTGTTCCCACTGTAAGGCCAACAGTTGTGTGCAAGGTGCTGTAGAGACAGAGACCTCATATGTCTAAAAGCACTGACGTGAGGGTGGCTGGAGGGGAAAAGTTGAGAAGACATAAAAACAGGCACTGAGAATGGAAGTGGCTTGTGTTGCTTCCCCTAGCACACTCTGATTAAGAGTTTCTCATCTCTTTTGCTAGAAGGCTAGGTTAAATACTTCTGAACGTTTTCCTACTTTGCTTGTTTTCAACCAAGAACTCCAGAATCAAATACCTCCATTGCTTTCTGAAACTCTTAAACAACATATTGTCTACTCTGGGATCTTCCTATCTAACCTCAGCTTCTTTGGCCTAGGGAAAAGGGAAAGCAGATCATGAGGATACTTGAATGGAAAGCACCTGGCCAAAGCCTGACAATAGGGGAACAGCTGATGTTGGCAGGAGGAACGGAAGAAATGGTCTGGAAATGGGCTCCTATTCTCTTGAAAAGAGCAGAATTCCTGCTGGGTTGCTGGCCTTGGGCAGGTATTCCTCCTGATGGAGCCAGGCTAGCCAAGTTGTTTCCATGGCAGTCATCTGGACTGTGTGTCCACGCAATCTCCTGAAGTCTCTATCTCTCCTTGCAGTTTGTAGTGCAGGCTGCTCTGTGAGTATTACTGGGCAGTGTGCTAAGAGGGGGCTGCATTGTTTCACGTGTTCTTTCAGTGTGCTGGAGGGGAGGGTATGGATGCACTGTGACCTGCCAGTCTGAAAGGCTCCAGCTACCTCCTGGTACTGAACAGGACGTGACATAATTTCCAGTCTGGTTTGGGGAAACTGATGGAAGTATGGATGGAGCCCCAGAACTGTGATCAGTATATGTCAATTACTGATGTCCTGAAGTTTGGCAGTGTTTTAGTTTCACCTCTCCTGCATCATCATTTATCCCTCTAAGTACAGTGCCTTTATGTTCTGCAACACTCACTCTCACTCCTTTTTTTTCCTGCTTGCCCAACTGCAGCTCTTTGCCCCACCCCAGCAAACTGTCTTGTTGGGTCTTTTCACCCAGAATGATGGATATTTGAGGCTCTTTCTATTGCTACCAGAGCCAGAGATGTAGAGAGGGAGCCTAAGATCTGACCTAGGATTCAAGTTACTTTCCAGAGCAGTTCTTGTTCTTGTTACAGGCTGTCTGTGTGCCAGTGAAATGCCCAGGCTAGGTGAGTGGAAGGCCTGGAGAAGACTTGAGGGAAACATGTCAGTAAGTCAAACTTGTGGAAGGGAGGTGGGGAGGGCAGAGCCTGGGTAATCAGATCTCTTTCCTTGAAACTCCTCACTGATCTCCCTGTTAATTCCACAGTGGTCAGTGCTGAGCATATCCCACCTCTGCTCTGTCTTGCCTGAGGTCTCTAATATCAAACAGGGCCACGTAGAGAAGAGTGCCACAGAGAAAAACATTCTGGCATCAGGCAGACTGTGGTCATAACCACTGGAAAGGAGTTGAGACTGATGGGAAGGGTGGCTGTGTTTCTTCCTCTCTAGCCTATCATCAGGACTTGGAAAATTCTCCATGTATTGTGGGTTGCTCATCTTTTCCTAAACCCATCACCTTCGTAATAAGTGACCTAGGGAAATGTTTATGCCAAGAAATGGGAGGGGAAGGCAGAAGAGACTTTTCTTGATCAAAGTGGCAGCTGGAAAGTACCTTGGTGTGTCTGCTTTGGCTCTGTCCATCTTTATGTCAGATTGAAGGGAACCTGTAAACATACTCCAGCTTCTCTGATTGCATCTGAGTAATTTTGGGCTCTGCCTCTGGGGCCTTGTTTACTGTTTGGGAAGTGGTCTTTCCAGTTCTCCTTCCTGTATCCAGGTATGGTCCAGGACTTGCTTTCTCCTTGTCAGACCTAACAGTGATTAATAAGGACACACATTTCCTGGGTTTTTCACCCATTTTTCTTAAAGACTTGCCTGCCACTGGTGAGGAGACTGAGATAATGAACCACTGCTGGCATGTGAAGGGCCTGGGGGCAGCAAGTCTTGGAGAAGCTGTGATGCAGTTCCAAGCATACAGAGAACACAGGGCACCTTACAGAGACAAATTCTGCTGTCTGCTGTAGGTTTTTGGCAGCTGAAGTGAAACACTGGAATCTGTGGTTCGTAGTTATGCACACTGATACCTTCTTGGGGGTGACAATCCCAGCAATAGCTGTTGTGGGACTTCTGGTTCTTGTGAAACATTTCTTTGCTGTCTCAAAGATCAAGAAGAGCCAACAAGTGAGCACCCTGGTAGATTTCTCATTGGACTTGAGACTTTTTGCCTCTCATATAATTTATGTGAGATGCAATGTGCTGTGAATCGAAGTGTTTAAGTGGATGTTCTTTTGCTCACCTTTCTCAAAGGGATCATGGTCAAGTCTTCCCTTGTAATCAGTTAGTCTGTCCTAAGTACAAAGCTCAAGGCCAGCCCTCCTGTAAAAAAATAAATACTGACAGTTGAATGGCAGGAAGGCTTCCTGGGATTGCTGTATTGCCTGCCTGCAGTAATGTCATGTTGCCTGAGCTCTTATCACCCAGTTACATTACAAAAGCCATGTGTGGAACACATGTGTTTTGCAGTCAATCCTTTATTCCCTGTTCCATCTCACAGGGGAGTAATTGCCAGCAGTTTCCTTTCACTCCCATCTTTAATGACTCCTTTAAACAATTTGATCGCATATTTAATATTTAGACCTAAATCAAATCTAGGATAGGATCCAAACCTCCTGCATATTCCTATTTGTGGCTTAACTGAGTGTTGTAGGAGATACTGGCTGAATTTATTCTGTATTTTTACGCCATCTTTAAGACAGCAATAACTGTCCTGTAGATACTGTGTAAGGATCTCCAAAATGTCTTGGTGCTGAAATACTAGAACAATAAAATCCATAAAAGTGATTCGGGAAAAAAATGTAATGCTTCCAGACAAACACAGCCCTCTCTTGAAGAGAGTGGCACAGCACTATGTAGCTGTAGATAGCAATCCTATGGGGCATTGAGCTAGAAGATTCAATCTTTGTAGTACCACAGCCAAACTAGAATAAAAGTCTGATTTCAGTCAGAAATATAGTCTGGAGAATCATCTCAATCCAAATGACTAGAACCAAGTTTGATTGGCCATTACAGAGCTCTCAGAGGTGCTGAGTCTTAAATTTTTCTTGACTGCAAGTATGGGCTGTCCATTATAATTCAAGTGAAGTTTTAGGTTGAGGAAGTCAAAATCAATGTGTTCTTTAGGGCTGTCATCCCTAGGGAGATGTTTGGTTCTCATCAGGACTTTGTTCTCTCTTACTACAGGATGACAGTTCTGGCTATCACTTGCTTGAATTAACACATTATTTTTTTAATCATAGTCTGCTGGGCCTTTAAAACAAGGAGGAGATCTGGTGCCTTTGGACTTCTGTGTCCTTCATTCTACTTTACTGTAGAAATGGGTGACTTGATCCTAAAGCTTGGGGTTCAGGCTAGGGTTAAGACCAGGTCTTGCTAATCATGGACACCAAAGTTGAATGTTCTCTGAGAACAGAAGCTTAGAGTATTGTGAGGGAGTAAATTGTTTTCTTGATATAATGCTGAGTTGTTCTAATGGCATGTTACAATGATATTGAGGCTTATGGCTAACAGGAACAGTGTCTCTGAAAGTAATCCCACCCTAAGAAATCTGAAACAAATGAATACATTTAAAATCAGGCACTGTAAACTTTCTTATGTATTTTTTTTCCTAATTGCTAAATTCAAAGAGAAAGAAGATAGATGATTCTGTACCTGTTTTTTAGTTGTCTGAAGTATGTGAAAATTTTCAAGTTCTGTGTTTCAGTCTGTCACTCTTTGAGAGGGCCTGGTGCTGTGGCACTGGGAGGGGAGTGCAGCCCCTTCCCATCAGCAGTCTTCCCCCCTATCTTCCTCCTCTTCCTCACCTGACTCAGCTGTACCTTCAGCTTAGACACCCAACAGCTGGATGCCATGCTAAAATGCCTTGATGAACCAGAGCTCCCTGGTGCTGCCCCAGCTCCCGTGGGGACTTGCTGAAAGACATTGTTTTCAAGAACAGCCAGTGCTCAGCTTTTTGATGAATTTAGTTCCAGCTGGCATGGGGTAAAGTCAGTCTCTGGTGCAGGGAGGGAGGAGAAAAGGATCACTGTGTGACTGCTGCAGCCCACATGTACAGGAAGGAAAGATGGGGGAAAAAATAAATGAAGGCAGAAAGTGGAGAGGATACCATTTAGTAACCTCTGAAACTGGGGTTAATCATATTGCTTCCATTGAGGACCACATCCTGCTTACAGCCAGACCTGTGTGAAGCTGGTGATAGCAGCCAGAATGCACCAGCTCACAAACAAACAAGCAGAGAGAGGAATAAAGGAAGGCAGGAAGACAGATGCCCCTTGGGCAAACACTTGTTAAATTGACAAACTTGTAGAAAATGATTAAGGCTCTGGCTGTTCCTAGTCCAGAGGGGCCCTGAGCTGCTGCCTCGAGCTAAGATACAAAGGTAGTTCCTTGGGAGCCTGCAGTGGACAGGGCACAGAGGGAGGTGAAACAATTACTGCCTGTCTCTACGGTGCGGTCTCTTGTCAACTGTTATTTATGTTTCCCCAAATGTTGCAGTCTTCTTACAGGGAAAACAGGCCCTGCCAATCTATGGCAAAATAATTGCAGCAACGTTTTCCTCCCTTCCTTCCTCCCTCCCTCTCTCCCTCCCTCCCTTCTTGCCATGTCTTAGTCTCTCCAGCTCTGATTTACCTTGGGCTCCTTTGATAATGAATTGTGATTTAACCTCCACTGAGAATTCAGATCTCTCACAGACTAGTCGGGTTGAGTGCTCACTTGTGCTTGGGACCCTGCTCTGAGCCCTGCTGGAAGCCACCCTAAGACAAGAGACCCAGGCCATTGCAGCAAAGCTTGCTGAAAGCATTTACGCCAGTTTTTGTCTTTTCTCCATTAGCTTGCAACTGAGGCAATATAAAAGTTCTTCCTTGTCTTTCACAACTGAAACATACTTCCAGGAAGGGTGATTACACACTTACTCTTTACCCCTCCTGGAGGATTGCCTGTGCATCTATATCTATTCAATATCTGTCTGTTGTCCTTGCACTTGATTTTCTTCGGAGATCTCCATTGAGCCAGCAAAGAATCAAACCATGGACCTCAGACTGGGACAGTTTGTGCTAATTAACAGCCCAGGCTGAGCCTGTAATTCCTTAGTATGAGAGTGTGGTGCAGGGTTATAGTTGTGGTGAACAGCTCCTTCACCAGAAACCTCAAGTCTTCCAACAGCCCATGGGGTTTGTTTAACAGAGGAGCCTGTGCTCCCCTCTGCCAGTGGCACCACACAGTCCAGACAGAAGGTAGATGGAAACAAGCAGAGACCTTTGCCATCTCTTTTGGCCTCTCTTAGAGCAGGGATGCTTTCAGGGAAAAGCCATCAGCACTTGGACACTGTTTCAAACTTTGGGCTTATTCTCACTCACTGTTCCGTCCACCATCCCCCCTTCCCTCCATTCCAGACACGCATAAAGCCTGTCAGGAAAGGGTTAAGTGCTGCCTACCCCAGCCAGCTTTGCGTATTTAAAGTGAGTAAAGGTTTAATTACCAAATGATGACAGTGTCATATGGTTTTGGTGATGGCGCGTGGCATTCGATGAATGCAGAAGAGGGGAGGATGTGAGAAAGACACTGAGTGGCAGTGGGGAAGCGAGGAAGCTAAAAATGCCAAAGACAGTAAAACATCTGTAATTTGCAATTCGCTAGTGTTCGCTGATTGCTCATGGATTAAAGATTAAAATCTATTCTCTGGCAGATGGGGGAGAGAGAGAGAGGAAATTCTTACGAGCATGTTTTGCATCTGCATTTCATTCTGCTCCTCTTTACAATAATCACGGATGAGGAAATAAACCCAGATCTGGGCTGGCGGGAGGCGGGGAAAGCGCACAATATAGGCAGGACTCAGCATGCTTCTCCTGCTCGAGAAATGCCAAGCACAGAGAAGGAGCTGACATCAGGATTGCTCTTCTTGATGCCTGGGACTCTGTTTTGGCTGCGGGAGGATGAATGTTCCCATGAGGCTCGGAAGTGCCAAGAGCCAGAGCAAAGTCTTTCTTCTGGTCACCCCAATTCTGCATTCTGGGGTTTCTTTGATAGGAAGGGGACGTTAGCCATCTGTCCCGTCTCAAGGGATGACTGAGTCTGGCTACAGTGTCCATGATGTGATGTTAACGCTTGCAGGCAAACAATACAAGTAGAAATAATGTTTGCAAGTATAAATCATTTTTATAACTTCAGCTAATCAGAATCTGTCCCTTTTATGGGCATGATGAGCTCTCTCTCTTTCTCCCTCTCTCGTTCTGACTCTCACACAGGGTTTCTCAAGTGTGCAGGACATTAAAAGAAAAATGGATAATAAAACTGCAAATACAAGGCCGGCTCCTTAGAGGGGCTGGGTAGTCATGACTGTGGTTGGCTTCACTGGAGCCAGATTTTGTGGTGAAGCCCACAATTTGAAAAGCATGAGGCAGCCTTAGGACTTGCACACCCTGGCAGCCTTGTGGAGGTCAGGGCACTCTGTCCCTGCAATGGAACAGAGCTGGTGGTCTCCTGCCTGGCAGATCTGCCTGGTCTGCAGAAATTCTGCTCTCTGGAAGGAATAAAGATTACATCAAATGATCAGGATAGCACAAAGGGGCTCGTAGTTCCTGACCCTGCTCCTGGCCATAGCTCAGTTCTTTAGGTAGTTGTGGTTGCCAGGAAGGGCAGCTTCTCCCTGCAACAGTACAAACCAGTGTTGGTGAGGAACTGTAGTTCCTTTCTGCTCCATCTGCCTCCCACTTCAAATACTACTGGCTTAGCTCTACCCATGGGAAAAAAAATTTGTTGGGTGTCTTTGGAAATGTTGTCTGAATACCAAGGTGCTATAACCTATCAATGAAAATATTCATTCCACAAACAGCATGCATTGCTATAACATTTATTATATGAGCACACCTTTCTGTAAATTAATTTGTCATATGCTTACTCCCATCTGTATGCACATACAGAGATGCTCCTAAATCCCAGTCCTCATCCAACACTCCTATGCACTCTGACTATTCAAACACTACCATAATTTTGGGTCATGGACGTGGTGTGAACATTCCAAATGGAAACTGGACGGGTCTAGGCATGGTTCAAATGGCATTTGTTATGACAGAGGAAAAGGGCACTGGCCTAGGTGTCCTTGGGGTCCCTCCCATCACACCTCTATTGTGTTTCTGTGTCCCTTCCATAGCTGTGACTTAGCAGCCACCTCCCCGTGCCATGTTGTTGCCTGGGCTCTGTGCGCCCCTGATATGGCTGCAAGTCAACCCACAGTAATCAGATTTTTCACAAGCACCACCCAGGTCTTTGTAAAGTGTGAAGACACACTTTGTGGGGAGGAAGTGAATGCTCGTGATGCTGTTCTGGCAGTCCTGTCTAGGTATTGTGAAACTGCACTCTAACTGCTGAGTGCTGCTGCTGCTCAGTCACCTCTGGATCTTGGTTTGTGTATCATGGAGCAGCCCTGCTCTTCCTGATCCTTGATGTTTTTCCATCCATTCTGACTGGAATCCTGGGCTTGTTCTTTCTACTGATTGTAGCAGTGCTAGCTGGAGGTAACAGAAAGATTTAATTGGAAAATGTGTTTTTTCTGAGCAGTGCCTGGTACAGCTTGCCTACAGCTTAAGCGAAAACTTAGGGCTCAGTTTAGAGTTGAGAGAATAAAAAAGCTGAGCTGTAATAGGAGGGATCTGGAAAGATTCTGATGAAGGGAAATGGGTGGTGCCAAGATATATAATCTGATTTCTTTTTCCTTTTTTTTGGGGGGGGGGAACAACTGGTAAGTGTTGGGATAGTGTTTAATATTTTTATTTAAAAATTAATTTTGCATTTGATAAGTGAGAAGGAAAGTGTCAGAGAGAGAAAAGAATGTGCACAGGAGGAGAAAAAAAAACCTTGATGTGCGGGCAAAAAAGAACCCAACATTTGATTAAGAAGAGGAAAGTGATCTCTTTGAATTGGGTCGCTGCTGTTGGACCACTGGGAAAGCTGTGTCTCTGTTTGCAAGTGATCTGTTTCACCAAGCGAGAAAGATCAGGCAGAGCAGAAGAAAAGCTGAAGAAAGATCAATGGGAGGAGGGGGACAGCATGGCAGATTTAATTAATTACTGCATATTAAAATGTTTGTTTACAGTAACAAACAGCTACAAGAGGTCTGATGTTAATTAATTTACAGCATTTTTCACCAGTCCCTTTGCCGTTGCTGGCAGTCAAGGAGGTAACACTGTGGCAGGTAAGATAATCTCTCCTTGGATTTACAGCAGCATCTTGGAGGGGAGCTGAGGAGGCAGTGCAGCTCTGACTGGCTGCCTCTGCACAGCACAGGGCTGAGGGGATCTTGTCCAGCCAGTAAAAGGCAGGCTGGACAAATGGTGCTCCAGCATAGCTTGGGAGTTGGGTGGTGTAAGAGCAGGTGCAAGGCTTGGGTAAGAATGCCAGGCTTTTTGGGATGGGTTTTGGTGTCATCTTGGTTGTGCTGCATAGGCAGGTGTGCTCTCAGGTTGCAGTTGAAGTTAACTGAGGGTCCTGCTGCTCCAAAGAAATCTGGGCAGTTTCTGTGGTATTTAGGACAGTGTAATTTGATCTTTCTAGGATTGGTATGCAGAGAATCACAATCTCCTCCATGCGTGAAAGATTCTGGAGTAGCATGTTCTGCCCCAAAGGCAGGTGCGGTCAGTCTCTGTGGGCACTAAGCAATTTTGTTCCATGCTGTGGTCATTTAGGTGTTGGTGGGTTGATACAAGGGGAGAGCAAACCTGGAACAGAGTTTTGCAATTGGAATATGCCTGAATCTGGGCATCTTTCTTTGAACAAATCAAAGTTCAAGCTCTAGGGAAATCTACATATATGTTCCTCCAGCCCAGAGTGGCTTCTCTACCTGTTCACCATATGCTCTGGCCTCAGGGCTCACCTAGATGGCTTTGGAGGGCAAAGAAGAGATGACATTTTTATACCCCTGTCCTGATTATGCTATAGCTGGGTCTAGATGCCTTCAAAGGGGGTGAGAAAGTCTGTGTAAGCTGAGCAGATGGGTTGGGTCTTAAGTGCAATGTGAGAGTTCTATAAACAGAGGAAAAATCTCTAAAGTTATTCATAAAGCTCTGTCTGTTGCTCTGAAATGTCTGGAGTGCTCAGCAGAGGTCTGAGAAGCCCTTTCACACACTACATAATGTGCTTATGGATGGACAGGTAATTAAGCAAAGAAAGAGCAAATCTAAGTTTAAAACCTCTGATCCCAGATTCATTGGTGTCAACATTTGCAAAGAAGCAGTACAGGAGGTCTGGTTTTCACACCTGGCTGGTTCCTCAGGCTGATAGAGCTGCGCTCTGTGCTGTTTTTCCAGTGAGACCTTTGTAAAGACATCTGTCTCCTGCCCCTCTTGGTAGGTCTTTTACAACCATAAAGCTGTTAGCACCATGAAGAAGTTATGACTTATCTTAGTCCTACCACCAGTAAAGGCTTCACAGCTAAAACTCCAGCTTGAGTAAATCAGCATTGTTTCCTGAACTTCCCTGAACTTCAGTTGTGCCCTCTGTGAGAGACTGAGCCTTTGTCTTTCAGGTGCCTCAAGGCAAAAAAAGTCTTCTCCCACCTTTGGAAGCTCCTCGTCTGAGTTCCTCTGTGTGACTGCACGTGGGCTTTGTTCTTATGTTCTTGTAGACCTTTGCTGTAATCCCATAATTGATCTTTGTAGTGGCCCTAATATTGGCCCTGTCATTTTAATTGGCACTTAACACTTGTAATTTGTCCTGGCTGTATCCTGCCGGCAATTAGCTCTTGTCACTGTGGTTCACTTCCAAGTCCTTGAGACCTGGTGTTAAGAGGTCCTAACACTGGCCTTCTTAAACTGCCCTTTGCGGTTTGTAATTTGACCGGCTGTAACTTCGGACATGAGCCACTCTGCTCCACCCTGATCTCCACCATACCCTGGTCTCAACATTAACACTCCTTGTAATCTTCCTTTCACTGACCTCTGCAATCAATCCCTGTAACAGAGAATCATAGCAGTAATTGAATGATAATCAGCAGAAGAAAGCACTCTAGCAGGGAGACATGCCAAAGCACAGGATTCAGAAAACTGGGTCAACTTTTAAAATTCATGAAACATTCAGATTAACCTTTGTGAGTGCATGCAGGTGGTCTTTACTGGGTGGGTGCTTCTTCACATCTCTGTTCATCAGGGCACCAAATAATTTCTACAACCAAAGGAGAAAATAGAGAGTGTGGTGGGTTAAGAAATGACAAGGGGTTTTTAGATGCTAAGTGTGGCAGGGTGAGAGTGAGTTTTTCAGTAAGTACCATGTTGTTTCAGAGATAAGCCTGCAAGGCAGCAAAACCTTTGCTGACGAATGATTTCTCAAACCGTTAACCGGCTGAACACAGCTGAACATCTGGGGAAGACACCGGAGCAGCTGTTGCTGCTCTTTAACTTTCCCTCAGCTTTGCCTTTAACCAGAAAAGTGCTGGAAAAGGCAACAAATGTGAAAAGTGGTGTTTCTCAGAGGAAGTGTATCCCTGCCCTGGACAGAGAAATTGCACCGCCCTACAAAGGAGATCACTGACCACAGCACAGGGGTTACGTGTTTGCACTTTTAATGAGAAGAAGACCTATGGCCTTCTGAGAGGCCTATAGGTATATGTGGCTCTTGGTCCATCAGGAAATTCCTGTTTTGTGGCTATTTGCTCTTTCCACGGTTAATCCATATTGCAGTTGTAAGGTCAGGTATCTTTAGTGACCTCAGATGTCTTACATAGGAATGAAAGTTCTTCTGAAGGGGAATCTCTGAATTTGAGATTTGAGTATGTTCCTTATGTATGGAATACTCAAACAAGGAACTATCTTCTAGAAAGCCTTTTTTGGATCTATGAACCAGAAAAGGTAAAGGTTAAACTTGTACCAGCTTGCACTTACTATGAAAAATGTCACCAATGTTGGTGTCAAAGCAGAACATAGGTGCTTTGCTGTGGATGTGTTAGCATGGTTCTCCTGATGCTGTGAATTGAACAGAGGATTCAGAGACCCTGGGTTTAGTCCTGCCTATTGCATGAGCTGAGCTGAACCACTGCACTTCTCTGTATCCTGTTTCTTTGCTCTTTCTGTGTCTGGTCTGTTCGTGGTGTGACAGATGTAACATATGGGCTCCCGAGCTCCAGCTGGGCTTCAAGTGCTATTGCAGGGGGTTTCTTACAGTACTAGTAACATGCTGACTAGAGACAGTGGAGTTACTTTATCTAATTTCTGACACATGGTGAACAAATCAGGTTAGGAGATGGCCAAATATCTCCACATGTGAGCCATGTACCAATAACTGCTATAGGGTTGTCAAACACAGGTTTCACACAGAGCTTGTGGGGTCTCCATCTGTGGAGATATTTAAAAACTGACAGGACGCAGCCCTGTGCACCCTCCTCTTGTTGATCTTGGTTTGGACAGGACAGTTGAATAAGGCAATCTCTGTAACTCCTTCTGATCATCCAGTCAGTGACTTCATGCCAAGGTGCAAAATCCTGAAGGGGGCCCTCCTTCTGGTACAGGCGCTGTGGGATGTGGTCCTGAGGCAGTCTCCCAGTAACTTCCTGAAAGTCTTTTGATGTGGGGAGTTTGGCACTGCTGTGGAATTGTGAGTGGCTCTGGGACCTGTAGGATGGTCCAGGAGGGATGCTCTACCTCAGAGAGGACTTTGAGCTGTCTGCTAACACCTATGGCTTTCCTCCCATTTAGACTGCAGGTGATGAGCTCTCTGGAGGGCTAGTACATGAATTTCTTTTGTATTTTTTTATTTTGTTAGTGACTCTATGTATAAGTAATAGCACCAGCTGCTCTTTAGGAGACTTGGGTTACATCCTTTAACTAAAATAACACACAGAACTCACCAGAGCAGGGAGGAGCCACGCTGTTTCTCATGAGGGTTGTGGCTGCCAGCTCTGCATAGCTCCCACCACTGTCTTGGAGCAGTGGTGTGTTTCTTTTGTTTCCTAGTGTGTCTTGGTATTTCACTTTATTTTTTTTTCTTTTGACAGAGATAAATTATTTCTTTAGATCTGAATAATAAGTAAGTAAAATCAATATGCAGGTTGAACTGGAAATTCTGACTCAAGTTCAGGCACATTGAAAATTCAGTTTGGAAAGTTTGTGTCAGTTTTGACTCACAAGGGTTGTAGAGGCATTTGTTAACCATTCTTTCCTTCTCATTGTTTTGGTTTTTGGGCTTCTCGTTCCTTCTAGACTGATTTACCATAAGTTGAATTGAGAGCCAACTCAGCCATGCACTGAAGATACAGTTGGAAATCAGAAATAGGATGAAAGGCCAGCCCGAAGGTCTGAGTTGTGAGGCTTCTGCAGGTAAAAGAGTAGCCTTTCTCTCCAAGATCTGATCAGCTCACTACACTGGGAGCTGAGGCTTGAAGAAAAATTGTGACTTGTATGGGCTCACCATGTAATTGCAAGGCTTGGCAGTATTTTCATCATCTGAGAGTGTATCCAGAATATACCTGGTTTCTGTCTCCTTTCATTGCAAATTGTTGAAGCAGGTGCTGTATGTCATTACTGATCAGTGCAGAATGTAGTGGAGGGGACTTTGGCCTTCCTAGGAGCCCCTAGGCACTGAGATCATACTTTGTAATGAATAACAGCATATGGACACGGGGTGATCTCGGACAGGGTCTGCTTGCGCTCTCTCCCTGTCTGATGTCTGCGGGGTTTTTATATGAAATCACTGAACTGCACTGATGTGTATTAGTGGAGTGTCTGCAGCATTGCTCCTGATTTACACCACTACAAAGGTGATCATAGACTAAGCAGGTGCAAATGTACATATTTGATGTAGACCTCTGCCATCTTGGAGTGCTTTTGGAATAACTTGCCAGTGCATTTTTGCCTGTAAAGCCTCTAATTCTTCTGTGAAGAGCAAAGCAAATGTTATTTCACAAGGAGAGTACAACATCTCTCTTGATAGAGGCAGCCTATATAAATCCCTAGTAATAATACCAATACTAATAATTATCACTGGGTAATCTCCTGTTCAGGATTCTGACTGTGCAGGCAGTTCCTCTGCATTTTGGCAGCCTTGTGGCCAGTAAGAAAGCCTTAAAAATGATGCAAGCATTTAGCATTTGTGAACTTAACTCTATAAACTTGATGGAGTGAAGAGAATCTTTTTGTTCTGTGCTGAGCTGAGAAATACTCTGGCACTCTGGACACCTGCCATCTTCCCCCTACTGCCTCTTTTATGTCCTGCTGTGAATCTGCAGTATCTTCTGCAGTGGCAGCAGCTGGCAGGACTCCGGCGCCTTCACCCCCCTGACAGCTTTCTGTATTTGTACATCACCTTGCACTACATGGCCCAAGTTCCTGTGCAGGGCTCCTTAGGGCTCCTGCAGCGAGCGTGATAAATAATGACAATAAAATATGTCAACAATGAACAACATGACCCTGTAAATCATTGACAGCTAGAGCAAGTGTTTCCTCTTTGGAAAATAGTCACCCTCATGTCTGTATTATTCTTTCATCTCTTTATTGTCTTTCCCAAGCTAACATTGGGCAGCAGCCATTCAAATCCAGGGGGTAGATATGCCAGGGCACATCCACAGCTGAGTGGCGGTGTTGGGGTGCTGGTAGATGCCACTGTGCAGCCCCCTTGTCCCTAGGACACCCTCCTGTAACACTAAACTGGGTGTATTATTCCTGTAATCACTCAGTAGGCATATTTCTGAGAATGAGATCTGAGCCAAGAGCAGAAATCTAATTCAGGATCTCAGACGATCTTTCTTTCTTCTAACTGGTGGCCTTGGGCTCAGAGTGACTGACTCACACAAGGAAATGAGTGTGACCTGTACGTTGCTACTGCTGTGTGTGCACGTAAGGGCAATTCAGTTGGTTGATATCTGATGAAATCACTGATGACTTTTTGGTGACCTCTGATGGAAAGGTCACGTTTGAGACCAGGAGATTTTTTTTCTGCACAGTGGTCTGTCATAAACAACAGCACCTCATTTCCACATGCTAGCTCTGCAGGAAACAGCAGCAGTCCAGCATTTTCATGCTGTCCTGCATAAAACTTGAGGTCTGAACATTTAGTCAGCTTAAATCAGCGAAGCTCCCTGGGACTCAAGGGAGTTGTACTTGTCTCTGCAAGCTGGTTCTTAAACAGAATGTGCTGAATATTGTGGACTGCCCAGGTTTTCTATCCCACCCCCTGAACAAGTCGCTAACTTTTGAGCAGCAGAACGTTTTTAGTACTAGAGAATGTACAACTAAGAATTAAATCTTTATTTTCAAGGCTTGAAAATGCTGGTCAGAGAACAACACACCTGATCTCTTGTAGGTCTCTGGAACTAAGATATATCTGATTTGTCTGCCATTTGGTAGTGAGTGAAGAGAGAACTGAGTCACATCCTATCTGGTCCATTACAACACTAATGTTTAGGAATAAAGTCAGGGAGGAGTCAGACATGAATTAGGGGAAGATGGAAACCTCTCCCTGCTGGTTGCCCTGAAGAGGAATGGTGTGCAAACTTGATGGCTGTGGATCACTCAATATAGGAAAAACATGATTGTTTGGAATGTCATCCTCCTGAGCTGTGGGGCTGACAAGGAGGGGGAGGAGCCAGGCAGAGCAGACATAACCTGCAGCCTGTGGCCCCAGTGTTATCTTTCTTCACCAGTGGGCAGTCCTGCCCTCTGTCTTTGCTTGTCATAGAGTTGGCCTGTCTTCCACTTGGAAACTTTGTATGACAGTGTGTCTGTGAGTGTGTGTATAAATATATACTTCTTTTTTTGGAGATGCCCTACCAGTATTGTTTTCCACTGATATCACTGGAGTCTAATCCCCACTCTCCCTTTGCTCTGCTCTCAGCCAGGATCCACTTCTCCATGCTGCTTTGTAGTATGTGATTATTGAGCTGGGGCTATTTTTCATATCTCAGGCTGCTCACTGAGACTTCTCTCTGCGTGCACAAAAATTAGGAAAGAGTTAAGGAAGAGTGTTGATACCTTGATTATGACAAGGGATAAACCTATGGCTGAGGGAAAGGATTAGGCTCAACTGGTTTCACAGCTGCTGTGGTCATTGGTGCCATCAGAGGGTTTGCTTAATTTCCTTACATGTTTTGGACTGCATCATCCTATCTTAGAGGCCAATTGAAGCAGCATATGACTTTCCAACAGCTAAGAATTGGCCCTCACCTCAGGCTGCTCCTCTGCACGACACTGCTGCCATTGTTTATTCTTCTACTTGTCTGCACCTTCCCTTGCTGCCTGGATTGGCAGGACTGGATGCGTCTCCTTTTCCTACCTGGATGCTGTTTAGAGTGAGCAATCACAAACCTCCAGTGGTGAAATGAGCTTTGGGGAGTCAGTGAATGGCTCTGGAAGGCCCCTTTTGCATCCTGCACTAACAAATTAAGCTCCTTGTGCCTTCAAAGTAAGATTGATAACTCCTCTGACATTTCATATTCAATATTCTGAATATTGAGAGGTGTGGGTTTCCCTTGAGATACCAATCTTTCTGCTTCTCTCCCCCTTTATCTCCAGGGAGACTGAGGAGATAGAGAGGGGGGAAGACATATAAAAGACTTGGGGTGGGGAAAAGGAGAAAAATGACACAGAGGAACATTTTCCTTTTTTGACTTCATCAGCAGTGTCTCTCATTTCAGAGCCTGGCAAATGGAATTTCACTGCTCAGCCACGATGAATGATCCTGTTTCCTTACCCCCCCACCCTGGCAGGGTCATTGAAATAGGGTTCAAAACTAAAATAAAAATGTTCCTGTTTTTATGGACACTGGAAGCTGTGATCTGTTTCAGTTGAGAACTTTAGAGAGATGAGAGTTGGGAGGAGATGAGAGAGAGAAATAAAGGGAGGTCAACAACCTGAAACATACTTTTTGTTTTTAATTTGCCATGAGTGGGCAGTCAAGATATTTGTCTATCCAGGTACCCAGGCATTGCTTAAAGAATGAGAAATGGAAAAAAATAGTTTGATTGCAACTCTCCCATCCCTGCTCTTTCTCACTACTCGAGGTTATGAAAGGAAAAAGTAGTGACACTTGTAGCAATTGTGGATACCCAGAAATGTAGTTCTGGACGTAACTTTTCCAGGCGGGATTTGTCCTAGCTCAGTTCACTCTAAAGAGGTTGGTCCAGATTGGTTTTCTGATCCAGTTTATTTGATGAGAATGGAAGATCTTAGGTGCAGTAATACTGTTTTCTGTCTTATAATCATGAAAAGGAAAGAGTCTGCAGTTCCTGCTGTAGCATGTTAATGTCTCAGCTGATGTCTTCCTTTGTGACCTCTGTGTCTCATCAAATCCACTTCAGCCAGAACTCAGATGAAAAAGCTCCATGTTACCTTGTTCTTTCTCATCTGCTTCCTCAGCCAGATGTGGTGGTCTAAATTCCAGCTAATCAAGCTGGAACAGGTGGACAGGAGTTAATTTTTTTTATTTCCCAAGGGAAATGTGTGTGTAGCAATGAAATTTTAGCCTGGCTGTGGTACTATTTGGGTCCATGTTGTGCCAGTGGATTCACACTATATTAGTAAAGGCACCCTGTGCCATTGAAATCTAAGATGGGCTCATCTCCAAGCTGCTGCTCCAAGCTCCATCATCTTCTGAAGTCCCCACACAGGTGCACATGCTGGCAGTCCAGAGGGCAAACCTGTGAGCAGGGAACCAGGCAGCCATGGCAGCGACATCCTGGGTCAAGAAGTGCTCTGTTGGCAGCTCAGCTTTCCTGGCGAGAATTTCCAGTGCCATAGCTGAAAAGCTGTGTGGTGCAGAGTGTCTCCTATGCTGCTGAGAAATGTTCTACAGATGTGGCACAACTGGCTTGCCTTGCAGTAGCTTGAGGATGGCCTATTCCCTGTAGCATAAAAGAAATACCTTGTCCAGTGAAGGGGGGTGGATTGCAGCCTCTTGTGTAAGAAAAAACTCTCTCTGCAGGCTATAGCCCAGGGCAGACATTCTTTGCTCACTCACAGTAATTCACCGTCTCTCAAGGGACCCATTGAGCTTATTTAACAAAGGTCAGCTAAATTTTCTAGTATCCTGCTGTGAAAGCAGGATTAGCAGAAATCTTATTTATCCTTGGTATCCAGCTACTTGACTGTTTCACTTCAAACTGCCATGCTCTGAATTTGGTGTGGTTGAGGTGGATAGAATCTTAAAGCACCCACTGTGTGCTGACTTGCAAGGGGTTGCAGATGGCTTGATTTGCTTCCTCACTTTCCTTGCCCTGATTTTCCAGGCTTCCTAGCTGAGGCTCCCTAGTTTTGAGTCACTCAGGCTTTTCATCAGTTTGTGCATTTATAGGCAATTTGGGCCAATTCTGACCTTAAAGATGACTTACTTTCAGATTCACTAGAAGTATTCGTGGCTCACTGTGTGTGCTGTCTGCCTGAGGGATGTTCCATGAATTGAGTTTATCTGTTCTACTCTCATTGCTGCTCTTCATGGCCTGGTGGCCCCATCTCAGCTGGGGTTTGTGGTGGTGGGTGCTGTGTAAAGCATGAGGGAGGCAACAGCTGCTCTGAAGGCTGTTGAGTCCAAAAGGACACTGCTGCCAGGTTTGCAAGAAGAGTTCTGTCTTTCTCAAGTGGAGACCTAATACAACCTCTTCCTGCTCGCTCCTATGAGATATCTAATTTGCCTCTCCCTTTGCCTTTCTTTTATTGAGCTGTTGAATCTGTCTATCTTGCTTCTGAGATTTCCCTTGCCACACCAGCAAAGAGCATGTGTTTCTAGCTCCTGGTGTGCAACATCCACCCCTTGTCCCTCCTGGCCCAGATTTCACCCTTTTCCCTGTCAGCAGTTGCTGGAGCACTCAGCCGGTCTGAAGACCACCCATCACCTGCCTCACCAGCCAGGTCTCTGACTAGCTGAGAGAAGTAACCACCAAAAGCTGGGGAGTTTTTGCAACTTCCTGAGGACATGGGCTGGGAGCTTGCAGTAGACCTGAACTCCTGTTCTACCAGGCTGCACCAGTGTCTCAAGCACAAGGTCACCCTTCACAGCAATGGGCTTAGCCTCTGACTACAGATCCCTGAATGGTTTGTAGAGCAGACACAGAAAGCAGAGTGGACTGTGGGTCAAGGCAAAGCAAAGGGAGACAACAGTGAGAGCTGAGAGAAGGTCCCCCAGCCCTTTGCAGCTGAGGCTGAAACAACTCCATCCTTCCCAGACTTCTGCCTGCAGACTCTAAGTGAGTGTAGCAGTAGCTGTCTGTTCTGCTGACATGAATTAAAAGCAACACAGCAAATGGTGTTTTCGAGATGCTGTAATTATCTCTTGAGAAGGAAACAAGCAGCAGCCTTTGGCACAGCTCTGATCAGCTGTTTTGGACAGGAAGGGCAATTGCAACTTCACATGTTGGGTTTCCTTTTGTTGATGTGGCATGATACTCAGAGCAAGTGAGGCTGGGCACCATGAAAGCTGGATGGGGAGTCAAACTCCTGCATTTGGGGAGAATTCAAGCACTGATCACTTCCAAAATTAGATTTCAGTCTTCTCTTCAACTCTGTGACCAAATCCTGCTTTAAATAGACACTGATGATGTTTCTACCAGAGAGGAAGGAGCAAAGCTTTTATTCTGATTTTCTGTGTGTGTCAGGAGTTAAAAATAAATCAATCTGTGTGTCTTGGACTCATGGACCCAGTGCCATCAAGGCCATGAAATACTGTGTGGGTTATGAGCCAGAAGTGCTTTGTCTTTTAAAGGAAAGGGCTTCATGGTGGATAACACCTTGCTGGTCATGTCCTGCTGGTATGTCACAAGTAAATAGTATGTGGATACCTTATCAGCCACATCTTCTTTGCTGATGTTCCTTACCTGTTCCAAGCCTCCCCTGCCAGGGAACCAGCATGCTGCAGGTGCTGTGGGGGCTTTAAAGTCAGAGAGGTTAATCAATTCTTCTCTATGTAGTCTTTCCTCTGGGATGAGTTAGTCAGTTTCATGGCTTGAGTTGGGATGCCTCCTGTGGCCCATGGACTGTCTTCATCTGTCCAGCTGCAGACAAAGGAAAGGAGACACTTGCACAGCACAAGGAAAGAGATGAAGTCAAAGGAAAAACAAAAGGAGAATACGAGGCAGAAGGAATTATTTTTTTCCCCTTTCCCTTTTTTTATTCTTCCTGTGCTCTGCCTGTTCCTGTCAGAGCTGCTGGAAATTGTTACCGACAGATCGAGTGTCTTCCAGTTTCTGTGTCAGGGAGTTTTGCCGATTCTATGAACCATGCAAAAGAGGGGTCAGGCAAGAGAAGGAGAGAGCAAGAGAATGACCAATTCAGCAGAGCTCTGGCTTTATCACTGATCTGGTCAGGTTCACTGGGTTTTAACTCCATGAGCCAGTCAGGCTTAGAAACTCACACCTTTGTTATCACCTTTCAAGAGGATGGAGCAGGGCGGTGTGAATTCTCTGGGGTCATCAAGAAAGGCAGGCCAGAGATCATCTCCTGTAGCAGAAGCTGCCTTGCCCTCACCCTCCACAGCATGCCAGACACTTGGATGCTCTCTGTCAAGATTTATCACTATTTATTACTTCACATATCAGAGTGGGGACAAAGGCAGGTTGGAGGAGGTTTTGGATCCTGCTTGGTCCTACTGACATAGCTTAGGGCAGGGAGGACCATGAAGGGATCAAAACTTGTCAGCAGCAGGTATGATTGCTGCTTGGGTCCAGGTCAGAACAGAGCTCTCAGATCGTGGGTCTACTTTTGGTTCTGCCACATGTTCTTGTGGTGGGAATAGAGGCTGTCTCTGTACAGGTCTAAAAGGACAGACCACCTCCTGCTTCCCCTGTAAATGGTTGTGTGTGGGCTGCATGCAGCTTGTCTTGGTCTGCTTGGCCATGAGCCCCTGTGCCTGGTGCTCTTGGGTATCCTGTACTCAAAAAGATGTGATGCAGGCTGTGCACTTCCAAGGAGGGACTTGGAGTCTTGTACCTGAACATATCCAAGGATTTTAATGCTCACCGTTGCTCTACCTGTGTGTGAAGATTATATTGGACTTGACAGGATTGTCAGTCATGCTACAGGTGGCAATTGAAAGGTGAAAGACAGTCACTGGGAGGATCAGGCTAAACAGACATCCCAGACTGGCGTAAGAAATGGGGAAAATATCACTGAAAACTCTGTCAAATCCTTTTCTGGGAAAAAAAAAATCAGGAACAGGAAGCCCTACAGCATTGAGATGCTTGGGTAATTACTTCTGCTAGAAGCTGGAACCTGGTAGCTATGACAAATGGAGTGTCTTGTGGGGAATATATTACTGCAATGGAAAGTCACTTTTCTGGAAGCTTAGGACTGACTGAGCTTGAGTGGAGATTTTGGAGATCTTTACTCAGCTGTAATAAAGTCTCTGCTGGTCTAGATTAGTTCATTAAATCTGGGTGTCTTGCTTTCTCTCACTGTTAAAGTTTTGCTCTGGCATGTTACTGGTAACATTGGTGCTGAATGTGCAGGCTCTGAAAAGAGATCTCTGCCTGCAGAAATAGGTTCTGTATCGTCACAACTGCCTGCAGAGTGGAGGAATAGAAGCTGAAATAGCATTGCTCAGTGGAAGGCAGCAGCTGTAAGCCAATGGGCCTTTGTGATTCTCCTCTTTTCCTGGCAAGGACCACTAAGCTGTTTGAGTGCCTCTATTTTCCTTTCCAGAAAGGATCTGCAGTGACTCCTCTGCTCCAGAAAGGCTACAAGAGATGTTCTCCTGCTGCAGCCAAGTTGGGCTACCAGCTCAGGAAGGATGTCCACAAGGGGCCCTCCAAAGCTTGTGCCGAAGGCCTGGGATCCCCCCAGCACTGCAGTGCTCTGCATAACTATTTAGCTGTCTGAGCAGGCAGGCAGAACAAGCAGCCAGTGCCAGCTCTGGGGACAGTGAGGTTAGGGAATGATGTGCACATTTTCCTGGTGGCTTTGGCAAGAACAGTGCTGAACGTGGAGATTCCAGAGGACGTGTACAAATAGTGGTGGTGCTGGTGCTCCTCTGCAGCCAGTGGGAACTGCCTTTCCTGCTGATCACTGGTCTGTGCTATTCCATCACCTTGCAGAGAGTGCAAGATGCTGGCTGGGTGTAAGTCAGTAAAAAAAAAATAAAAAAATCTTTGTGCTTCAGCAAGTGGTTCCTAGAATTTAGAAAGTGGAGGGAGACTCAGAGTGATGTCAGCTGACCTTGCTTTCACCACCCACAGAAGGCACAGAGGGATGTGAGGCTGTGTGTGAGCTGGAGCTGTATGGACTGCTGCTGCTTCCTGTGGTCATGGAGAGGCCTGGGCACGTGGTAGGTTTTGTACAAAACTTTTCCTTGCCCACAGAACCAACAGCCTGAGGTGGCATGGGATTGCTGACACGCGTGTCATTGAATGAGTAGGAGAATAGTGAGTTTATGCCTCCTGAGCTCTAAGTCAATTGCCAAAACTGAGCAACTAGAGATCACCTCCAGCAAAGGGCATCTCTAGATCCCAGCTCCCTCCCTTAGGGCAGCACAGTATCTGTGAAGGGTATAGGAATCAAGGGAGTGATGGTGGTGCTTATAAAGGGCTCAAACGGATCTGAGCTGCAGTGTGGAAGGTAAGTGATAATCTGATAGCGTGTGGTTTTGCTTTCCCTGAGTAACTTTGGTTTATGACTTTTGACATGGTGGCAACAAGGCAGGAATATTCTGGGTGCTGGTAGACAGGAATTTTTGGAAATGTTTTTGCTGAGGCAGATTATAATCTCAGCTCAGGGGGAGATGTTGTTGCTGTAGTTACTGTACAGCTGAATAGCAGCCTGGATCCTGTACTGCAGAGCTCTTGAGTAGAAAAGTGGGGGAAAAAAGATACAGCAGAGAGGGTGTGATTTGGTCCAGGTCAGTAATAGAGTTTGGAAACAGTCCCAGACTTCCTGACTCTAAACTTCTCATCTTTCTTCAGGTTCATCTCCCTTGGTGATTAGTCACTCAGCTGTGGCTGCTGGAGAGTATCCTGTACCAGGATCCCCACCGAGGAACTGTATCTCTGTGTGTTCTTAGGTCGTGTCATCTAAATAACAGTTAACTGCATTATGTGTGAGAGAGGTGGCCTAAAATATCAGCAAGAAGTGTAACAGTGATGGGCTGTCTGCCCATCTGAATAATTTTTCTCCAGTTCTGTTTCTTTCTCCTCCACACTCCTTAAACCACCCCAGCAGGTGATGGACTAATATTTCTTGTTAAAGGAAAGACTGTAGGTTTTTGGAAGAGATCTTTGTCTTGGCTCTGGCATTGCCTAGGCTGGCTGTTGACAGCAGGAGAAAAGAGATGGTTCACTACTTGGAAAGGAAAGAAGCAAGTGTTTGAGTAGGTTGTTAAATCCTCAGGGGATTGGTGACCCAGGCTTAGAGAAATTTCAGGCAGTTTGTTCCCCTTCCTGCAGGGATGTCACCCTTGCTGTGTACTGTTTTCTGATGGCTTCTGTGGTGCACTGCTGATTCCCAGCTGTACTGCAGAGTTTCAGAGGTGTCCAAAATCCTGGCTACAGAATATGAAGAAACTGAGGAGCTGGCTCTTGAATTTGGCTAGTAGCGGGCAGCACCAAAGGTAATCTGATACGTAAAGGGTCCTTTAATATTGTTACTTGTTTCAGACAACTTGCATTGTATCTTCCAGCATTTTCTTCACAGTGAGAAGAGCACAAGTGAAAGCTGAGGTTTTAGTTTATTCGCTTGTCTCCAATGCTCTTCATGATGACTACATGTGAGATGTGGGAACTCTGCAGGGAAATGGAGACTGTCAGCAAACATCCCAAACCAGATAAACCTTAAGCAGCTGAGATTCAGTGCAGAGCGCATAGATGCCAGTTCAATTGCATTGTGATCGGCTTTGTATTTCACATGCTTTCTTCTCATGTGCTGATGCTCTGTTTTCACAGGTTGCCCAAAAATTTCAGCTGGACTTGATTTTAGAAACTCAGGCTTTGGATTTTAGAAAGTACTTGTGTGGAATACAGGATCAAAAGAGACAAGCAGCCTTTGGTGGGAGTCACTCAAGTATGGGTACTGAAGTTGGCTCTCAAGGGTGGTGTCTTCGAGAGTGAGATCATGAGCAAAAGTGACATTATGCATAGAAAAGGTGCATGAGGATGGCCTGGAGCACCTGCAGTCTGAATCAGCCCTCAAAGGTCTGGATGGAGTGTGTGCAGAGCAGTTTCGAAGAGGAGAAGGAGAGACCTTTGGTCTGTACTTACAAGCTGGGGGAACTTCTATTATATGGGCATTACAATTAGCAGAGGGGGTGTTTGTCCGGAAAGTGTGTGTGAGAGGAGCGGGGGAGTCAGGGAGGGGAGAGAGCTGGCGGTGATGGGAAGGAAGGGAGGGTGCCCTGACCTCTCCTCATAGCCCTGACTGTGTCCCCATCTGAAGGTCTGGCATATCCACTCTCACTACTTAATGATAGTGACATTACCCATCCGCCCAGCATCGCGGGGCTTTTGTCTTCATTCAGGCAGAAATGAAGTTCTCCTGGGCGCACTTATCAATCACTGCAAAGCTCCAGCTGTTCCGGAGCCTTTGGATCGACTTCAACAGCCGTGCTTACAAATTGTCTCTGAATAGCACCGAGCTGAGACCCCCTTTTTTGTCATTGTCTTCCGACAAATGTTTTTTTTCGGCAGCCTTTCGCAGACGTTGCCGGCTGCCTTCTGCCGCGGTGATTGAAAACAGGCCTGTTTTGCATTCTCCTGTCGGAGTCCTGGGTTCAGGGAGCTGTCCCTGAGTGCCACTCCAGCGAGTGCTGTGCCAAAGACAATTACATGCATAGTTTTGCTGATTGCATTAAAATCATTAGAATGAAAGATTCTGAAATCGTACATTAAGGGGGGAAATTAGAAAAAGCTTCAGAGACAGACAGCAACGTCCCCAAAGTGAGGGCAATACAATTAGCTCAAATTGTGTTACATACACACAGACTAGGAGTAGCTCCTGTAACAAATGACCTTATTATTGCTGCTCCCTCTCTCCCTCCATTCCTTTTTCTCTCCTTCACTCTCTTCTCATTCCATTTTCCTTTTTCTGTCCTCTGAAACTTCTTTGACCAGCACCACTGTTCTTGATCTTCTGTTTACCTTTCTCCCTTTCTTTTGTCTTGAGGAGTGCCTGGGAAAAGGCAGTCGTGGGATCCCGGGAATGTAATACTTGGCTTTCAGAGCTGCTTTGCAGGCCATTTAAGAGGAAGTGAGCAAGTACAAACTCCAGAAGTTAATTTTCAGCTGAGCAAGAAACTTTGCTCTCCTGGGGAACAAGGAAATACATGACTCCAAAAGCTTTGTATGTGCACCAGCCATCAAGAAGATCAAAGCATTCAGCTGTCTAGCTATACTCTATATCCAGTGCCAAGAAGGAGACTAGTAACTATGCCTGAGGTGGGAATTGTTCCTGCATACCACAAGTACCAGCGTGGCGGGAGGTGCAGAAAGGTTAATTCTTGAGGGGAGCATGATACTTTTCCAGTATGAATTCTGAGTTGTTAAAAAAAATCACATTACGCCAGGGCTCATGGGCCATCCTCGTAATCATCCTGTAATTATGCTAAGAGAGAGAAGTTGGCCACCTAAGAATGCCTTACCCGTGTCAATCAGTGACTGAAATGCATCCTCCTCAGCTGGTAGTCAATCTCTTAACTGGAAAAGCAGTTATGTGTCACTCTGCACTGTGACACTGTACAGCTTCTCTGCTGGGACTTGGGGTAGTTATGGTACAGGCTGTTCCAGCTTGCAGCAACCTGTGTCAGCTATGCCTGTGCATCAGCTTGCCCTGCTTTGCTGCTGGCACTTTCACTCACACATGATCTGTGTCCTGCTATAGCATTATTCACTGTAGACCACATCTTTGCATCCACTTGCTGCTTCCAAAGAGCCTGGACATATTATGCAGGTTCTGATGAAACGCACATTGAGGCATGGAGCACAATGGCATATGTGTTGCAGTGAAGCAGCACCACTGGTCCAGGCTCCGCTTTCTCCTTTGCTATTTTCACTGCTCAGTGGTATCCAGGGCTGTATTCAGCTGGCCTAAATTCTATGCCCACGTTTCTGTGTCAGGCTCCTATCAACTGACTTTGGGTCTTCAGAGGAGCTGATGTCAGTAGGCACCTCTGCACTAAGGAGTTTGAAGATATCTATGCAATGTCCTGGGTATTTATTGTCATCGGGGTGGATTTTCCTGCCTACCATGTGTACACCTGATTTTAGGCTGCGGTTCTACTCTCTGGGATGCAGGGTGTTGTCTTTCCTATCGGTTTTCACTCTAGCCCAGGATCTTGTTCCTGACAAGAACTGCTGGGGCAGACTTAGGGGAAAACTCTAACAAAGGGGAAAGCAGCCCCAACACTACCCTGATGCACTTAGATGCTTGGAGCAATCTTTGTCTCAGGTCTCACCACCTGAACCCAAGGTGGTGTCTTTGTATTACTAATGCATTAATAATAATCGTTCAAAGCACTGTACATTGACAAGGCACAGTATAAATGTCATGTAAGAAGATGTGCCTATTTCTCTTAAGAGATTATGACCTCAGATTAGATATGACGAGGGAAATAGGTTGTCTACTCATGTAAAAGTTTATGGGGAGGAGGAAGCAGAGTAGATTGGTGAGACAATGGGTCAGGCACCACAGTAAGTACAAAAAACAATAATAAGGGGAAAATGAAGGTAAGATTTGGGAAAAGATAGAAGGGAACAGAGGATGTATCAGCAGAGTGAAGTTGGTGGAAGATTTAAGTTGATTTACTAATGTGAATCAAAAATGTGGGTGGACTATGTGGGACAAGTGGAAGAGTCCAGGAAGTGAGGGGGGTGGGGATGTGAAAAAGAGAATGGATTTTTTATGGTAAGGCAGCCAAAATTGGAGGCAAATGTGACAGAGGTGGAGAAATCAGGCAGCAAAGGAAATCAAGCTAAAAAGACCTGTTACAGAGAGAGGAAATAAAGTGCTGGGTTTGTGGCTTTAAGGAAGAGAGAGGTGTATATGGTAGATAAGGAGAATTGGGTATTGAAAAGACAAGCAGAGATACAGGCTTGAGCAGTAAGAAGAAAGTAAAGTGAGGGGAGGGGGACAGATGAGGGTGAGGAGAGGAAAGGAGTCTGGCTTGTTCCAAAGTCCAAAGGGAATATGAGGATGAAAAGTAGAGGAACAAAGTGAGCTGTAGCCCAAAGATGACCTTAAAAATGGGGAAGTCAGATGCTAGAAAAGTGCAAGTCTTCAAGGATATATCAGCAGCCGAGACTACTCTCAGTAGGACAAACCTCACTGTAAAGAGCAGTCCCTTATGGGGATTTCCTCTACTTTTTTTCAACTTAACTCACGGGAGGAACAATCAAGAGTCTGTGGGATTTTTCTCAGTTACCCCTACTCCCTTTGAAGCACCATCCTCTTTAACTCCTTGTTTGGCCAGTTTTCCACTTTCTTCATAGCAACTGTCAGGCTGTAAGGGATGTTGTCAAACTTTGGCATTGCAAATGCCAGCAGACCCCTTTGCCTGTTGGAGGTGAAGACAAACCTTGGCTTTTCCAGAGCATGGTAGGAGGCATTCATTCACACCAGACTCTCCCTGCAGAGTCATGTGCAAACAGTCTACTTGTGCATGCCACGTTTAAAAATGGGCAAGTGTATTCAGCCTCAGAGGGGAAGCAGCAGGAAAATCAGGTTGTAAGGTATTTGAGACTCAGATACTAGCTTCCAAGACAAATTAATACTTAGCAAATGACACAAAGCAAAACTTAAAACAGTGTCATCTTTGAGTCTTCTCCACTGTCTGGCCTATGTCTTCTCTGTACCCTTATCACAATGTGCCCTCCAAATTCAGAGGTCCTATCTTGCTCCCATCCTGTGCAGACAGACATTTCTGAGACAATATGTACCTTTGGGTAAGATACCTTCTTTCCAGAAACATGAGAGAAGATCTGAAAAGATCAGGCTCCCAGGGCAAGCTCAGCCTGTCTGCACACTTGTCTAGTCTGCCAGAAATCCCACTTCTAATATGGCTTGTGAAGGTGGCTGGCTCCCTGTTTGCTTAGAAATGAGGTGCAAGTATGGAAGGGCATGGACTGGAGTGCACTGGTGCCAACAAGGGCCTGACTTGATCAACTTCAACAGGCTTGGACCAGGCCTTCAGTGACTGTTTGCATGAGGACTGGTGTGAGTAGGCTGAGAAGGGATGTGGTCTATGGCAGGATCACTGCAGAGAAAGGATGGTGCTTTACTGGGGGTGGAAAATGGAATTGTCACCGTGGAATGAATGAATTGTACAGTTTCTCTTTTGTAACCCAGGGAATAATTAAGATAGATGGGTAGATGAATTAGCTGTCCTGCAAGGTCAAAAGTGGATTGCCTTATTACTCTATTATTTCACTGTTGTGGAACTATCACCACTAACGCCTTTTTCATGATATTTTGTACATCACATAAAAAAAAAAAAGGAAAAAAGAAAAAAGGGGGGGAGATACAAATTGATCGTTTGCTGGTGAAATCAGTCTTCGTCATCGCCAGCAGTGCTTGGATTAATGGGATTGAAGGCTGCTGGAGGTTCAGCCAGAGAGACGGGCGGAAAAACAAGAGAAATTGGTTTGCACCCCTGGGAATGGAATTGATGTGACTTGCACAGAGCTGCTGCAGCAGTGGTGGCTGCTATGCTGTGATGCTGTTTTTTAAAAAAAACACAGAAGGGAGATGGGAGAATGAAATAAATCCCTAGCTGGAATACTGGGTCGTTACAAACATGGATGATAATCTTCTAGCATGTTTGGGAAGTCCAGAAGGGTACGTCTGCTGGAAGCCTTAAGGAAACAATAGAGTACGGTCTTTGAAAAACACAGCTACTTTCTGGTGGCCTTCTGCTATTTCTGTGGGGCTTTAGAGATGAGGTTTGGGACAAGCACTAGAAGCTCGACATTACTCCCATTACTGGCAAATACAGCCAGCCACAGAAATCTTCCAAATGGGTGAAGGCCATTATGTGGACATAATAGAAGTAGAGGACCCCAATGATAGACATGGTTGTAGAATGACAGAAATGATGGAACCAGGGACATGTTCAGTTAGGTCATTGTGTTGTTGGCCTGACAGTCACAGAAAGAAATACAGTGGAGAGGAAAACTTGTAGTTAGTCTTTCCTTTTCCAGTGCCAAGAGACACTTGTTTGCTCCTGATTTTTTTTGCTTGAATTCTAGTAAATAAGGATTTTGAGAAGTCTGGATTTCTGAAGGGGAGACAGCTAATTTGCTCACAAGAAGTTCTGTTTATGCTTGGTATTGTGCTTATAATTGGCCACATTTTCCTCAAGCACCATGAGCAACAGCAGAGAGAAGCCCTGTCCATGTGCAGTCAGTGCCAAGGGTCTTCCCTGTGGACAGGCAGTCTTGCTGTGCTTGCCCAGTGCTAGCAGGTGAAGGTGCAGGATAGATGCAGCACAAAACTCTGAAGTGCTGAAGTTCATGCTGTGCTTGACTGCTCTTAAGCAGCAGCATGTGCAGTGTTTATCTGATAAGCTTAAAAGCAGTGCTATTAAAAATGGCTTTCCAAATGTGGGGCTGGATCTGAGGAAGATGAAATCAACACAAGATTTTTTTTTTTTTAAATTTTTCTTTTGTGGGAGCTAGAGATCTGGCAGATTGCTTCCTCAGAAATGTTTTTCTTTCATCCTGCTGCCTTTTAGTCAACATTGATGCCAGTTTTGAGGAAATCTATCTTTGAGATTGAAAGAGGGAAGCCCAGATTATTTCTGAGATATTTTGCATGTGGTTGAAGATCGAAGATACCAAACTCACAACTGTTTCCCATCCATGGAGAGTCAAACCAAGACTGGATGTGATTTTCCAACTCAGACTGGCTCTGGGAACATTTCCCGTAAATGAGACTATCTACAATGTGATAGTCTGTATGCAAATTTCCTCTTTGCCTTGCCTTGGCTCCTGGGCTACACTCTTGATTATGCAAGATGATGTTTTAAAATTGGCTATGAACCCTAGGCCATTTATATGCCTTTTACTCTTGGAGAGCCCTCTTCTATTGATGTTCAAACTCTTCTATTGATGGTAAAATTTTTTTTTCCAGGCTTATAAGTCCAGAATACCACAAAAGTAAAATGAAGATTTCTAATGTATATTATAGATGTGAGCTGCTTTCATCTCAAAGATATATTAATTCTGAAGTCTGAAGAAGACAGTGTTTATCTCAGATAACTAACAGGTGATATCTGAATAGGTAGAAAGCCTGATCATTACCATCCAAGATGTCACTTGAGAAAGGAACTAATAAAAAAAATTCAGAAAGTGGGGCATGCATCTCAAAAATTCTCTTAGCATCTTTTACTCTGTTTTCTTCTGTGCTTAATGCACAGATAGAAAAGACTAGAGGGGAACTGGGAAACTCCTTTTCCAGCACTGTGAACAGTACAGAAGCAAGACCTTGATGCAAAACATTACGGTGTTTGCATCAGGCAACTGGCTCTGAAGATAGTCAGGGTGAGCTGAGCCTATTTACTAGCGGGGAGAACAGCTGCTGCACGGGGCCACTGCTGTTTTCTGCTCTCAGATCTGCACTGTGGATCTTGCCTTCTGCTTTCCTGATGAGAGGTCCTTGCATGTCTGAGGGGGCAGATCTGTCTCTCAGAGCATGCTTTCTGAACTGTGAGCTTCTGCTCTGGGTAAGGAAATTCTTTAACCCTTGTGTGCTTTAGATGAACCTCTTCTTTTTGCCAACAGGATTTTCCAGAGCAACTATGACTCTTTGGTTTGGCCCAAACTACCTTTCCTTTTCCTGCATTGCACAATTAGACAAAGTGCTAAAGGATTTCTGAGCTACAGCTGTACCCTGTAGTTGTAACTGTAACTAACTCATAAGTGAAACCAGTGGGGAAGATCTGCCACATGATGTGAGGCTGGTTCTGAACTCAGAGATCTTGGTCCTTGTGATCAGGAATAAGGAGACATGTAAATGTGATGGATGATCACTTGACCATAGGCTGTGTTATGTACCCTGCTCCACAGTGTTATGGACTGGCATCTCCAGGAAGGAGCAATCAGCAGGAAAGGCTGTGCTCCAGCACTGCAGGTCTGTGATGTGACCTGGGCAAGCCACTACCATGAGCTTCTACTGTACCCCTTACTAGAGGTACCTGCAGGGTGGGTTGGCCGCTTCTGGAGAATTCCCCAAATTGTGTTTTAGCTGAAAACTAAATTTTCAACCAAAAACATTGATGCAGGGAAACCCAATATGTTATTTTCCTTACATTTACAAGCAAAACAGGCTTTCATTTCCCCCATTACATTGGTTATTTTGAAATTTAAATGCAACTTTAAAGAGCTGTAGAAAGAAAAATCTAATACTGTATCACAAGGACTAGTTGGAGTGAAACTGCATTCTGGTTGCTGTGAAAAAATGGTTTTTTTCATTTTGCCAAGACAAAACTTGTCAGACTGATCTTTCTTCCCTTTTCTCCCATTTCCAGGATACTATTTTTTGGATAATCATATGGTTTTAGAGTTGAAACTTATGGTACAGCCAGTACCATTAAGAAGTAGATCAGAGTGAATCTAATAAGGTGTTTCTTTACATTCCTGTCCTCACAGGTAATAGAAGTTCAGTGTTGGACATTCATAGCTTTTAAAACTGTTCCTATGAGGAAAAAAACTTTTCTTTGAAGTTGAAGCCTTCATTATGTCAGCTGAATGAGATCAGGTATGCTTGACCTCTGATGAAAATCAGTGCATTGTTACCATGATATTTCTTCTTTAACACAAGCTCCAAGTTTTCATGCTTTCATGTGCCCTTCCTCCTACAGCATTTGCACATCCTACTGCATGTCTGAATTTGACCCATTGGTGATGGTAACTGTTGTTATGATTTTTAGGGTTCTGCGTAATCAAAGGGTATTAATTACGTTAAAGTTGTATGAATAGGACAAAGTGAACAGAAAAGGCACTGAAAATACAGTTCTGAACTCACACCTTTGAAAGCTGAAGTAGGCACTTTGTCTGCTAGGTTACAGACTCTGGTTATCATCTATGGGAAATTAAAGGTATTATTTTTACCACCGGAGGGCTCCCATATTTTTCCATTAATGCATCAGAAACTTATTGAAAATGACCAATACTTAAGTGAAGTTCAGACAAACTATATTCCCTTCTTCACAGCAAGAACTGTATGCACAGGACCTTTGAGAGAAACGAGAGTAATTGTTGTATTTCTGTTTTGACAAAAATATAGGGTAGACCATGTGATGAAGAGACTCTTATTTGGCAATGATAGTAACAAAGCAGTATTAAAAATGTGAAATTTTTGTCACTGGACGGAAAGCTCCAGATCCTTAGCTTGCAGGGTGTGGAGATGAGATTTCAGCTCAACAGGGCTTTTGGAGGTTAATGTGAAGACACCAACTTACATGAGGTAAGAATGTGGCCCAGAAGGGACAACTGATCCTACACAGAAGCAAAGTTTAACCTGCATAAGTCCCATTTGTAGTGAAGCTTATGTGTTGAGTTTGGATGAACATGTGTGCATTTCACCCTCTGAAAGGACGCTGTCAGTTTAAAGACTCAGTTTACCTAATTTCTTTTTATGCCACTGGCAGCTCACTATAGAGCATTGCTCATGATCTGATGGAAGAACCTGAGTGGACTCTTTCCATGCTCTGAGACAATAATTTTGCTGTCCTGGTTACACAGTCCTGGGAAATAGCCACATAGATTTGTGCATATTATACCAGCTGCATACAATAAATAAAATCTGTCAATGTAACAGGAACATGCAGAACAACTGGCAGCATCAGTGAATAGCAATGGATCCCACTAAATTCTACCAGCAAAGACTTTTGGCCCTATGAGAGGAGGATAAACAGATTTTGCAATTTCAGATGGAGAAGGAACTAATTTTTTAATGTGTAACTCTGGAAGTGGAGTGACAGGGTGTGAGCACATGGTTCAAGATGGGATCTGCCAAGCAGCACACAAAGTGCACTGTACTATATAAAGGTGTTATTGTTATATAAAGAATGGCTTCAGCGGGATGAGCTGGGGCAATGAGGTGTTCAGGCCCCTTCCCCCAAACATGCACATGCAGTTCAGGAGTTGTGTTGCTACAGGAAGGCAGCACAGGGACCTGTTTGAGAAAGTATCCGAGACAAGCCCCAGGCTAACCAGACAAACTTGCTAACCAGTGCCGCTGCTCCTTGACCAAAAAGTCATCAAGACCATTGACACTATGTCTCTTCTTCATATTTAAGGAACTCCAAATTTTTACTGCTACCTTCCATAAGACAGCAACACAAATCTGCTTTAATTGATTATGAAATCTGGACTCAACAATGTCGAAGCATGGCAGTAATTTACTTAAAACAATTTTTTTCTTTCTGAAGAAAAGGTAGATATAGAATGACCTGTAAAACATTTGCCTTTCATTGCATTTTCTCAGGGAAATAAGTTCTGAACAAGTCTAAATATTGTACTTCTCTTATTTTTTAACAAAATGCCTGTATTCCTTAATGAAAAGTATTATAATTTTAATGGTTAACATTAAACCACCCCCAAACTTAAAGAAGAAAAAGATTTCAATTTTAACAGAGATTTTTTTATACTTTTGAAATACTGCGTAATATAAGTATTACAGTCTTTTGGTTAGGCTATTTTGGAAATATTCTTTGGACACGGAGGAAGGGAAATCACAGTAAATTACCCTTCTCCCCATTTGCTTCTCAAAATTTTTTGCAGCTAGTATTGAAGCAAATGTCACTGATGTGCATATACCAGTCACTGGTGGTCTTAATACTCTCTTGCTACTGGTCTAATAAATGGCACTGGACATATCAATCAGCTTCACTGCAAATTAGTTTCTTTAATTTGATAATGATTATCAGAAAAATTAAGCCTGGAATTAGCATCGTGAGATGATCCAATCCATCTCCCTACCCTAGGGCAAGACCCATTCTACCTCAGATGAGTATTTTATAACTTTCTAGCTAATTTTCTGTCTTTAAAAGCTTTCAGTGATGGAGATATCAGAGCTTCCCTTCAGCAATCTGTTTCAGTACTTCACTAGACTGTAGCACTAGTTCACAGCACTAGTTCACTCGGTCCTCGTGTCTAATCTTGATCTTGCTGCAGTTTAAGTCTTGTTCGCTTTTCCATGTTGGCATGGAAAAGGGCTGATTACCTTCCTTTTTGTTCACTATTTTACCTACTAGGAAGGTGTTTCTCCAAAGCCTTCACATCTCTAGACTGAACATTTTAAATTCTTTTCATCTTTACAGGTCATGCTTTCTAGGTCTTGGACCAGTCACACTTCTCTTCACAAGGGGCTCTTATTTGCCACCACGTCTCTTGAATCCAGGATCTAGGCCTAGATTTAATGTTCCACCTGAAACCCTACAACACAGAGAGGTCTGACATATCTGATCATCTGTGCTCCTCTTTGAACTGTTCACGAATGAATTTGGTTTACTTTGAACTGATGATTCTGGTTCAACTTGAGCTTTTCCTGAAGAATTTTTGCCTCACTTACTGTTCTTGACCTCATATTTGTGCCACTGAATGTTCTGCCAAAGTGAGACCACTTGTTTGTGTCTGCATTTATTCGCACCCAAGGAAATGTTAAATAACTCCTTTGTAATAGAGTTGAAGAAGACACTTCTGCTGTCCAGTAGGAATTTAAATAGGGAGGAATTTGGAAATGCTGGTAAGTGTGACTGGTCCTTCCAAGAGAAAGTTTTATGACTGTAAAAATCATATTTGACCTTAGGGCTCATCTGATCAGCACTCACTAGAACTGCCCAGGGTCAGTCTGTTGTGAGTAGAGTCAGCACTTCATTACAGCCATGCCATTTCTGCCAATATTGCATGGTCTTTGCAGGTCTCCTGTCCAAAACACAACCTAATATGAGCCTCTTGAGCTAATAATATCATGAAAGGTTACAGAACAAGGTGGTTTGCCTGTAAGCCAGGTAGCATGATTAACAGTAGGCATTTAATTGTTTCTGGTGTCTTCAATGATCAGCACTGGAATGGGCTATTGCCTTCCAGCCCTGATTTACTGTTGACAGTGTACCATGTCATACCACTAAACTATCTTGAGGGTGATTTCTGGCCAGCACAATATCATGCAACTGCATTGCAATGATGTTTTGTGGCAAATAAAAAATCAACGGCATGCCTTAACTCACCAGCCATATTCCAGCAGTGTGTCTTGGAAGGTGATGCAGCAGTGCAGACCTAAAACTACTGCAGGTCAGTGTAACTGGGCACCAGTTGTGGGGAAATGAATCAAATAGCTTTAATTTCATTTTTCATCTTCATAGAGAAAGGGGATGTTGTGAAACAGACACAGTCTTTCATGTAGAAAAATCCATTATGCTGTTCTTCACTCTTCCTCTCTTTAAAGTGCTTTTTATTAAATGAGAGAAAAAACTTAGAAAAATTTCTTCTATCATTATCTCTCTCATTCTTTTCCATTCTCATGAAAATGTTATTTTGGGACAACCCAAGCCTTTATATGTAACAAAAAGGGACATATTTTGTTTTAGCCATATTCAGCCCTTTTGCTAGCATTGATCCTTTTTTACACAAAATAAATAGTTTTGACTGATAGCTGTGATGTAGTGTTTGGAGGATACTGAACTTGGGTCCTCCAGCATTTTCAGAGCTATTTCAGAGCTACCTGTATTTTCCAGCTGAAATGGTCTGTCAAATTTATTGGGGGGTTTATGGAATTTTCTTCTTAAATATCACCTAGTAGGGGTAGTGAGAAGAAATACCTCCCATGAATTCAGCAGGAGAGAAATCAAGGTGCTTTACAGCCCCTTGGCTCTCTAGCTCACTACTCAGACTAACTTACTGTTGTGGTTCACTGTCCACCAGCTTTTATTGCTCAGGACTTGGTCATGTTGGTTCTTGTGGGGTGAAGGACTATGAAGACCCTATGCTGAGTAAATTCCCTTCTGTGCCTTGTCTTCCCAAGTTTCTGTGGCCAATTTTCTACCAGGGAAGTCTGGCTGGAGCTTACAGGCCTTGATTGACAGTGACTGACAGTCGAAGTTTAAGGCTGACTTCGATGCAAATCCAATTTTCCCTCTTTATTAGTGCTTCTTGAGTACTGTCTTGCAACGGTGAAGCCGGTGTGATTTACTGGGGGAATTTACACTTCAGTGCTGTGGCGAGAGCTATGGTAATGAGGGAAAGCCAGCTTAGGTGAGCAGCAGTGCTGCTGCTGCCACTGTGACACCCTCCCAGCTGGCTCAAACGCCACGAGGGCCACATGTGGGTTGTCAGAAAGGCTCTGCGCTCTTCTCTCCAGGTCTGTCACCTCTCAGTCATCTCAGTGATGCTGATGTGCCACAAGTAGATTTGTAAGCATTGTTTGTCCTCACCGGGTGGAGCCTTGGGGCTCCCATCATTTTACTGTGCAGTGTTGCTGAGCTGGGATCATCCCTTACTATCGGAGGAAAAGAAATAGCAAAGTGAAATTTTCTTTTCTGCTTTCCCTTTTTCGCACTACTATAGACTGACAGTCAAGCTGACCTGCTTGGGGTTTTTTTTTTACTTTTTTTTCAGTATTTATTAAAGAATAAAATAAATTTTGAGTAAAATTTCTGGTTTCTTAAGAATTTTCTTCAATGTTGTTGCTTTCTGTTTTCAAGGGACTTGCTAAAATTGTTTTAATCAATGCCCTTTCAAAACATAGATGTACTTGTTCCTGTGTTTATTAGCCAAAAATAGCCTTTTCAGCCTGGAAGTGATCACTGAAATATCTTTTTACAAAAGCTGTTTTTAGATCAGTTCTATTTATTTTGAGGAAAACAGTCCCTAACCCTTTGCTTAGCTCACATTTTACCTTTGAGTGGTGTTCTGTTGTTTGTCATATCTAATGCTGAAGTGTAAGAAGTCAACTTCTGCCCTATGGCAGAGCTGCTCAGAGTGGGAGAAGTAAAGACAGCAAAGACCTCAGCTGCAGGTCTTGAGGCCTCAGGCTGTCTGGGGTGTTGGCTGAACCTCTGAGCAGTTCATGACAAAAATGGGGTATTCAACATGCAGCACCCCTTTGCCCTCCAAGCACAGTGTAAAGCAGGGGATTGGGAGGACTGGACTGGCAGGAATACTTTTTGTGAATCTTTTTCCTTGAAACACGAGTAGTTTCAGTGACATCAAAATGCTTGGTGGGACCAAAGGAGAGTCTCCAACCATATTATGAGAATTTCCTGAGTGGAAGTTGAGCTGCTTGGTCTAAACTAGCAGGACAGAGGTCGACCTGATATGGTTAATACAACTAAGCTCCAGACACTTAGAGACCAAAGACAGAGTCAAACTCAAGTCTTTGCAGAGTAATTCAGAGGATGAACAAGTACCTCCTCCATGCCAAGTGGACACTTTAGCCAGTGTAGAGGTAGAGATCACTTCTGTTAGACCTGTTTCAGTCTGTGCCAGTGACTAGTAGCTGGCCCAAGATGAGGTTGGACTATGGGCCTTGTGCAGAAGTCATGCTGGTGACCTCCCTAGGCTTGAGGTGAGAACTGGGCCTTATACTAGTTCTGGCTTCCAGTGGTGCCCTGTACTGAAAAGACTATGAAATGTTTTGCTTTTATCCAAACCATGCAACATTTCATAAACCTGGTAGCTTATTTCCCTCAGAAGTAGTTTGGGAATTCAGGACACAGTCTGCTGGGATCTGATGTTTTGTCATGCCTTTCTTGTCCTTTTTCCTTGTAGACTTGTGGGCATGGCTTTCCAAACAGTGCTGGGGACCCTTCCTTATCCTATGACTGAATGAATCTCAAGGAGATCTGAGACGTTCAGCCGTTCTGTCTTATTAAGTCTCATTTCCTGGTTTACTGAAGTCTTGCCTTTCTCGTTGTTTTGAATTTTCCCTTAATCCACCCTTCAATGTGATGTCAAATACCTCTTTTAAAACCCAAACATACCACTTTAGCCCACCTGCCAATCTGGTCCTGTAAAAGCTGTAGGTATTTGCTGTGTCTTCTGCATGTATGTGCGTGATTCTGCAAAACTCCCTTTGATGAAGAAACAAGGTTTCTTGATGGATTTTTGCATAGTAGATGTGTTGTCAGCAGCCACTATACACATGGCAAAGAAAACTTGTATAGGTAGCATTCGGTTTGAACATCCTCCATCTGCTCATGTAGGCAGATGGCTGATTTGTGAACTGATGACTTTTTGTTACCAATGCCTTTGGATAGCACAGCATACAGGTTAATATTTTCACTGAAGTCCAGAGTTGTGACTTTGGCCTTGATTAAATAAGCACTGTGGTTCTCACCCTAGCAATATCAGCAAAACCAAATCTCTGTCAATCTGCAGGACTTCAAGCTCTTAAGTCAGCTTCCTCTTCAGTCTTCACAGTATTCCATATCTCTCACCTAAATTTACGCTCCCCTTCTTCTTGCCAGTCTGGTCTTGGCTTCTGTTTAGAGAATTTCCTTTGAGATTGGCCCATCCTGTCTTTTATTCAATACGGATTATTATTTTCATGCCAAATTGTATTAAAGTGTGTCAGTATTGTATTAAATTTCAACCAACAAGTATTTTTCCCAAACGCACTGGCCCATACTCCTGTCGCTTATGGTAAAGCAAGGTAGGACTTTCCCTGAGCACTTTCTGTCCTAAGCAATCTCCATGGCTGCGGTGGCAAGAAGTAGAGCCCAGATCCCATGTCAAATGGTCTAGTGCCTTGATTGTTGTGAGCTTCTCCGTACCTCTCTTTTGGGGAGGATTTTTTTGCTCCCCAGCTGCTCTTAAGATACCATCAAACTGTCCCCACCTCCCCAAGGTCTCCTCAAGTCCTTTGTTTCAGGATGCTGTACTGCATTTTCCTCTTCTTTATTCCTTTATTACCTCTTGCTGCAAAGTCCTTGCCTCACCTAATTGCAATATGGCTTGGATCCATATGTATTCTTTCTCTGGGAACATTCCAGCATGCTGCTCTCCTCCTCTTCTTGGTCTGAGGCTTCACTGCTTTTGTAACTTTTCATGAGCTTTGTCCAGCAGAGGTGAGTTGGAGTCTCAGCCTTTCCCCATCCCCACCTGTCCTAAGGTTGCATCTTGGGCTGCCCACCAAGCTTGAATATCTACTGTATGTGGGCACTAGATCCTTCGGAGTTCAGTGTCTTAGGCAAGGTTATTTGGGCCATTAATGTGGTGACTTAACCTAGCATTTCTGTCTAGCTGGCTTCTTTCCTGGTACTTTTTTATCATCTTCACCCCATAGGTCTGTGTGGAACAGGTGCAGGACATTGTCAGGGAAGTGACTGAGAAGTGTTTTGGCCTGATGTTTGGCCTCTGGGGTGGTGCTGGTGAAGGCCACATGAGTACCCTGTTCCACACATGTGTGCCAGGCAGTGTTGGCAGGTCCTCTTGTTTGGTTTCATTTGTTTGCTTTTTGTGGACTTTTTTTTTCCAAAAGCCAGCAGTAACAGCAGCAGCTGTACGGGAATGGCACAGCCGCTCTATTCCTGGCCAAGAACCCTGTGAAATTAATCCACATCTCGCTGAAATCCTACCCCGCTTTCGGGTCACTGCCTCGTTCCGGCACTGCGGAAGGCAGGGATCCCGCGATGATTTATTACCAGCCCCAACGCACATATTATTATGAAATGAGTTTATTACACTCTAAATCTCCTGTTAATGTGCTACTGTTTTAATCCCTTTATCCAATTTTCAGTCTCTCAGGCTTGGCTGCTGTTCACTTGCACAAAACTCTCCATTCTGAAGGTTTTATTGTACGATATCCATATCCATTTATCCTGCTTTAAGGCTGCAGTGCCGAAGCTCTGGTGAGGAGGGGGAGCATGAGAAAGGAATGGGAGAAGCAGGAGGGGATGGGCCAGAGTCTGTGTGTGGAGAGAGGCAGAGAACAGTCTGGCTTAGCCTGTAAGAACATAAAAAAGGGTTGAAGTGGATAGAGAAAGACAGTGGGGGGAAGAAGAGAACTGTTTTTAACGGGAGCGGCAAGGATAACTACTAAGCCAAGGAATGGGGAAACCAATTGAAGGCAGTTTGATAAATCGTGTAATAAGTGGGTAAGAGAAGAAAGGGCCTTCTCTGCTTTGAGACCACCATGATTCAAACAGCTCTAGTATTGGAGAAGAGAGGGCAGAAACAGAGCAAAGACAGAAAATGAAGGGGAGTTGCAAAAGTAAGAGTGTGTGGAGGGATGGGAGAGGAGGAGCATGAGTCTGAGTGGGAGGGTGGGAGGGAGGATACCTGAGGGAAAGGGCTGTTTGAGATCCAGGCTGGAGAGAACATGGTCTGGGATGCACAACAAAATGGTTTGGGCAACACGACAGTGAGAGGAAATAATATTCCTGATTTCTGCATTGGTTAGAAACCTGTCCCCACATGGAGAGAAGGAAATGCTTCATGGCTCTTTCTGTGGGTCAGATCTGTGTTGCCATGGGGAGGTGCTCCACAAAGATCAAAGATCAACATTTCCCCCAATGCCAATGGACTCAACCTTACTTTTCACCTTGGGCCTTCCAGCCTGGTGACTGTCCCAGCTAACTGTCTGGATGGCCAGCTGAAGGGGTGAGGTGATTCTTGATATTTCAGACCACTGGTTGGAAGGAGTTTGCTCTGCAGTGATGCTGATGTGACAGGTGATGAGTGTTGGGTACTTGCAGTCAGTGCTTAGGCCAGAGACATGACTGCAGTACACTTGAGTAATTGGGTCCCAGAACAGACCCCTAGCACCAGCACTCCACTCCCCTGGGGCAAGTGCTGTCGTAGCTGATATTTTCCTTTATTTAAGATCTAATCTAGAGCCACACCCAGTGCCTAGCAAAAATCAGTACACAGACCTATGCTTATTCAGCCCTGATGTTGACTCCAGCTACACACGCACCAGAATACAGAAGTTGCCTGAGCTATAAAAGCAGCATTGCATCCCCCAGCTGGTGGTGGGCAACTTCAAACCATACTGTCAGTGTGTGGTTGCCTGAAGAAATGAGGCAGGATGGTTGGGTCCCGTGCCTGGATCTGCTGTTGGCTTGCTGTAGCACCAAAGATACTTCCAGCACCTCCATGTGTCCTGCCACAGGATGAGCACAATCATCCTGACCTCCTTGTCCTTTTATGGGTAGAAAGGAATAGGCTGATGCACATGGGCTGGTACTTTGTAGCTGCCAACTGTGGCTTGCAGTAACCTGTAAGGAGATTTTTTTTGTATATAACTCCCCAGGTTGCATTAAAAAATCACAACCATGAAGCATGGTGATAAGTCTGAACTAGAATGTTCCTCTGCTGTTTTATGCCCTCTTGTACCGATCTATGACATACTACACACTGTCCAGTAGACACTTGTTCAAAATTCTGTGTTATGTTTAGCACAGAAGAGTAAGAGTACATGGTAGAGCACAAGGTCATTAAGTTTGTTTTTGATGAAATGCAAATCTTTATGGCTTTTCCCCAATACACTTCACTGTACTTTTAAGATAAAATAAGAACAAAATAATGCACAAAGTTTGAAAATTAAGATATAGACAAAGAAACCCAGCTAAATAAAACTCCCCAAAACTTCTTTGGGAGGAGCGGAAAAATCCCCAACTTTAAGCCAGAATAGAGGCAAAGAGATTTGCTTAAAATAGCACAAGCTGTTGTGATGGAACTGCTGAGTAGCTAATGTCCTTGGCTTTTTTAGCTAGCCAGTTATTTAAAATAGCTCCTGCCCATAGTGTTTGCTTTATGGTGTTCTTCTCCTTCCTTCCACCTACTCTCTTTCATTTTCTCCACAGAGATATTTTATCAGATCTTGCCACTGAGAGTAGGAGAGACAGATTAAATGAGCTGGTTAGGAGGCTAATGTTTTTCGGTCAGGGAAAGGGATTCAGAAGCTGGAGAGGCTTCTTGTAGTTCAGCCCATGCTGGAGAGTGGTTCTTGTTGCACTTCTGGTGTGCGCACAGGATTAGGGAAGGGAGCAGAAAGTAAGAGTTGGAGCAGAAGGTCTGATCCCAGCTCTGCTTCCAGTCTCACCACCTTGGACAAGTAAAAAAGCTGTTCTTATGCCTCAGTTTGCCTTCCCTACAAGGTAATAATGATGTGGTGAAGAGAACACAGTGGAGCACTCTGAAGCACCTGAAGAGGATGAGGTCTGCTAACAGCCCATGTTCTTTTGGATCCTGTTGCCAATACAGGCTTTAGGTCTTTAACAGGCAGCAAAAGTCTTCCTCTGACCTTGATGAGGATTTCTTCTGGATCTTGCCCTGTGTTTCATGGGGGACTGGTGAACTGGACAGGGGAAGAACTAGGGGAAGCCATCATCAGGAGCCAGTTCTTGGTATTCATCCAGTGCACACGCTCAGGGGTCCTGCCAGCTCAGGATTTCACCAGGCTGTCGATTCTGCTTTTGTAGTGACACCTGGCTGGGTTCATGGTGGCACTTCCTCAGCTCTGCCACTGACCTCAGCATACAGCTCTACCCTGCCTTCCCTGCCCTCTTCTTCCTCAGCCCTCCTGCTCCTTCCTCCACACTTTTCCCTGCCTGCTCCTCTGCCTGCTTGTGGCATTTTCCCTCTCCTGCCATGCCCCACGCCTCCTTTTCTCCCCCTCTTCCTGTGACTCCAGCTCCTGCTTCCTTTTTGTCTCACACGCTCCCCTTCTCCCACATCCTCACAGCCTCCCCCCACACTCCTGCACTCTCCCTCTCATGTCGAGGACTTGCCTCTACTCTCTGACACAGAAGCCTGTATCACTTCCAAGGCTCCTGCTGTCAGCTGGGGAATAGATAAAGATAAATGATATTATGTTAAATTCCACTTAATGACAAATTTTTAATTTTCTGAACATGGTCATTTTCTGGCTAGTGAATCAAGTGTAGGGAGCTAATTACATGAAGATCTGAACAAAAATAACTCCTAATTTTCAAGGATAATGGAAGAGAAATGTTGGAGATTAATGGCACTATTTATCTTTTTTAAATTTCTATCTTTCTCTGTGATAGCACTGCTCCCCAAGGAAAATATTCATAAAATGAAATTGAAGTCGTAACTTAATAGGTTATTAAAATTTTTGAGTGCATATCACTTTCCTTCCGCCGCACTGTAAATTTAAATTGAAGTTTGCGGCTCCTCGAGTCACCAGCGGAGTTTTTTTTATGATGGCACAATAGAGGGAAACATGCATCTTTGTCAGGAGGTATTTGCTATTCTAATTTTATGGCAGGCCGGATTATCAGAAAGGAATGTCAGAGCACGGGGAAGCTGACAACACTACAGCCTTCAGCCATGTGTTTCCATTAACGCCCAAAGCCGTCCAGGGGTTTCTCTGGACTGTTATTTTCCATTTCAGTCTTTTATCTTGATTTAAAGTGAGGGCGCCGAAAATTCAGCTCCTGTCATTTTTCTCACTCTCTCTCTTTTTCTCACTTTCTCCCTTCCCACTCCTTTTTTTCCTTTTTTTCTTTCTCTGTCTCTGCTCGCAGCCTCTCTTCCATATTTTTCTTTTTCTCTTTTTTTTTTTTAATCCTCCCCACACAGTTTCTGGTGGGAGATTGTCTCTCTGTGTCCCCATCCCTCCCTCACGTGCCTGTGGTCCTGGTGTAAAGCTCCAGGGAATGATGTCTGGGGATGGGGGCAGGGAGGGTAATTTTCCTTGGTACTTTAGGAAAGAGGCTGCCTTAGGGCTCCATTTAGTAGTGTGGCATCCAGGGCTTCCTGAGCAGTGCACTGTGCCATGGTTTTAGCTGAATATAAATTTGATGCCTCTTTTGGCTGTGTCAGGTGTCAGTGCCAGGGATAAGGTGCTTGATGGCATCAGATCCTGCTTCCTTAGTGGGAGGCAGCTGGAGAAATGGGCATGGGCAGCACATGAAGGAATATTCAGTCCTGCTTTTCCACCAGCCAGTTGGGAAGCCTAAGCCACCTCGCCTCACTTCACCAGCCTTTCACTGTCTCTTACACTGTGGGGTGGAGTATTCTTGTACTGGTGTTCTGCTGGAGTTTCCCAGCCTCTGCTCAAGTCTACCACAAGCCAAGGCACTCCTCAGCAGGGTTTCAGTACACCAAGTATGGGGCTGGTCAAGCTGGGCAGCTCTGTTGGTACATGTTGTCTCCTTGGAAGCCTCCCTCAACAGTGTGTGGCAGGCCGGACCTGTTCCTCTTTGGCTTAATCTCTTCTCTTTTACCACCAAGCACATCTTCACATCTGAGGCTCTGAAGGTTTTAAACCATAGACAGCACAAAGCCAAAAATCCTCTTAAATGAAGGTTTATCTCTCTCTGAATCACCAGACTGGTACAGTTCCTCTTAACTGAAGTATCTGAGCCTGAGCTTGGTCTGCAGGGATTCACTTTGGACTTGTTCTGAATGGGAAGGGGACAAGATGTTTCCACTGTCCCTGGCCTTGGCACAGATGGGATTTTTCATGCTCTTCATGCAGGTGGAAAGTTTGGGTTGATTTTTTGATGGGAAGTTTTGTTCAGCATGTCTAGAGCCAAAGCCAGTAAATTACATAATAAAACCAGATTGAGTCTGGTGTAATATTATTTTTATTTTTATTTTCTTTTTTTTTTTCTTTTTGGAGTTGTTGAATCTGATACAAATCTTCCACCAAGTAACAGCTAAACCTCTACCCTCACCTTCATATTCATATCCCCTAAAATTCCTACCCCCTAAACTCCAGATGCTGAAGTTTGAGGAGAAGCAGCAAGTATCAAAAGGTCCAGAATAAAGCTAGGAAAGCAGGCATCTGCAGACAGCAACCCAGCTTTTTCCCAGGTCTGAAGGGTGTGTGACAGCAGTCTCACTTGGATCTTATGGCTGTGTGTACCTGGGAGACAGGGCATTGTGGTGCCCAATGTGGCAGTGCTGCCAAGGAATGAAAATTGCTCTGGCCATGACTGCCTGTGCAAACTGCAGGGCACAGACTCTATTTGCTTCCTCAGATGTGGTCATGCAGCCATAACCTTCTCAAGCTGCTACCTTGAAGGGATCAGGATATGCAGCAGGCCCTCCTGGGAAATGTACCATGGAGGCACACTCCCAGTGGAACCAGTGTCTGATTGATAGATGCCACCATCATTGCTGATGCCCAGCTTGCATGGGATGTATGTTGCTTCTCCCATCAGTTCCATTCCATTCATGGACAATGACATTCATCCAGTCGATGCTTTCTTTACCAGATCAAATTTCCACCCACATCTCTCCTCTGTCTGCATCCCTCCTCTGAAGTGAAACATTTGATGGCTTCATTGTTCTAGGCCAGAAAATGAGTAAGTTTTTTGTAGGGTCTCAGTGAGGAAAGTCCTGCAGAAGAATCAGGGATGTCCTGAAGTTCTGCCAAGAGGCAGAAGGCTGGAGGCTTAGCAGAGCTGGCAGCTGAACACGTTTCCTTCCTGCCCTGTGAAACTGGCCAGGTCCTGACACTGCTCCATGCTGCATAGTGTACTCTGTTAACTCAGGGCAAGAGAAAAAGCTTTGGGGTTCAGACATTTTCTTGTCAGCTCACCTTTCCACCCAAGAGAGCTCTTGTATTGTGAATGCACAAGGAGTGTACCAGCCCTGCTCTGCTGTGCATCTCTGGGCTGGAGAGGCTGGACTACCTGTGTTTCCATGCCCTGCTATGTTGTGCTCTCCCTGCTCAGCATTAGAAATGAGTTTTCATGAGGAGCTCTGGAGTGCATTCCTGCAGATTCTGACTTCTACCAGAAATAGGGAATAGGGGAGATTCTGGCAGGGTCTACTCTTGCCCTGTGACTCAGCGTGCTCACTATGTGCCTTCTACCAGAGGTCTCAGGTTTGCCTTGGAGGTAAGTGGTGCTTTGCAGTTTGGAGAGGGGATAATGTGCAGACCCTTCTGGGCTGAATGTCTGTGACACTTGTGAATAGTTTGCATTTGATGAGTTTTCTCTCTTCTGCTCCCCCATTCCTCAGCTGGTGGCATGTGTCACAGTGTACCAGGGAAGACAGGCAGCCTGGTGCTTAGGGGACCTCACTTCATCCGTCTCCACTTCTCAGTCACATCTCTGAGAGGTTTTGTAAATGGCTGCCAGGCTTCTCCCCCGCCTCAGTTTCCTTGCTTGTGTGATGAGGATAAAGGGTTTTTTCCAAAGGCATCTGAGACTTTTACCTTTTGATCCCTGTGTGACATTCAGAGTCTTGTGGACCATGGCGGAGACTCGCTAACCCAAAGTTAGACCTTCCACATATCAGTGTGTCCTCCTTTCCCTCACCCCCACCTTCCCTGCCAATGAAGCAGCTTTGGAAAGTAAGGGTCCTTAAGGGATGAGGAACAAAATAAATGGGTTTACATTTTTTCAGCTTCTCTTATTTTCTTTACCCATAAGGATTCTGAGTAATAAATGAAACACGACTGCTATCTGTATGACTGATCTATTTGTATAATTCTGTCTATGGACTCAGACCCCAGAAGACACATCCAAAGAGGGAGGGTGTAGGTGGGAGGGAAGCTATTTATCGCTGATAGAAACTTCTGTGCTGGCGTTGATGACAGCTCTTTCCCAGCATGTGGGGAAGGCCAGGACTTGGCTGCTGAAGATGCAAAATCTCCTTGGGAACAGCATGGCAACAGAATGGAAGTGGGACATAGGAGAGAGTGGTTTTGGTCCCTGAGAAAGCACTGGTGACTCAGATGCAGTGCTGGGTTGGCACAGAAAGATGCTGGTGGACAGAGTGTGCGAGGCCAGGAGGTCCATGCTGATGTAAATCAAGATGCTCCATTGTGCCAGCAGCGTAAATCAGCAAAGTGCCCTTTGTCATTGTTGGGCTGGCCAGTCTTGCCTAGGCAGGCACTGGTGGCTTTCTGAGCTGCTTTCTTACAGCTTTTCCTTTCACTGCCTTCCTCCCCTCACATCTTGTACTTGATTTGATCTTATTAAATTGATACATAGATGTGATCTGGCTGGGCCATAGTAAAGCAGCCCCGACCCTGGGAGGGAGAGGAACATCCTACCTCCCTTTGCCAGACAACGAGGCCAGTCAGCCCTGGGTAATTGAGCTTTAATAGACTCTGAGAGGGGTGTAGCTCTCCAGGGAGCAGCCTCAGCTGGCAGCCCAGGGGGGACAGTGCCTATTGAAAAAGCCTTTTGCAACAGCGGGGAATGGTCTCAGCTCCGTGCCGACAGACGAGGCAGAGAAATTATCAACAGGAAACACTGAACTCAGACAGTGCTCCGGAGTGAGTGAGCAACCTGGAAAACTTCCATGTGGAAGCCTGAGGGCCCTTTAAAGAATGTACACTGGTATTATTTGATGCTTGATTTCTGTGGCCCTGTCCCCCTCCTCTCTGTTTCATGTACACTTTCCATGTGGTCATTTCACTTGAGTCTGCTTTTCTTTGTCCCCTGGGACCTTCTCACTCTAGGAGATATATGGGGTGTTTTTTGTCCACTATAAAGATATTTCTAGAGGTTCCTCAGTCTCAGTGAGAAAGTAAATTATCCCTGAAGACTGGCACAAGACTGTTTACCTGATGGGCAGATAAGAGATTCTCCAGCTGGAGATGTGAAAGAGGCCCAGAAGATGGACAAGCCAGACTCCAGCACTGCTGACTTCTCCCAGGTGAACTCGCTTAGTAAAAGAAGAATGCGCAGGATCTTTCTCTTGTGTGTTTCAAAGAAAAACAGCCTGCAAAATTTCAAATGAACGGAAGTCAAAAGCAGATGCATCTGGCTGCTACTCCTGCTTTCTGGAGGAGCTGGAGACAAAAATGAGCTGAGCACAGAACAGAGCAACCCTGCCTCTGGGTCATTTGCCCTGGAAGAGAGTGACATCTCATGTGAACGCTGTCCCTTCTCTTCGCAGGCTCTTTCATTACAAGGATAACACTGCTTCATCCAAGGGTTGCTAACATCCAGGGAAGTGATACAGATTTACCTCAGCACTAAGATTATCTCTTAATTTATGAATTATTCTCAGATGAATTAGCAGGTGATTTCCAGATGTGACTTCTGCTCATTAGACATGGCTGTAATCAGGTTTCATGTGATGGTCCATGCACTGAGAGCACCTTCTCTGGCATTTTCTGATTTAGCACAATGTGATGCCTATTCCATGAGCAGCACCCCTGTATCACAGCATGTACCACTGAGCCCCTAAGCCAGTGTCTTGTGTGTTCACCCTGATTTGTGGGGATGCCTTCATGTATATTCTGCAGAAGTGTTTTTGTTGGCTTAGAGATCACACACACTTCCCAGCTCATCCGATTTGTGTCTTTCACCTGAAAGCACATCCACTTCTGAGTAAATTCTGCAACCATCATGAGCAAGTCTGGGTTCAGATTGAAAAAAGGGGAAGATGTGTGAGTATTTGAACACCTCTGAGATGGTGTGTTTGTGGATTATTTAGGCTGGGACATATGGATGAAATAAATACATAAATTAAGATTACTTAGCAAATACTATCTGCAGCCCTTAAAACACCACCATATAGATGGAAATTGTATCTAGGCAGAAAATATTTCTCTTTCTATGAAAACTTGTAAACTGCAGTTACTTCTGCTCCAAAATGGGATAAGAACTAAAAAAATATAATGCTTTCACAAAGGAGTAATTTGATTCTCATTCTGATCTTATCTCCCTTTTCCTATACCCTAGTCCCAAAAATTTGTATTGGATAAAAGGAATTATGTTGTTCCCAGTGCAACTTTTTACCATTTGAAAGTCACTTTTAAGCCTAAATGGTCTAGAACTTAAAAATGAAAGTAATTTTCAATCATAAAACAAATGTTTTTGTTTAGAAAATGTTAGAGCAGGATGTTGCCATGATTCCACAGCTTTTTTTTCTTTTTTGTGGTCCTCCACAAGAGAGAGAGTTGTTAGAAATTTTCCCCTCCCTTTTGTTTTAATGAACTTATACTTTGAGAAGCAAGAGGTTTTCATGGAAAATCTGAACACAGCAATAAGGGGGAAAATTATGTTACATAGTGTCATCAATTCTGAAGATTTTTTATCTCCCAAGATCATGTTCTGATGAATTGTGAGATTTAAGTTCAGGGGGAAAAATTAAACTCTCTCTAAATCTTTTATGAAACTAGAGTGCAATGGAGTGAGTTGTCTGAAGGTGTGAGAGTCCTTCTGTACATGGCCCTATCCTTCTAGAAGACGTCATGGTTTTTTTAAACCAATCTCATGATTTTGGAATTAGGGGATGGTCTGATTCATCATTTTTAAGTGCTTAGTGTTAACAATACTGCATTATTCCCAGATAGCAGATGGGAAAATGGAGAAATGTGGTGAATTGCCAGCAGCAGAGCCAGAAATAGAACCCAGATGTCCTGGTCTTGTGTCGAAGCTCCCTGGTCTCTCCAGGAGGGCAATGAGGAGGCTGCAGTGCCCGGGGATCTTCCAGTAAGAAGCCAAGCTCTGATGGGCAGGGTGAATCCCCTTGGCTCACGGATGGGTTGGGAAGCACAGGAACTTTGTCCGTCAGTCTGTCCGCGGAGCCGGGAGGAGGCAGAGCGGCAGGGTGGGCGCGTGGCAGGTTTGCTGTGGCAGGTTTGCCACGCGTGTCCCACGCTGTGGCACACGGCTCCTGGCACAGCAGGCAGGTCAGCTCGTGTGTGCCTTTTCCAGCCCGTGTGTGCCTTTTCCAGCCCGTGTGTGCCTTTTCCAGCTGGCTGCGTGCACGGCACAGGTCAGCTCGCCTGTGGTTCAGCGTGGCTGTGGGGAGCTGCCGGCTCCTGTGTTTAGCTGCCTTCAGGCCCAGCTAAGCCGAGGCAGTGTCTGGCTCCCCAGCCACAATCTCTCGTTAGAAAGAAATTAAAAGCCACTCAATTTTGGCTAATATCCCTCTGTAGGCCTTTAACTCCACCTGTGACTAACCCATTCATAATAGCTCTGTTTTAGTGGCTTGGGTTGATGTATCCTCGATTAATTTGGGAGGAGAGCGGCAGGGCCATATCTCTTTGTCTCCCCCTCTCTTAATCCCTGTTCTACAGTCTGTCTTCTCCCACTATTTCATCTCTGCTGTCACTTCTCCATTCATTCACCCTCTTCTCGCCCCCTGACTGCTTTTTTCTCCCCTCTCACTTTTTGGTGTTTTCTTCCCCAACTCCTGTTTGTCTGCCTTCTCCTTTTGTTCTCCTCATGTCCTTTAACCTTGCTCTTTCCTCCTCCTTTTTTTTCTTTACTAGTATTGCTTCCTTTTGAACTTTCCTTTCCTTTCTCGTCCTTTTTCCCCCCTCATTTGGATTCCTTTTTCTCCCCCTACCACCTCTTCTTTCCCCCAGCTCTCCTCTTGTGTCCTCTTCCTCCTTCCCCAGGTTTCAGATGCTCATGCAATCTCTCCCTCTTTGTTTCAGTCACCCCCACCCTGCTCCCCACTCTCGATTATTATTAATGATAAAGGCTAAAACATCACATCAGTAATTTCTGAGTGAGTTTTGCAATGAAGCTGGGGCCTTATCAGCCCCTCCCGAGTGCCACAAATTTTACTTTTGCAATTTCACGCCTTTGGTTATTATCACGCTGCTTCGTCCCTGCTCTGCCTCGCGCTTTCCCTCCCCCCCTCCTCTGGAGAGAGTACTTAAACTTGTTTTCATTCCCTTATTCTTTATTTTTTTAATGTCCACTCTCTCTGGAGCCAGTAATGTTCTTCCTCTTTTTTCCTCTCCCATTTTCTGTTAATTCTGTGCCATCTGCCTTAGCATCTGTTAAAAATAAAATTTCCCTCACAATGAGAAGCCCTCCCTGCCTTGCCTCCATCCCCTCCCCCACAGTCTCAGCCCCCCTACTTTTCCTACCATGGTTGTCGGAGGCTGCTGCTCTCCCTCTTGGGGTACCTCTTCATCCCTCTTCCCATCTTCCCTCCTGCCTCTCTGGGCTGGCTCTGCAGCATCTGCTGGGCAAAGGGGTGGAAGTGGGAGGAGAAAGGAAGAAGAAGGTTCTGGGTGCAACTGAATTACTCTCACCCCCCATGCATGTGTATGTTTGTGTGCATGGCTCTCTCACTTGTGAGTGTTTCTGTGAGCCTGGGCAGGTGGGATTGGCACCGATGTGGTGAATCAGCACTGGGACAAACAGTGATCCTGATAGTGGGGCCGCCCTAGGAATGGGAGAGGTCTGGCTGCTGTGCAATGCACCAACTCTCCACCATCCATGCTCATCGGTGAAGGCTGTTTTGACCTGAGCTGTGATCAGATGTGGATTTGGCTACTGTGGAGTAAAGCTTCTACCAGCCTGGTTGACACAAACATGAAGAAGCTTTCCCGATCCAGAATGAAAAAAAATTGACAAAATATTTTGAATTATAAGCTTTTACAGCCAAACTTACATTAAGAAAGGGGCCAGACATCTGTGATTTCCCATTTTCATCAAGGTCTTGGTTGTGAGTCTGATACACATGTGAAACATCCCTCTGTGCCTTGGAAGGACTTTGGTTGCTACTTCTCCTCTGAAAGTTTAAGGGGATAAGGAGATAGAGACACTGGTTTCCATTAAAACTTTCTTTTGTGATTCCATGTTGGATGGTTTGGTTCCCTCAGCAGGAGTTTGGATCTCTCACGGATTCTGTTGCACTAGTGTGCCAGGCTTTGGGAACTGCCTGGGTCAGTTGTCCTGATCCAAGTCAGACTAGAGTTTGAGCAGGGATCCAGCTCTTCCATGCTGCTCACCCCGACTCTGTGGTATCTTGAGGCATGTCCCAGTTTCAGGATCAGGCCCTTCCTCTGGCTGGTCATGGTATTTGGAGGCTGTTTGGAGCACAGTGCTTTGGGAGATCCTGTTACACACAGCATCAGTGTTTGCAAAGCTGCTGACAACAGACCCCTGCTCACATGCTTCTTTTTGAGGCTTTTGCTTTCCAAGGGCCTTCAGCTTCTCTTCCTGTGATGCAGATGGGGCTTTTAAAACAACCTGGTTTAGCACCCCTTGTGTTAACTCTGCCATGGACTCATGATCTCTGAGGCAGTGCCCCGAGACCTTCTTGTTTGTGCCTGCCAGGAAAACAGTGCCCTCGTGTTGTTGTGCGTGCCTTTATGTGACTGTGAGTTTGGCTTAAGGATGCAGATATTGAGGGTGCGTGTATGAGCCACCAGGTGTATCTGTATGTCTAGCTGTAGATGCCCTCAGCGATGAACTGTTGCCTTTGCAGATGTGAACATGCGTTTGTTTATCTCTGAAGCCGTGAGTGGCCCGTAGGTGCAGCTGTGCAGGGCAGGGGTGTTTGCTCTGAGCGCTGTGTGCCTGGCACAGGTGTGTCAGTGGGAGTGCATGCGAGCCCAGCTCCCTTTGGATGCTGGTGGGTATGGATAAGGAGCAGGGCCGCTCACCTCTGCCCACACACGCCTGCTCTGTCAGAGGTGTGAGCCAGGAGAGTGCAGGCACAGCAAGACCCCAGCGAGTTTACACGGAGCAAATCCCACCCTCTGTCTCCCTGCAGCGCCTCCATTACCAGCCCCCTGAAGGGGCTCAGAAGCAGCGTGGTTCTGCTCCAGCACAATAACCTCTGCGGCTTTGATAACAACAAGCCCCCTTAAACCCTCTTCCTCCCCCCAGTTCCCCTTTTCTCTCCCCTGCTCCCTTTGAGCCCTGCCGACAATAGGCAGGCCTGCTGCAGAGCTGCCCACAGCCCAGGCAGGCACACAAAGCCGCCGAGAGCTTACAGGAATTCTTTGGCAGGCTGCTGGTTGCTGCGGAGAAGAAGAAGGGCCCTTCATACTCGGAAGCTGTCTCATTGCCCCTGGCCCTATTCTCTTCCCGTGTTTGATAGACACTGAGCCACGGTAATCTCTCTCTGCCCCGAGGGGAACAACAGCTTTTGTGAAACAGATTTTTACAAACTGTTTTGACCCCACATCCCCGGTGCCCCCCCTTGCCTCCCCCCTTCCCTTCCCTCCAGTTCACTGGCTGTATCAGTGTCACATAATTAAATCAGCTTTCCTGTTTGCCTCTGCTTCCTGCTAATTGTTTGCTCACAGCTAGGATTAGCAAGTCAGGGTTATTTTTCACATATCCTCACACAGGTTTTCCTGCTGCAGGAGCCCACTTCATGGTTCTTGGCCTCCCTACTAGCCTGCTCCTCATGCACTGGACAAACAGCTCTGTGGGCCATGGAGGAGCAGGGAGATTGCTGGGCTTCCCAGGAGAGTCCTGGCAGTTATGCGTGCTGAAAAGGGGAGAGAATCTGTGTCAATATTTCTTTCGCTCTCTCTTGCAAAACAGGCTGAAGGAGTTGGAGAGTGGGGATGAGTCCACTGGGCACTTGGTGAGCCTAACACCCATTCTCAGAGGCTGGTCAAATGAGGAGCTCCTCAAACGGAGGCTCATGATAATCCCTTTGGGAACTGCTGAGCCACACCATTTTAATGGTATTAGAATGAGGGTAAGCCTAAAGCAAATACTTGGAGTCACTATTGCAAGTGCATCACAATATAAGAAGTTATCTCCCATTAGCTAAACCTACATAGCTGCTCCGAGCTCCACTTGCAGCCTGCCTCAGCTAGGAGGCAAAATGAACCAGCTTACCCCACCTTTGTGGGCTCTGCACTCTGCAATTCACAGGAGCTAAGAGTGTGTTGCAGAGCTCAGCTAGCACGGTACAAATGGTTAAGGCATAGTTACAACATCTTTTATGAGACAGGACTGACGTCTTCAAGCCTGATCAAGATGCTTTAATAAAATATCTTGCTTTGAAAGGAGGAAAATAATTATTTGATTCAGCTGATTAGCACAGTAAAAATCTTTTTGTATTAAGCCCTTGTAAATATTCACTGATTTTCAGGAGGAGGAAGCGGGAAATGTACAACATTATATACCTGCTCTGTCCTGCAGACTTATTGCTGGTGTGGCCTTGGTCTTTCAGGAATCCATGTGATTTAAGTTTTTTTCTCTATTGGAAGAAAATTCTACTGCAATCCCTCAAATGCTGAGCAAAAGTTTACATGAAGGTGATGAAAAGATTCTGGTTTTCACCCACTTTTTTTTTCAGGGTTAACAACTTCTTTCCTAGTGCTACCAATTAAGCTTTTACTCCTTGGTGATGTGAGTTAAGAATATAAAGTGATTTCAAATATAAATTTAACTGCTATTTTCTTTTCACTTCATGCTAAACCCAAACATTTTTAGCTGGACATTTGAGGTTTCTTGGCTAGTGAATAGAGTGGTCTTGAACCTACAAATTTTGTTTCCCTGTAAGTTCAAAGGTTAGCAATTGTAATAAGAACTAAAATAACAGTCTAGTGTCCTCAAAAAAAAAAAAATCTTCTAGGTGCTTCACACTGAAGACTTCATCTGCAAAGAAAACCTTTCTATTTGAAATAGACCTTTTGATTTTTCACTGCAGCTGCTTTCTGACTCCAGACTGCTTGAATGACTAATCCTGGGTACTTGGTATTCCCCAACCACTCTGAATGCAAGTGCTCAACTTTTCCTCTTTGCCACATTTTCTGTTGGGAGATTTCCTCCCTGCTCTCAGTATTCTTATATCCCTCTCACTTTAGTAGGGATCTGGTAGTTTCCATGTGGGAAAATGGATTTAGTAGGAATAACTTGAACAGGAAGATGGCTAATACACCATGGGATAATGACAGATATCTCTTTTACCAGGATCCCAACCGTGCACTGCACTGGAAGTTTCCCACTTGGATGTAGTTTATAAGGAACAGCTAAAACTTTGCCTCCTCCCTGTATGCAGCAAAGGGTGTGTGTTACCCCTGGCCCCCTGGAAAGAATGTTGTGACTCAGGTTCAAAACTGGCTTTTCAGTCTTCCCTTTCCCTAGCCAGAGGATCCCATTCCCCTCCTGCAAGACCTGGAAATGAAACCAAGAGGCTCTGCTGCAATGCTAGAGCCCAAATCTGACCGCTGTCCCCTGTTAGCAAGCTGGCCAGGACCTGGGGTGAGGTAAAGATCTGCTATCTTTAGGCTCTGCCATCCAACTTCCCAGCTAGTACAGTACTGGATGGCACCCTGAGTAAATGAATCTGCTTTGTGTGGTTGCTAATTAGTTGGCTAATTATTAGGCTGACTGATGGTTTAGTTGATGATTCAGTGGTTGCTGGTAGCTTCATCATATGGATAAAAGCATCCTTCATGTGTTTCCAAGGGAATGTAGCAGATACAAGGCTGATTAACAGAATTTTTTCTATCTATTCCTTTGTCCTGGATGGGTTTTGCAGGCTGAGACAAAGATCTTTGCCTCAGTTTCCCTATCAGTAAATCTGAAGTAAACATTCATAGCTCATTGGGGTGTTATGGACATTAATTAGTTCCCGATTGTTAAGGGTTATTTGAAAATGTAAAATGCAATTATCCGACTGCCCAAGTAACGGGCTGGTTTTCTGGTTGGCAGGATGGCTAGAAAATTGGTGAGTTACTTAACTAAGCTTGGTTAATGACCTGGTGCTATTTACAATGGGAACAAATTCATACTAGAACATTTCCTTCCAGCAGTAGGGAAGTTTGTGGTTTGTGTTGGGTTTGTTTCCCCTTCCCCCTCCCACCCCCCCTTTTAAAATTTTTTTTTCTTTTTCTTTTTCTCTCTAAGATAATGGATGGTAGGAACACTTTTATTCAATATAATAATTCTAGATCCAAAATTGTTGCAAGGTTAAACACTAATTTAGGATTCTGTTTTGAAATTGGCCATAATTCAGATTTAGGTGTCTCCTTGGAGCCGATTTCAGCCAACGCGAAGTAAGCCTGAATAAATCAAGGGTTTTTTTCATCCTGTAACAAACTGCCTGGTAGATGGTTTGGGATGGAGGTGCCCCTGAGGAAGAGCCTTGCCCTTTCCCCGGAGGATGCGGGCGCGCTCGGCTCCGGGCCGGGTGCTGGGGCCGCTCTCCGCGGTGCTGAAGGAGTGTCCCCTCCCCTCCCCTCCCGTCCGTTCCCGTCCCGTCCCCTCCCGTCCCGTCCCTTCCCCTCCCCTCCCGTCCGTTCCCGTCCCGTCCCGCAGCTGCAGCCCGGGGCACAGGGGAGGAGCGGAGAGGTGCCCTGTCAGCTTTCCGGTGGTCCGGAACATCACAGCATAAAAGAGCCCGCGGTCTGCAGAGACCCGCTGGCTGCAAACAGCCACTGATATGCCGGCAAAATCAGATTAGAATTCGCGGGACGGTTGGGATGAACTGAACTGCCCCCGAACTGGAGTCTAACTCACCCCAGCTTTTTTTGTGAGAAGTAGTTCCAGGACTTTCTCATCTGCTCCCCAAGCCACTGCTTCTTCAATCAGTTCAAGTTTCTGGAGCTATAATGGAGAATGAAAGTACCAGCTGTTGGTAGGATCTGCCCAATCTTCTCATTATCAACCCTTATTTTCTGTTCCTTATGGTGCTGTCAACCATTAACCCTAAGGTCTCAAATGTTACAGGCTAGGTGTTCACTTAGTTGAAGTTTTACATTTGTTAACTAATTTATATATTCTGGGAAAATACAATTTTAAAACAATTTCACATTATATGTTTCTCTGAGCAGAGCTAGCACACCATGCTCTGGATCACGAATTTTATATGGGCTGGAATTTTATATGGGCTGAGCTTTATTTAGGGGATCTTTAGCCTGTATCTTTGCTCCCAAAGAGAGATCACAGTTATGTAAGCAATTCTGACAGATGTTTGTTTAATCCATCCTTAGAAACCTCCAGTGAAGTTGTCCTCCTCTCTCCAAGCAAATCTATTGCAGTACTTACTCCTCTAACATTCTTGCCAATGTTCAGAGTAAATCTCTTTTTGTTGCAGTTTAAGTCCATAACTTCTCTTTGTATCTGCCAGTGACATGGAAAAAATTTATTCTTTCCCTCTTTCAACTATTAGTAAACTGCTGCCATGTCTGTCTTCAGTCTTTTTCTTCCCACTGAACAATTCCTATTTTTTTGGTCACTGGTCTCATCTTCACAAATATCTGATCGTATGTCCCCCACCCTGAGGACTCGGAGTCCTGAGTAAATTTACATGTTGCTTAGATTGCTCTATGTGGAAGCAGCCCATCTAAGGAGGCATTTCTGGGATAGATTGTAGTGGGAAGAGCAATTCACATATCTGACAAAGGACTCTGCTGTTCATATTCCTGGTGTGGTGACAGTTTTTTCCCTGAAAAACCTGAAATAGTTGACTCATGGATGTGATTCATCATCACTCCAAGATAGATTTCTGCAAATCTGCTGCTTCTTAAATTGTGTTTGCATAGCCAATTATTCTTGACAGTGTGGTGCCTGGACTTTTCCCTTTTGGTTTGATTTGATGAGGAACAGTATGTAGTTTTCACATGTGTTGGAAAAGGTAACTAAGAATGTCTTTTTTCCCCCTTACACACACACGCACACACACTCACACACACGTGTACACATGCACATATAAAATAGTTACAGTAGCATCAGAACAGCTCTTTTTTTCACTGTTGTTAGCATTAGTGTGGTGAAGATCTGATTACTTCTGTCAGGCATATCTGTCTATTCTTCATAGGCAAGTCTTTTGTTACAAACATTTTAAATAACACTCCCAGCTTCTACACTTCTCAACATGGATGTGCTCAGGAGTGGAGCAGAGTGAAAGACATTTATCTGTAAGGCCTTTGCCTCTTCACTTATTGAACCTGCAATGAGTCAGGGTCTGGTGAAGAAATGCTCATTGCATGGTTATTGAAAGGGGAGTTCCAAAGAGCTGTTGGATGAGTCACTTTGCCCCAGTAATAATTCACTAATTTCTAGGGTTGTGCTTTCCCCTGCTTTGTGCGGTTCTGAGTCACAGATGTCCTTTCTGAATATGATGAAAGCTGTGGAACTTGCAGAGTGAGTGAAGTGCACTGAAAACATAAAGGGTTTCCAAAATGCATCAGATGCCTTTGGATCTTATTCCTGTGTACCTCAGTTTCTTGTCTCCAGAATGGAAAAAAACAAAGCCCATTTCTGGAAGATAAAGTGAGTTCAACTCAGAAAGGCAGTTGACCACTTTTGTCATAAACACCACTAAAAAACACCACAAGAGAAAGAAGGTTGAGTTTAGTCTTCAGAAAAAGGTTTGAGTAGTGCCTAGCACCTAAGTGAACAAAGAGAAAATAAAATAAGGGCAGAGACACTTATTAAGGAAACACCATCCTAAGCCCTAGATTAAGGAGACATTTCCTTGGAAATACAGTTGAAATTGTGTAATTGAAGCTGATAACATAATGTAATGTGTATTTAGGGGCTTTAACACTACGAGGCATTGCATCTTTTTGGTTCCTTAGCTTTGTGCTTTGGGCTGGATCTGTTAATGCTTTAGGCAGTGGTGTGTGTGTGTGTGTGTGTGTGTGTGTGTGTGTGTGTGTGCATAGTAGAGGAGACACTGCATTTGGTTGCCAGAAAAACCAATTTGGACTCCACTGGAGCTGTTAAATGCTGCTTAGCTTCTCATGTTATGGGAATATCTGGGGAATGGGAGGAAAAAGTCTCAAAAAGCTCTGTATGGATTTTTATTTTTCAAAATAAAACAGAAGAAAAGGTGAATTGAAATATAATTTTTCAGTATCAAAAAAGGGATAAATTTTTTAATGCTCTTGTCATCCTCTTCCCATTTTTCCACTTCTGGAGCAAATTGAGAGCTGGTTGAATTCATTTAAAAGGTGCAAATGACCCACTGCCAGCAAAAAAATCTAATTCTCCCTTCTACCCAGAAATCAGCTCCACTATGGGGTCCTGCTGGTAGCTGTGATGATGTAGAGCCTGTGTGATGGTAGAGCCTGTTTCCCTGTTTCTCACCCATGATAGGCAATGTCTGTTTCTAAATACAGGCTCAGGGAATTTATCTTTCTCAGGAGCCCTTTGTTGGCTAGGGGCTAATGAGTTTGGGCTGGTGGGATCTCTGTAACATGGTGATGGCTGCTGAAGACAAGCGGTCTGGGGTGGCTATCTCAGCACTGGGAGAGTTCTGAAGTGAGAGCAGAGCAAAGAGGAGGGGGCTGGGCACAAACTGAACAAAGATGAAGAGAAGAGGGAGCAGGAGCGCAGCTGACATGCAGTCCAGGTCCCTAGTGATGGTATTGGCTGATGTGAATGCTCACCGAAGGCACACAAAGCTTTGATCCCATTTTCAGCGGGAATAGAAAACGTAAGGCAAGATCAACTCAGGACTCTGAGAGCCCCAGAAGAGGAGAGAGGTGGCTTATATTAATTGTGGTGATCTACATGACTTCCTGATGAACAGAGATGGTCAAAAAACTTCAAAGAAAAGCAGAAATTACAATTCTGCCTTCATGGAAGCATTGCCACTCTGCCAACTGTACTCATCAAGTCTGGACGTGCATCACACTGCACAGCTGGTTGCACAGGAGGGAGCGATCTCATTCCTGTGGGGAGGTCATGCCTCCCCACATGTGGATGCTGCAAGAGCTTGCTTTCTTCCCTGCATTGCCCTGAAACAGTTGATCTGAACCACAAAGTAGCCAAGGCAGTGTCCCTATATGCATGAGCATGTAAAGATCTGTTCTTTGAAAAGTACTTAAATGTTTCATCTCTACTCAGAGAATTCTTGGTGATTTTATATTCAAAATCAAAGCTGTGATCAGCATTATATGTCTTTTAAACACCATGGAAACTTTTGTCCTGATCCTGGGTGATGTTTGGTCTGCTGTGCTGAAGGTTGAGTCCTGTGTTTGAGTAACAAGGCCTGTATTCCAGAAGTACTATTTCTGTCTTCTTCCAGGAAAAACGATAGCCCCATGTGGTAATGAGGAGCTGGTGGTGAAGATGGCCATGTTGTTTTGGAACCTACAACAAAGATGCTGGGCTGTGTTTTTTGTGTCTCAGAAAGCCCAGATTTTTTCATTTGGCAATCACAGACGTGTACTGGAAACACGATTCCCAGGACAAGCTGGAGAGAAAGCAAGCTTTTAAACGCCTCTTAGAGGTGCCTTGTTTCTGTATCTACAAATATGGCCTCTTCCAGCTTCCCATGTTGATCCCGGGGCTGCTACGTGACACGTGTCCACCAGAGGGCATGTGGGACACTGCTCCTCCTGTGCACAAAAAGGTAAAAAACTGCTTCCAAAGCAAGGGCCCTCCCAAAATGGGATCCTGCCCTGGCTGCCTTGGCCGGTGCCATTCACTGGGAATGCTGAGGAATGAGCTGCCAGCAGTAGGGCTGATGTGACTGGCTCTGAGCCACTACTGCAGCGTGCAGAGCTGCTTCGGTGTGACGTGGGGTTCTGCCTGCACGAAGGGTTAAATGTAAGTCTTTTTAGTGCCATGACTGTGTGGTTCCCTAGGCTTGCATTTCAGACCCCTGTATGTGCTCACGTGTGCACATCCATGAGAACGCGACACACACGCGTGCACATGCACATACCCACGTTGGCCACAGAAGAAGCTGTATCCACACAGGCCCACTCTATGGCTTGTGAAGTAAATTAGTCTTAAATGACTCTTTGGAAACAAAATAAATCAAATAGCATAATAGTACCATCTTTTTATCTCATTTGTTCCCATACAATTAGTAGTTTTACTGCCATGTTGTGACAGGTGACTGTGTTTGACCTTTGCCGCTTGGGTGGTTGGCTGGTGCTCAAACTAATGAAGACCCTTAATGGATTGGCTTTTGTGAGGCTGTGAGCGGTGGGGTTAAAGAGAAAATGGTGCCTTAGACAGAGTCCAGAGAAGATCCTTCAATTAAACCTGAAGTCTATTAGCAAAGAAATATTGAGGAGGTTGAGAGTTAGCAATGATTTAACCAGCAAGTCTTCCTTGTGAGTCATTTAAAAAAAAAAAAGAGAAGAAAGAAAAAAAGAATCTCTCTGGTTATTTATTGTTGAGTGTGTGGTTGGACTCCCACCCTTAATGTGAGAGGATGGGAGCAGAGACATTGGCTTGGAGAGGCTGGGGTTACAGGGCCTGAGTCAGAAGTCTGTTAGCTCCTTGACTCCCACACAGTCAAGCTTTCCTTGGACAAAAAAAAGTGAGGAAAAGTGAAGCAGTGGCAGGAAAAAATAAAGAGTGTTTCTGAGGAAGATAAAACCAGATCTCTGGGATAAATAAGACTTTTTGGAACTTAATTGTTTTTCATTATGTAAATACATTACTGTGAAAGAAAAGGAGAACCGTCAGGTTCTGGGCAATGAGTCAGAGGGCTCAGGTGAGCTGAGCTGTAGAGAGTGAGTAATAAACAGGAGTGAAGTTGATGAAGAAGCAGGACAAGCTGGATCTGTCCAGAACAGCACAAAGGAACAAAACAAGCAATCAAGGTGTGGGGGGAAGTCCCTTTCTGACAGTTTCCGTGTCAGAGCCTGAGTATTTCCCATTCCTCCCAGACAGACTTTCTTCCTTTTGTTTTCAAGACTTGCTTAACTCTCAGCCTGAGCATCAACTTGCAACAGTGTTCATGGTCCTGAGCAGAGCTAGGGCTGCCTCTGGTCCTCTCTGGTCCTTTGGGTGATATCCTGTTCCACACTCCAGAGGATGGAGGTGAAAAGGACCTGAAAAGGGAAAGCTTGAAGCTGATTGTTCTGGGTAGAGGGACCTGTCACTGAAACACAGAATATGCTGAGTAGGAAGGACCCACAAGCATCATCAAGTCCAACTATTAGCCCAGCCCAGGACACACCTAAGAGTCACACCATGTGCCCCAGAGCAATGTCCAAATGCTTCCTTGAACTCTGTCAGGCTTGGTGTCGACACCACGTCCCTGTGGAGTCTGTTCCAGTACCTGATCACCCTCTGGGAAATGAACCTTTTTCTAATGTCCAACCTAAATCTCCCCTGACACAGCTTCAGGCCATTCCCTTGGGCCCTGTCACTGTCACCGCAGAGCAGAGATCAGTGCCTGCCTCTCCTCTTCCCCTCACAAGGAAGCTGTAACTGCAGTGAGGTCTCCCCTCGTTCTCCTCTTGTCCAGGCTGAACAGGCCCAGTGACCTCAACTACTCCTCACAGGGCTTCACCTCAAGATCCTTCACCAGCTTTGTTTCTTCCCTTTGGATACTTTCTAATACCGCAATGTCTATCCTACATTGCAGTGACTAAAACTGCCCACAACATTCAAGGTGAGGCTGTACCAGTGCAGAGGACAGGGAGACAATCCCCTGCCTTGACTGCAACCTGTTCTGGCTATTGGAAAAGGAGGGGGTTCATCTGCTCCAAAGGTCCTTAAGCACCATGGCACACCCTCAGAGCTGGACTTAAGAATTGTCTGAGATTTCATTCCCTCCTTATCTATCTATCTATCTATCTATCTTTCTATCTTTTTCATTCCTTCCTCATGGAGAAACTCCATCCCTTCCCTTACACAGTCTCTCTTCTTCTTTTTTTCTTTTCTCTCACTCTTAGACACGTGGCTCCCCCCTCCTACATCCCCCTACTTTGGGGATAATTTAACATGTTACACACTAACTTTCCAGTAATGGCACTCTGGCTTTTTGAAATTCTGCTTCCCTGTTTTATGGCTGGGCGTCTAATGGTTATCTCGCAGCCCTGCCTCTGGCAATCATGTAAGGAATAAATAGAAGCTGACACAGTAATTTACTTAAATCTTCTCCACACTTTTGCAGCATTTTCCTCCAGAGGATACCCCCGAAACAACAATTATTTGAAATGTCATGCGTTCCTGCCCCTAGGCTACCGACAAATGAACATTAAATCTATTAACAACAAAAAAAATTAAATGTTTACTTTTCTGCGAAGGTAAAGGAGAAGCTGGAGAGAGGGAAGGATGTCTCCAATAAATTTCTTCTCAATAATAAAGAGGTGTAGTTAATGTTCTCTCTAAGCCGAGTCAGCTTGCAGCCCACATCCTGTGAGGACAGAGATGTGATGCCACAGTACTGCCACACAGCCTTGCCAGGGCAGCTCCAACAGCCTCATTTTTCCAAGCCAGGGAGCTGAGTTTTAGATCAGTATTTTTGCAGATTAAGTAAGACGTGAAGAGGGCTAGAAGCCATGAACAGTGTGGTCACAGTTCTCAACCTGTCTGGCTGCTGGTGCATGCCAAGGGGGTTGAAGTGGTGGGAGAGGAAGCATTGCCCCTTTGGCAACAGGAGGATAAGAATGTAGCTCATCTGTTTCACAGAAAGAAAAACTGAGCATTTTGAACTCTGTCCCTACATCTTGTAGAAAGTCTGGGTAAGGCCCAGCTCCTCCTCTTTTCTGTGCTCTGCTCCCAGCTCTTTGCTCAGGTTTCCTGAACACAGGTGAGCATAAGTATGGAGGTGGGAACACATGAAGGTGAACTCAGCCCTGCACACAGATCCTGGTGGAATATGGTGAGAATATGGAGAGTCTCTGGCATCCACCTGCTGTGGATGAAAGTTCCCATGGGCATCTGGACAAAACAGGTTTAAGGACAAAGCCTAAAGCCCAGGAACCATTTTCCATTTTGCAAATGGGGAAATTCAGGTCCAGAGCAGGTTCCAAAATACAGTAACTGAAATAGAAAAAGTATCCCAGCTTTCCTCTGATTGCTTCATTGTGTCTTGAAAAGGCTGTCCCACTGCTTGAACTCTCCGATGTATGCCTGTTTTGGAAAATATTCTTTGTCAATTGAATCAGCATAAGACTGTCTTGGGAACCACTGTGTTTATATAATCAGAAATCCATCCCTTTCACTTGGAAATGCTGTGTCTGTTCAGAGTTTAGGGATTTAAAGAACCAGCAGGACTTCTTGACTTTTTGTGAATGAATTTGCAAAGGAAAATTTCTCATGTGATGTTGAATGCTGCAGACCCCATTTGCTTCTCTGGGCTTCATTTTCCCTTCTTTTCAGCAGAAGCTTGGACATAGACCTCGAGCACTGGAAAGAGTTGCACCTCTGACATGTTGTCTGAACCAGTTGTGATGGGGACCAGCTATCCACCTTTTGAAGACGACACATGAATATCTGACCAGCCTTCTATTCCTCTGTGCAGAATGGCCAGACGCTTCAAATTTTGCAGTCACCACGGTTCACTTTATCACCAGGCAGGTATACTGGATGGGTCTCTTTTCCCAGTGCACTGGGATCCCACTTCCTTGGCACTGGTTCTGATTCACAGAGCCAGACAGTGGAGAAGATGTCCAGTATTCAAGTCCCAGTGGAGCTCACTGTCTCAATCCTAATCCATTTTCTCACTGCTGTGCCAGCCCACCTAGCAAGGTGGTTCATGGTATGTGGATGCTCAGTCAGGTACCCATGGTGCTGGGCTGCTGCTGAACTGAGATCACTGTGTATCAGTGGGAGAAGGTGTCTGCTTGGGAGAACACCCTCCAAGGTAGCTTCTGGAGTCCTGTGACACACGCCAGGGTAGTTTATACAGCCAGATCTTCCAGAGCTGGGACAGGGCCTCTGAGTCCCATAGATCCCCTTGACATTTTGTTTTTATCTGCTGTGATTGTTTAAACAATAAGAAGAAAGATCTTCCAGGTGTGTGATGTGTGTGTCTGGAAGGAATGAGCTAATTCTCTATTAACATCCTTTGATATCCCAGTGTTTTCCAGAAGAGGAAACTAGCTCATCCACGGAATCAGACTTTAGCTCTGGAGGAACAGCTGCTTTGGACTCTTCTCAGGCCTGATGCAAATACTTTGCCTGTTGTCCTGTAGTGTTGTGACTGCATAGAGACTGTGTCCTTTCTCATCCAGAGAGAAGGGGTTGTGTGGGGCTTTTGTGGGTGTTTCCCATTTACTTTCTGAAAGGATCTCTCTATTTGATAGAATGGGTTATCTACACATCCAGCTAAGTGCCTGAAGTTTAATGATACATGAAGAGCAAGGTAGATGTGTTACAACTGAGATCAGTCAGCTCCACATACATACTTCATACAGGAAACACACAGCTTGTAATGTACAAAGCACAGGCTTTTCACGTGGTCTTAACACAGATGTCAAAGTGCACTGTAGACTCTGGGGTACAACCTGCAGGTGAATTCTGTCTCACTATTGCAGTGGATTGACTTAAATACTTCCACTGCCAGACAAAAATCTAAGCACCACAGCAGGTTTATGAGTTATCCTTACACAAAGAAGCACAATTATGTCGCCTGATATATTGGGATGGACTCTTAGATAGCATGTAGTATCAATATAAGTCAGTGTCTGCCATTCTAAATTGGAGGGCCGCAAATACATGGTATTGTACTGCTGAAATAAAGAAAAAAACAGGAATTTGGGAAGAGCATTCATCAAACTACTTTGCATTGTTAAACTTCCTCCTGTAATGTCTCCACTTTGATCTCTTCTCTGGCCAGATTCAGATCTCAGCTCCCGATTTCCACCAAGGAAAGTATACAGGGAAGCTCTGTGCCTGCACTTTTCTTTTTCTAAGCTTTGTAGCGCGTTCTTGTGCTCTCAATTCCGGATAATGCTGGACCCCTTTTATCCAGCCCCTCCTCTTGCCCTTTCAAGTGAAAAGAAGACTCCTGTGCCCCCCCATCAAAGTTAAAGGGAGGCTTTAGAGAGGAAGGCTCAGCACGCTGGGGCTCTTGAGCCTGTGTTTAATCTCTTTCCCGTTCCTGTGTGTGCCTCTGTGGCTTCCCTGCCAGTTTCTTTGTTGCCAAGTTTCTCATTTCCTTTTATTTGTGTGTGCGGGAGGTTGCCAGGCTCGCTGGAATGCATCTGAAGTCATCCTGGGGGGACACGCCTCAGCCCCTCCCCGGGCGATGCCTGAGCCGCCCCGGCCGCTGCCCAGCCCGGCCAGGCTGGAGCTCCGTCCCGGCTGCGGGACAGGGACAGCGAGGGACAGCGCGGCAGGACAGGCTGCTGGAGCAGCGAAGGAGGATGGAGGGCAGGGAAAAGGGAGCTCTGGGTGCTGCCCTGCCTGGGGGAGAGCAGAGATGTGCAGACCTTGGCAGGGGAGGGGGCCCTGGTCTGTCTCAGTTCCTGCCTCACCTCGGCTGACCTCAGTGCAGTGCCCTGACTCTTGGCCAGGCTGTCCTGCTCCATCGAGTGCTGCTGGGTGAAGGTGTGGCCTTCAGCTGGGATCTGTTCCCAGGATCAATATGGGCTTCATTAGGCTCCTGAGTGAAAAAGTTGGAATCATACTGGTAAATGGGGACTGTGAGTATTGCTCCAGAGCTGGACATAATTGAGGAATGCAGTGTTAATTCTCCGAGGTGTTAACAAGAGACAGGAGAGACCAAGTTTGTGTTTGTGCTGCTGTCCCTTCATCATGAAGGTACTTCAGTGAACAACCAGTCTCTCAGGGAGCATGGAAAGGAGATGTCCTGGGTGGAATGAGGCATGGCAGGAGCACAAATTCACTGCTGGTCTCATCTTTCCTTATGCCTCAGCCCTCCCATCAGAATGGTGCAGGTGCCATTGCCAGGATTTTAGTCCCTCCTAGGCCATATGGGTCCAGCTGGGTACATAGGGTTACCATTCATTTCTCCCTGAGGCAATACTGGGGAACTGTATCTCCAACAGCACCCACAAAGTCAGTGTTAGCAGCCTATTTGCTAGGCTGTGGAAACCAAAGAGCAGGTAAAAGGATGGGACTGTGCCCAAAACTTAGGCATCTTGGGGGCTGCCACGGTTTTTTGTGATTACTTCTCAGCTTCTGAAAGTTCCCTGTACTTTCCAAAGTGGATCTCTGTTTCTCCAGCTCTTGACACTAGAAAGCAAGGAAAAATATCTCTTCCAGGTTTCTTGGTCCTTGTTGAGTTTCACCTGAATTCCTGGTAAAGTTCAGCAAAGGTATCTACCCATGGTAAAGGTTTTTGTACATTTTGTACACTTCTAGGTCTTAACCAGCCTGAGCAGTCTCTCCTACAACCTCCACCCATGGGTCCAAGTAATATTTAAGCTTGTTCATGGGCCTTCAGCCTCTGACTGTGTAATGTTGGACAAGTGGCTTTTGGTGGATCAGCCACTGTCGTACCCACTATGGGTCTTGTTAATGCAGACACCAAAGTATGCAGTGACTCCTCAGCTTGGCCTTGGTTCTGCCTTCTGCTCTGTGACATGCTGAAAACAGGAGTCACTCACTGGAGGAATTTCCAGTGGAAAGGATAGCAAAGATATGGGATGGTTTTCCTTAGGATGGGTCTGGATGCCTGGAAGTGGGAGGTTGCTGTGCAGCAGTCCTGCTTGGCCTGTCCCGTGGTGCAGTGCTACCAACACTCAATTTTTGGTGTTGCTCTCTGCTCATGGGCCCTGAGAGCAATAGTTATGCTACAAGCCTTGTCCTGGCTCAAAGGCCTCAGCATTTCTGAGGGTGTGAGTGGTCACTGCTGTACTGCACACACAGAGCTGGCATGTCCCTGCCCCAGAGTCTGCCAGACCTCTCTGATGCTTTGTTCTTGGGACATTTGTGCTGCCATTGTCTCTGCTCCCTTTGGGCAGGCCCATGGGGTTGTGCAACTCTGAGTTTGTGCAGTCTCCACCTGGATGTAATTGGCTTTGCACCTAGAACAGTCTGTCGATCTGCAACCCTGAAACTCCTGTAGGAGACCAGGACATTTTATCAGGGAAAAGACTGACTGATAAATGTATTGCAGTGAGCAGAAAATAGTCACTTGCTGTAAATACCCTCCTGCACTTTGTTGTGGTGCTGCTATTTCAACCCGGTTTTTGAAGTATCTTTGCAGAGAGGCTTCCACACTTGATTTGTTTTTCAAGGTACTTCCTTGCTGTAGGTCTGGCAGTTTCTGAATTACTTTTATGGAGGATTCCTCTGAAATTTCCAATACTTTTAAAAATGAAAATGTGATTTATTAGTTAAGATATTGTGAAAAAAGCTTCTGATAAAGCCAAGATCTTATTCAAGGGTTTGGAACAATATTATTCAAGAATATTTCAAGAAATACAGCTTTTGCTATATCCCATTTCTATTTGTTCTTTTATCAACCTCAGATCTTTTCCTTCTTGGTTTCCTTCACCGGGATGAGTTGCTGTAGGATGGCAGAGCAGAAGGAAAGCACATCATCTAACCACTCTGATTCTCCCCTGCTGCTGCTTGGCATCCACACATACTTGTGACTTGCAAGAGAAAAGCAAGACCTGGAAGCAATCTGCTGAGGGTTTCAGATTCTCTGCTCTTCCAGTCCATTAGGTCAGAAAGAGAATGGCTATCAACAAGTGTTTCATCTGGAAGTGTAGCCCTGGGATTTCCCTAGATTTTTACCCCAGCTTGAGCTTAAGACCAGTTTCCAGCTATCAGTCATTCTTGACTGAACTTATATTCTGATTTTCCAGATTCTGATTTTCACTGCCTGCCTGCTCCCTTTATAATGCCTCCTTTGCATTTGGGGTGTGGTTGTGTCAGGTCCCAGCACAGATGTTCCCAGTTGTGCTGGTTGCTGCTGTCTGGGCACGACATGGCTCTAAACTATGATACAGTTATTCCTTGAAAAGGGAGGAGTTTTTACAGGGGATTTTCCTGAAACTACTTCTGATCAATATTTTAGAGATTTTGTCGGTAAAATGAAAAACAACCAGAGAGGCAGCAAACTGGAAGAAAGTTGCAAGTCCTTTGGAGATAAAGATTGCAAATCAAAACATTGAAGTTGGTATGCTGGAGAAATAAACTAAACTTAGGTGAGCAACATTCAGTAGATCAAAGGCTCAGTGTGACTAAGGAATGGAGGAACTAATGCTGTGCTCAGGAGAGAGGGCAGGTCTCAAACTGACTGGGAGTCAGTGATGTCACACCCTTGCAGTAAGAAAATGTTTGGGTCTGGCTTTTATCCATGCCAGGGTCACAGCTGAGCACAGAGAGCAGCTCTCTGGCCTTCTGCAGCGGAGTCTTGTATGTGCTGAAGGCTGCCACAGAGCTGGAAACCAGGGCCTGTGAGGAAAGGTTAAGGAACAGGTTTATGTGAAACTGGAGAGGACCGTGGGTGTAAAATGCTCCATTTCTCAATGTACAAGTAAATGATACCAAGAAGCAGGTAAACAGTCATTTTCTGGGCCCACCTGCTAACAAATAGAAAGAATCAAGTATCCCTAGAAGGGAGGGAGATGATGTAATAAAAGCCTTTGCTAACTCATGGAGCATAGAAGCACCAGCAGAGATCACCGTGCAGCTGCTGGGATCTTGGCTGGAGGTGCTACAGAATATACCTCAGGCAAGGATGAGCTGGATGTGTCTGTCTGAACAGGGATGTACCTGGGTCATTGCGCTGCTTTTCCCAGCCTACATTGATACATTTGTCTCCACCATTTAATCTGCCTGAAATTTGGCAGGGCAGTGGGAACTTCAAAGGAATTTGTTCTTCAAGGTTTTTCCATTTTCCCTATGGAAAACCTCCATAATCAATGAAAACATACAGCATATGCTATGTATTCCCCCAAGAGAAAGCAATGCAGCAAGCTATTGGATACAAAATGCTTTGAAATTTCCTCTTTGGAAGGTAATTGATTATCAAACAGCAGTTATACTGTGCAACACAGATCATAGCTCCTCTTTGGTGCTGGAAAAACTAAGGATTAGACCTGTACCTCCTAGAGGAGGGATGCTTTGGGACAGGGGTCCCCTGCAGAGAGTTGTACAGAAAGCACATGATGCTTTGACCAGCCACCAGCTCCTGGTGCTCCAGCCCAGGCCACTGGCAGCTCAGAGCTCTCTCCCTGCCACCCTGGAACGTGCATGGCTCGTTAGCAGCAGCCTGGCAATCCGGAGCCTGCTATGGTGGCAGCTGCTTTTCCAGAGCTGTCCCACACAGCCCAGAGGCTCTTTGCCAAACTGAGCTGCTCCCTGCGACTGCCTGAGGTGGAGCCTGTGCGAGAGGGGCTTGGTCCTCACCAAAAGCAACCAGCTGGAGCAAACTTTGCTTCTTTGCAAAGTGCTTGCACTTTGTCCTGCCTGCTCAGCTCATCACCCTGCTCCCTGATGTACCCGCAGCCAAGTGCCAGGGAGCAGATGGAGGAAGGACCATCTGCCTTCTACTGAGCTCATTCCCAGGCTGGAGCTGGGGGAGCTGCTGGAACAAAGGATGGCATTGCTTGGGAGTGCCTGCACTAGAGAGTTAGTGAGAACTATAGGAGTCTTAAGCTTGTCTCTTTCATGCTCATTGGCTTCCCAGCAGCAGGTTTCCCAAGCTGCAGCTCTCATCCATGATAGCTGAGCAGTGGGCTCCAGCCTCTCTCCCTGTCTGGGGTACTTCTGCTGGACTCATGGAGACCACACCACATTTTTCCTCTCCTCAGCCCACCCTGCTGCCCTCGTGTAGGACCATATGGGCCACACTCATGGGTTGGACACCCTGGATTTCTTTCACGGGGCTGACACAGCCAGAGCTTGTGGTGCTGCATGAGATTTTACTTGTTCAGGTTCTGCTTTGTTCCGTGCTAACTCCACACAGCTGGGCTGTATGGGGCTAGTCACCAGGGAAAAGAGGCTGGCAGAGATGAATAGAGGATGTGAAGAGTTCCCTTGGTGCCCTTTTCCCTCACTCTTGTTTCCCTCTCAGCAGGGGGAAGCAGTCTCTGCGTGGTCCTCTGCCGATTGCATCGGGAAAGTCATTAAAAAGAATTAAAAAGGAAACAGAAAGAGACGGAAGAGGGGAAAAAAACACTACAGAGCCCCAAACAGTTATAAACTTGAACAAAAGAACAACAGGATCTTTCTGCTCAGAGCCATGGGCCACCCTCACCTTGACTCCAAAGGACAGTAGTGCTCCAGCGAGTTACTGGAGAATGGAAGAAAGCCTTGGCTGTATTTCTGCTGGGGTGGTGGTGATATGGGTTGTGAAAGCTGTCATCTGATTGTTCAGATGGGGAAAAAACCCCCACATATATATACAGAATTAAATTAATTACACATGGTTGACTCATCCATCTGCTGAAATTGGCAATGCCTTGGTATCCTGGCTTTTGGAGAGGGAATAATATGTGAGATACCATCCTGGGGGCAGTGTCTGTCCTCCATTTTGCTGTGGGGAAGTATCAGCCTCTGTCAGGAACTGTTCTGGGGAGCAAAAGAATGGGATGGAGCACCTGGTTCCTCCTGACCTGTCTCCCAGGTGGATTTCCCCAAGGTTATGAGGTTGTGACTGGTCTGGGAAGATCTGGTTTATAATCCAATTTCAGTACCATAATGGTTTTCCCCAAATAGTTGCCTAAATTTAGAGTCTGTATTGAGATACAGAAGTCTGGGCTCTTTCAGAGGCCAGCCACTCATTTGTTCTGAATCATGACTGGATGTCGTTGATCACTTTAAAAGGTTTGATATTTGAGCTCTGGATGAGTGCTGGAAACCTGGCGCCTGTAAAACTATATGGAGGGTTGTCCCAAAATTCTCACCATCCTCACTTCCCTCAGCTTCTGCTTCAATGACAGTCTGTACCTGCCTAAACAGGTTCTTTTAGGATTCTGAGGCAAAGACAGAAACTTTTTGTTAGCAGTGTGGTAATTTTTGCTGCAGTGAGAGCAGCCTGTAGGCTGGGACAGAGATGGTGATGGGAGAGCCTGGCAGAGATTAGTTGAAGGATCTCATTCTGGAGCCCTACAGGCCACACACTTGCCTGGGTCTGACACAGTCACTGGTTCAGGTTCCTTCTCAAACCATCACACAAACAGCAGCATTTCCCCTGGGTTTATTTCTGCACGCTTCAAATGAGTTGGATTTTCTCACCCAAAGATTGGCCCCAGGAAAACTCCTGGACCATTTTCCTATTAGCCCTCCTTGTTAGAGTCTCACTGAGGTAGTTTGTAGCTGCAGATGTTCCTCTGCATCGGTTACCAAGGCTTAGGCTGCAACAGTTGCTGAAATCCTTAAATCTAGCACAGTGAATCCCTGTGAACACCGAGGATTTGTTCATTTATGTCTCACCTGGTGTTCCATGAGCTGAGGCAGAACTCGAAGGGGCTAACACTGGGGTGATTTGGATCATATACTGAAATAGGTGTAGCTGCTGTGCAAAGTATGGCTTTCATCCGTGGTGCCCTTGATAGCTTGCGTTACCTTATTTCCATGTATATTCTGGAGTCTACTGTATGTTAATATGGGTCTCTTCATTTATACAATTAGCTGGATTCTTATAGATGGAACTGTGTCTGTGTTGTTAGGACTTGCAGCTTTATACAGATTACCAGTGTTGGGGTAAAATGCTTTCACTTCGATGTGCTTACAGTTGATTTCTTGTTCACTGGCTGATCCTGTGGAAATATCTGGTTCCCAGATAAGGTCAGGTAAGTGTGTAGTTTCTGGGTATGTAGAGGTGAGCATTGTTGTGTGCTGCCTGCATCCCTCCCTGGGGGTGTTTCTGTGGGGTGTTTGAGGCATTCACTCTGCGCGTCACCATGGGGACAAGGGGGGCGGCGGAAAGGAACACAGTTTGTATTTCTTGGTGTTGTGTGATTGTGCTTTCACAGTGCCTCAGAGTGAAGGTGCAAGATGAACTACATAACTCTGTCGTGTGTGTTTGTGCATGACAATAATGTGCACGCACACACACAGGCACATACAGGCACACACCCTCCAGGCTTCAGGGCATGTAGGAGAGTGAGTGTGTGTGTGTGTGTGTGTGTGTGTGTGTGTGTGTGTGTGTGAATGCTATTTAAATAAAAAAGAAAGGAAGTGAATCAGGGTCGTTTCCATTTTAATTGTAAAACAGATAAGCACTAAACACTTTGAAAAAGTAAATGACTTGAGAATAATTACTATCTATTACTCTGCGTCCCAGGGGGGCAGTTGGAGGAGCCCAGATGGCTACAAAAATGGGATTTAGCAGAAAATTGAAGACATTATTCACCGTAACACATTATCAATTACCTTCATATCAATTACAATAACCTTACATTAGAAGAAGGGCCAGGAGACTATCTTCAGCCCCCAGCCTGAATAGTAATTGCACTACCCCTATGGATGGTGTGAGTGTGTGTGCGTGTGTATGTTTATTAAAGGGTGGGGGGCACCACAGGGTTGTGCAGGGGTTTTGGCAGCTCCCACTGCTGGGAAGAGAAGGAGAAGAGGATAATAGCCACTCAAAAATAGTTTTTCCTTCTCTCTCTACAGTCACCTCATGGAAGGTTTTCCTCTATCCTGTTTGTGTGGTCTGATAGCTCGAAGGGCAGCTGATGTGGCTCCTTCCAAGAAATTCTGCTTGGCTTGCCATTTGGGAAGTTCAGAGTCTCTGTGCAGAGACCACTGTTTCGCACCAGTGTCCTCTACTTTTGTCTTCCCCCTCTCAGCCATTTCAGCCAAGCTGTTGATAGGGGCTGGTATGCAATCTGATGTTCTTTTCTGTAGGATCTGCCTTTCTTGGTATAGCAATCTGTGCAGGAGGTAGGAACTGCTCCCTCTGCCAGACCCAGATGGGGCAGCAGCTCGTGTTTCCTGTAAACACTCACAGAGAGATCACACGACACCTTTGATGGGCTATGGAGATGATCCAACCAAAAACAATTTTAAAAAGTGTCTCCTCTTCCTTTTCTCCAGGGATGCTGGAAGGTGTCTTGGGGAGGAGCAGTACCAAGGCTGTTCAGCAGGCTGGTAGCACGAAGGTAGCTCTAAGGACATCTTGTTGCCTGTGGTGGTCTCTTGTTGCCAGCTGGGATAGCCCTTGGAGCTGGTGGTAAGTCAGTGCTTCTGACTGTGGCTGGCTCGTGCTTCTGGCTTGCCATAATGCCACTCTGAAATTCCACCTCCTGGATCTGAGCTTCATCCAGCTCACCCAAGTATTTACACATGCAACACCCACATCTAGCTGTTGTGGGCCCATTCTCTGCTGCAATCCAAACAGGTTTCACTGCCATGGTGTCCTGGCCTATGCACAAATGTGTGAGCCAGATAAGGATTTAGATACATCAGGACACTTACGAGTTAAACTCTTGGTGATACTCCCTCTAGCCTCCCCCCTTTCCCAAATATGCAGTGGAGTGTCCAGTGGGTTAGTGCAGAGAGGACTAATTGCTATTAAAAGGCTTTAATCTGGGAGATTAGTGTTGGCTCCAGGCAGTGTTTGCACACGAAGGAGATGTTTCCGATGAGATGAACTAGAATTTGTCCCTGCTGTTTTGTTGATAGAAAATCATCTTCCCCTTGGTTTTTTCTCTTTATCTCTGTCTCTCTTGCTTTCTTGCTCTCTCTGATCATTTGCTTTTTCTCTTCCTTGAAGTTAAGCTGAGAGCTTTATTGTATTTTGGAGTGGCAGTCCTGTTTGACCTTTAGGGCTGGTTGTCTTTGCACTTATGTACAGACAAGCACGTGTGTAGACAGAGACTTTCCTGATTCCGAGTCCTGCAGGAAACAGATCCTGACCAAGAGAATAATGATAAGTATATTTTCCCCTTGTTTGCTGTTGAGCCTCTTTTGGGTCAAAGAGGGGCCTGCAGAGCCCTTCCAATAACATGAGTCAGGCCAGTCTCCTTCTCCTGGGCAAAGGTTTGATCCAGAGACCATCAGGAAGAGGTGCTGCAGAACTGAAAATCTTAAAGCTCCCTGCAGAAGCAATTAGTGGGAGGTAATTAAATGATTACATATGGGGAGGTATGGAGCATTACTGGACCTCTGGCATGACCCAGGAAATGTCACTATTGACTTTGATGAACGCTGGATCAAGCTCAGTGGAAATTAATCTGATAACTTGCCAGATGTGTCCAGAGAGCCTTTCCATGAAGGAGACACATTTGACCCGGGAGCACAGAAATCTTTGTGCTGTACTTGCTGAAGGATCTCAAAGCAGAGGTGCTTGTTCTGAATTTACTGTTGTCAGAAATCCATGAGTATCTCTCAGGTCTAACTATACAGACTCACAATCCCTGCTGCTCCTAGGGTACAGTTGGAATTTTCACAGCGTCGTCAGGAAGTTAAGTGCCAATTCCCTTTGAAAAGCACAATGGAATAAATACTGTTTATGTGTAACTCTAGTGTAAGGAAAATTGTATTCTAAAGAGAACGATATGCGAAACTTTATCAGAAAAGGAAGACTTGGGTAAAACCAGTGTTGCATGGTCCTTCTGGCCTAGAGAGTGACCAGACAGAGGCTAGGAAAGAGAAATGGTAAGAAAGAATGAGTCCTCAAATCAGTGAGGCCAAGAATCAAGGGGACAGTTGGGCCAGGGGAAGAAAACTGGTTCAGGATCTGGGTCTTCCATTCAAAGAGGTCAACTTTCCAAGGAGCTAGTGCTTTGCAAAGTGTTACACATCATTCTTCTGTGCAGTCTGAACACCATGGGCTTTGGTCTTTTACAGGATGCTGCCAGAGTCTTCCATGAGACTGAACTATCATTATTTCAACACAAGTAGGAATTTTGAGGAGGTGTAAATTAGAGACTGGGAGAAGGAAGGGGGAAATTAATTCACCTTTGTATCCCTGGGGGCTGTTTGGCTCTCCAAAGGCAGTTGTGAAGCCTGTAGCTAGGCCAATTGGTGTGAGGTGTGTTGTTCTTTGGTTTTTTTAATATCTGATTCTTTGATATCTGAATCAGATATCAAGTGTCACAGCATGGGTCCTCTTAGGACAACTTTGGAGTGGGCTGAAATTTTGTATAAGCATAGTTATTTCTCTCTCATTCTCCCTGCCCCTGCACAAAAATCCAAGGTGTTACTGTTAGCCAGCAGGAAGGCAGACCTACTGCTCATGTAAATTGCTTTAGTTCTTTTGTTTGCCCTTGTTCCCTCAAGTTTGCAGACGATGTTGGTGTAACCAGCATAAGGATCTGGCCTCTAGCATGTGTTTGTCCCATCTGCTGTCCAGCATGTTAATTTTCATAGAAGACACAAACTTGCACGGATTGTGATTTTAAGGAGGGGCCCTTTTTCTTTTCATGAGCCAAGTGCAAAGCCTCAGGGGCCAGATTCTGAAAGGCAGTCAGTGCCAAGATCTGGAGGGACTGGGAACTCGGGTCCTGGCAGTTTCTAGCTTGTGATCTAGTATTGACAAGGCCATAGGGAAAGAAACATGTGTCAGGCATTTGTGTTAAAACAGTGATGATACGACTCTTTTTTCAGCAGCAACATTCTTGAGGGAAAGGACCAGACTTGCAAAAAAGGTCTCCATTAAACAGGGCCTGAAAATCCTCGAGTGGGTTAGAAATGGTGGAACAGGGGGTATATTTCCACTGCAGTTGACAACAGAAGTAAAAGTAATGATCCCTAAAAAAAAAAAAAGAAAAAGAAAAAAAGAAAAAGAACAAGAAACAGGTAGGAGAGAATCCTCTTTAATTCTTCTGTTTCAATAGGAGCATAGGAGCAGAAGTATGTCAGGTGATGGCTTAAGTGATTCTTCCAAGTGTTTGATGCTGCAAATGTTTACAAATATTAATAGACAGGCTTCTTAACATGCCCAATGGTTTTGCTAGTCTTGTGTTTTGGGTGCAAGATTGGAAATACATGAGATTTTCTAAATCGTCAGGCATGATTTAGTATTAAAAAAAAAAGGAGAAAAAAAGAAAGTAAAGTAAAATGGTCAAGCAAAAAAATAGAAAGTATTTTGAAAGTGTCCCAGACTTGAGAATTTAGAATCCACCTTGAACATTGTTGATTTTTGTATAATGTTTGTTAGGATACATTTCTTGACTGTTATTGGTGTTATACAAGTGGCTTACTGTGCATTTGGTAGCAGTGTTAGTAACTCTTGTTTTTATTATATGTTTTGTGAAATTTCTGAAGCTCTTAGAATCAGGTAAGAATAGGTCAATGTCAGCCATCCATTCAGTTTGTTATCTTTTCAATGTTTCTGTGTCCATGGTGAGCATTAAATCAGAATAAATAACCTAAGAATTTATTAGAAGCTTAAAACTGAGAAGGAACTCCGAATCTGATATAATTAATGATTTTAAGGAATTTCAGTGAAACTTCTGGTTTTAGCAGATATGGCACACCATTTTTTAATGGCTTGTGTTGGAAATATCACAGGCTTCTGGTCACCTGTAAATGTTCATGAAAATGGATCTTTTATTGCATTCATCTCACTGTGTGATTGGAACCCTGCGGATCTGCATCCTGGGCAGCCAGAAGGACTTTGATATTTGGAGAAGTGTGTAGAGCACTCCACGTGTTGCACCTCTTCAACCTTACGGGTAAAACTTCCACTTGACTTCAGAGAAGTTTAAGTCCCACAGCACATCCAGGAGTGAAGGTCCAGTCAGGTACATGGCTGGCACAGAAGTGCCCCTCAGGACCATGGGAAGTGCATTTTTGGGGAGGGGATTGCACCGATGTTATCATGAGAGATGGTGACTGGTGCAGGATGAGAGTGGGGACAAGAGACTTAGAAGGGGCATGGGAGAGATATAAAAGGACCATTGCAGGAGGTGGATTAGAAAAAAAAAAGGCTCTGACACAGGCACTGGAATTGGAGAGCTCCATGGACACGAGGCAGCAGGGAGCTCTCTCAGCAGCCAGCTAATCCCTTTTCTCTGAGCTGCAGCCAACCAAGGGTGTAGCTGCCTCTTCTAGCCTGCCAGTGGCCTTAAAAATTTTGAGGAAACCTAAATTAAACCTGGCTCCTGATGGGTGTTCTGCCTTCCCAAATCCAATTAGCCAATCATGACTTTTCACTTAGCTGCAGTGACTTTAATTGGATCAGAATAACAAAGGAAGGATAGAAAATTACAGGAATTTACTTAGCATACAGGGTGGAGCCTTGCAGCAAGGATCATCTTGATCTCTAGCAGTGCAGAGGCAGTAGAGTTCATCAGAGGTGCAAAAATCCCAGGAACAGTCCACAATAATATTTATAAAGTTTTTTCATCTTCTTATAGCTGCAAGCATCCATATGGAAAGCTGTAATAGGTGTGGTGGTCCAGCCTGCTCTTTTCCTTTGTGTGTACTCTAGCCAACAAAATTTGGCTGCATCTAAAACCTCCTTTGCACCTGGTGGTGTGAAAAGGCTTTTGGACAAGTGAAAGGCCTGTGAAAGAGAGGCCTCCAAGCCTTTAAAGCTGAGCACAAGCTTAGAGTTATGCAGAACTGAAGCCTTTGAACAGTGGAATTTTTTTGACTGCCATTCAAGGGTGCAGGGGCTCCAAAACGTGCATTCCTGTCCTATTACTGGGCCTGGGGTAGCACCACCAGATGAACTTTAAAAGCCACATTCCAGGGAATCAGGACAACGATAATGCATTAGCACCAGCACAAGACTTGGCACTGACAGAGAAGATCTAGCAACGCTACTAATAAGAACTAAACTTCTCCTGAACAGATGTGTCACTGGCTTGCTCTCAGGGATGTGGGAAATGGGAGACGTGGCTGCCACATCCAACATTTTCTGAGCATAATTTGGAATGAGATTCTGGCAATCAAAATGTACATTAAAAGATGCCAGCTTAGTGATTTATCTTTTCTTTGGCATTGTACTGGTCAGGGTTGGTGCTGACCAGCATATGATGAATATAGTGCCAAGCATGAGGAGAACAGTGACTGCTTTCCTGCTTTCCATGCAACTGAAGGGAGCTCCCTTCTACCACAAAAAATTGCATCATGCAGGCCACACTCCATGCATGCTGATGCCACTTCATATCCAAGGGATGCCTTGCAGCCTCAGTGAATGTTGATCTGGATTTAAGCGACATAACAGGGATCAGATTTTTGCCCACTGGGAGCTGTCAATGAATGCAAAGTGTGACGTAGTGCTTATCTAGCATGCACACGAGGGACCCTGCTGCAAATCAGCAATGACTTCACTAAATCCAGTGGAGCTGAACAACCATAAATGAGCAGAATGAGGCCCAGGCATTATCCCAGGCTAGCATGCTATCTTTAGCAGGCCCTAATGAATTCAGCTGCAGCATGTAGTCATTAATCCCAGTGGAAGGAGCAGCTCACCATTACATGACCTAAGATTTCAAGAGTTTGCTATTAATGCACTGGGTTGCTGTCCTAATGCAGAACCCTTCATGGCTCCAGGACTGGGGGAAACACAAATTACCCCAGGCTCAGCCAGAATCTTGCTAAGGCTCTTTCAGCACCTTCCAGCACAAGTAGGAAGGGAGGAAAGGCTGGGGTAATAGATGGCACACGGGGCCCAGAAATTGTTTATGATGCAAATATGTTTAAAAGTACTGCCTTGCCTCCTCTGGGAAAAGGAGCTTAAAATTGAAGTCTAATGATAACAAATGATTGTTAATGAGTTGTCTAAACATAATAGATGGAAAGAATTAAAAGCATAGAATAAACAGGGTTTCATTAAAGAACAATAAAGAAACTACACAAATTTCATATCTCAGAATAAATGGGCCCTTGTGGTCTTGCTGGGAGTGGAGGGCACTGAGGTGGGTGCATGGGCTGGGAAGTTGAGTCCTGTCCTGGCTGGGTGCATTCCCTGGACCCAGAGCTCTGGTGCCCGGGCAGTGCTTGCTGGCAGGAGCAGCTCTGAGGTGGCTGCCAAGAGCTTCACTTCTCCACAGCCTGTGCTCGTCCCTGACCTGCAGCAAACAAGGAATCCTCAGGTGCTTAACAGCAGGCACTTGCTCAAGTGTCCAGCTCAAGCACCTCTCAGCACTCTGTCACCTGTCAGCACTCTGAGATGGACAGGAAGACAGGTTTTGCTCAGGGGTGTTTGCAGCCAGGGGCTGGATAACCCTGGCACTGAAAGCCTCCATGGCCTCAGTTTAGGCAGTCCATGTAGCCCTCCCCTAAAGCACCAAATATTGGTTGCAGGGCCCACAGAACTCCCTGGGAAATTTGAGCTGTTCCTAAGAGAGTCTGCAAAAGTTACTGAGAAAGGCAAGCTCAAGCCAGCTGTGTAACAATCTATAGATTGTCTTTTAGGCCCTTCAGAGACAGATCTATTTTTTTTAGGAGCACACAGATAAAATTAAAGTTGAAAATCAGTTCTCTAGAAAACTGTGCTACTGAGAATGTGAAATTCTGCAGAGATTTCACAAATGGTTCATCAGAGTATTAGATGCCAAGAGCACCACACCATATTTCATCTCAGTGTGTGGCAGATGGCATATTGTGGATAGGTTTTAGACCAAGATTTTATTAAGGACATGTGAAGAGATGATAGATAATACCTTGGTGGGTTTGTTTCCAAGACTGTCTGCATTTGGCATGGTGACATTATTATTGTTATTTGTGTGTGGTGGAAAACTTAAATTTCAAAGTTGTTTTCAGACTTTAGAACACATCTCTAGTCCAGGTTTCATTTTAAATCATCCTCTGGACAGGAACAGTATTCTGCAAGCCCATTTTAGACTCTGGGAGTCTGACTTAGCTTTTACAGTTTTTCATTAAAAGGAAATATGGGGCAATAGACAAAAACTGAAATTATGTGGCAAAAAACATATCAAAATTTCCTCAGGAAACATTGCATTTACTATTAATTTATTTTAAAAGGCTCCTTTTTTCTCTAAGAATTAGAAAGAAAAAAAACAAATCTCAAGACTCTCCTCCCCACCCCACATTTTCCATTTGTTGACTTGCAGATCTTGTTTGTATTTCAGGAAGGATTGCATGTTCAGCAGAGTGTACGTGAGAGAGGAGTTTTTGCTGTGGCGATGTGTCTGTGTTTCGGAGTGTGTCCATGTCCAAGTGTAATGTACTTGTCTTTACTGATATGCTTTATGATGGTGGATTGCAGAGCTGACAGGCTCTCTCTATGTGTTTGTAAAGCTGTGCACAGCTCGGCACTGGAAGACCCCAGTCTTGACAAAAACCCTGGAACAACCCTAACATTCAGCTGGGCCTGGCTCCTGCCTTGATTCATTGTAATTTGTGCTTTGCCTGGTGACTGGCTTGCCTGGGAATACTTGTGAACTGTGCCCCACAAGTTCATGATAAACAAGGCTTGAAAAATCCAGGCAAGGATTAGTGCTGTGAAGAGTTAGAGCTCAGCAGTGTAAAATGGCTCTCTCATGGCAAGGTGTCTTTCTTTTTCTTGATTAAAAATATGAACTTTGGTTTTGAAAGATGCTATTTGGAAGTTTCTGTTGAAGCGGGAAAATTATCAAGTTTCAATATGATTTTAGGGATATGTTTTTAGAATGATCTAGAAAAAATATCCTACCTCCTCTCTTCAAATCAAGGAAAATCAAGACTATAAATGAAATGAGAATTTCCATAGGAACAAGAATGTTTTTAACATTTTTATTAATAAGAATTAGCAATAGTGTTGTTGTTGTTACCCTCTTGTTAATAGTAGTATTACACATATCTCCTTGTGTGTTTAGGCTTAATATAGCACAGTCTGCCTTTTGAGGACATTGGGCCCTACAGCTGGGCATGTAAAAATCTGGGGTCCTGCTGTTCCTGTGCCATTGTCAGTGTTAAATACAACTGTGCAAAGGCACTGAAAGAGATGGTGAATCTCTCACCATAATTGCATTGAACTCTGTATGTGGCTGTGTGGGGACACATCCATGTGGATACATTGCTAATCCTTCAGAGAAGAGATCTGGAAGATCCAAGTCCTGCTCCTTGGCAGCTGCTGAAGTTTCTACTACTCTGAGAGAAAGAAACCGTCCAAATTCTTCTTGTGCAGTTGAATGACATAACAATGAAGACTGGAGGTTCATAACTGAGCCCCTTGGAAGCAAGATATTATCGAGAAAAAAATTGGAACCAATTCCCCAAACAGCTCAATTTTGGTAAAACTTGGTTTGATTAAATGAAATTATATGAATTTCATGTATTCTGACTGGCTGTAGTGAGGAGTATCACAAGTCACCTTGTGCCAGGCCCCCTGCTCAGGCAGGGCCACCCAAAGCCAGTTGCCCAGGACTTGTCCAGACATCTCTGCTGGTCTCCCTGGCTGTGGTTGCAACTGCAAGGAAAGTTTTAAGGCTCAGTTAGGCAGCACGGGCCCTGTCAGTAAATCATTGTGCAGTTCAGGCTGGTTTTTTTCCCTGTTGGAGTCCATAGAGAATCAGACAGACTGTGCTGAGCTGGTCCCATCTGCACCCAACCTGGACAGCAGCTTTATCTTGCCTTGTAAAACTGCAGAGCTCTGTGACAAAAGAGTTAATCTCTGCCTTTGTTTCTCTTCCTCTCTCTCTTCTCTCTTGCAGCCGACTGAAAGGCAAGATGAGAGCAGATCCATCAGTGTCAGCTGCTTTCAGCACATCAGCACTTTTGGGGGGTTTATTGGGGACTAGTCCATCAGCAGTGCTTCCAAACTGCAACCACGCTGCAGACGTGCCCCTCCTCCTGCACGGCTGCCAGGCTGCCTGGGGATGCAACGCCGGCACCCCGGTGCCACTGGCCAGGGCCTGGGTGATAAATGACTGCATGAGGCATCTCCATGGCTAGCAGAGTCCAGAGGGCTGGCCAGAGCCAGGCTTCTGGGGAGGCAGCAACAAAACCGTATTAATTTCTGGGCATGCGTCCATGTGTGTCTGTGTGTCTGTACTGTCTGAAATAATACACTTGACACAAACACACATGCTTCACTTCCAACACACAGAGTAACACGAGAGAGGGCTGAAAGGGAGAAAGCAATCTGATTGACAGGTTAATGAAGCAGTTCAAAATAGCAATGGATATTATAACCTTAGAAACAGCTTGTAAATACCCAGTTGCTTTACATGTATAAACATACTCCCATGCTCAGGTCTGTGTATATACATTTGCCTATTTATGAAATATATATGCATATCTAAAAGGTGCAGGAATGTGAAATCAATGCTCTGAAGCGAAACCAAAGAATAAATAGAAGCTGGATAAAATTAAGCTTCATTAGCCTAGCAGCCATATATATCCCCTGCCTTTTATTTTACTCCTAGGGCTGGAAGTCTTCCAAAGCAGTGGAGGGACTTAGAAGCACGCATCTGACTCACTTGCACTCCTAAGCCCTCTTGGTATGCTTGAAAACTCCACCTTTGTGGGGTTTGTTTAATTGGTGGGGTTTTTTTTATTCTTCCTTCTTTGTTTTGTTTTGTGGGGTTTGGGGGGGATATGTGGGTGTGTGTTTGTTTGTTTGCTTGATGGGGTTTTTTTGTGTTTGTTTTGTTGTTTCATTTTTAATCCCAGTGTCTTGGGAAGGGCAAGCCCATGCACACAAGGCTGGGAAATTGTGTTAGCATGAGGAGTTTGAATCCATATCTAATCCAGGGTTTTGACTAATTCCTCATCACTTTGCTATGTCACCCTTTGGAAAGCTAGATGTATCTTCTCCTAGGCAGATATTTGGATGTCATTGTTTGCTTCTGTATCGTATATATCCATGGGAATTTCCCAGTGTATTCTGGACTGGGCAATGACTTACACAACAATCCTTTCTCTCTTTTGTGGGACCTATTAGCAAATATAAATGGGGACATTCTGAGCTCTTGTGGATGGGCAGCAACCCTGGGAGCTGAAAAAGCAAGTTCAGCATGACTAAGGACCTTTAGGTTTTCATTTCATGACTCTGCTTTTACTTGTAAGCCTCAATTTTGCAGTAAGATAATTCCCCGTAGTACTTCTCTTAACTCCGCTTAGAGAAAAATAGGAGAAGATTAGAAGATTTCTCATACATAAAAAGAAGTGGGAGACTTGCTATTTCCCAGCACTATTTCTAAGCATCATGACTGTGGATGAAAAAATTCTATGTGTGGGAAGGATCAGAGCCACAAGGTTGGTAGAACCCAAACATATGCAATGGAAAGCTGATTTTTTCACATTGAAGTTTAGGTCAGACTTCAACTCTTGTGAAAGCCCTCAGCAAATTCCCATCCAAGACTGTATCATTAAGTTCCTGGCCTCAAGTTTTCTGGAAAGAGTTGTGCCAGATATTTTCTTCCCTGATGAGAATTCCAAGATAAAAGCACTTAAGAGGTGGGATATGTGCAGAGACTGCTGATGTGGGGTGTGCGCGCCATGCAAGGAGCATAGATACCCATGCAATGTGCAAAAAACCATATACTTGTGCTTGTGCTACTGCAGCAAGGGGTCCTTTTATTTATATGGCAACTTGCTCCTTGATGAGCTTGTGGTCTGAGCTTACAGGCAAAACAGTCAAGCCAAGTACTTCTGTGTTAATCTTGCAGCTGTGGAACAGAGGTAACTTGTCCCTGAACATGTGCAAAGCTGAAGTCAGAGCTGGGAATGGGACTCATATGTCCAGCATGGTAAGCTCATTATTTCTCTTTGTCTAGCCTGGTCAATTATGCTAAAGCAACACTGGCTGAACATTTGCACAGAAGCAAATAGCTGTGTATCTTGGTTTCTAGGAGTATCATAGCTCTGTAACTGGGAATCCTCTGGGTTTGGGTGCAGTTTGAAACACTGTCTAAGAATACCATTCTGCCTAGCATCCCCTTTTCCTCTGTTCCATCGAATTAGTGTCTGCAGTTGCTCTCCACAAGCATTTTAAACCCTTAATTGTAAAACAGAGAACAAGGTGACTTAAGGATGAGTGGAGATTAGGGGTGAGAGAAGTTTGATCTCTAGCCTGAAGAATGAGTGTCCTTGCATCAGGGACTTGCCCTTAATTTCCCACTGGGGAGGACTGTCAGGTTTGAACAGACTGATGCTGCTTGTGCAGTTCTCTCCCCTGCCCCAGGGACCAGAGAGGGGCAGGGTGCTGGTGCCAGCTTCCAGTGGGAGCAGTAGGGTAAGGAATGGGAGCTGGCAAGGTCTCCCTGTCTTTGGTGGTGAGGAGGAGCAGGCTATGCACGACAGTTCAGCTGCTTTCTAGCACCCAGGCCAGCCAGCCAGAGCCGTGAGGCCTTCCCAATCAGCACAGCAAGCTCAGCTTTGCTGCCTCAGCACTGCTGAGAGCACAGGCTGAGGATGGGTGAATCCAAATATCCGGATTGCATGGATATTGGCTGGAAGCATTCCACCATATCCGTGTGGCTGCCTTTGCGTGATATTCATGCTCATCAGAAAATTAATTATTCCATTCACAAGGTTCTGTGAGCTGGGAGGATTACCTCTCAATACCTGGAGTTCCTCCTGGGAGTGGGAGAGGTGTGTGAGTGAGAGAGTGAGAGAGCTGCCTGTCTGTGCCTGTGTATCAATAGGGTGTGTTGTGGACACAGATGTGTACAGACAGCAAGAGATTGTAGCTGACCGCAGATACAGGGAAGGAATTGCACAAATAATGCAGAAATAAGGAAGATGCCTTGCTCTGTGTGTCCATGGAAGAGAGTGCCCTTGGGGATGCTGAGGGACTTTGCATACCAGAAAGAGAAATTTTCTTCCATGAAGGTGAGCTGTGAACAGGTAGCAGAGGATGCAGGGCCTGGGTAGGTGGCAATGCCTTGTCTTTGTCTTTATGTGTGTGAGGGACATATGGATGGCCAGGTTGTGTCATGCTTTTTAGATCTACTTTCAGAAGGGTTGATGTGTGTTTAACACAAGCCCTAAACCTTCCTGTACTTGTGCTTACAACAGGAAAAAGATCATGTGTAGACAATGAGTGTTGAAAAACGGCACATGTGGTGGAAATCTAGTGTCAGCTGGCATCACATTAGTACCTGGGATTTTGGATACATTGGATTTTGATTATGGCCCTACAGTTCTTGTCTTCCTTTTAATACAGGTGATCAACCCTATGTACATCAGGGGGTAACTTATATCAGCAAGTAAGTAGAATCAGGTCTTGTGATATTTAAAAAGAAAAGCTTTGCACCTGAGTTTGAAAGCTTTCCTGCAATTCTTCAAGTAACAGGATATTTTTTCCTATATTGGGTAGTATGGTCTGTATATGAGCATGAGCTGGGGTTTTCCAGCTGCAGCAGCAAGGAGTGATCTTTCCTGGAAAGAAAAATTGCTTATTAAGGCTTGGCTTTGAGAGCGCCCTGATTGGCTCCGCTAGGCAGCACAGTGTGGAGTTTCAAGCTCGGGGTATTCTTGGAAATTTGTGTTATTAATTGAAAGCTTATTAATGGCAAACACAGGATGACATTTTACATGGTTTAGTTATGTTCTGTGAGTCATTGGTACAATGCAGTCTCAGCCACAAGGCAAGGAATCTCCTGCCGTAACTGATAACAGGGGAGCAATAACAGCTCAGTTCCCACTAACTGGTCCTGAGACAGCCACGAGCCTTACAAATGTCTGATCATCTCCTCTCTCAGGAGAGGAGGTCACCCTCTCTTCTGAGGTGGTCACTCACCCTGGGGTTAAGGGAAATCTCAGAGGAAAGCACACTTAGTCACTGAGTAATAAGCCCTGGTTTGTTACCAGTGGGCTTCAGAATTTTGGCCTCTCTAAATCTCCGGAACTGCCCTTAAAAGAAAAAAGGCCCTGAAATGAGGGCACTGCTGACATCACACTGCAAGTCAGTAGTCCCATCTCTAGAATAGGATATGTGATGTTGTTCTAGATAATTAAACTTTGTTGTACTGAACCGTGGTTGGGTTGTCTAGAATAATGTTTGAGTTCCATTCTGTCATGTTTGAGATGTGGGTCAAGTCTGGTTTATAAGGCAATAGAGAAAGCATTCATGTTTGGAAGGGAAGTGAATATTGCTTCTAATATCCTGAAAAAAAAAGTTAGTTGCCTCTGTCCAGCTTCATAAGATGGTCAGTGCCATGTACCACAGAGTTCTAGAATATTCTGAGTTGGAAGGGACCCACAAGAATTATCAAAGTCCAGTTCCTGGCCCTGCACAGGACATCCCCAAAAGTCACACCATGTGCCCAAGTGTGTTGTCAGAAGTAGCATCTGCTTATGTTGCTGAGGCTCCTCTGAGAAGCACTTGTCATGATCCTCTGGTCCTCAGAAATGCAGGTGAGAGTTGGCCTTGGGTTGGCAAATCTACCGTCTGAAATGGAAGAAGCAAGTGAGGTGATGGTGGGAAGCCACCACCATCTGGGTCTGTAGAAATACATGCCATGCTACACAAAGGAAGATTCAGTTGTGGGTGCCAACTGGATTGTTCCTTGTTTGGGACAGCTTCCAGAGCTAAGCACCTGTACAGAGTGGGGAGAGGAACTTTCCTTGAGGATCTGTGACATCTGTAGGTCTGTGGGACGTTTGTGGTCTGTTGCCCATTTTCAGTGCTGCAGTGCCACTCTGCAGCTACAGCTCCAAAACTGACTGGAGCTGGGTACAAACAAAGTCCTCTCTGCACTGCTGAGAGCTGTACAGGGGAATACAGACAGCAGAGCTCCTCTGCACTTCCTTGTCCAGCAGCAGAATTATTTCCAGAACTGCATTGTAGGCACTGGGAGGAGATTATAGGCCAAGCACTTAAACCCTTCCTCCCTGGTTAGCAGGAGCCCCACAGCTGTGGATTGTCTGATGCCAGCAAATAAACCAGATGGACGACAGGGATGGAGACAGGCCAAGCTGGGATGGAAAGTAGAGAGTGCCTTCCTGTCTTAATGGGCTTCTGAAAGATGAAGTAGCACAAGCTGAAAAGAGCCTTCAGCTGCAAAGCTCCCTGTGTAGAGGTAATGGGAAACAGGACATACTCTTTCTATCTTTCAGATGTGGCTTGTTGGGTTCTCCTCTAACACCACAGGATGAAGGGTGGTGCCTACAGGAAGGTGGGACATTTCCAGGCTTCTTTAGAGAGAAGAATCCAGATCTACAGCTGCAAAGAGCAGTGGGTTTGGGAAGAATAATCCAGCAGTCATATTGAGAGATATCACAGACCATATGCATGCTAGAGTGTATCACTGCCCTTGCCTGTTCTGGTTAGCAGGTTGCAGGAAGATAAAGCCCACCCAGTCTGCACAGGACAGTGATGGGACAGTGCTTCTGATCAACATATGCTGCTTTTGCAAGGGACCAGACCTGGATGTTCCTCCAGCACTTCATGTCTGTGATTTGTTATCTGAGTGATGGCAAGGCCTACAACTCAGACCAGACTATCTTTGTGCTTTATGTACAAGTCTGAGGAGATTCAGGTCCAAAAGGAGCTTTCTCCCATTAACAGATTTCTCCCATTAACAGAACATTGATTTATGGACAGACTGTCTCAAAAGGCTGTAAGAAAACCTCAAGGCTTAATTTCACCAGCTGTTCTGGGTCCTCAGACTCCAGCTCTCTTCAAAACTCAGAGTAAGCCAACCTACCCTTGTCTGTGCATCTCTGTTGACCATTTAGGCACCCAAGCTTGGTGTTCCCAAATAATGAGTCACCTGAATAACTCATGGATTTTTTGAGTTTGAAGGCTAAAGAAAATGCCCCAGGACTTTATATAAATAGGATCACTTGGAACCATATATGGAGTCCATTATCAGTGCTGAGAATTTTTTTGGTCCTAGTGTTATGCCTTAGGTCCATGACTGGCTTTCCTCCCAACAGGAGGAATTTTTAATTGGAATTTTTCAAAAGGTAATAGCAAATATGTTCATCACTAGAATATGCCTACTGCATGCTTCAGGGTACTTTGAGTTTAGGGTATTCCAGCTTTACTGGGAGACCAGTCTCTCACCACCAGGAAACAATCTGCTGGAGCCTTTCTCAAAATAAAGGGTTGAACCTCAGTTCAGTGCCTCTTCAAGCTAGGCCAAGCTGCTTGCAAGTCTGTTTTGGAAGGGATTATTGAACACACCCCTCAGTGTGCTGGAAAATCACCCCTGCTGGTAGCAGGTACTGCCCAGACAGATTACATTGTTTTTATGGGGTTCAGTGTGGAGGGGTGGATACAGGACATCCTTGCCAGGCTGTTTATGGCTGTAGGGGAGCGTGCCCTTTCTAGGTGTGATCCTCACCTCCACCATTTGTCCTTCTTCCTCAATTCTGCCAGCCCTGAAGCAGCCTGGATTGGTTATAGCCCACATGTTACAGTGGCCAACCTGCAAAGAGGGAGCCAGAAAAAGTTAATGTGGAGTTCTGGTCTACTCCCAGGATGCATTTGGGCTGCAGCCCATAATGATATGTATAATTGCGAAGGCCTGCCAAAAAAAGCAGGCTGGATTTAATTGAGTCAACACACTGCTATTAATAATAAAATGGCAGAGACTTTGCTATTAATCACTTGTGCTGGCTTTATCACAGGCAGTCTCAGCTATCTGGCTACCAAACAAGACCTTTAAAAAAAAAATGGTGCAGTGGAAAAGTTACTAGTGGGAATACACCTGCTAACAAAATAAACCTTGTAAATAAAATGTTCCTTGCAGAAGAATGTTCTTTCTGAAGGGGCATCTTATTTGGGATTATGGCAAATAGCTATGTCCTGTTCTCTTTTTATAGGAATAGATCTCTTGGCAAATGGTGCTTCTCTGGAAAAGGTATGCTTAGTAAAGGACTTTGTACAGAGTGGAAATAAAGAGAAAAATGAATCCTCCAAAGACAAAGGTAATGGCTGCAGCACAGCCCAGAGAGGAATGCATCTGTTCCTAGTAAATGGAAAACACCATATCCAGTGAGTTACTGAACGAAAATGGAAATGCAAACTAAATAGCATGCCTGACACCAAAATTGCAGACTTCCTTGTAGAGGGCTGGATAAACTGTGATATTTTGAGGTAGATGACTGGATGTAGAGCTCTGTAGCCCAAAGTGGATGCTGCCAACACTGCATACAGCACTCTGAAGGAGCCAGGTCTGGTCTTCTGAGGGATCTTCAAGGCCTAGGAGTGCCCTCTTCCCTATGACTTGACATCCTGTGGAGGAAGGGCTTGAATGGGGCTCCAGCCCTTTCACACATGCACCATATTTGCTTTCATGCCCATGTGTTCCCTGTGGCCCTCCTGTGAACTGTGAACTGTGCCCCAGTGCCTGAGGCTGGCACTGTTTCCTCGTGGCAGTGCGGTGCATTTTTAAAAGCTGCCCCTGCTGAGGTTGTTATTGTAGCAAACATGGAAATGACAATCTTTGCTTTTGCTTCTGAGCAGAACAGCTTGTGGTGAGTATGTCTGGGAAGGCACCATGTGGCAAAAAGGTCTGAAACCCAGGAAGGAGGGAATAGGCTTGAAAACCTGAGCAGGGAACAGGATGTGTCTGTAGGCAGACCCAAAGGATGTAGAGCAGCTAGAAGAATAAACAACTCAAATACATTATGTTGCTTTAAGTCTAAGAGGTTGTGAGGCTTAAAAACATTACTCTTCAAGAAGACAGTTGGAAGGGGAGAATCCTCGGACTTCTGCAGCTAAGAATGCCAAAGGAATGGATCTTTTCTTCTTTTCCAAGTTTTCCTGCAAAAAGGGATACATTTTCCCCACACCACTGCAAAAATCTCTGTTCATAATGCACCAAATAGTCAAGCAAAATAAATGATAAAAGGCCTCTTTCTGCCATGAATTAACAAGGTCCATAAAAGAATGCAAAAATTATCCCTTGGAAGGAAAGAGAAAAAAAGAAAAGAGAAAGGAACAAAAAAAAAATCCCAGAAAAAAAAATTAGCCACTTCCTGCTGTTTTCCTTTCCTCCCCATAAAGCGAGTGTCTTATCCTTAGAGAAATTCACTTCATTGTTAGAAATAGCCAAAATTGGCTTGCAACTAGTAAAGATGCCAAGAATTTGCACCTTGCTCTGTGACCTAAAGCAAAAATGACATGAACATTGACAAATTTGACAAGGAAATTTGTGCAAAAAACAACTTCTATTTGGCTAGCCAAGCAGCAAATATGTCGGATGATATGCTTTATTAAGCAATCCATTTTTCAGCAATAGCTGCACCATCTGCAAAGGTTAGTGTGCATCAGGCTTTCCACAGAATTTCATCTGCGTCTGCAGCTAGGTGCAACACACGACCACATTTTTCATGTACATACAATTTTGGATGCAAATAGAATACTTGATGAAAGAGGTGACCTTCCGGACTGACTTCCCCCATGCAGTAAAGTCACAGGCGCAGAAGCAGCTGAGAGAAACATATCTCTGCCTGGAGGGAGGCAGGGAGTGGCAGAGAGGAAGGAAGGGGAAAGGGAGGCATAAAAAGAAGAGGGAACTTCAAGAAAAAGTGTTTCCCAAAAAAATGCCTTGGCACATTGCATAGCAGAGACTCTGCACTTGTGCCAGTCCAAGTGGAATGGAAACTGTTGTGTGAGGTAGCTGCAGTTTTCTTCTGGATGGCATTCATCTCTCCATCTTACCGCTTTTTTCTTGTTATCTTGTGTAGCTCCTGCTACTACACTTTGCAAAGATCATTGTCTTTCATTGCTCCCTCTCACAGTTTGCATTCCAGACTTGTCATCTCTTAGGGATGGACCATTTACCTTATTGCTGCTACAGACCCTGCCTGTGGCTGCTGGATCTCCTTCTGAACATCCTTGGCTTAACGGGATGTATTTCTAAATCCAAGGAGGGGAAGCATTGCTTTCAAATATTAGACAGGCATACCTATTTTCTGACTGGTTTTGGGTTTTTTTTTCTTTAAGCTATGATGGTCTTGCCTCTGTACTTTCCTACACTGTTTTCTAGTGGATGGATGTGGGTTTTCATGTCCTGTCTGCCCTACATTAGGTGAAATCAACTCTTCCCTAGTCCCCAGTCTTCTTCCCCAAGTGTATGCTGTACACATGGCTCCCTACGCCTCATTGATGGTGGCTGGTTATAAATTCATGTTCTCAATCCCTACTCCACTTAGCTGAAGTTGGATGCCATCCCAGTGCCTTGCAACTGTCCCTGGTCCAGTGGAAAGTTTAATCTGCCAGTTCATGCCGTGCCATCCTATGGGGAGAGTTCAGCTCAGAGCAGCTCCACACTGCACAGAGAGAAACTCATTAGCAGGACATGGTAGTGTCTGATGACACTGGGGTCCAAGAAGGCATCATTAGGCACAAAATGTTTTCTGCAGCTCTCTGAGATTTCCTAGTAACTTAAGGAATTCAGACACAGCTACAGTGGGGGCACAGATGAAATGGGGAGCAGAGATGTGCTCTCCAAGGGCCGTCTCCCATCTGTGTCTTTTGCAGGAGCAGATATCAGACAAAGCCTTTGACTCTGTTTTGACTCCTTGAATCCTTGCTTCAAGAGATGCAGATGGGACTGGCTGGGCCTGCCAGGCACACTCTTCCCTGGTTGGCTGCTAAGTGGTGTTAAGTGATGAATGTTAAACTTAACAAGGGGACTTACAGATTTACGTAAGGATTTTACTGCCTGCCAGGTATAAATGATGGAGCAGCTTTGATCTTTAGGGGGATCAGTACTGGAAGTGATTTAAACTAAAGTTAATAAAACTGCATAAAACTGTACTCTGTAGTCCCACAGGCTGAAGGAGCCCTTGGTCACTTGACTGCTCTAAGTAAAAATTGTTCACATTTATGAGGGAGACCAAATCCCACTGGCGTTAACTGTGTTTCCAGCTGAATAATAAATGGTATCTTCCAAGAGTCCTGCCAAGTCCTACCCTATGTGCACTGCAGGTCCCACAACCTGCTGGAGCCCCCAAGCTGTAATACACTGATACAAAAAAAGATAGACCCTTTGTAGTTCCGTGGGCTTTTTTCATCCACTCTCCACTTCAAAATCCCTACACCAGGTCTGATCCTTTTGCCATTTTCTGGGTGTCCCAAGCTATTGTTGGAGCTTTTAAAAATTTTGCCGTCAAGTGAAATTCTGGAATTCTAGGTGTGTTTCACATTTGGAATTTGCTGGTTTCAAGTACATGCCATAAACATTAAAATTTCATTGGCTTCATGGCAGACTTTGCCACCATGTATCTTTAGAAACTGGCCATCAGATTACAGATTTTATGAATGGCCCTGTAATGTCTTCTTTCACTGCAATGCATCTTGAGAAAGTTCCTTATGAAGGTGAAAATTATAATTTTTAATGGGGGATCTGTTTTCTGTCTCCCAGGAATCTCAGTCACCTCCCACAGATAATCATGAGTATTTCCACTGGGGATTTCCATAATGCCCCATGATGAAAGAATGCGAGCTGCAGTGGGCAGGATGTTCAGATGTTGGTGCAAACATGACTTGTGCAAGCTGCACTGATTCAGGTGAAGAAGTGGCTCTTTTGTAACTATCAGAGAAGTTGATGGGATTTACTGACACCCCTGCATTAGCCCAGCTCATTAGGTTTACAAGTGAGGGCAAATTCCACACGTTAATTGTGCTCACAGCTATGAAGCAAACAGGCCTTCCCTACATGCCAGGGGGTCTACTGTCAACTGGAGTCACCGGGCTGTCCCTCCACAGTCACACACAAATGGAAGTCATCCTGCTATTGCTATAGGGTTTCCTAATTCTCCTGCCATTTCCTAGAAACTCTTTAACAACTACCAGAATGCCTTCTGTCTGCTTGGTAACAAAACAAGTAGCCTTTCATGGCCCTCTCTAGAAACCAATGATTGGCAGCCACTGAAATTGAATTAGCAGTAACTCACCACTGGTAGAAAAAATACTTTTTTTGTTTTTTATTTCAGCCCAATGCACTGTTAGTGATGAAACTCTGCAGCACGATGATTTGATGAGGCCATGATCTTGGAAAGATACAAAAAGAGATGGGCTGTTTCAGGCAGATCATGAGGAAATCCTGTATTATAAAGGTACAGTCAGCTCTGGGATGGGATTTGCTCTGTGGGGGAGCCAGCTGGAAACTGCCAGTGCTTGGGAGGAAGTTGCATGAAAATCTTGTTACTTGTACCTTGTTTTATAATTACCTCTTGCAGAGTGTGGGTTTTTTCCTGAATTACAGTCACTGTTGGAGACGGGTTATGGGCTTAGACAGACCACTGGCTGGACAGCCTGGTATTTCCTGCATTCTTACTTCCATGGATCCTCTAATAGCCCTGCTGCCTGCCTTTGTCCTGCTATTGTGTCTCTCTGCGAGGACGGTCTGTGTCTGAGATTGTCGGGGGATTTCTGCAGACAGATTCTTGTGGTATTTGCAGAGCCCCCTGATATGCTCCTCACACTCCTGTAGCATTTTCTAAATTCCCTGGGGGCCGAGGGTCATCTCTCACTTTACATGGGATAAATTGATAATGACACAATGAAATCGGTCATGATGAAATGCCTCCGATTTTATTACAGTGGGAGGAGATTTTGGATCTATTTTTCTGTTGTGTTGTCTCAGGAGCTGTGCTTACACCAGTGGCTTTTTGCCAAAAATTTCCAATGGTATTTTGAAGTCTCCTATTCCATCCTATATCTTGACACTAGATTCAGCAAACTGTTTTCAGAGGTTTTCTGTGTATTTCTAGAGAAGACCTTCCTGTTGCACCTTGTTGCCTGCCTGTTTGCTGTGGCTGGATTTTTGTGGGGCCACAACTATTGTGCTAGAGAATGACGGAACATCTAGTGAAGACTTCCATGGCTAGAATTTGCTCTTCATCCACCAGTGCAAGAGAAGAAGTACTTTGGGAGGTATCACTAGATTTGGAGCCAATTTCTTGTGGCTCCTATTTCTCTCTTTCCTTTTACTGCTGTACCAGATTAAGGGCTAGATCCCTGCAGCTTTCTTACTCCCTTGAAAAAGATGCTGCATTTTCCCCACCCTTTAAGTGTGGGGAGATCAGGCATATTATACCCTGAGACTCCTTTGAACCCAACCCTCTGCTCTCAGCTCATTTCTGCTGCCTGGTATTTTTCCTGTGCTGCAGTGTAGAGCACTGAAGTACTCAGGCATGATAAATCCATGCAGATTTACCTACTAAACAGTTGGGCCCAGGTCGGATAGAGAGCAGAGAACCCTCCAACAGAGTATCTTTAAATTAATCCACAGGCAGGTATTTCAACCCAGTTAGCTGGGCATTCAATTATGGCCTTTGCTACAGAGTAAAACCAGTTTTTCCAAA
>JAHLSL010000018.1:18446292-18526292 GCA_025920805.1 Petroica traversi | reverse complement strand
ACCTCCAGCCACTGAGAAGTTGATCCACTTACTATAGTCTACCTGGTCTTGGCTTCACTTTAAGGATCATAGTGACCCATCTCCCTCTGAAAGCTGCCTATTTCACCAAGAGTTCAGTGCAAACAGAGGTACAAGCAGGCTCAGCTGAGCCAGAAAGAAGACCCAGGCTTGCCATGTTGCGTTTTCTAGAAGTCCATAGATCTGTGACTCCAGTATGAAGATCCTCTTCTGACAGTCTGCTGATACCAGTGCTTGTAGTTGGTAAATTACTCTGATTGTAGCAGCCTGTTTGGTGTCAGCCACTGAACAGCTGTAGGACTTGGGGTCACAGCCTTTCTTCATCATGGGCTCATGGCTGGTTTTCAGTGTAGATCCCAGAGCTGAAATATTTTTGTGCCATCATCAGTCACCTGATTGCAGTTCTTGATCCTGTGGTTAAATACAGGCAGACAAATTTCTGATCTACCTCACTGCACAATGGTGTCTCCTTGGGTTTTGCATTCATTTCCCAAGAGTGAATAAATCATTTCTAAGCACTCGTTCCCAGGGAAGAAGTTGATTTCTTCCTACTATGTCCATGATGAACAAGGATACTCACATTATTTCTTATTATTTGGGTGCACACAGTGTGCACTTCACTTTGAAGCATGAAAGTATTATTTATCTTTTGCTACTCTGAGGAGTGGCTACACACAATACACTTTGTGGGCATTGTTGCCTGTTTAAGTGTTCAAACAAAAAAAAAAAAAGTTAGTTTCTTTGTGTAGCTGTGCTGCTCTGAGGTGCCTGCTGGTACTTGGGCTCCTGTGTGCTCGATGTGGTGTGTGCACACACAGCAGGCAGTGACCACAGCTCCAAGCAGACATTGAATGGGGATCTTGGAGCTGCCCTGGGCTTTTACTAGGGGGGCTGTTGAGTTAATTTGACCTTTGGGAAACTGTTTGTAGATCTCAGAACTGAATCTCCCAAGGGATAATTCAGTGCCATTCTCACCAGACATCCCTTTTGCACAGGTCAGCTGGTTGTTAGGGCCGTGGAGCAACTGTGGCTTACTTACACTTTAGCATTCCTGCTGGCCATGGTCAGGCAGCACAGTGCTCCGTAGCTTGGAGGCCACTCCACAGGGGTGTCCAGGTTACAGGACAGGGAAGGTGCTTGAGCAGGAGCCGTGGTAACTAAGACGTGGCAGCAGCAGATTCCTGTGTATGCCCTCCTGTGGGAGGGCTTTCCCCTCAGCCAGGTTTCTGTAGCTGCAGAGCAGGAGAGCCCTGGGGGAGCAGGCATGGGGCTGGGGTGCTCCTCCTGCCTCCCCTTGCAGGCTGGGCTTTGTGACAAGGGTTTTGCAGGTCCTACATTTTTCTGAATGTGGCACCATGGCAATTTTAGTGGGACTGTAACTGGGGGTTTGTGACTGCTGTCAGTGTAATTATCTGTCTGGTCAATAAAATGAAGGGTACTGAGTGCTGGCAGTTTGGGGGAATGAAGAGTGACTTAATTACAGCAACCAAATCTCTCACATCTCCTGTCCACTGAAACACCAGCCGCCTTCATGTGCTGCCCTTTAACAGAGCTGCCTATCATGCATCTAAACAAACAAGTAGGGAAGACAGAGGGGAGATTGTTTGTCAGGGATGTGTCTTTGCGAGGGAGGAGCAGCAATATCTGCAGGAGGGACTGAGGTGAAACCCAACATCAAAGGCAAGAGGCTGTCAGCACATTTAACTTTACAGAAAACCTTCTCCTAATAAAAAAGGAATGACCTCGTTACTACGGACACTAACAGTTCCCAGGGGAACACCAGGAGACTGCTGCCTGCACTTTTAATATTCACTTTACAAACAAATGGGAAACCTTGAAAGAATTTCAGTGTTGTTCTTGGCAAGTTGTTACAATGCTGTGTCCTTATAAAAATCATTTAAGAATTTATGTAGTGTGAGTTTACTTTTCATCTGCTGTTTTTCGTTGCTATCAATCTCCTTCCCTCTCACTGCCTGAGTCCCTGTGGGAAAGACCAGGATGCCCACAGTGCAAGGTGCTGACCACAGCAGCAGGTTCAGCAGGAGGCACTGTTAAGCTTGGCTCAGATTGATGAAAGAGAGGACCTGTTTCTGGAGGAGATGCTCAAAAACTCTATCTGGACCTGGGCCAAAGAGAGCAAGCCAAGTCCTATCAAGAGGGTGAAGGGCAGAGGAAGCTTTGAGTTGGCTGCGTAGCTGAGGCAGGGGTGTGGAGGGGAGAGCTGGGTTGCTGAAGGCTGGAAGGACCTGACTGTGACAGCCCTGCAGGCAGCCTGGTGTGCAGCAGTGTGGGGATGCAGGGTGGGCCAGTTCAGAGCTCCACTCCTCTCAGCTTCTCCTGGCAGGAGTCACCAGATGCAATAATGCCAGGAAAGCTAGAGTGGAACAAATCTGTGTCTCTTCCAAGACTCTGTGAAAGAATCAGGGAGAAAATGCTGCTGCAAACCAAAAGAACACTTGCAAAGTGCGAGGCTGTTCAGTCAGCCAAATATCTCTGCAAATTACACAAGTGGTTTCTTTTCACGGGCTGGGCTTTCTCCTCAACTTACCACAGTCTGAGTGACCAGAAATCTTCCCCGATGTTTCCTTGGTGTTAGATTTGCTGTGTGGCACCTGAGGGAGGTTTGCAGAAATGGTTTCATTAGTGGGGGAAAATACTCTGTACTGGAAATAAACCCTTACAGCTGATGCCTCGAGCTATTCAGCAGCCGTCCATAAACTCTTAGCCACACTTATCTGATGTGCAGCCTGGGGAGAAGCCCATCCCCTCCTGGCATGTGCCCACAGTTATGTGCAGAGTAAAGCACACCCCAACACACTCATGAAGATGCAAATAAGCATACACATATGTAATTTAACTCCCATGTGCTTGTCTGCTTGCACCATGCCTCTGTGCATGTGTTCCTCTTTTCCAGTTTCCATTTGCTCATACAGAGCAATCCATCCCTGGTGCAGATTTGCTTCCAATTCTGACAGTCATGTGAAACACAACTTTATGCTTTGGGTTCAACCTCTGTACAGCCAGCCCTGACACCAAACTGTGGGAAAGGCAGCTCATATTTGAATATCTTATCTGTAATTCATACTTTACCTATTTCTCTAGACATTTGCTTAGCATCCCTCCATCCCAGACTCCGTCTGAATCCAGGTTTCCTGACCACTGCTGAGAGGCAGAGGCACATGCCTGCTGCTCCTTGAGGCTTTCTAGTAGAAGGATGAAGTACAGAAGAGGAAAATGTAATGATGGTAAGTAGGTTGTGGGAATGACACCATTCATTGGTACTCCAGGTATCAAAGCACTCTCTAACGGGCAATTTACAAAAGACACTTTTGAGCCATTTTGGAGGAAATCTCTGACTGCTGTGAGCAGGAGAGAGCAGGCAGCTCCATGCAAGCGTGAGCTATTGCCCAGGAGCTGCCCTTCATAGCTGTGAGCTACGCAAGAAATACAAGTGGCTCTTTCCTCTTCCACACGCCTCTGTGGTGTCTGGGAGCAGCTGTTTACCCTTTGCAGGATCCTACCAGTTGCCCATGTCAGGTGGACTCAGCAAGGCCACACAGAGGTTTAAGCCAAGTGCCTTCTACAGCCAGGAAAAGGAGAGGCCCCTTTCCTTATTCCAGCTGAATATCTCTAATACGTATGTATTCTATTTTCCTTATCTTGTTTATTCCGAAATATTAGAGTGGTAATGGATAAATTTTTTTTCTGAAGGTTTGTCATTGTCAATTTGTCACTGAAAACTTTGACCAAATGGTCCCTTTTAAAGTGCAGAGAAGATGCTCTTTAGAGCACTATAATGAGATTCAGGGAGACTGGTCCACTGCTACTTCTTTGAAACTCAAACAGAGTGGAGCTGGAAGTTTTATGTACTTTGTAAAGGCCTTAGAAATCAATCTACCAAACACTACAGTTAATATAGAATGATGGGCCAGATTTCTCTTTGCTTGAATGATGTAAGCAAGCTGTTCTGGGAAAGTGCAGAGAGAGTTATCACACGTTAAACCTCAGAGCCACCGATACGAATCACTGAAATGCTGTTTTGGAAAGGTCCTAGGCATTTCCATAAAGTTGTACTTCACTGAGGTTTTCTCTTTACTTGTTCTGGCATGTTAACTTATTCTGATTATCTGTTATGGTAAGTTTAATCTAAACACTAAGAGAAACTTGAAGATTTTGATTAAAGAGGAAGATACTTCAGAGTGCAGATGCCCATTTGTGCACATATTTGTAAATAATCCCATGTGCTGGTGGTCATTTTGCCTTTGGTGGGACACAGCAGCACAGCTCAACCTCTAGGTTCACATTATTGCTAGCAAGCGAAAAGTAGGAGAATGGACTTCCAAATACCATCCTCGTAACCTTCACTTGCTCCCAGATAGACTTTATATGCATATCCTCATAGCACCTTCCTGTACCTAAAGGTAAGATGGAGACAGACTTTACTTTTTATAAGAGATGTAGTGGTTGGACAAGGGGGAATGGCTTCCTGCCAAAAGAGGTCACGTTTGGATTAGATAGCAGGAAAAAATTCTTACTGTGAGGATGGTGAGACACTGGAACAGCTTGCCCAGAGAAGTTGTGGATGCCCCATCCCTGGAAGTGTTCAAGGCCAGGTTGGATGGGGCCCTGAGCAACCTGGTCTAGTGGAAGATGTCCTTGCCCATGGCAGGGAGGTTGGATCAAGATGATCTTTAAGGTGCCTCCCAACAAAGTATTCTATGGTCTAACCTTGAGCAAGCAGTGAATTAACACCCAGTGGGGTGTGCCCAGAATTGCAAGTGCAAGTGGCCATGCAAATACTGGAAGGATAGTTTGTAACTGGTGGCTCAAAGAGAACCAGTAGGAAATCTGGGGTCACTGCCTGGCTCTGCCACAGATTTCCTTTATGTCCTTGTCTCATTCACTTCCTTAAACTGTTCTCCAGCTAAAGGAGACAATAGTACCTCCCTAATGGTCTCAGGAAGGTCTCTTGAGACTGTGACAAGGGAGGACTTGACTCTCTCTCTGTGAATATACTCCTGAGCAAAAAAGATTCCAGATCAGAACTGCCTGGGTCTGCTGCTGCTCCCTGAAGTAATTATATCTATTATCAGCAGCAATAACAAAACTTTACTATGTTTTCCCATTTGGGATTGAAGGACATATTTTGTTCAAAAACCTGGAATGCAAAGTTTGTCTATAACTTTGAGCCCTGGCTTCTTGGTGTCTTTGGTTTTTTGGTTTTTGTTTATCCGTTGGGGTTTTTAAAATGATTTTTGGTCATTGAAGTCAAATTCAAAGTGCTTACCCCCTCCTTGTTTTAAATCAAGATATTATTCCTTTAAGAAACATTTAACAACTCATTCAAATTCTCTTCTGGATCATCTTTGTATCTTTCTTCCTCTAACTGAAAGTTTTGCAGTGCAGCCACATACCTGGCAGAAATTCTTTAACTCTGTCAGCTGCAATTTTCCAGGAAAATCTCCTTGCTGGATAATTCCTCATGAGGCTGCAGGGAAGGACATGTTTGAGTAGCTGTCTGCACTGGAGTGGAATATTGCCCTCTTCCTGCACCTGTCCTTTGGCTTTAGAAGTGTGGGACACTGAAAAACCCAGCAGAGAGGTATCACCTGAGAGCAAGGAGGTAAGAGCACGTCCTCTTGGTGAGATGCTGTTATTCTCAGATAGGTCTGCTGCCTTTCTAGGTGGGACAGTGTGGCCTCTTTAACCCCATCACTGGATCAGTGCCCCCAAGCTACTCTAGATTCAATTTCACTTGAATTAAGAAAGTAGCTCCTGGCTTCTGACTCCACAATCCAGCCTTGGGTGTCCCCTCTCAGGCTGATGCACCCCCCTCTTCCTCCCTCTCCACTGAAGCCCCCTGCTTCTGGGCTCCTTGATATTTTCCAGTCCTTCCCTAATGAGCACTGCAGAATTACAGCTAATTAAGGATGTAAATGATGCTGGAGAGGGAGAGAGGGGGAGAGGATGGGCAGGGGCGGGGGGGGAGGGCAGCTACTTGCTGAGTGCAACTCTGCAGTAAAGTGTCTCCTACCTCAGCAGAAAAGTTATCACGGGAGACAATGTCAACTTTAGGGAGGGGGAGGGCCCTTCGCACGGCTCCATCCCCGCCTGCAACAGCCTCCGCCTCTCTTCAGTGTTAGCGCTGCAGATGCTCATGTCCTTCCTCCCAAACGCTGCTTTGTCAGCCCAAGCTGTCAACGAGCCCTCTCTGACACTTGTCACCACCCTCACCTGTGTGTCACCTGAGGGGTGAAGGGCTCAGAAGACCTTAAAACCTGCTGGTGCTCTGGGAGACCGACCTGTTGTGCTCCTCCTGCTTGCGAAGGGATTTTGTCCCTCTTGTGTGGGCCAGGGCCACCTCCACATTCAGAGGGGCAGAGAGGACCATTGCTCAGGGGGAGGGTGGGTTTTGGCCATTTCTCCCGGACACTGGGGCACCTGCCTCTCTGGCTGCCACCTGCCAGCTCTGGCCCTCAGCCCCTGCTCCTGGGGGAGGATTAGGGCAAAGTCCCTTGTCTCTGCAGCAGTGGCCAATGACCGGGACAACGTGTGCAGGGTGACAGGCACAGCTGTCAGCCCCGGCCACGCCACCCGGAGATCCGTGGTTGCTGACACGTGTGAACTGCTCTGGTTTGCTTTGGTTTGCTCCTGCAGGGAGCAGCGGGGGCACTGGGGAAAGCAGGGTTCGTTCAGCAAGGGGCTGCAAGCCCCCATCCCACCAGCAGCCTTGGCTGGCAGCTCCTGCCCCCAGCAGGGAGCCAGGAGTCAGCCGGCTGGCAGCCCTGCTTTGGGGGTGATGATTCTGCTGGCGACGAGCAGCTGTTTGAACCCATTCCAGTCTCGCTGGGTCCTCCCGAGCGCGTTTCCAAGCACTCCGGGTCCCTGTTGGCGTATTTCTCTGCACATCGCACCGATGGATTGCCAAGGGATGCCCTGGCACCGCAGCCAGTCTGTCTGTCTGTCCCCTGCCCGGTCCGAGCAGGAGGCACGCCCTGGGTCAAGGGGACATGGCACTGGGTGGCGGCCACGGCAGCGGAGGTTTTTGTTGTTGTTTCCCCAGAACGCTGTGCAATATATTCCGATTTTTTTTCTTGTCATTAAGCCAGTGCCTCGGAGATGATGATGTAGTCCCTATGTGGGCCGCAGAAAGCACTTCGAGCCGTGCTGGAGTCGTGCTGGGTGGCTCTGATAGCAGAGCTAATGGGAGCGAATGGGATGCAACGAACTGTTCTAATGACACCAGCCAGGGAAGAGACAACAGTAAGAATAAATAAATGTTAACTATTTTCCTCTTCCAGACATTTGCATCTATTGCCATTAAGTTCATTTAAATAAGAGAGAGAGAGAGAGAAAGAAGGGGAAACTTACTACTACTCTTAATAACCAGTGCCTAAAAATAAATTAGGATGCTGGGATGCACTTAAGGCATTTTAAAAATAAGTCTGATTTTTCCCCCCTTTCCTCCTTTTTTTTTTTTTGAAGTGTTGGAGGGTTTTAATTTGGGCCAAGTAATTTTGGTGCAAACGCTTGGGCGCCTTTCGTTGGGAAATTGGGAGGAATGCAAACAAGATTTCACTTCATTAAACAGGGGCAAACAGTAGAGAAATTGCACTTACTTATGGAAATGACTTTTAAACATGAACAGCATTTACTTGCATTGCCTTGTGCTGAATTTTTTTTAAAAAAGATTATACATGTGAATAATTCACTGCAGGCCAATTAGATGATGATTTCATTTTTAACCTCTCTTCCTTGCCATCTTGCTGGTTGTCCCTTTCGTTACAATTTTCACCCTCTCTTTCCCTTCAATAAATTAATAAAGATTAAATAATCCCTCTTCCTGTGGTGCCATGAGATAGCTTCTTGGAAAGGGTGTAAGGTGAGAAATTGGAGGATCCCCATCTCTACGAAACTGTCTTGGGATGTGGCAGGAATAACTCCATGGGATTTCTACAAGCAGAGCTGCACCCATGTGTTCAGGAATTGGGAATGGGAGAAATGAAAATGGACAGGAATGAAACGGGGAGATGGAGAAAAAAAGATCTTCATGTACTTTGCATGCAGAATGAGGTGCTGGAGAGAGGCTGAGCAAGCAGGACTCGCCCTCTGTGGGGCTCCACTGATGCTGACAGGATCACACTGGTGTGATTTGGTTCTAGCCAAGCTAAAAGCAGCACTCAGGTGACCCTGTGGCATTTCTGGGGATAGAGTGATGCCCTGAAACTCTTCAGCATCCCTGGGCCCCCATGCAGGCTACAAAGATGTGGGGCCACTGCTCAAACCAGGAAAGAAGAGGAAGCCAGAGGAGGGTGATGCTGAATTTTGCCCTTGCTGTAAGGTGCCCTGTGGGAAGTGCACCTTACAGCAAGAGGACAGAGACAGAGCTCTCCACGGGGCCTCCCTGTTTTTCCCCATCCTACAGATAACAGAGATTCTTGCTGTCATTAACACTTGTCAGGGCTTTTCCCAGCTCACTGTGGAAAGCAGTCTGTGGGGTTTCATGCCAGCAGGGTCTGCCAAAACTTTAAGGCTTCTGGGAAGAAGGAGCTCCAGAAGATACTGGGTCCCTCTGGCCCCCAGTTTTCTGCTTCTGTGTTTCATCAGATGCCTGCCAGCTTAAAGGGGCATTGACAGACTCTGTCCATGCAAATCCCAGTCATGCTTATAGGAAGGCAACGCCTGTCCTCAAAATAGCTTTTTTCAAATATTTAATTCCTGGAGCTCTTTTCAGTAATTAAATTATGAAATACAGAGCTAAAAGCCTCTGAAACATAATAACAAACACATAGTTAGTTCCACATGAAAACATCAGCTGATCTACCTGTTTAGCTTTTCATGTGACTTTTATCCACGTATGAAACTGCTATCTTCCTTTCATCTGCCTTAAAATGAAGGAGAAACTCTGGTGCCTTCCCAGTGAAACTTCCAGTCCTCTGTCATTGCAAGGGCAAGGGTAAATTGGAGTATCTTCCCTCCTTGCATCACCAACAGTGCACCTTTCTTCTTTGATAAGCAAGAGGCTTTTCCCTGATGTCAATGAAGCCACACTACAGAAAAGCCACTGCTGATGGGATCTGTTCCAGCCTGTGGGGTGAGTGTGTCCTGCTTTCTCCCTACAGGTGGTGAAATGGTGGCATGGAGCAGGTAGGACACCTGTTTACTCCTGTGTGGCTGGCCAAGCACAGGGAGTAGTGCAACAGCTGGTCAGAAGTAAGACTGTCCATAATTTAATTTCTTCTTCAGCTCTCACTTAAAAGTTTATTTGAATGAAAAGTATCTTCCTGGGAAACTCCCCTCCACATCACTTTAGTTGTCACAGCACCGTGTCACTGCTTCCTTCACTCCCATGTCTGCTGCTTCTGGAGCCATCACCATCTTCTTCCAGGAGCTCTTATCTTGTACTCTCCCAGCCTGATCCCTCTAACCTGCTTCCCACGATGTTTCATGCTCTTTTTGTCAGTGAGTCCTTTCTCATCAGATCGGATTCCCAGACTTTCTGTGCTTCAGAATTTTTATGGCTCTTCACTGGTTACAGTTTTATTGGGAAAGAGGTGGCTGCAAGCAATGACCTGTGATTTCCAGGGAAGGGGAGAGCAAGGAAACTTCAAGCAGCATGGCCTCCTGCTGGGAGCTGCCCCTTTTAGAGCCCTTGTGTCAATTATGACTTCCCCACTCTATTTGTTTACCCAGGGAAGCCCAGCATGCTCCCTTCAGGGCTTGAGGCAGCCAAATTCCCTGTCACAGCAATGGCACAAAGGTCTTTCAGCCTAGGCTCAGGAACTTTGCATTGCCTATTTCTGACTCAACCTACAGCATCAGGACCTAAGCTCCATGAAACAGATTCCCCAAGGAAAAGGCCTTCACTTTCACTCTGGCATCTCTGTGGTACCTGGCATCCTCCAGCTGGGGCTGGATTTGAGGAACACAGAGACAGCAGTGAGCTCACATTACCAGAGTCACTGATGCCTTAGCTCAGTGACTGATGCTGCTGGCTGTGGGATAGAGTACAGGACATTTCCTACATGCTCCTGACAGCTATTCCAAACAAACTCCAACACAGACTCTTTTATTCTGGAATATCCACGTTTGGAGTAATTCAGAGACATCCTCCTGAGAATCTTTGTGGAGAGATAAGCTCTGAAACACCAGCTATGAAACAGCATTTTGTGTGCTGAGCCCTCTCTGTAGGAGTGGTGCTTCCATCTGTCACACACCTCTCGAGTTCAGGGATAGGACCCTTCGGGCAGTTTGGTCCCTCAGCAGGTTTGTCACCAGGGACAAGTTTAGCTCCATGCACACATTAACCTGCTTCTCCTGAAGGACCTTGGAGGCCGAGGGCTGTGTGGGGTGGGCACCCACATCAGCCCTTTGCCATGGACACCCCCTTGCTGATCTGCTTGTGCAGCACCTGGAAACAGGAAATGGTGATGGGTCCTGAGCATTGCCATGTCCATGAGAACCATGAAGTTCATTGGCTGGGAGGGCAAGGCAAGGCAAACATCCTCTGTGCAGCCAAGAAAACTTGAGCTGAGGAAGACTTGAGAGGTTATTGGTGTTTCCAGCTCTGAAATGAGCTTTGTTCCTTTCTTCAGCCTCTCATGACAGACACTGTCTCTGGGCAGGGAATCAGTAACCTCAGGAAGAGGTGAGCAAGTGTCAGGCCCCATTGCTGGCATTCCTGATGGCACCCTCCCTTCAGAGAGCACATCCCTGGGGGCCGGAGAGGGTGGGGGGTCCCCCGAACAAGGGTCAGAGACTGAGACCTCCCAGGAGGATTTCTACCCACAGCCGCAACTCTTGAGATCCCCCCTTGTTTCCCATATGGGCTCTCCAGAGAATTAGCCGTGGCAGAGTGGTGATGGCACTGGAGAGCTGCCGGTCATGCTGTCAAATATCATCCGGGCTTGAAAAGTAATGCCAGCATCATCCCCTGGGTGTTATATACTTCTTTTCTAAGGCTAGCAGGTGTTAGCATTAAAGTGGGATGAGCACATCCATTTCAGCCCATCATTGGTGGAAACCATACTCTTAAAGACTGGCTGAAACATGACATTTCCCACAGAGAACTTCAAATTATGTTCAGTTTGGGCAGAGCAGGGACAGTTTTCTCTCACCAATATTTCTATGAGAGTATATTTTTGATAGCAGATGAAAAATCCTTCAATTTAAGAAAAAAAACACCCCTTTTCTTTAGCTTTTAAAAGAATTTGAAGTATTAGTAGGTAAGAAAAAAATTAATCTGAAGGTCTTTTCCAATTTGTTGTGTTTAAAATACAAATGCAGAGTGTGTTTATGGAAATTATCTTCCATTGGAGAAAAAACTGCATGGCTTGTAAGGCATTGTAATAATAGGAGAAATATTTAGAGGAAAGAAGAAAAACACCCCAGTGTTTCTGGAAGAGTTTTGGAAGGAAACATGGCAAGTATAAATTGGAAAATATAGAAAGACTCCCTACCTTTCAATTTTCAATGTCTAAGGAGACTTTGGATATTAGTGACTCTGCTTTATAGAAATGATGGTGCCATCCTGGTACTGTGCCCTTATAGTGTTTATCAATTCACATTAGAGGAGTACACAGATTTTCACAAAAACATTTTCTTCTCCTTCTCCTATTTCCAAAATACAGATCGATTCCTTTATTTGCTTTGCACAAGTGTGAGGACACCAAGACTCAGAGATGGGAGTGGTCTTACTCAAGGTCATACTGCACAAATTATCATGGCAAGAATCACTCATCAGTTGCTGTGAGGAATAGCAGAGGAAAATGCTGTCCAGCATCATATGTTGCACTACCATCATGGCACAATCCTCCAAGTCCATCCTGAGATCACCAAGTACGCTTGCCATGTCTGACAAGCAGAAGAAACTGAGGCTGGTCCAAACTGACTTCTGGTATTATAAACACTGAAGTCCTTGCAAAGAGAGAAACTTGGGGTGTCACTGGCTGAAGATACCCCAGGTTATTGTGAAGGTATTACAAATTTAGTCAATGCATAGTGGGGCTATTTTTCCTGAACTTGGGGTCACATGCAAAGAAACAATTGGTGGAAAAGCAAAGGGAAAAAGAACAGTTATTCCTCTGGGGCCCTGAAAGAAGGAATAAGAATTTGGGGTCACCTGGGGTGGCCACAGAACAAAAAAGCTGAAACATCTTTTCACCTATTTGCTCTGCATTTTCCACTCTGTGGGTCTTGCTCCCCTCTTTCCTCACCCTCCCCCAGCTTGCCTGGTGATTCAGGAAGAAGAGGCCAAGGAGAGTAATATTGTGCTGGAGATAGGACTGGAAGGGCAGTAATTTAGACTCAGAGGCTTATAGTATTATTGCCTGCAAAGCCATTCATGGGAAATGATTCCACCCATCCCCATTCTGCTCCCCCCCCCCACCATCCCGCTCTCCTTGCTCTGCAATAACAATAACAGAAATGCCTTCAGGAGGCTTTTCTACTCAAAATGCAGGCAAAGGAGCACTTTTCTCCACCACCCCTCTTCTTTCCCTTCTCTTCTCCCTGCTTGTCCCCCCTGCCTCTAAGCCTAACTGCTGCTCCCTCCCTTCTCCCTTCCCCCCCCACGGGATAAAAAAATAAAAATAATAATAGGGGTAATAAGAGAGGAGGTAATGGAACGTTCTCCAACTGGGCACATGTCAGAAGCCATTATATGTGGTGCAGATTTGCATAATTCAAGAAGCATCAAATTAAATTTGCATAATTCCTTTGATTACACTTGTTATTAAATGTAAGTGACATTGATTTACAAAATGGCCCAATATAAGGTTAATAGCAAATGTCACCTTCCAGCAGGGTGAATAGGGTGCGTGTGTGGTGGTGGTGGTGATGGAGGAGGGGGAAAGGGGGGCCTTGGGAGGAAGGCGAGCAGACAATTGATTTCTGCTTCTCTCTCTTCCTTAAAGGGCTCAGGTCTCCTTTGCAGAGGAGCCCTTGACTCTCTGAGGGCTGCACCTGGCTGTCACAGGGGCGCAGGGTCATCAGGCCACCCTGCCAAGTGGCACTGGTGCCATGGCTCTGCTGCCTCCTGCTCTGCACTGAGCCACAGCTTGGCCACTGAGCCAGTTCCCAATGGGAGCCAGGCAGGGTGGAAGGAGCAGGGAAAGCCAAAAAGTGTCTCTCCAAGGCCCAGGCAGGCTTGGTGGGCAGGAAAAGCAGCTTGGATATCATCTTTGCAGGAAAGTCTCACTGAGGCAAATTTTTTAAAAATAAGATGTGAGCTGGGTGTGAGCTGTGTCCAGCTGGCAGGACACCCTGTACATCTGCTGGGACAGCACTGGGAGGGAGTGAGAGCCATGGTAGGAGCAGTGCCTGAAATGCCAGCTCTGGTGGCAGAGATTCCACGGTCAAAACACATCTGTGATTACAGCAAGATCTGTAAGTTACACGAAGAGCTGCAGCCATAAATGAAAGACTCTGCAATACCTGCAGAGCTACTGGTGATACAGGCCCATCACCACTGTCCCCTGCCTCAGCCTGGTATGACAGGACGTGGCATCAAACACTACCAGGGTACCCTGGGGGCTGTAACAGGAGTAGTATGTCCATTTTACTAACATGGGCCTTAGATCATCTTGAACACTTGCCCTTGTGAGTAGATTCCATCTCTGAACATCATTTTGCCTCTCTTAATTCTGTACTTTTCTCCAGAAAGGGCATGTGATTTCATGCAGGGAAGCTGACTCGTAAGCTGTGTGGGCACCTGAAGACTCATGACAAAATAAAATCAAATGTGTACCAGAACAGGATGAATAGCAGACTTCTAGTCACAAGCAGTTTCAAAGAACACATACCTAGCCATAGCCTGGTTTTGGTTCTGCTGAAATTTATTTTTGCAAATCAAGAGGCTCGCTGAAGGGGGAATGGGGACCCACAGCTACCTTTTTGGTTAAATTGTCTTGTTCAAGGTGGACAAGGATGCTTCTTTTGGTGTCTGAGCTCAGTAAACATTGTCTAATAGCATCCAAACAAAATTAGAACTAAATCTCTCTCTGAGCCAACTGTCAGAAAGGTTTTTCAGAATGTTTCAAATGAAAATGCACCTATTGTTGCAGGAGGAAGGATACAGTGATTGGCGTAAATTCCAGGTAGCTGCCATTTGCAGCTGATTTTTGTGCTCTCATAAGCCCTCTGAAGCTCTAGAAGTCCAAGCCCAGGATGAGATCAATGCACCCACCTTTCAGATCCCAATAAAATCACATGAAGCCAGGTCTAATAATCTAGATTATTATCTACTAAATGAGAGACATGAGATGCATTTTACAGGCCTTTGGGCAATCTAAAAGGAAGCTGCAGTGTGCAAATTTCTAATGCCCTACAGAGTGTCCCACATCAGTCAAAGAGCATTGCCTTGCTACATCCCAAGTTCCCAATGCTTGTTCCACAGCTGAATTTATTATGACCTTCCCGAACCCAGATTCTTACAGGTGCCCAGGAATTTGGAGTGCCAAACTTCAGACAGTTGAAGAAAATATCTTTTTGAGGTTAAGGACATTTACAGTGGCTAATGGCTCAGGCCTGGGTTTCACTCCTGTTGTGAGGAAAGAAGATGAAGTGTCTGGATTTGGTGGACGGACTTAAAAGGGTGAATGGAATTTGCAGAACCATTGTGCACACCCCAGATTTCTTGGGAGCATGCAGGAGGTGTCTTTGTGCAATGCCAAGGGATTGGCCTTTACTTTGAATATTTTGTCTTTTGAGCAGGTGTTGTGCCTCCCTCTGCAAAGCAGCCCTCCCCTGCGGCCTGGTGACAGGCCCCTTAATGCAGAAGATGCAGGTTGTATTCCCAGCCCTGTCAATCCTGTGCTCTCCACTGCATCCCTCCCACACCCGGGCACATCTTGGCTGGTGAGCCTTGCAAACTCTTCGGCGCTCTGCTTCAGATCCCTCTCTGTGCTCTCACAGACTGCTCGACACAGTGCTTCCCAAGTGTGTGCCTCATGCCTCCCTTCAAGGCTGGCAGGGATGTTTGAGCAGGTCCTGATCCGGAGCCCGTCAGGCTGCATCAGCCCTGAAAGCATTACCTGAAAACCAGCTGCTGGCAGGACAGTTTTGCAGGGTATTGCAGAGGGTGTTCCTCTGCAACAGCTCTGTCTTGGAACTCGGTGTCCATCACACTCCCTGGCCATCATGCCCACTCTGACTTGGGGATGCTGACTTGAATGAGGAGAGCGAGAGGCTTGTTTTTAACATGGATTAAGGGGCTGTGAAATTTGCTGCCAGGTTTGGAGGTGCAAGGGATCCCAGCCCAGGCATGGCTGGTGCTCACGTGTGCAGTTGCATCCTGAGCTATTTTCATGCCAGCGTAAGCCGTAACTCTCCCAGGTCAAAGTTGGCATGGGCAGAGGCAGTTAGCACTGGCAGCTGCTCCTGCTGCTTTGCCAGGGGAGAGGGTCATTTCTTTTCCCTTCCTCTTGTTAGTTTGGCAGCTGCCAGGCTGGTTCAGAGCTCCCCTCGCCGTCAGCAGGATGGGGAGCCGGGCTGGAGCCCCGGAAGCTGGCAACAGGCAACCAGGCAGCGGTGAGAGAGACTCTTATTAAGGGTAGCCCTGGCTCTGGCTGACAATTGCTGACATCGTCATATTTAGCACCCGCATGCAGCGAGCCTGAGAGACACTCACGCACTGGGTGAGCCAACTGCAAATTAATCGTCAGTTCATTACTGCTCTGTGCCTTTCATCCTGACAGCAGCCTTTCAAACGTGGATATAATTGGAAGGGTCCATGTGGCAGGAATTTGGTGAGGGCTGGGAGGGAGAGACCTCAGCTCCCCCTCTCCTTTCCTCTCTCTCCCTTTCTCAGGCTGAGTTCTGGGAACAAACAGCAAGCTTAGGAAAGGCTGATGAAGGAAATTAATTTCTCCTTCCCCTGCATCTTGTCCAGGCCACCTACACCCCTTGAAATAAGTTGAGGTCTTCGTACCAGGAGATCTGTTTGGATCCAGGAGGTTCCTTCAAGCTATAATTACCCTCAGCTTGCAAACAAAGTGTGCAGAGTAGCAGGGCTGCCTGTGAGAACTTGAATATGTGCATGGTTGTTATTGCTGGTGGTGGGTATTTCTGCTGCAGCTATTACTGTGCTGCTGGGAGGCCCTGTCTACACGGGCACAGCAGAAAGTGAATCTGCAGCCAGGAAGGTTTTACGGGGCCAAGGCTGAGAGGCAGAGTTTGGAGGGCAGTGGTGGTGGGGGGCAGAAATTACTCCCATCATCCTTGAGTACTCATTCTCTGAAAAAAGACACAAAACTTTGGATTTTATTCATTATGGCATGGCATGAAGCACTACTCTGTGCCTCAGTTTCCCTGGTTGTCAGAGTGATGTGAATATGCTCATCCTTGTCATGGAAACAGCCACTTCCAGGACACTGTGAAGTTGTATCTGCTTCTCTGGAATGTATGGCAGGAGGAGGCTGCTCTGACAAAGTCACAGGGAATGAAATTACCCAAGGGCTGGACATGCACGGCACTAGAAGTGTGAAGTGGGCTTGAGATTTTGTTTGGGTTTTGACTGATATTAGAAAATGGTATTAAAGTAAATTGTTGATGCAATCCCAATGTCCAGTTTGCCACACTTGAAAGCAAAGGGAAGGGATTTCTCAAAATTCCATTTTTTTAATAGGAAGCCACACTTGTGAAGTGATGGAGCTGGCTAGGGGTGATCAGGGAAAAAGGCTTTCTTTAGAAGCCCCTTTTAGAGGGAAACAGCATTGGAGCACTTCTGGAAAATTGTTTTCCTCATTTTTAGAACTTTTTCTAGTTGATGTGCAGGCACCTTCCCAATGGCCTGCTCTGGTGGGCCCATCCTCTCCAAGCCCCCTCTGCACAAGGGTCCAGTTCTGCCCTGAGGGATGCAACAGCTGAAGGTCTAAGGAGGGGACCCAGTCTCAGAGGAAGGCTGGGGGACTGTGCTGTCCAGGTGCCTACTGGAAAGGACATGGGAAGGGTTAAGCACTTCCAACAACCTGTTATATGACTTCTTGAGTTGTGTTAATTTGCTTCCCTCAGTGGTCTAAAGGATGAGGCTGAGGTGCTTTTCTATGAGACAGAGGGAGTCATGGCATAGGGACTCTGGCCCCCCTTCGCTGTGTCCCCCCCTGCTCCTCCCGTGCAAAAGTTATTGTCGTATTCGGCGGAGTCTCAGGTAGGCAGATGAATGGGAAATGTTCCTCTCCATTACTAGCTGCACTTGACTGGAGTCTCATTACATTACGATGGCGCTTTAGCAGGCGAATGGGCCTTGCGTCTGGGTTCCCAGCACCCCTCATACCTCCCTGATAACGTAAATTACCCTCCGCCTCATTGCCTCAAATGATCAAACATCAAATTGCTAGTAAAAAAAAAAAAAAAAAAAAAAAGGGAAAAAGGAGAGGAAAAAAGAGAGAGAGGAGGAAAAGGAGAAAAGCTGAACAGAACCATGGGTTGAATCTAGGTGGTTTGTCAGCAACAAGAGACGAGTCAGTGGCTCTTAAACACTTGCTAAAGATGAATCCATTGAAGGTTCTGAGCGCGGTAATTTTGCTGACAACAAGTACACCTGTAAAATCCAAACAATGCTTTATAATTCCAAGTCACACCAGTCAAGACCTGCTACTTCATTCTTTTGATGCAGGGAGGGGGGACCCACACTTAACCTGTGTTTCTCCATCTACAGACTTCAGCAAATGTTGAGAAAGACAGAGAGGCAGAAATATGCACACAGTACAGATTTGTTGTTAATTTTATGGTTGAACAATGTGCCAAATCCTCTGACCCCCTTTTATCCCTTGCTTCTGGGCCCCTCACGAATTTTTCAAGCCAGACAAATAGATCCAGGATGAACAAAACAAGAAAGAAGAGAAAAAGAGAGGGAGAAGCATTGGGAGGGGAGGGAACAGAGCAGGTACAGGCAGGGCTGGTCGACTCTGTGCAGAAAAATATGGATCTCGGCAGGGTAACGAGGCGCAGTGGAAAGAGGAGGCTATACGTCTTTTCTCAGTATTTAAACGTGTGCTTAATATGGCGCTCAGTGGAATGGTTAATCTGCTAATGCTGGTAGTGTTTGCTGTAGTACTCAGAGAAATGTTTACTGCAGTATTTCATGGGGATTGTGTTCTGGATGGCACAAAAGGAGGAACCGCTCTAGCGTACCGGGAAAATGTTCATTGCAAAATATACTGGAATATTAAGAGGTTTATTTAGTGGCGTACTTAGTATAATATGAAAAGAGTTAAGTGCAGAATGTTTTATTAATATTTTTGGGGTGTGGATGAATTTCAGTGCTCAGGAAGGTTATGGAGAAGCAATTCCAGCAAAGGCTGGTTTTATTCATAGATTTATAGATCTTAAGACCATAAAGGATTCTTGGATCAGCTAATCTGACCTTCTGTATAACACAGGTATATACAGTGTGGACATACCTCCTGATTCAGCAAAGCACTTTAAGCACTTGCTTAAATTTAAGTATTTGAGTTGCCCCATGGAAGGCAGAGAAAATAACCCTATTGAATCAATGGGACTATTCATGCTCTTAATGGGAAGTGGTGTTTAGACATTTGCTGAATTTGGACCACAAGAAGATAATGCAGCTAAATGAGTAATTCATAGCCACCCATTTATTCAACTGCTTATGCTTTCTTTTCTGCTTGTGGATTGCTCTGGAGCCAATCGCCATTTCCTGCAATGTATTCATTGTTTGAAGTCATTCACTGAATAATTTCAGTGAAAACTCTTTCTTGATAGCTTGCTCATAAACAGTTCATTGTGAATACAGGAATATATGCACATACATTTTAAGAATGTGTGAGTGCCCGCACTTGTGTGTGTTTGCATTAAATATGGGAACACCCGTGAATGAATGTACACAAATGCAGGGTTGGGACCTTCAGCTACAATAAAAGACTCAGTTCCCTGACACTGGTGAGGTTGCACTGACTCTGACCACTTCTCAGTCTCAAGTTGCCTTTGTTTTGAGTGGACCTGTAATGTTTCTGACCCCTGGCTGCAGGCAGTGAATCTTGAGGTCCCATTTCCAACGCAAATATTTACCCAGGGAATTTTTTTAATGTGTTGTTGTGATTTTTTGTGCCCTATCTATTCATTATACTCTGGTTTGCAACACACCCCTCACCATAAAGTGATTTGCTGGGAATTTTACAGAAGTGAAATAGAAGAAGATAAAAAATTAGTTGGAGTGAACTCAGCAAATTCTAACTAACCACAGCCTGTGCCAGGCCCTTCATTCCCTCTATTTGTTCAACTTGTCATTAATCAGTTTGGAATTATTTTGAATGCACTGTGTAGGGATTTTCCAAATCAGCCAGGGCATATCTTCTTCAAACAAGTGTGTTTGCAAACTGCTTGTGGCATGGAATCTGTCAGTAAAGTGACATGACGTGTTTTAAACAGGAACAAAACTGAAGAGCAGGTACTGTGAATGAGGCTGGAAGCTTCACCGGTGAAATTGTGTTTGTGCAGTGGCCAGCTCCAGTTCTCATGCAGACCTTACTGTGCATTATGCATTACAACATGGGAATAATTCGTTTTTGGTGCAGGATGCCAAAAAGTCACACTCATTTTTAGGATCCAATTATGTTTTCAGAAAATCAGAGGAATTGCCATGATGTTTAGGAGAAGAGTATGAACAACTATAAATTAAGAACTGAACTTGTCATTTCCTGCATCCAGTTTATTTTCCCTTTTTTTATATTCCCCTCAGCACCAGAGAATGTGATGGAAACTAGATGTGAGCTGGGCAGTGGCAGCACTGGGGCAGTTCATCTAAGAGTGTTTGATATGAGGGGATAAGCGAGAGTTTGAGATTTTCCAGCAATGACATGCAGAGAGCAGGGACACCAAAGCCATGTAGGACACATGCAGGTGATGCTGCAGAGCTGATTGGATGTTTCACATCCTTTAGGGCTCCCACCAGCTGTAGAATCTGAAATTGCTACTGAATATCCCTATCATTCATTTTCTTTCATTTGTCCAACTGAAAATTAAGAGAGGTTTTGTTTTCCCTGGTTAAACTAAGGTGGAAGTTTTTCTAGAAACTCAGTAGAACAGAAGGGCACTGTAATTTTTCCAGCCTCAATGAGATCTGCTTTTACAGATGGCCACTGTCCTGTCTAGAAAAACAGTTGTGTTTCACAAAGGGAAGTTATTTCAACACCAAAATATCAATTATAATGATTCTTTTTCCAAAATATAAAATTAAATATTTTGACTTTTCAAAATTACATCTTCATTTTCTATTTTCCCCTTGTGGGGGATGATTGGCCAAATTCAGCAAGGGCTAGCACAGCCCGAGGCAGCTAAAAACACAATTCAATCTGCAGATAAATTTCATTTGATGAAGTAAAAAGAGAAACTGCAGGTCCTGATGTTGCTTTCCAAAAAAAGTTTGGTTGGTATCACTGTATCTGAGGTTTCTTTAAAACAGAGTGTGCGTCCTTCTACCAATATTTGCATAGCATTCAAAACAACAGGGAGCATTTGGAGCTATTTAGTACTCAGGGAATAGGTTGCAATCATGGGAGGGATGGTATTTGTATGGGCCCTGGCAGAGGTTTATTTACACTGTGGCTCAGTTGCAGCCCAGTCTGCCTCTGTCAATGTAGCTCTCTTTTTAATGAAGAGTTTACCACTTCTACATGCAAAGAGACATTTAGGTGTTAGTTTTGTTTGCCAATAAAGACTGTCCATTAGCTATCTTAATCCTCTGTCTGTCCTAACAGGCTGAATCACAAAAACAAAACCGAGAAAAAAAAAGAAGGTCCATCTAAAATATTGTTGTAAATGAAACAAATCCCTTTCTCCTTTTTCTTTTTGTTTTGAAATTGAAATATCTTGTTTTACTCAAGCTTCTCCTTCTGAAAGTAAATGTATTTTTTACTGAAAATATAGAAACTGGTGGCAGAGAATTTGCAAAGGGAATAAAACCACTGACTGCTTTCAATATTTGGCACAGAAATTAAAAAAATTTCAGGAGCTATTCTAGGCTGAGCTTTCAGCAGGTACAGGGATAAGTGGGACTAGTTTTTGCTTATCCAACTCCCGATCTTCCCAACATTGTTTTGGATGGAATGCAAAATCAAGTCCTGCAAGATGTGATCATTTAGGGTACTGTGGCATATTTTGAAACAGTAGGACTGTTAGCCCCAGCATTTTGGCCAAATTCCAGCCTGGATAATTGCATTCTGCCGGCCTATATTCAAGCCTGCAGTTTGAATGGGAAAAAAAAAAAATCAAAACGAAAAAAGAACTCCCCCCCAAATGGAGTTATCATTTCTCCTCCAAGAAGTCCTGCTGTGTGAGGACCGATGTTTTCCACCCTAGAAGTAGCAGCATTTTGGGAAACATTTTCTGTATCATCCTACTTCTTTTGCCCATTGGATAAAAACTGCTGTGGAGATGACCAGCCCCTTCATGGGAATAAAGCAGCAGAGCTGACCTGGATGGAGCTGTGGTGCTTTGTGCCCTGTCATAACTGCACAACCTTCACTCTATAAAGCCCAGAGTCCTGCCTAAGGGCTGGGTCCCTGTGATCTGCTGGGCTCTTTGTCTTTCCTGCAGCCACGGGCTGGGGGTCCTGGGAGGAGGCACAGCGAGAGGAGAGGGCAGGCTGGCATCAGGCAGGAAGAGGGAGGACTCACCAGCGGGCTTGACCCGTGTCTGTAATTTGTAAAGAGCATTTTTACACCAGATCAATGCTTTCCTCAGCATTTTAATGCACCCCATTGGTGTCCTTAAACTCTAATGATGCAGTCTGTGAGAAGCTGCCATTTATTACCCACAGATGGGGTGATAATTATTGACAAGATTGTAACTAATAATTAAACCCATTTGCTCCTTTAAACAAGTTGGTGTGAATTATTTGCAGGGAGTTCTTTAGCAGCGCTGTGGTCACTCCCGCCGCGCGTGGGGTGATGTTGCCCAGCAGCAATCCCGCTGCCAGAGAGGAGGGAAGGCTGCTCACAAAGCTGGGCTCTTCAAACCTGTGGCAGGAGTCCTTCCTCTCACCTGTGGTGCCTGTGCTCCCAGCTGTGTTAGGGAGAGGTGTGTGAGCACCACCATGCTCCTCCCAGACTCCAGGGCTGTGCCTTGTGAATCCCAGCTCTTCTGAATTCCAGGCCTAGAGCTGGGGACTAGCATTGGGTCTGCTCAAGGGACTTGGGCCATGATGGAAAACTGTATCCATGAGAACTTTTCTGATGGTTTCTTTTTTCTCTTCCTGAATATCTTTAGCCTGCCCCTTCTGCAAGCTGAAGATCTGTAGTTGCACATTCCCTGTTGTTAGGTTTATTATCCCTCAGGTCAAAATCCCATTCCCATCCCAAAGCAAAGCTGCTAGAAGGGAAGGAGAGGGATAATTTCTCTATGCTTTTGTTCCTTGTGTGAGCAGAGGTTAACAAAGAACTGTTTAACCCTCTGTAGCATGGTGTGGTGTTCCCAGGGTGCTGAGGACTGCAGCACCAGCTGCTGCCCAGCATCCATGGTGGGGTGGTGAATGCATGCAAAGGAATGAGCTGGGGGCTCCATGGGAGCTCACATGGGGACAAGTGCTGCCCTGTTCACCACTGCCACGGGGTACTGGCCAGAGGAAAATGTGAGCAGTCCTTCTCTGGAAACTCAGGCATGGCAGATGTGGGGAGCAGGACAGCCTGTGCTGGCCATGTGGAGCCAGTGGGGACAAGGCAGGGTGAGCAGAGAGCAGCTCCTGCAGCACCACGCTGTTGGGAAGCAGCCTGGGGGAGCTGCCTTCCCCCGGTGTACATTTAGAGGGAGGGTGTAAATCTAATCTCAGTGCTAGGGTCCATTAGCATTAGAGGGGAGTACTGTCTATGCATTCATTCCCTGCTCTCACCTCTGGATGACAGAGTACCCCCCTCCGTTGTCTGCTTTAGCACAGGGAAAAGGCTGCCCATTAATTCTCCAGTGGCGGTGGATAATGCCATCATAAGTCTTAGGTGCCTATGAATTTTGTGAGCATTTTACAGTAATAAATACCCCACACTTGTGCATATAATTAGTTGTGTATCCCTCGGTTGTTCCATCTGCACTATGATCTATCTGTCCTTTTACGGAGGTGGGCCTGGTTCCTCCCCTTGCACTCCTGGTTTAGTGTTGGTGTGGCATGACCCAGCAGCAGGAAATCAGGACCTGGCAGAGCGATTTGTGTAAAGGGAAGGAGAGATGCCATCCTGGACTCAGGGATTTATTGTGCTTGAAGTGGAAACCTGAACTGAGAAGCTGAATGCAAAGCAACCAATTTGTCCCTACTAAGTCTCAGTATATCAGTATTGTCAGTCCCATCTCCTAGTCCCTTCCCGTGTATACCAGTTTGTGCAAGTGGTGAAAAGACTATAAAAATGTACATCTACAAAAGTTTATCCGCTTATTTGTCTTCAGTATCTTGTGCCTTCCTCTTCTTAAGTGAAAAAGACTATGGAAAGACTAATAGCCTCACATCTACACATTACAGGATTTTATCTCTCTTTTTAAAAAACTCCACTAAAGCCTCACACTAGCAGAACTTATTGTGCAAAGGTAAGCAATCACCCTGCTGTCTTAAACCTACTGAAGCCTGGATTCAACAGGCAAGAAAGTCAGGCTTTAGGGCTCCAAGTAGTGGGTCAGAAGGACTGCGGCCACATGACACAAATGCTGATCTGATGTGAAGCTGATCTGCTAATGCAGATCCTTTCAGGGAGTGCTGACAGGTTAACTTCTCCTGACAGACTCAAATGTGCATTCGGTGTTATTTGTCTGTGACTCTGGCTTTATACCTTAAAATATCGCCTGTCATCCCCTTGTAGCTTGCAGAAAGCTGGAATGAAATTGAAGCTGGCACAAAAGCTGTGCAATGTGTGCTCTGGCTAACTTGGTAAGATGTGATGCTGCAAGGATGCCTGACCCAGGCCAGGTCTGTGCAGCTGGCTGAGCCCAAACTGTGCTCATCTGGCAGCAGCACCCTCAAGAGTGGAGCTGAGGCAGCCTCAGCCCCATCAGAGGAAGCTTACAGTGTCAACTGTAACCATCAGATGGGCTATTTACATGCTTAAAGTTAATCACAAGCATAAATCTCTGTAGGATCAAGGCTGCAGAGGAAACTAAAGAAGACACTGAAGAGGCATATGTCAAATGGGGCTGTGGTCAAGAGCTCACTGAGACTTAAATATAACATTTGAGAAAATGAGTCCATTTGTTTCAGAGGCATCCTGAACATTGGCATATAGTAATTCTGTAATGGATCCATTTAAGTAGTCCTATAGCTGAAATATCCTTAACAAATATTTCCTATAATAGCACTTAAAGAGGGAGTGCAAGGACAGAAATTTTAAAGCATTATTGCTGAATTCCAGTTTTGAGGGCTTTCAAAGTACCAAGGTAATTTTTCTCCAAATTTGGCTCAATATTTAACAAATTGACTGAGATCAGGAAGTAACCTGAGGTCAACATTTTTAACCTGACTTGTTTGTTAAATTGCCGCAGCTCTGCAACAGCAACAAGAACAAGTACACGTTGCAAAGGTGATTCAAACAATCCCTGGAAACTTTATAATAAAATCACTAACTGGGGAGCAAGACTGAAACAATGGAAAGAAGGAAGAAACCTTTCTGTGGGAGATGGGAAAAACTCACAGACCTGGGATTTGGAATCAGAAGAAAAGTCAGATTTCAACCTTAGCAGTAGTGATTAACTACCTTAACTCTAGTAATTGTTAATGAGTGGTCAGCATGAGCCAGGCCAAACTGGCATTTGTAGAGAAGTAAGATGGTCAGGTTGCATCCAACCAGAAGCAGTCCAGAAGAGGTGGATGTAAACGATGTCCTGTGGAAGCAGCAGTCTTCTAATAATTTCTCATCCTCGTGGCAACCTGCACAGTGGTTGCTGGATCACTGGTGTTAGAGAGGTATGGTTGGGTGCCAGCTTTGATGGAAAGCAGCTCTTTGCAGCCCCCTCTTGTCAGAGCCACCTGTCCCCCTGGCCCTGCAGGATCTGAGAGTGAGCACTGTCCCTCAGGTCACTGCAATGATCGTTCACTGTGGTGCAGCAGGTAGATGTGAATTGGGCTGTCCACATCACCCAGCCCTTTGCAGATCACCAGCAAGGGCTCTCTAGGCCACCGGTGGCACACGGCCCCGTTTCAGAGGCAACGTGCTATAATAATGTATCCCTAACCATGCTTTATACCAATAAGTAGGCTATAACCCTGTCAAGGTGTGCTGGTGACTCTATAAACCATGAGACCTGAATGGTCAATGGTCGAGTGGTTTAAAGCTGTCACCAGAATACTGAGATAGCCTTATAAGCCTTGTGCTGCATGGCTGGGGATACATTATTCACTATAATATATGGTAAGAAATACCTGCACAGGGTCTGAAATGAACTGCTTTAGCCACTAGCCAGCATGGCTAGTGATCAGGGAAATCCGTCAGCATTTTCATGTGCAATGGGAGGCAAAAAGAAACAGACACTGAAGGAGAACTCATTTTCTCTGTACCGAAATTGAGTTTGGGGCAGGGATGGAGGTGAGCAGAACCAAGCATGGCGAAGCCTCTCACCTGCGCTGCTGCCATAGGGGAGCACCCAGGGCTGGTGGCCTTCAGAGTTGTGTGGCTCCAGGTGCCTTCACAGCCCTTCTTCTGTTTTGTGGAGAACCCAGAAGTACGAGGGCTGTCAGTTCAGTGCTGCTCAGGGAAAGCAGGTGGGAACCTGGTGCAAGGCCCAGCCTGAAGGCAGCAGGGCAGGGGCAGTGGCCAGAGATGCTGTGAGGAGGACCACAGCCTAGTCATTTGCCAGGAGCCTCTGCTTTCTGTCCTGCCTTAATACAGCACTGCAAACATTACAGGGAAAGGTCCAACCAGTGCCAGTGACAATGATGGGGAGAGGTGGGCTGCCCTATGCATGCCAAGCATGTCTTGTCTTGGGTAGTCCCAAGAGGCAGGGGATGGAGGTATCTGTATGGACGTGCAGGCAGATGGTCCCATGGCCAGGACCTGGGGCTCTGAGAGGACAGCCAGCAATTTTACACCTTCATCCCTCCAGCCATGGCCAGGCTTGTGTTCATGTGTGTCACTGCAGGGGTGAGATAGGAGAAGGCAGGGGTAGCTCTGGGTGAAATGGGGTGAAGTGATGCCCCAAATCAAATGGCCAGCAAATGAAGAAAGCAAAGAGGGCTTTGAAGGGACTCTGGAGGGGTTTATGGCTAAGCCTTTGTTACCAACAACCTTAGCAAATAAAAGATACTCCCATCGTGAGAGCCTATCCTGCTCCAACTACAGGAGACAAGATCCCTGAGAGCATGCCTGTGTGAGTATCCTTTGGCAGCAGGGGGTGAGGGGGGAGAAACAAGGAGGGCTTGGGGGATTTCATTAGGAGATGGGAGGGGAGGGAGGAAACCCCTCCTCCTGAACAATACATGGAGCTAAAATTGCCTGAAGGGCTTGGCTGGCTTGCTTTGTTTATTGCATATGCATACATACATACGTATGGTTTATATGCATTTTTCTCCCCCAGGCTTTATTGGTCTTTCTCGGGAAAGCACCCACTGCAGCGGCCAGGAGACAATAGTGCCGCCCGGGAAGCAGGGAAGAGCCCAGCGATTGATTCCTGGGATCAGTAGCTGGGAGACAGAGGTCTGGGCGGAGGAATCCGGGGCTGCCGAGCTCAGGGCTGCCGCCCCCTTGGCTCGCTTGTTATGTTAAGAACCCGTCGGCGAAGAGGAGGCTGTGCGGAGCAGGGAGGAGAGAGGGGCAGGCTCTGAGTGCAGCCGCCCTGGCATCCTTCTGCTCTCCATGTGGGAACATTGTCTGTCCCCCTCCCTCCGCACTGCCTCTTCTCTCCCTACTGTGCTCACGTCAAATGTTGGTTTCCCTTTTTATTAAAGCCCTCAGAGCCGACAGCAGGGTGACCGGCACCAGGAATTTGGGACGGATGGAAGAGGAGGAGAAACAAGTTTGTGTTTGTTGAGTGGAAGCCGTGTCCATTTGTCCCCTCCCCAACATCCCTCCTGGCTCCCCATCTGGGCTGGGGATGAGCAGGGTCGGAAGCTGGGGCTCACAAGGCAGCGGGAGACACCGTGCTGGGGAGGGCACTTTCCCAAGGAAGTCTGTCCCATCACACTTGCCCATCCCAAAACCACAGCCCTCTGCCTCACCCTTGTCCCTGGTGGGGTGAGGTACTGCTTTCCCACCATAGACCAAAACTCTTATCAAATAAAGGTTTGCCCTGTAACACCCATTTGCCCCATCTTGCCAGTATGAGCAAGTCACTGGGCTCTCAAGACCAAGGAGGGACTCTGTGTCTCCCTCTGTTCAGCTCTGGGCAGGCCCCATAATTTCTAGGTTCTCAATGTGTTTTGAATTCCAGTTCCTTCTCAAACTTGCACTGAATAAGATGTCACTTCAAGCCCATGCTTTTCTGTCCTGTCTGATTTCTTTTTTAGCAAATAGTGTTTTAAAGAGCTACTGTGCCCTAGAAAATACTTCTTGGTATCACCCACCCCAAAGTAGAAAAAAATACATTAGAAAGTCTCTTCTCTAATGGTTTTTTATATTTGATGTCAGTTAAGATAAAAGTAATGGTGTCAAGCAAAATAAGGAAGGGGAAGATTAAACAAAATCTATCCTCTGCAAAAACAAAGCAATCAATATAACATTATCCTGCTGTAGTGTCTTTCAACTTGCTTTGATTTGTGGATCCCTAGAAAATCTCTCAAGAAGGCTCAGCAACCCCCTAGAAAATTCACAAGCCCTAACCACTGGAGAGCATTGGTGAAATTGCTTTTTTCACCCTCCTTGTAAGGAGCCCATGTTCTACCAGAAACCTGCAGACCACAGGTTGAAAAAACACCATTCTCCAGGATTCCAGTTCAAATATAATTAAGGCTGACTAAATAAGGAGCTAAATATAATACTATTGTTATTGTAATATTCTCAAATCCATCTTACTTGGAGAATCCATTTTGCTATCTCTGGGAAGAACACACACAGGAGTTTCATCACTCTGGTCCCATCTTGCAGGCTTATCTGCAGCTGATAATATTTAGTTCCTCTGTTCACCACATAAGAAAAATGCGAGCGATTATAGACAGCTGGAAAATTTCTGAATGTGTTTTGCTCTTGCAGAAAAACAGGATTTTGATTTTAAAACTACTCTCCCCTCTCCCTCAACAACCATAAAAACAAACAATTGATCAAGCCCATTATTCAATTTTATTTCCTATTTTTGATGCTGCTTTGTGTTGTCTGTTTCATTTTGCATCTCTGGCTGAAGTTAAACTTTTCTGGATAGGAAAACATCACCTGTTTTTAACTCACCTAGTACAAGAAAAATAGGAAAACAGGAATAAAAATGGCTTGATATTTAGGTTACAAGATATTTTAGTTCTGTAGGCCATATGTTGATACTGTCAACATAACACTCACAAGACCTTGAAAAATTCAAGGTGAGAATTTAAACTACTAAACAGCTACAAAACTTCTTCAGAATTTCCTTTTCATTTAAAAAAATGTAAATACAGCAGTTACTATGCTTGAAACTAGGGCAGACAGCATCCAGAAATATTGCAAAAAATGTCATAACAGAAAAGCTGGGTTTTTTCCAAGTTGTTCTACAGATCTTTAGAGATGCTGCTCCATGAAATAACGAGTGGTTCATTCACCAACCCATCAGCTTGGGAAATATATGCAACACAAATTCATTTGTTTCCAGCTAATTGCACTTTCATTTCCTCCTCCCATCGTTGCGAGGCTGTGCAGGCTGGCGTTGGAAGCAGTGCTTTCCAGGCTGTGTTTCATGTGCTACCCCCAGCACCCAATCCCCACCACAGTGGTACCCAGCCCAGCTAGGAGGCACGGCTGCCTTCTTTGCTTGTGATGTTCTGGGAAAAAAAAATATTTGGAACCCGCAGTTTTAGAGCAGGAAGGGACTGACAATCAGTCCTCTTCTGTTTTATTTCTGGCTCCTGTCATTGGCACGCTGTACAGCTGTAGTCAAACAAATGAACTTCTCTACATCTTAGTTACCCTTTCTGTAAAATGAAGGTAATAATATTTATCCAGCTGGGATGCTGCAAGGAGTAATTAATGTGTACAAATCACTGTGAGTTCCTCTAACAAAGTGCAAATTGCATTAGTCCCCACAGAAACTGGTAATAGGTTTGTGTCTTTCTTCACTGAAAGTCTGACCTCAATCCCCTGGGGTAATCTTGAGGAAAAACTCTTCCTACTATTTGTATTACAGCAGCTCATAGAACTCCTCCAATGCCAGAATCCCCATCATGCTCAGGGCTGCACATTCCTACAGTAACATACACCCCACACTCTGATAAGGAAACTGAGGAAAGCCGGGAGAAGGGAAGCATTAACCCTACTTCAAAGGTAAACAAACAAGGCACAGAGAGGAAGCCTTTTTAGAAGATTCACGTCACACTGCGTTCCTGACTCAAGCTGAATTTTCATTTTGTTTTGCTGGACATCAATCTTTCTCATTCTGGTGAGCGACAGATCAGACAGATGGCAACGGATGGAGCTCACTTCTTATGGGGTGCTCAGAGATAGCAGTGCTAGGGCAAGGCAAGGCTCGCAGTTGGAGGACATTAACTGGCCTTGGGTAGGATAGGCGGCCACTGGTCCAGCTCTTCGTCTCATGCTCTTTTGGAGACCTGGAAGGATTTGATGTTCTAATTTCCTAACGCTTTCAGGCATCCTTCTGCTATGGGAAAAGACAGAGCAAGAGAATCCAAGAAAGACTGGTTAAACTGGTTTTGTAAATCTTTGTGCGTAAATACATACGGAAATGTGGATCTCTGACAGCTCATGTTCTTTTTTTTTTGGCTGAGGTAACTGTTAATTTATTGTTGCTGCATCCATAACTAGAAGAGAGCAGTAAGTTATTTCACTACTGGTATATTGGAGCTTTTCATTTCCAGACTGAGGAAATCACAGAGTGGGTGAGGTTGGAGGGGACACAGTGATCGGTGCCATCTGATCCAACCTCAGTACTCCAGCAAGTTCATCCTAGAGCACATGGCACATGGTTGTTTCAGACAGTTCTTGAATATCTCTAGTGAGGCGTACTCCACACCCTCTCTGGGCATCCTGTTCCAGGGTCTGATCACCTGCACAGGAAATAAATTCTTCCTCTTTTTCAAGTGGAGCTTCCTGTGCATCCGTTTCTGCCATTTTATCTTGTCCTATTTCTTGGCACCACTGGGAAGAGCCTGGATCCTGGATCCTCTTAACATGCTCTCTTCAGACATTTACATAAGGTAGACAATATCCACTGCTCTCATCTCATCCATCCAGGTAGTTGTTTCATCATAGAAGGCAATCAGGCTGGTCAAGCATGATTTACCTTTAGTGAATCCATGCTGACTGCTCCTGATCATGTTCTTGTCAGCCTCATGGATAGAGATGGCCTCCAGAATTAAATGTTCCACCATCGTCCCAGGAAAGGAGCTGAGGCTGACTGGCTGGTGCATCCCTGAGTCTTCCTTCTTGCTCTTTTTGATGACTGGGGTAACATTTGCTTTCTTCCAGTCCTCAGGCATCTCTCCTGATCACCACAGCATTTCCAAGATGATTATGAGCAGCATCACTGTGATGTTCACCAGCTCTCTAAGCATTCATGGATGCATCCCATCAGGGACCATGGACTCATGGATGGTCCAAAACTTGATTCCATTTCACCTCAACATTAGAAATCAGTTTAAATTGTGCCAGTGACAATAATGGGCTGATGATCCCCTTCAAATTCTGTGTTTAGCCATAAAATAGTGTTCTGGGAAAAGCTGCATGTCTCAAAGGCACTGTTGATGTTTCATGGAGGGGACCTGAGTCCATGATTAGCTTCCTGGCCTCCTGACCCCCAAGGGCATTGCTACTAAACCTCTTCTAATGCCAGTACTCAGATGGGTCAATGGATGTTTTATATGAAGATACCACCACAGTTACTTCCCCTGCTCTCTGAAAGGCCCACAGGCATTCATCATATGGAAATCCAACCAGCAAGGGGAGCCCCTAATTCCCAGAAGCTATTCCCAGTGGTTTTAGCACCAGAGGCAAGATAAGGAGGTACGTCCCATGTCATCTCACCACCAATGGGTTTAGATGAAGGATAAAACTTGGCATGATCAAACAGCTGGGGAGATGAATACAGGACTAAAGGCTCTGGTGATGCAACTAATTCCCATTTCATGGAATTTAGAGGGCCATGTTGCTGTGCACCGGTAGAAGACCTTACCCTCTAATGCCATTAAGCCATAGACTCCTTTAGTGGCCAAGCAAACACACATTGGAAAGGAGCCACCAAGAGAAAGGGCACCTTCCCTTGGGAAATCCTTACAGGGCAGCCAGCAGAAGCTGAGAAGGACTTCCCTTCCTCCCCTTACCTCACCTCCCTGCTAAGTGCCCACATGGCGCACCTCCCTGGGCAGGGGTTCCTTTTCCACTGGTCAACCTCTGGCCAGAGAACTGGGAACTGCACCGTTTATAGGCGGCATCCAAAGGCGCCTTTTTGAACATTGCATGTGCAAGGATGGGAGGAGGAGGGGAGGGGAGTGGGGGAAGAGGAGAGGTACAGACACAGCACTCCTTGGCAGTGATTTATAGACTGGGTCAGGCACAAATTGACTCGTATGCAAGAAATGTAAATGGAATCGAGACTTTTGATGGAGAAGCTCATTTTCAGACTTAAACGCTTTAGATTAAACACACTCACACACAAATGCTGGCGGGGAGGGTGTTTTATATAATTTACATTACAAATCAATTCATTATCCACAGAGGCAGGTTGCACTGATTTTCAAGGATCGGAGATTTGATGAAGAGGATTCATTTCAAGAAATAAACCTTTTAAATTAACCGCAAGATGAGGGAAATTTCTTTATTTAAAAAATGCGCCAGCCCCTTCTTTGTTTCTTTTATTATTATTAATATTATTTTCCATCCGGCTCTGGGTCATTAAGGAGGGTCCAGAAGTCACAGATTGCCTTTCTGAGGGAGGAGAGCTGAGAACTTCAAATGTCACACATTTTGTCTGGCTCCAAACCTTTCATTTATTGCAACACAATTTCTTACCTGTGGTTGGCTCCGCACCATTGTGTGCTGTGCGCCAGGACTGATTTAGCAGGGAATGTCCTCTCCACCTTGAACTTATGAGGAGAAAAATCCCTTGAGAGTGGATGTAGGAGAATCATAAAAGACAGACTTTCAGCAGCCTCAGAAGGGAAATGCCCCTTAATGTCTGGGTAAAGTCCCCTAAAGCTTTAGTAGGGTCTGGGATTCTGGAAAACCCAGATATAACAAAGGCAGATGGCTTTGTAAGAGAACATTTGACAAATAGGGGTAAAGAAATGCAACAAAAGGAAACTCTAGAACCAAGTCCTCATATTCCATCCTTCCCTAGCAGTGTGCAGATCACAGTGGGCAACAGCCACACTGGAGGCAAAGCAGGAATGGAGATGGCTGAAGGATGAGTAACACATTACCCTGCTCTTCCTTGGCAAGGCTGCAACATAGCACCTTTGATGAAGACTCTTTCTCACTTCCTAAACCACTCATTCCGGGCTACAGCTCTCTCATAACTCCCAACAACTGCTCCTATAACCTGGCTGCAAACACAGCCTTCCAGTTCCCCAGCATTCTGCCTGGAAGAGAGAGGCAAAGCAAGAGTGCTGGATGGAATACAAGTCTTTCCTGAGAATTTTTTTTAAGATACTTTCATATCAGAAACCAAATGGTTGGGCATCTTTCCTAGTTCAACAAGAGTCAGTCAACAACTGTTCTCCTGAGTGAAGACAACCACCTCAGCTGTGTGGATGGACCTCACTTGTAACCTGGCAGAGGTTTGTAACAGGTGATGGCTGGGAATGGTAAGCCTTGGGTCCTGGAGGTACCTGCATCCCTCAGGGTTCCAGCAAGCCTTCCAAGGTGCCAGGACGGGCCTTCCTGAAGCCACTCTCCTCAAGGCAGGATCCTGGCCACAGTGAGAGTGTGTGACTGGCACCCCAGTGTCCCCGCAGGGGAAGAGCAGTGCCTGCCCCACCTGAGAGTTCCAGCGCAGGGCTAGGGGAAGGCAGAAGTACCTGGGCTGGAGGGGAGCCAAAACACCAGGGTTAACAACCCTGATCTTGGGGGAAAAAAGGCACAGGATCCTTAATGACCACAAATGGCTACGACTTTTTCTTTATATCTCTTCCAAAAAGCAATTATGCACATTTGAGCTGGGGAGATTTTATTCTCATGCAGACAGCACAGTATCCTCTCCCATGCACATCCAGACCTGGTCAGTACAAGTGCACAGAACAACATGAGATGTGTTTGACCTTCACAACTTTCCTTTACAGACCAGCAAGCTAAAACCCTGAAGGAATTTTCCTGAGTGAGTTGGTCCAAAGCAACATTCACCACCTCATTCAATATTTGCCTGCAAAAAAAATGCCAATTATTAAGAGACAGTCCTGGCTGGGCATCAATAGGCAGCCAGGTGTGAGAAGTTGAAGAGAAATACATCTCATTAATGTGGAATTGTTTTTAGGTTAATAATCTTGCGTTAATTTTCCTTTAAAATATTGTCTTTGACCGTTAAACGCTCGCACTGTTATAAAAAGAACGTAATAAATGATCTTGAAGCAAATTCTCCTGCCAAATGTCATAATTTATTTGCATAATTAGCTCTTAATTTTAATTCAATATGCAAATCCACGCTTCCTTTAAATTGCAGCAGCCTGTTTCCCGGCCCTGGCTGCCATGAATTTATTGTGAGGCGGCTGTTTGAAAAGGCAGCTTCACTGCCTTCTGGGGATGGCTGCCTGGGGGAGGGGGTGCCCACCGCCAATTCCAGTCACTTTTTGTTTGGGTTTTGTTTTGGTTCGCTTCTTATTAAGTTGGACCCCAGCCTGCTTCAATCCCTGAGCATCCCCATTTTCCTCCGAACAAGTCCTGTTTCCCTTTGTCTTCCTTCTGCATTCTCTCTTTTTTTTTCTTTTCTTCTTTGGAGAAGACAATGTTGATCCTCCGTGTTCCCATCCCCTTGCACCTCCATGAAAGGCTCTGGCTCAAGGCAGCCTGGCAACTGCTCTGCTCTCCTCCCCTCTTCAGCTCTTTTTCCTCAGCCCTTCCTTGCTGCACAACAGCCCCTTGCTCGATGCCTTTTCCCAGTGCCCTCCTCCTCATGCAGGAAGGTGAGGGGGAAAGGCTTGGCTTCTCTGTGTGGTTTTACCCTCAAGTCCCCATCCATGGCCAGAGCATCTACAGAACACCAGAATCCCATCTCACCTCCATGGCACACTGGACTGTGCTCCATGGAGCTATTCTGGACCCCTGGGCTCATGGCAGGGGACCTGCAGCGGGGCAGTCGTGGCTGTTCCCCTACAGAGTCAGGCACTGGCTGCAGAGCCAGACCCAGAGCAGGGATGCTTCGTGCCTTACACCCTCCCCATCCCAGCACCGCTCAGAGATTACTCCGAGCCTCTGCATCTGAGAGAACAGTGGGAGCACAGACAGCTCAGGCACCAGGCCACACCCAGGCACAGGGCACAGCTCTTTCCCAGTGCCCTGGGATACACAGCCATCTGGCACCAGGCAGCACTCTTCTGCTATGAGGAAAATATCCAAATAAAACAGCTTACAGGTTTCTGCTCCTTCCCTCTCTTCCCAATCCAAAACTGAAACAGGATTTCAGCAACCACTGAGTCCCTCCAGGTAAAGAGGGAGACCTGGGGACAGGTGACTTTGAGGAAGGCAGAGAGTTGGAGTGAGAAGTCCTGCTCCCTCTGTCCTCCTCCCCAGCTGCCCCAGGTTGTATAACCACACTTGGGGTGATGAGGAGCACAGGCACTGCTCCTGGCAGCTCTCTCAGGTGGGCATGGAGCCATGGGAGCCAAAACTCCAGATGTTTTTAGGCACCTTGCCTTCTTGACAAAGGCTGATCGGTGAGGGCTGAGGATGCTGTATGCTTCAAGTCCCTCTGACTTCACATCTCAGGATTTGACCCTGGGCATAGAGAGCAAGAAGGGCATCCAGAGACCCCTGCCTTTGCATATCACAGCTCTGGGAGAAGACTGAGCTAGATGGGTGACAGAGTAATGTGACCAGAGTCTTGCCTACAGGTTAAGGGATTAAATAAAAGGGACAAATTAGCCAAGACAATAGAAGATCTTTTTCACCATGGGGGTGGTGGGGGACTTGGGGGGGAGGGAGATAATGAAATGTTGCTTCATCAAAGCAGAGGCAGTTTGCAAGCTGCTCTCCCTTGTAACTCTATCGTGTTCACCTCCCAGGATGGCCAGCAAGGACCAGCAGCCCTGCTCTGGTATCGGGTGCCCTCCCTCCCCTGGGAGCATGGGAGGGGATGCTGGAGCCTTTGCAGAGGGAGGGGCTGGTGGGGCGGAGGGTTTGTTTTGGGGGCTGTAGGAAGGAGAGGGTGTTGGTATCTCATTACAGGCCTTAGATCTCTGGAGGGGAAAAGAAAACGGAAAAAAAAAAAAACCCTCAAACTCAAACCACAGGCCTTTGTTAGAAATGCTGTCCGGGAAGGAAGGAAGAAGACAGGAACATCTCAAATTCAGTCCTTCCATAATTAAAGCTTGCCAAAGAATAAAAGGGGAGGGCAAAAAAATAAATAAAAAGGTCCTTCCCTCCTCCCACCTGCTCCCAAAACAGGGCTGCTGTGACTTCCCCGAGGAACAAAGAGATGTGGTGAGAATGGGCTTTTTCTTGATCCTGCAGTGTCTGGGAGGGAGCAGCGGGACAAACGTGTGGCCCTGCAGATGGGAGCCCCTCATCAAAGCTGGGGAAAAATAGGGGGGAAATGTGTTTTTCTGTTTCACTGATCATCAGAGCAGGACGAGGACTTCCTGATCTGAGGAAAATTTGGAAACTGAAGACAAAAACATTTCCATTCCAAAACTGGGGAGAAAGAAGTCAAACCTTTGTGTTTTTCTGCAGAGCAAAAGAAGAAGAAAATTCAGCTACTGGGCAACCCACAGACGCCTACTGCCTTGGTTTGGCTGATCAGAGCATCTTAAGAAAGGCATGTAAAGCCAGCACAATTTGGGATTTGTTTCTGTGACACAGCAGGGGTTTGGGGAGTGTGTGGGGTGGCTCCCAGGAGCTCTGCGAGGGCAGGCAAAAGGGATTCGTGCATGACATGTAAAAGACTTTCCCCTGCCTTCAGCTGAGGATACCCCTTTCTCCTGTACCCACCTGCTGCATGTCCTGGGACCTCATGTATGTCCCTAGGTTTAATAACACCTTTGTGTCCAAGGATTTGGGGTTTTTTCACTCCTTCTACTGCTTGTATTATTTCTTACAGCTTCAGACCTCAAATAAGGGTTTTTCCCAAGTAGACTCTTCTATTTCCCAGGTAAGGGTGATGCTGCTGAAGTCTGGGCTGCAAACAAGCACATGGAAGTTAGGGAAGAAAGAAAGGTGTTACTTCCAGTTTTGCCCGTGGCATTGAGCAGTGCATATCAGTCACTCTTCTGTGCCTCAGTTTCTTCACCTAATAACTGGGGATAATATGCTCTCAGGTCTGGGCAGTCTCGTGTAGGAACCAGCTCCTTGCTGACAGGCACTAACAATGTGCAGAGCATTCTTGCCAGTTGTGTGCTTTACCAGATGTCTGGGCAACACACATGGCACCACACCTCTGTGGCTTTCTGATTCCCTCTCCATTCCCAGGCACAGCTCTGCAATCCCAGCTTTTTCATCTCAAAACCCAAGGGTCTAGAACCTTCACACTGTGTGTCGCACATCACAGAAATGAGACACACGGCCAAGTACAGGTGGCTGGGAGCCACCATGGTCCAAGTGTGGGGCTACAGGCACAGCAAGCATTGCTCTGCGCTCCTGTCTGCCAGAATGGAGCTTTTTCAAGATAAAGATAAATAAATCCCCTTTAAGAGCTCAAGAAATAGAAAATAAAAGTGATACAATGAGACCATTTTAAAACAGCTGATGTCATGACTCCTGGGTTCTGCAAGGCCAGCATTGCCAGTTTTGCAGTGCTGCTGTGGGGTGACACCAGCTGACTGCTGACTGGACTAGGGAAAGATTGGTGCCTGCTTTCTGCCCCTGGCACAGCCCTGCTGGGTGATTTGGGGCTCACATCTCCAAGGGCTTCCTTTCACCTGTTTGACTTATCTAAATCAGAGCTGTTGGGTGAAGATGATCTCTCACTTGCCTGGGATGGGCTGCAGGGGGATCTGTGTGTCATCTGGCACCTTGAGGCTCTTTGAGAGTGCAGCGATGGGCAGGATTCCCAAAGCTGATGGAGTTGGGTCCTTTGGTTGCACTCCCTAAACAAGGAGCCTTATTATGCTCTCACAGTGTGTACCTGCTCCTAGGGACCAGAAATGTTTGCATCCTTTAAGGCTAAAGGAGGAAAAAATACCCAAATCTCTCTCCCCATCCTGCCTGATCCCCACAGGCCAGCCTGGTGGTTCCCTAGTGCTGAATGCCCTCTGAGTCTTCACACTGAGAGGGCTCAGGACACGAGGCCAATCAAGCAGTTGGATTGCCTTAGCACGCCTTACTGCTCTATAATACCTGCCATTCTCCATGGTTGAGTCTGTTTGTGATGCTAGCCATATTCAGGGGTTATACTGCTGCACTTTTCACAGCCCATGCTGCCCTTCTGCTAAATGCTGCCTTCTGTCTTGCGTAGTTAATGGTTAAACTGGTTGCCACATTGAGCCAAGGCTGGCCCATTGGCTACCTCCCTGGCTGGCCTAGGAGGAGGGGGCTGGCAGGACTCCCCAAGCCACCCCAGCTCCCCAGGAACGTTCCACACAACGCCTGTGGAAGTGTACAAAGTGTCAACCTCAGCGTAGTTTTTAACCTGGAGTGATAGCTTTACTGATTTGCCACTTTACTACTCTTGTTAATGAATTTTTAATCTTCTTAATGACATTAAACACGGAAAGTAATTAAGGAAAACAAGTTTGAAACTGCTGACTTAAACCCTTTATTCAGAACTATTTAATGTAGAATTAATTTGATTTTGCCCATTATTCAAATGAACACATTACCTTCCTGTGCATTGGCCTCTTTTCCTTTTTTTTCCCCTGTGTGTGTGTGTGTGTTTTGTTATATTAAATATATCTTGTAATGCTTTGTCCTTTTTGCTTAGAGGTAATCAGAAAGTTCCTCCCTCCCAATGACAGCAAGGGTCAGCCTTTGGTATCTCTCATGGGTCTTGTAAAGTCTGCTTGCATCAGGAGTTCAGCTGTGGTTGGGAATGGAGGTAGCACGCCTGAAGTACCAGGTTGCTACCACCTGCTCACCTGATTAGGAGAGAAACGAGCTTTGCCTGTCTGTGAGATCTGCTGCACTGTGTCCTGAGCACGGGGTGGCACAGCCACTGCAGGAGTGAGGCCATGCTGCTTTGCACCAGGCTGCCTGGCCCCTGCAAAGGAGAGAGTCTGATGTGAGCACCTGCAGAAAAGTAGATGCTCAACTTTGTCTTAAAGTGAAAGAGAGGCGTCCTCTCTTCACTGGATGTCATAATCTAGACCTTTTCTTTCCATCTTAGATTTTTGCCTCTGACCCACAAACACAGCAGACATTCACTTGGCATTGCCCCCTAAGCTGATATTTCCTTTCTCCAAGCTAGCTATAAACCCTGCTACCGCTTGGAGCCCAAGCATCTGGCCTTGTGGACCTGTTTCCATTCGGACAAGGATTCAATGCTATGAATCAGTTACATTCCTGCTCTGATTTTGCTGACTTTCGTGCACACCATCTCTCAAATCCTGTTACTCCAAAATGCTGGGAAACTTTCAACAGCCAGTAAGTTTTCAGCTGCCAGAGGTCTCCGGCTCTGCCTCAACAGCAGCTTAGGTCCTTGAGAAGCTCTACTTGCACTCTGTGACATTATTACAATCCTTAGATTCTTCATCTGATTTTCTGCTCCCACTCTGTATTTGGAAGGAGCTGAACCCCTATGAGCACTCTGGATTCAACCTCCAGTCAGTTCAAAATCCAGCTCTGCCCCAGGCAGATGAAGTGTTGGATTTGATGGCAGGAGCAGATGAGACTCCACGGCCAATGGGCTGAAAAGGGCAACTGGTCCTTGTATCCAGAGGTCCCTCATCCTCTTTGCCATCAAGAATCCACTTCTGTCATTCCAATGCACTGTATAAATAAGCTGTTTTCTCTGCAGCCACCTGCCTGGCAGAGTAGGTAATGTCAGTGGAGCCACACAGGCTAGTCTGCTTCTGAAACAATGAGAGTTGTCCAAATATTTGTGTGCACAGGAAGGATTACTGGACGACAGAGCCAATTTGGGGCCATAAATTCAGCAGATGTGGTGAGTCTCAGCTACATAGAAGCGCAGCAAAAGCACACATCTGAATGTCTCTCTCAGACCTGAATTAGGGAATGCCAAGGTTTTGTACAAAAAACTTCCTGTACCTTTCTGTTAGCAGAAAAAAAAATCAAACTTATTGAGCATTGTAGGGGGAAAAAATACACAATAAAGCTGCACAGAGCACCCAGGTTGTACCTTCTTCATGGATCTATATGACGCAGTGACTACAGGAGGGCAAGCCCCGAATCTAAAGCTCAATATTCTGTTGGAGCAATGGTTTTGCTTTGTGGGTCAGTGGTGAGCAGCCAGGTCCTTTGTGATATTGCTTCCCTTTGCAAAGACACTGATTCAGTGTGCACTGGAAGTAATGACATCCTTTCCCTTGGCTCCAGTACATAACTGGATCATTCCTCAAGCTGGAATATTAAACATGCCGGCAGATTGTCATTAAAACCCTCTTTACTTTATTATGTGTTTTTGCTTCAACAGCCAAAACTGGAGGAAAGAAAGAGAGCGAACAATTTCCCTGCATTCTGGCTGGAAGACAGTCCATGAGCACTGAGCTGACTTTAGCAGGACCTTTTCTATCAGAGGAAACAACGCTGTGGAGCACCACGTGGGATGGGAGCATTGTTTCAGACTGTAAACGGTCCCACCATGGTACCTGACCTCCTCATAGTCAAGATCGTGCTTTAATGTGACAACAGATGTCATAATCCCTTTGGGCTTTTTGCAGGCAGCAAACTGAGGCATTGGATAAATGAAATGACATGAAAAAAAATCAGCTGGAGAGCAGAAAAGAGCTCAGGTCCTCAGAGTGGTTGGTGACTGATCTTTCACCTTCAGTCTCTAGTGCTCTTTTACTGACATACCTGGATGTCACAGAACAGGCTCAGGATGCCAGAGCTGGATCCTGGAGCATCACAGTGGTCTCCATGCCCTCCTCAGCACAGATTTGAGGAACTTGCTGAGGAGTGAACACCTTTACGACTTTAAGCTTTGCATTAATGAGCCAATTATTTTCCTGTCATATCTGGCATCCAGCTGCTAACCAGCACTTGCCATGCCAGATTGTGTGCCAGGTCCTTGGGTCCTCTCTATGCCTTCAATGTCCTGTTTGCTGTTTGCTCTGATTCTTCCATGTCTTGCACACTTCCTCTCTTCCTAATTGCAGGAGGACAGACATGCAACTCATTGTCACTGTAATGCCAATTTCTCCTCTACATTTAGCAGAAAAACAGTAGAAAGAGAGGGCCACAGACACCTGCTCCCACTCTCACTGGGCCACCCAGACTGGCTGCCTTTGAGCCAACTCGCCTATTCCCACCACCAAAAGGGGTTCTCAGTATCAGCTGATGGCAGGAGCTGTTGCGGAAGTCAGCACTGGGGCACAAGCCCAGCCATGGGAAGGGGAAGGTTTGAGACATGAAGAGGGACAGTGAAGAAGGGGTAAAAAGGAAGAAGGATGGAGACAAGAAGGTGAAGGAAAGGAGAGGATTTCAGGTGTCCACATACCCTTTCTGGCACCAGGGGCAGCAGCCTGCTTGCAGGGCTCTGGCCCGTGCTCCATTTCCAATTTGGCTTGTTTGAGAGCATAAACCTCCCCCCAGTCTGGGCGCCAATAAAAGAGGCAGCTCTGCAGAGTCTGCACTCCGCTGTGGCAAGCTGCCGACTTTCATTTCTTTTTACTACTGACTTTGTGTGTCTCTCGCCCCTTTCTCCCATTCTGGGGACTTTATGGACTGAGACGCAGCATCCACCTTCCCCAGAGCAGGGGCTGGCTCCAGCCCTGGAATTCCAGGAAATTTCCAAGGTTGTCTCTGGACAGCAGCAGCAAGCATCCCTGTTTGCACCACCCAGCCCTGTGCAAACAGAGGGCTGTGCCCCACCAATGCAGTCATGGGGAAGTTCAAATCCCTGTCACAGACTGGCATGGAGCTTCTTTATCACAGCCTCTCCTTCTCCTTTCAGAAGGACAACTCACATCCACATTGCCTATCCCAGCAGCAAGGAGGCACCAAGATGCCAGGACACCTTGTTCAGCCCTGTTCAGATGAAGCCTGACTCCTGTCCCAGGGTGTGCAGCTCCACACAGCCAAGGGCAGCTGTGCCCCACTGCTCAATGTCCCATCACCACCACACAAATTAGCTCCACGTCCATCACTTGTGTGGTGCCTGGATGGGCAGCAGTGCCTTTTCTGACTGCTGTGCAGTCTGGTCCTTGCCTGCACCCCTTAGTGGAGGTGCCCACTGCTCACCTCAGTCACACACAGGTACGTGCTCAGGGAGCAAGGCCCATGTAGGTGTGAGAGAGACTGCTACCTCACACCTTGATGACTCTGCAAACTGATTAGGCAATTAAAATGTTTCAAAGAGGAGAAGAACAAATGACAAAGAACAAATGAAAGTGAAGCACAGCCAGGAACAAACCTGGCTGGAAAATAGCACCTTACACACAACTCACCACCGTAGTTCTGCATGCCAAACTGGCAGGCAAAAAGCCAACCATCCCTCTGAATAGAAGTTTTGGCTGAGAAATGTGGGTTTTCCAAAAAAGGGTGTCCTTTTTTTCTAGCACTTTCCACCATTCTTTTATTTTCATAGAAGGTCCACTACCACCCTATCTCTGAACAAGCACTCATTTTCTCAGAAATGTCCATGGAAGAACCATTTCCCAGACACAGGCTTGTTCCTTCATGCTCCAGTCTTGTACCTTTCCTGCCCCAAAGTTCCACTTGTGTTTTGCTCTGTCCAGCCCAACACATGAAAGCAAGTTTCAGAAAAAAGACCCAGGATACTGAGAAACCTGTGATTTGGGTTTACCTTGTACCAAACAACTGGCCTACTGGCAATCCTCCATATCCACCCATGTTGGTGCTTTTGATGCCCCAAATGCAGCTGGACTGTCACAGACAGCTCCAGAGCAGAACAGGAGGCAACAAGATGGGTTTTCTCCCTCATACAAGTTGCAAATTCTGAAGTTAGCATTAAGTAGCTTTGCAAATCTTGGCCTCCAGCACCCCTGCTGGCTGCTCCCTCCTCTGCTCAGCAGCACACGTGTGGACATACGATTTCTGACACGTGTGTCCCCTATATCATGATTATTGCACATTTCACTATGCCCCTGCGCACATTTTGTAGGACATGCTCCAACATGTACATGTCCAAATTCCCAAGCTGTTGGGGGTGTTCCAGTCTGAATTTGCCTGCTTGTGGCTGCAGTTCAGGATACACATGTGAAGATGCTCTGTCTATGAACATACATGAGTTGGCTTTTGCCTACAGTATCATGCATTTGGACCCCAATCCACATACATCTTATGGCAAAGCCAGAGACAAATTTTATATTTATTTTGCCCCATCTATGCCTCTACTGGATATGTATGTGAAAGCATTTATGAAATCATAAGACATACCCCGTAATAGCCACTTCACATATAGTTAGTTTGTGAGTAGGTTAGTTCTTCTTATTTTATTTTTTGCATGGGTACCAGTGAGTACATGAACAGCAGAAGAGGAGGAAAGATCACACTGGGAAACCAAATATCTTGGTATTTGTATTTGTGTTTCTTCTTCATGAGTCTTTCTTTGCCTCAAGGAGCCACTTATGGGGCTGAAATACTGCAAGATCTGGTCTTCTTGTAGTATTCCTACCATTCAGGGAGTGAAACACCCTGAGCAGAACAGATCTTACATTATTTCAGCTTCACAGAGTGCTCCCTGAGGCACCGGCGAGAAACATAAGCACAGCTACCAAGGCACAGAAAATGCTCGCAACACAGATGCAAGTGCTGAACTCCAAGAGTTCCTTCCTCAGAGGAACAAGTGCCAGACCCTGCGACCACCCTGGCTGGGTAATGCTGCAATGCTCAGGTGGGTGTCCTGCAAGAGGTCTGCTTTGAATTTGGGTGACAGAGTGTTGAGCCCAATCCAAACTGCAGGAACAGGACTGTGTGAGTGTTTGCAAGCTCATGGTCCATGACTGGGGGCAATCACTCTTCCAGGGTGCACAGGAGAGCTGGGGACAAGCTCACTGTCATTCACATGCTGCTCTTCCAGCATCCCCTGGATCCAGGAGGGAACTGGAGCCATCACACACACATCAGAACCAGCTCACAGTGCCTGCCTGTGCCACCCTCGGGCCCAGAGGGTTTCAAGGGGGCTGGTGCACACCTTAGTGCCCATTTCTGATACCACAAAGCAGAGTCCTGCACTGCCAACCTGAACCTAGACCTCAGGGAGCCAAATGGGAGCTCTAGTTTTGCTGTGATGGTCTTTAGAGCAGGCCTGCTCATAGCTAGGTGACGGACCCTATGCTTCTTGCAAGCCAAGGATAAATTCATCTTTTCTCTGCCACATGTCCAAAGCACTTCCATGTACCTCCATTAAAAACCTTTCAAATATGTTACAGATAGACATTAGCAGAAAAACATCTGTAGCAAACCAACAACTCCCAGAAATCTACACATTTCAGATAGCAACACCTGTGCTGGTGGGGCATGAGGGCTGCAGCCTCTCCCCTCCTTCCATCAGCACCATTGATTGCAGCCTGCCAAATGATGTGATTGAGGCCGTACACTTACATGGCAGTTCCCTTCACTGCATGGGTGGCTCTGGACATCAGTGTAGACAAACCTGCTGTGTTCAACCCTATTTTTTGGAGATGGTTCAGAACTTTGCCTATTCTACAATAACTAGACACTTTTCAACAGAGATAAATATTTTCCAAGTAACATCTTCTGCCTTGTCACAATGTTAGGGAAAATGTTCTGTTGTCTCCTAGAATTGCTGATCTCTAGAAATTCTGTAGAAAAGTAGAAATTCCAGCTTACAGGAAATTCTGTTATTTCTACATTTATTTTCATCATGAAGTGAAATGAAAAATGAAGTGGACGGAATGGGGCAGAACAGAATGCTAATTCTGAAGGAAATTCAATTCAGAGGCATGAAAATAATGTTAAAGTTTCTGTTTTGACAGCACTGAAAAAACAAAATAGCTTATAAATATAATGAGAAAAGCAAAACCAAATAATTCATTGCATTTTGGGTCACTTCAAACTTCTGCCAAGAATTCCAGTCAACATTTAACATTTCCAGAAAATGGTTCAATTTGGAGGATTCTGCATTTTCCTATGGAATACTGGTTCATCAAAATTCTTTTTTGATCAGCTCTCTTGATTATACTGTGCCACTAAAGAGGGATGTTTTCTGCTGCAACCATTTTTTTCTAGCTGCAGGCATGTAATTTACACTTATATTTCAACTGACTAATACCACATTAAGCATCCTCTTCAAACTGGACTTTCATTATCGGAGATTACATAACAAGAAAGCAGCTATAATGGACAAAACCCTGGAATGTGTGTTGGGGGAGCCTGTGATGCTGTGCCCTGCAGGAATCCAGACCTGGGGATCCCTGCTCGTGTCCCCAAACACTGCAGCCCCACTGTGCCACATATCCATGGCAGAACAGCCTGTGCCCCATGAGCCACACACTGGGCTAAGCCAGAAGAACAAACCACACTTCCTTGTGTTTGAATCAGCTGGAGTCAAACAGAAAAGCCCTTAAGCTCTGGGCACTCTGGTCCTTCTCTTTTTCCCAAATTATTTTATCTTTCCTTTTTCTGGATTTTTGCTTTTCTTTCTCTCTTCCTCCTCCTAACTCTCTCCTTCTTTCTTCCCCATGATTAGCTCTCGTTTTCCTTAGAGTGTTATGGCAGTCATTGCCCTGTCTTCAAGGCTGCATGTTTGCAGTTTTTTTGGGCTGAGTGACTTTGCATCCTCCCCATCTGACCAGTCATCCCTGCCCCAAAAATGGGCTTGTTCCTTCCAAGGCCTGGCTTTGGAAATTCCAGATTTCCCCTTCCAGCAGCTCTGGGCTTGAGCACTTCAGCAGGGACGTCATCCTAAACCCGCCCTTCGAGTGACACAGCGGGCAGCACCAGCCACAAGCTCTCCCCACCCAGACACCCTATTCACACAGCATTTCATCAGAAATAAAAAAGACAAGTTAATCTGTTTGGGCTGAAAAACGAAGGAAACAATGGGGGTAAAAAAAAAAAACGGATGGAGAAATGATATTTCTCTCCTCCGGCAAAGGGGCATGTTGGGGGTGGGAAGGAGTGGGGGGGTGGGTAGAGGGAAGGAAGGTTGCTTTATTTTATTGATTTAAAAAAAAAAAAAACCACACACATATCCCACAGGCGCCAAAAAGCACAGGGCAATGATTAATGTCCCCTCAGAAAAAGAAATTATATAGAATAAATTAAACTACTGTGGCAGCAAATTGAAAAATAAGGATGTAAATGAGGTTTGAATACTTAATATCTGAGAAGGGGAAGCGAGTCCTGGGCATGGAGAGAATGGTGAGAAATTGTCAGCGACCCAAGGGGAGACAGTCCCTTTCCCTGGCCCAGGAGCCCCTCTGCTCTGGGGAGGAGACCAGCAGCCGGGAGCTGGCACTGGGAGCAGACCCGGCTGGAACCAGCCACACTCAAGCCTGGGGTTGCTGCACCAGCAGAGCACTAGAATTTTCATGCCATGCAAAGACCAAATTTTGGCCCAGCTACTTCAGGTAGCCTCAGAAGTAACATTTCATGGCACAGGTCATTCAAGGGAAAGCTGGGGAGCTGCAGGCATTTGCCTGCATTTACTGCATGGCATGCAGCCTTTTCCCTGAGGAAGCGTGAATTGACATGTCCTTGGCATCTGTGTCACCTCCAGGTCAGCGGGCTGTACAGTCCACTGAGCACTGTGGACAGAGATTTTTGCTACCCAAATGTACACATTTAGTCAGTACTGGATGCTCACATGAGCAGCAGCCTGACTAAAAGCTGGAGCATGCAGACCTCCTGCTGTGATAAGCCAGCCCAACATCAGGAAAGGTCAGCATGGGCCAGGAGTAAAGGAAGAGAAACCACAAGAGGCAAGTGACAGAAAAGCCATGGCAGACATACTATCCTCACACTGGCCTTGTTTGTATGGAAAACCCCTGGCCACAGTCCTTATTCCCAGGGCTCCTTCAGCTCAGCTCAGCTCAGCTCAGCTCAGCTCAGCTCAGCCACATGTAAGGGTGACCACATTCAGATCTGGATGCCATTTGCCAGGCAGAGCTGCAACAGCTCTATTAAACCCACTAGCTGCCAGCTTGCATGTCACCCAGCATGTGGTGTGGTCTCCCTGGATGACACATTAGCAGCGCTACAGAAATCAAACTTTGGCTCCCACCTCTCACCACAATTACTTCTGTCACCACTGTGAAGTCACTTCTTCTTTCACTGCTCCAACCCTAGTAGTGGGACAATATGGTGCAGTGAGATCTGGCACTGGAAAGCCTAGAGGAGGTTTTCATTCATGTAACAGGGCTGTGGAGCTGGTGCTAAGTGCTGGGAGCGATGAAGGATCCTATAGGAAACCTGTCCTGCTGCTCTGTCCTGCCATATGCAGCTGTCCCTTGGGCTTATTTTCTGTGTTAGCGGTGCACGTAAAAGATCCTGACTGGGAATTAAACGTTAACATCAAAAAAACCACAAAGCACAAAAGGCTTGCATTGGAGCTCATTTCCAAGAGTTCACTAGGCAGCAAGTGTCCAAGGAAAAGGTTGCTGACACCAAAGACAGAGAAGATGTATTGTGGGGTTCTGCAGATACCTTACCTGCACTAGCACTGAAATCTGGGGGTACCAGACCTCCACTGGGATCCTGCTTCAGGCTAAAGGCTGTATTTCTGTCCTCCTGTCAAAGACGAGAGAGAAAACCCATAATTCACAAAAATGGGAGGAAAGAAAACTGCCACTCTTGTCCCACGGGAGCTGACCACAGGAGGGTGGCTCAGCTCAGGAGCCACCAGTGCAGGAGTCCTGCAGAGCCAGGTGCAGCTTCTGCTCCTGGGACCTTGCTCCTGATCTGGCGCCAGGAGCAGATCTGACTGCAGGAAGGACTTGTCAAGCACCAGAGAAGCAGAATGAGAAGGGGGCAGAGTGCAGGGGTGGCAGCCTAATAGGGGTGCCTGAGTTTGGGCTGAGGGCTGTAACAGAGCACAGCGCCTTCACCTGCTGTTTCAGCTTAACCTCAGGCACAGCCATTAGTCTGACCCGATGGGAAATTAATATTCCCCAAATTGCCAGAAAGCTGCTCACTCTGGCTTATTTTCTTTCCATCTGGCTGTGGTGGAGGAGAGCCCGTCCTCAGCTTGCTGCTCAGCTGGCTCTTTCTTTTTTATCTCTTGTCTCTCCATCTCTCATTCATCCCCCCCATCTCTGCATCTCCTCTCTGCTTCCCTCTGCCAGTGTGGGTAAGTGTGCGTGCGCATGTGTGTGTGTCCCTCTCGCTTCCCTTCTGTCTTTTTTGTTCATATATATTTAGTATTTATTTACAAGCTTGATTTTTTTCCCTCTGAGTGAAGCCAGGCATGCACAGAAATCCTTAAGATGCTATAAAGCCGCTGAGGTATAAAATGGAAAGTGCTTAGCCTGCCTGTACAGAAATATCTCACTGCGCCGCACTGGAAGCCACCGAAGCTGGGCACTGTAAATCTCATAGAGTTTAGCTTGTTTGTTTACACCATGACGACGATCTAAAGAGAAAAAGAGAGACAGCGAGAGGGAGAAGCTCTTGGTTCCCCTGTCAGGCCACGGCACATATTCCCAAACCATTTATTGGACCTTGTGAGCAGGGTGCCAGGCTGGCAGTGTCTTCCCTGCCCATCTGCAGAGTCAGTTCAAGAGTGGGAGGGAGAGAGGTGGCCTCTCTGATGTTGTCTTTCTGAGGACATGGGCAGGGCAGTGCCATTTCCCAAGGCCACCCTAAGAGAGACATTATGAGGACGTCCTACTCCCAGGACACAGTGGACTTTCTTGCTTCCTACTCAGTATTTTTGATAGTCCAGCCTTAGTCTAAGTGACCTTCTGAGAGCACCATGAACAGTCATCAAAGGTCTTCCTAAAGACAAGAAGCAATGGGCCACAGAAAAGCTGAACTTGAGGGAAACAGGGTCAAATTTGGACTCCTCTATTGCCTCGTACAAATCAATATCCCTCTTCAAAGCCCCTCATGCCTGTCTTCCTGAGGCATTTCCCTCCCACTTCCCTTCCTATCCAGCCCATCTCTATGACAGGGCTCAGGTGAGAATCCCATGCACTCACCTCTGGTAGGGATCTGGCCTTGCTCTCACTGCCTCCAGGTTGGTCCAGCCATGAATCTGGGATGCAACAGCATCTCAGCACACACCAGGATGGGCCCCACCATTTGGTGAGCCCCTCAGAGTGACCTACCCACTCTTCTCCCAGGTGGCTGCTCTGGAAGGGAGACTGCCAGAGCCGAGTCAGATCTGCATTCTGCCCCTTCAGACAGGAGCTGTGCAGAGCACTGGAGAGCAAACAGCAGGAAACCCCTGTTTCACAGGTCCCCACTCAGATCATGGAGATTTGAAAAGGAAAGGAGAAGGAAAGACAAAACAGCCTAAACCAGAAATTATAAGTTTTATATAAAGTACAACAGTAGCAGAATGACACTGTGGAAAACATGACAGCCTGCAATGATGGCACTATAAAAACATCTCTTGCTTAAAAAACCACCAGGCTGCTCTATACTTGTTCTTACATCACATGTGGGGATTTTAACCTGCCATGCTGATGTGACCTGACCCAAGCCACACACAGAGTTTGCCATGGATCTGGGAGTTAAACTCAGGTCTCCTGTGTCAGAGACATCAGATTCTTTCTAACATGAAGATATAAAAGCCTTGTACACAGAAAAATAAAATTATCAGAGACTGGCTCAGATATCTGAGGGCAGAGAGACAAGGAAGGAAGGAAGGAATCCTACCCTCTCTATGAGTATCTGCATTCTGCTGAGGGTGCCAGATCTTCCAGGCTGCCTCCCAGCCTTCTGCCAGCTTCAGTGCCACAAGGCATATGCATGGAAATTCTACTTGTACTGTGAGTCTGCAGAGATGCACTCTGTCCACATTCTGAGGTGGAAGAGAGAAAGTGGGAGTTCAGTGCCTACTTGGCACATTGGCCACGTTTGCACCTCTTTCCATGAGCATCCATCGGAAAGATAACTCCATCCATCCTCTTCCCAAAAAACCCTGCAAGCATGAAATCTATAGATAAACATTCGCAGGTGGTTGTTGACTCAAGCTCTTCTGTACCCTGTTATTCCTAAAAGCTGCTATGCTTCCCAGGCAAGGGGAGGAGAAATTGGAGGAAAGTGTAGAAGTCATCGCTCGGGGTGCCAGCCTAGCACTGAGGCGTGCAAAGAGGGTGCAAGAGTGCTCCCTGCAGGAAGATGACTCGTTCATGGTCTTGTGTTGGGCCAGAGCCACAAGATCTTTTTGCTACTGGGTGCCAGAGAACAGGATCTTGAAGTCCCTGCTCACGAAGTATATTTGCACTGAGGCTCCTTTTGGCAGACAGTAGGGTAATTTTTATAGGACCTACAGAAAGACAATGACTTTGTGCATCTCAATAAAACCCCCCTCCTAGGGATTCATGCACGTTGGAAGGAACTTTTACCACTGCAAGAGGAGAAATTGGGTCCCGCCACAAAGATAAAGACCTCACACACATTAAGGCTGGATTAGCCTTGAAATCTCTCCTCCATGATCTTTTGCTGAAATCCTTCTATGTTTGTTTTTCTGTTCCTTCCCAAATGGCTTCTTGGCCTCTTCTTTAAGGGGGCATGCCAGGGCCCAGAGTAGGGGTCTCCACAGCGCTCAGAACAGGCCCCCAGACAGCTGCAGTGAAAGGGATGCTGCAATCCTAAATGCCCTGTGCGCTCTACATATTGTGGAAAAAGCTGTTGCATTCATCAATGTCAGATGCAGAGTTTGAATAAATTTGAATGCACTCAAGCGTGTTCCCTGCAGTTTTTTATAATATCACTTTCCAGTTTGAATATTTCACTTATTTTTTTTCAAATTTCTTTTTATCCACCAGTTTCTCCTCCTTTTCATCCTCTCCTCCTTCCACTTTTGCCCCCCTCTCCTGGCTTTTACATTTCCAACCCAAGCAATTGGACAAGGAAGCCATGCTGCAAGCTTCCTCTCAGCAGTGCCCTGGAAAAGGCAGTCACTTCTCACACTGTACTCATGGCTTCCCAGCTGTTGGCCAGTTTGAACATCTTCCCATGAAAGAACAACATCCCATGGGACATTTTGGCTAGAAGAAATAATTAGTTTGCAAGGTGTCAGTGCAGGATTGGCTTGTGAGGGTCTCACAGGTGGTTCTCGGTTGCCCTGGCTCACTGGTTCAGCTCTGTGGGGCTCTGGCTCTGGAAAGGGGACGACATGATCAAACAGTGTCAGGAGCCATCTAAAGGGTCCCAGCCATTGCTGTGCCCTGAAGGTCAGAACTAGTCACTGAAAAGCAGGAGATCTGCAACTGATCTCCTGCTAGCGTTGCATGGTAGTGTCCTAAAGATGCCCCAAGGCAAACAAGGTGAACTGGATTAAGGCTTTCCTTCCTCCTCTTTGCACCACCCTAGAGAATCAGCCCACTTTGTCTCCCATGCTTCAGTTTGCCCCCTCTGTAATGGGAACCATTCTTGTGTTCATTGTTCAGCGCGTGATGCAAAGTAAACAAACCTGCCAAAAGTGTATGTATACCCTTGGCCAGCCAAAGAAAAGGCTGCTATTTGCAACCCTGCTCTTAGGTTACGTTTCCATGTGCTCTGTACAAGTAGTAGGGGACAAAGAAGAGAAATGTTTTGTACCATTCTGACCAGACAGGGAGATCCAAGATGGCCAGCCCTAGCCCAGGATTGTGTGTCCTTAGGGCAGGGGGTTGAGGTAGTGGGGATGGAGAAGGAGAAAGGGCTGATGGCACCATAGAATGAATGCATTCTGCTGCTTGTATTGAGAATTCACTGCTCTCCCTTTTAGTGAAAACTCTATGATCTTGTGACTAACCACTTTCCCCTTTCACTGTTTTTGATTTATATCCCATTACTTCGCCTGTTTGTGCCTTGCAGACATGAATTTTTTCCCTGACATCTCCTATGCAGCAGCCACGTCAAAACCTTTGATAAAATAATAGTGGTAAGACGCTTGCATGGCTGTTTTTATGTTTCCAGGGATATAGACATCAATTAAAACTCTTCATACGATCTGATCCGTCGTTATTAAAGGCATTAATACTGGCACGCCCCTCAGATTAGGGGCTGCTCACCGGGCGATGGAGGAAAGCAGGGAACACTCTCTGCATGCATCCCCTTTCTGCTCAGCTCCCACAGGAGCCTTGCTTGGAGGACAATCAGCACAGTGGCTGCACTGAGCTGGCTGGGGGTAGTATAGGGCAGAGGCATCCCAGGCACCACCAAAGCACAACACTGCCCTCACAACCCCTCCCAGAGCACCACACCACCTTGAATGGCAAACACAGGACTGCCACTGACCCCCCTCCCAGACTGAAGGTGTCTGAGCTGCCCTGGGCAAGGCCAGAGAGGAGAGCTGAGGCTGCAGCCAAGGAGTGCTTGGTGCTGAGCATTCACTTAAGAAAAGGCAGCCTTCAACAATATGGGTAAAATGGGGAGGGAGAGTTGAAGCACTGAGAGAACGTGATTTATTCATGGCAACTCATAGAGCATTTCCCCATCAAAGATGTCCAAAAGTTGTCAATACAAGAAACATCTCTTAACCAGGGGGAAACTGAGGCTACATAGAGTATATTGTTAAATATACCAATGCTGGTACCTAATTGAAGGAAGAAATGGACACTGTAGAGGTCAGCCTGTGAAAAAATGTCAGTGTCATCACCCAGCGTTTCACTTGGTGAGGCAAACCAGAAGGTCTGAATTATAGCTTCCTGCAGTCCTGTCCAGACCCATGTGTGCCCAGCTTTTCTCATTCAACACAGCCCAAAGCAATTCCTGCTGGAGTTGGAAACATTTGGTGTCCCCATCTAACCTTCTCACTGTGCCTCCCATGGGGGGAAATCTGGATTTCAGTGAACAGTTTTGGAGGCAGGACCTTTCCCTTTTCTTCCAACATCTCCATTATTCAGAATCTGTGTTCCCTCCCTGAAGACACTTTATGATACAAAGACCCCCTTTGGTGATGATGTCTTCAACAGTGCTGTTAGAAGACTCTATAACCACAGCACTCCCTGTGCTAGGACATCTTCCCTACATGTGGATTTCCAAATCTTCATTCAGTAAATCAAGAAGATGTAGGAAATCCTGCTTAGTGCATGGTGCTTACAGGGTACTGCTCTCTATGCTTTATTTACGTTATTTAACTTTTTTTTATCTCCTTCTCCTTTTATCATCACTTCCTTTCTATCCTTGCTCATCAGGAAGAAAAACTGGTCTTTCTGCTTGCCATCTCCTATAAGAAAAGACAGTCAGTTCTCAGGTCATGGCCACAGAATACCCCTGGTCACTCCCACTCACACCAGTTACCTTCCTTCTGCTTTCCAGAGGGCCAGGTAAAAGTGGTCAAGAGATGAGGAAAAAAGATGGGGATAATATCGTGGGAGACAACCTCCACCAGCAGTGACAAACCCTCCACACAGGTGCCCAAGCTTCGAGACATACCAGGGCTCAGCAACACTGTGGACTCTGGATGGGATGGCTTTTCTTTCACCCTGTCCAGATATGGGAAGCTATCAGTGCACGAGGCACTTCCTTGATGGCTCACCAAGCAGGATAAAGATGAGCAAAACTGCCTGGAGTATTGCCTTCCTCAGTTTTATCCTGGGATGGGAAAGATGTCAGTGGGAGGAAAAGCTCCCCTCTCTCATCCAAAGGAAGCTCAGGCAATTGCCTGCTTGCCAGGCACCTTTGCTCATCCCAGTACAGCCAGACTCTGCCCCACCAGTTTGACCTCTGGGCCTGCAGTTGAGAAGAAATGAAAATCACCCCCCAACACAAGAGACAAGGGGCAGCAGGGGAGCAAGGTGTGTGTGCATCCTCCATTTTGGTGTCTCTTTTTAAGCACTGGCTTTCCATTGCCCCAGGGGAGCTGAGGGGAAGCGTGTGTCTCTCAGGCACACAGCAGCCCTGACTGGGTAACGGTGCAGAACGTAAAGTGTTGTCTATTAGGTAGGAGACTGGTTAATACAAAGAGTTGTTGGTAATAACAATGTCCTTTCAGCAGTGACAGAGACAAAGTACCTGCATGTGGCGTGTACCACTGCATGCAGCGACTGATGGTCACAGGGAAGCTTTGGAGATCATTTGAATTTCACATCCAGGGAGAGTCGGCCTATCATTAAAAAACCCTAATTTCAGTGTCAGGTGGAGTTCCAGGTAATCGATCATGGTGTCAGCTGGCACAGGCTCTCCCTGCCTCCTTGCCTTGCCTCCAAGTCAGCCTTGGTTTTTTCCAATTAAACTTGTTGCTGGGATCCAGAGGGAAGCACAGGAGCACAGGAAAGGCAGACCACACATCCCCCCTCATTACGGGTGAGGTGGAGGATGATGGGGCCAGAAGGTGGGGCTGAGGCTGGTGTGGAATGACTACAGCTGGGGAGTAAGGAAAGGGATGCCCAGAAAAGGATCTTTGCTGCAGCAAGGTGCAGAAGGGACTTCAAGGGAGGCGATCTCAGAACATCACTGCATCTTGGGGAAGGCATTGCATGAGACCCTCCATGCACTATGAATGCTGCCAAGCCCCTACAGCCTCCAGCATCAGCTCTGCCCCTATCAGTCTTTCAAACCACCTGAGCCCCTGTGTGTCTCATCCTGCACTCATTGCTCTTGGCCTCTTCATCTCACACACTTCCTCCCTCCTCCCCACACAGCATCTCTGGCACCTCCAGCCCCTCTCAGCCATCACCAGACAGCTCTCCAGGGTCCACCCCTTGCTCTCCTGAGTCAGATTCCCTTTAATGGATAGCATAAGGATCCAGGCTGCTCTCTACAGCCTCAGTTACCAGGGCAACATTTTTGGCAAGAGAATTTTTTGGTTACAAAACAACCTTCCTCTTCCCCCAAAGGTCAAATCTGCATGAAGAATTGCCATCAGTAGAAATGCACTCTGTTTTCCATCATATTTAAGCCTAGTTTTAAAACTCCGATCTGTAACCAAAGTTGACTGTAGAGGCTTCATACAGGGGCAGAAAAATACTTCAAAAATAATGCCAATAAAAACATGCTTTAGAAAGCTGAAGGAATCTATTAGAAAAAGAGCTTTTAATTTCTACACACATTCTTCAGGAAATCCCATTGCAACCCTACTATACAGAAATTGTATTGAAACTGAAACACTTCTACAACATTTTCTCAGGATTTTCACTAGTTCTGCTTACAGCTGTGACTGTTTTCTAGCTAAGGTTTAGGTGCAGTAATAGTGTCACTATTCATTGCTGCTTTTTACCTACAGATCAGAAATACCAGCCCTAAGCAAGATCAAGACTCTCTCCCATACACCTAGTGAAAGACAGACATTAAACCAAAAAAGCTGAAAACCAAAATGGCCAGGCTTATCCTCCTAACTGAGAGGCAGGGCATGGACTCACACAGAGAATTAGATGTCCTGTTTTATGCAGGACTGAGGTGCATAATCCCAACAGGATGGTTCAGAAGAAAGGGGCTGCAATAGGGTAAGAGATGAGGAACGTGGGATTTGGGGCACAATTGCCCTGATGGACTTCCTGTGCCCAGGGCTTTCATGCTCAAGTGATTTCTAAAGCCACAACAAAGCAGAGGGAGGTGGCTCTGAAGGTCAGTGTGGGGTGAGCCACGTCTCATGGCCAGAGATCAGCAGGGACCAGCTGAATGGGTCATTCAGGGTTGACCACTGGTGTTTGCAGTGTGAGTTGGAGGGAAAACATAACTTGACCTTGACTGTGGGTGCAGGCAGAACTGAAGAGTAAGCCTTGAGGAAGTCATAGGTGGAATGGTGCAGGCAATCAGGTAAATTGTCTGTTTCTGTGGCGTGCAATCATTGCCCATCTTTGCCCAGCCCCCTCTGGCTTGTCTGGACATCCACGTGAGAGGGAAAGGTCAAATAGGTCTAACTGCAGCATTGCAGAAATGAGATCTTCTTTTCCAAGAGAGAAACTGGGCAGCGGGAAAGACATTGCTGTAAAGCTTAACCATAAAGCTGGGCAGGGAGCCCAAACACAGAAAGTTGAGGTTAACACCATTCACTCTTGGAACAAAGGTCATTGTGGATCGGGAACATTCAGCCAAGACTGGAAATCTCTCATGCGTGGCAGATTGGCCATCCCATTTATGCCAGTGCTGCAGAGGGACAGCGCACCCAGGGCTGGAAGAGAGCTTGCTGAGCTGCAGCTGCATATGGGACAAGAACCCAGGGGAGAGCCTTGACTTCCATCTTCCTGACAGGGATCACTGGGCACAGGGCCACATGTGAGCAGCAGAGACTGTCTTGATGTTCTTCACAGCAGGATATGTGGATAGGGCTTTCCTCCCAGCCACCCGGTCCTGCCAGGACTCGGGACCACTCTTGATCTTGAGGGGTATTGATCAGGAATACTGCAGCTGAGTTTTGCCTAGATGGTGACAGTAGCTGCAGTGACCATGTTGAGACACTTCTAAATTCTCAGCCTGATTAGCCAGATGCTATTTATAACTCATTTGGTTGCAGAAGGCCTTCAGTGCTGAGTCTGGGCTCACTGCACTGGATCCCTAGTAATTGTCCCAGACAAAATGTGAGCACAAAGATTACTATTCATTTTTGCAGAAATCCAAGAAACATGAGGAAAAGCATGGCCTGGTTCCTTTCTGTAAGGTGTATTAGTCACTTCTTGCCACTTCTGACTGTACTGATCTGCAGCTGGAGAAGTTAGTTTCTCATCAGCTGTGGGGTAGAGGGAGCCCTGGCCTGAACTTGGCCAGGTAAGCGTGACAGTCCCAGGCCTGCTCCTCTCTGAGATTTGATCCTGGCTTGTCAGAACAATTGGCAGCTGCTGCAGCTCCACAGGGGGCTGGAGCCACTCGGATCCCACATGATGCCCAGAGGAGAGGCGAAACCAATTGCCTTTGCTTCAAGGACACTAAGCAAAGCATAAAGGAACTATGTGCAAATTGAATGGGAAGCATTAGGATATATCTTTGGACAGAGCACAGATTTCATCAGCAGTCATACTAAGACTGATACACCTGATTTCTGCCTCTCCATCTCCCTCCACCCCTCAGGTGGCTCTTCTGGTTGCCAGCTGAAGGAAAAGAACCATTCCCAACCTCTCAAAGAAGAACTGGCAATGGCTTGTTGAGATTATCTCTGCAATGCAGGTTCCTGAAGGATAAACTCAGTGTCTGGGCTGAGGCACCTGAGGTCCTCAGTGGAGGCTGGGCTCAGAGCTGTGGCAGTGCCGTGTTCCCCAGCCAAGTACATGCTGAGGTGTGAAACCCCACTCTTGCATGGATTCCTGAGGTCACACAGAGATGCAAACTAGGCTCAAGGATTGGGGCCTGGCAGGAGACACTTAAGGTCTGAGTTATAGCTGGTTTGCAGCTCACATGGTTGTTCTCTGTGGGACCTGGACTGAAGCACCTCACCTTTGGGCTTTGACTCCCTCCCTCTTCACTAGGTCTATGGCCCACCAATTTAATTTGCCCTCATTATCTCCTTGGCACTGGGAATAGCTGTCCCTGTGGCACTGCACAACATCCCAGTTCAGCCCATTTGCTCTGTCAGGAGCTACTGCAGTGCAAATAGCAAAGCTGGAATGTATAATAATGCATAATGGGAGAAGGTGAGGCCATAGCTGACATTCTCAACTCCTAAACTTACGGTAACAGTGACAAATCTCTCATCATTTGTTCCTCCCTTGCTTGGCACTTTTGCTTCTCTTTAAATGGAGTTTATCATGGTGCAATGGGCTTTTTTCCAAGTTAATGTCTGTCAGCTCCAATTTGTTCAAATGACCTTCGTAGGCTCAGGGGAATTTTAAAAATAAATAAAGAAGGGCTTACTGGAGTGCTTAGGGAGGGCTTCACCTGACAGCCAATGACAGAGACACCTCGAAGCCTGCAAGCACCACATTGCCCCAGGAACATGCCAGGGGGAATGGGCTGATTAGGGAAAAGACTTTGGACAACCAGGGATGACTGCATTTTGGAAGAAAGGACAGAGCTGAGCCATAGACACAGGGCTGCTGCTGCTGGGGAAGGGAACCATGAGGCACTCTCTGAGTCCCCAGAGCAGGCACTTCACTGGGGTGTAGGCTCCTACAATAGACCCCAAAGAGCCCAGAAAGAGTACAGTGCTCTTATCTTTGCTTGTCTCCCAGAAAGGCCTTCTTCAATAACCTCTTTTGAGCTCTCTTGCTTGAACCCAGAAATCAGGGCACCTTATCTGGGTTGGTTAGGATTAGGCTGGTCCTGGGGAATGACCACTTTCATGATCTGCCTTTACAGGGAGCTGTATACAATACTCTATCTCAGCTTTGCCTTCTGGAAAGGCTAAGGTCATTTTGCTAGAATTTACCTCAGCCGGAGTTGGCAAGCTAGGTGGGACTGTGCATGGATTTGAGCGTTCAGGAACACTGAGGGGGAAAAAATCAGAACTTACTTGAATAAGTCTAAAGACATAAGAGAACAGGGAAGGGAACAATGAGAAGGCCAGAGAAATAGTCTAAAACAAATCTCCTGGCTCCAGCTAGTATGGGCAGACTTTGCAGGGTTACCCAACCATCCCGAGCCAGCAAGAAGTACATCAAAATCTGTTTGGCCAAAACCTGAGAGGATGGGAACTCTGGACGCATTTCACAGGGATGTCCCAACTGAAGCAGGACTGAAATTGCAGCAGGAGCCCAAGAAGACACAGTTAAATGTGTTCCTGCTGGCTTCATCATTAGCAATGCTGGTGGTGTGGCACTAGCCAGAAGTCCTGTGCATACACAGGCTCACAGGCAGCTGCATGACAGAGCCATGACTCAAAAGTCCTGCTCCAAGTGCTGGAGGGCACACAATGGCCATCCCTGGCTTAGCAAGAGGAACTTGGAGGTTCAGTTTATATTCCTGCCTCTGACATTGTCACAGTATGGAAACTCAGGCAAGTCCACATGCATTTGTTTATTTTCTCCCAGTGCATTTGTACTGTGCTCAGCACAAGGGTCTTTGTTCTGAGTGGTGCTAGGAGGCAAATGGCAATAATAATAATTACTATTATTATTATCATCATCATCATCATAGTGATAACAGTAGTGGTAATATATGGGCTGAGCTGTTTGGCATTTTTCATCTAAACAGTTCTACACCCAACACCTGGCAAGAAAAAGAAATTAGTCATTCAGAGTATCACAATATAAAAACAATTAGGGTCAACTGAGATTTAAATTAGTGAGACCTGCTTATTGGATTTTCTTCCTACCCTTCTGCACATCTGAACCCTTTCCCATCCTGTGCTGGCAGTGCCTACAGCAGCTCTCCCCGCCCAGTCTTCACTGGTTTCAGTTCCTGGCACTTTCCTGTGTTGCTGTGTGGGCTGTAAAGGAGGCTGCAGAAACCAGGAGGCCCTCAAGAGCTACTGAACATCCATCAGTTGACATTTGAGCATGAACAAAGCATAAGATGCATAAAGATCCATTTGGCACAGTAAACATTACTCCATGAAGCCAGAGTTCAATGATAATCAAGGCTTAGAATTAGAACTCTGCCTTCCAGAATGGCACAAAAATCCAGGTCCTTGCAAGCTGTCCTCCACCCAGTCTTCCCTCCAGACCTCCCCTGAGTCAAAAGAGCTTTGCACAACCCTAAGGATTATAGCTCCAGTGAAGATAAGGAGAATCCAGCCCAAATCTGTAGCTCATTGTTTGCAAGGATTTGGGGGGGGGATTTTTCTTGTTTTAGGTAGGTCCATCAGAATACAAAATATTATTATTTCCTTCTTCATTCTCCTTAATCTTGGAAGCTTAAGGCAAGGAACACACATAAGCTATTATTTCACACACACAGAGAAACATCCACAAGCCTAGGAGGGAGGCAAATAGTGGTACATGTTCTTGAAACCAGGAACAGGGCAATGGAAGTGGGCTTCAGCACTTTGTGTTCAGATCCTCCTGATCTGAGACAGGAACCATAAACTGGGCCAAAATGTGGGACTGATTGCTGTAGTGTCTTGCTGATCCAGGCAGAGAGGGACGTCAGCAAGGTCCTGCAGTCAAACCAGTCCCAGGACAAGGCCCAGCCTGCCAGTGCAGTCTGGATCGGTAGCACTTCTCTTGCCATGTGACAATTCCCCACCTGGAACCAGGCATAACCACAGCAAAGAGATTTGGGTGCTCACTAATCTTCTTCCTCACATGGATAAGTTTGCTTAATGGCTGGACTGTACAGCTTGAGTGGTAGCATGGGATTTTTACTCTGTACATTCCTGCCTTACCAGAATTGCATCTTTAGAATCCAAAACTGAATATACTTGGAACGACAGCACATCAAAGAATCATGGAATCATATAGGTGGGAAATATCTTTAAGATCATTGAGTCCAATGTTAAACCTAACACTGCCAAGTCCGCTGCTAAACCTTGTTTAATTACAAATATGCAGGTATATTTAATGTCTTCGGCTCTCTGTTTGCAATCCTAGATGCATTTTTGAAGCTAAAATGAAAGACTGACTTTTGTGTCAGACATTCCAAGGTTGTCAACATCACAAAGATGTGTCCTTAGAACTACACTTTGACATTATCCACTTTCTCAATGTAAAGGAAAAAAAAAGGTGTGGGGAAGAAAAGGGGTGTGGAAAAGTATTGCCCTACTGAGTTGTTAAAGAGGGAATTAAACAAAAAACATACAGCAGTGTCTGCCTGAGTCTGCAGACAGCCTGGACTGTAGCTGAGAAAGGCACGAGCTGCCTACACCCATCTCAGTATGTCAGTTCTGAAACCTAATGCTGACACTTTAGAAAGAACTACTCAAATGGCTTTCCTATCCGCAAATTTTTGCAGATGCCTGCAACTCTTTTAATTAGCCCCCAGTCCCAGGTCATTTTCTGCTTCTCTCAAGAAGGCAAAACATTCAACTGTCTTTTCTTCAACAGCCAAACCAATCTGTATCTTTCCTGTTACTGACATTTATGTTGCATTCAGAATGAGGCACCATCTCTAAGTGTAGGAATGGCACAGAATAAAGACTTTACCATCAATTTCAATACTTTTAGGAATCTTGGAATGATTCTATTGTTCATGATTCTCCTCAGTTCATCTCTCCTGGTACATAGATCATGCTGCAGTCCTGCCTGTGTGCCTCCTTTTCCTCAGCAGCAGGGATCACACCATTGTGCAGTTCATCTCAAACTCAGTGCTGCAGCAGTTTGATCAAGACTGAAAGCGGTGGTCTTGCCAAGGGGAGGCACTGAGATCTGGGAACAAGGAGGAAGGATTGCTGGAGATGTTCTGGTGAGTTCTGGAGTGGCTTTTAGCTTTGAAATGCTAGGACTCATAATGGGTTTGGTGGGGAGTGTGTGTGTTTTGTTTAGGGTTTTTTTTTTATAATTTTAACTATTAAGAACAGAAGGATTAACTATTAAAGCCAGAAGGATTGCAAAGTTGCTGTGTGTCTTGTCATGTTTCCAGGTTCCTTCTTTTTCTTCTTTCCAGGTTCTCTCTTTCATTCTGGTAGCACAAATGAAATAAGATCAACCTGAGTCTGAAAAAACTTGTTCATGAGTGTGCTTACTGCCCTTATTCTGATGAGGCACGTCCATCTTCACTCTCACCTTTCTTAAGTACCACACCCACTGTCACTGGTGTCACTGGTTCACCATCTCTGGCTCCATCCCATACAAATCCACCTGAATGGTCATTCCTACCAACACTTGTCCATCCATCCATCCATCCAAGCCTAGCTGTCTGTCTGTCTGTGAGAACTGACCTTCAAGAGTGTTTAATTGACCCAGTAAAGATAGTGGCAAAATCCTCCAGTCACATGGAGCTCCCTAGCTGTGAGAAGGTGCTCTTCTCCCAGACAGCAGCTGGGGGGACATTTATGCTGACCCACAGTCCTCCTCATCCCCTGTTTGAGGAGGACAGCCCTACAGTGAAGAGAGAGGGGCTAGCAGACAGCACCCCACAGCAGGGCTAGGATACACAGCAACGTAAACCTCTGTGCCAAGGGTTTTCTCCCTTTGTGCTTGCTCCCGGGGAGCGTATCTGGCAGAGCAAAGTCCACTGCCCTCCCTCTTGTCACCCTTCCTTTCCCCACCAGCAGCCCCCAGCCCGACAGAGAGACCAGGCTGGATGGAGAGCCTTTCTCTCCAGCATGCCGCACTATGACAGATGATTGACTCGAAACAATATCTAAGGCGATCAGGATAAAGTACCGACCATTTCAAGGCTCAGCAGAATTCAAATTCTAATTAGACTTCTCACCACATTCCAAATAAAAATTGTTCCCCTGATATCCTTTTTGCCTATCAGGTGTCTCTCCCTGATCGCTGGAACAAAACGCATAAAGAAAGTGATTAAAGCCATAACAAAGGCATAAAATTGAAATTATCGCTGGTATCACATCTGGGAGCAGAGTGTGTCACCACACTGCCCCCCTCCCCTTGGAGTGCTCCCTCCCCAAATAGACACACACTCATCCCCCCATAGTTCTTGCCTCAAATTTGAGTGATGGGCTGGGGGACAGGGGGCGGAGGGGATGAGAGAAGGTCTTGTTCCAGCTTGGAAGTCATCCATTCCCATGGTATAGAACAGCATCTCAGCCCACACCCCCCGGACCCACTGCCTCCAGCCTAAGGCTGTGCTGGAGTAGCAGTGGGTGTAAATTGCTTCACAGTCTCTGGTGCTGCTTTACATCAGCTGAGGATGTAGCCCACATCATCTGCAAATGCAACACATGCAGGTGCCTGAAGCGTACACACCCAGGGAGAGGAAAACACATAAGCACAGAGGCCTGCTCACTGCCAGGCACTCTCTAATGAAGGCACAGACAAACCCTTCTCTGGGGCACACACCCCCCTGCACACACAGGCACACACAGGCACACACACTCAGAGCCAAGCCTCCAGTGCACCACACAAATACCAAAAGATTTCTTGCGCCCACTGATGCTTGTGGTACAGCCAGAAACCCCACCACACCCCCCCACACAGAGAGTGAGCTTGTTACCTCTTCACTACACACACAAACAAGGGTTATAAATCAACATACCAGCAGAGCCCTGTGTGTTTCTCCAAACATGTATGAAACATACATTTAGACTCTAATCTTGAGCACAGCAATCCATATAAACTGAATATTGCACACCTTAATTCCTACTCCGAGTGCCCCCCAAGCACCTGCAGTCCCAGAACATGCATGTAGACAGGCTACATATAATCCTTTTACAGCTTACTGCTATTTTATTTTTTAACAATTTCATACATTTGCAATGCATCTCTATATATCTATAATGGCAATTCACACGCAGGTGTGTATATATATCCATTAAAATAAAAAGATATATCAGTATTGCACACCCCTTTTAATGTCTCATGGTCCCCAACACAGGGAGCTCACACGCACACACATGCTCAAAAGCATGTGCACCCCCAGGCACACTCAGTGCAGAGGTCACTCTGCCAGCACAACCCTCAGTGGTGTGAGCTTGTTCAGACAGAGCAAAAATACACGTACCCTGTTAGGCAGGGAGGGGACAGCCTTGTCCCTCTCCCTCCTTTTGCAGGGATACAGTGCTGTAGGCTCAAACAACCCCTCTCCTGATTTACGTGAGCAGGAGAGTAGGATGCCCCTTGGCCAGGCACCCAGGGCTGCTGGGGGGACATTTATGGCAGCAGGTGCCAGGCTGCAGTGGTGGACACCCAGTGCCAGCACTGCCTTTTCCCCCTCCTGGATCTTTGCCCTGCCTCAGCTCAGCTCAGGATGCCCTCAGGAATGGCCCATTTCATTTTTCAGCTGCATGAGGGGCCACTCCAGAAGAGAGTTAAAAAGAGAGAGAGAGTGAGGGAAAAAAAGAAAGGGACTAAAGCGATATAAAATTAAAAGGTAAAAAGCAGGAACGCAAATGGGAGAGAGCTCTTTCAGCTTTCACATTATTAATGACTCTTCAAAAAATCGGCGAGTTTTCCAATCTTCTCCGAGAAGCGCTTGAAGGAGCTCACAGATGAAACTGACCTTCAAAATGTTCTTTGGTCTTTAGTTAAGAAATTCGCTCGCCATTATGGCATCATTAGGGAAACAAGGATAAAATTACTCCATGGTTAATGACCTATAGTATCTCCCCACCAAAATTTGTTTCAGATCTAATAAAACTGTGCTTAACACACTCGGATGAGTTATGAGGACTGTTCTGCAGGGTATTAAAATGTGGAAAATAGATTTTCCGAAGCTGGGGGGACTGGACTTTTCGAATCAGATAGCAGAATGGAATTTTCTGGGCAATAAATTCTTCCATGTCTCAATTTCATCTCGCTCTCGCTCTCTCTCCCTCTCCCTCTCCCTCTCCCTCTCTCTCTCTCTCTCTCTCTCTCTCTCTCTCATGCTCTCTCCCTGAAATGCTAAAGCAACATGGAAATCTTTAAAGTGCAGAAGCTTATACAAACTTTACCCCCAAATCCCCAAAACAGGACCCCCATCCTTTAATGCTTTCTTTTTGTCTTGCATCTGAGAAGGAGGCACAATCCCTCATCAGGAGAAATTTGGTACCATTCAGAGAGGCAGTTCAGCTGTGAGGCGTTTTGCTGTTGCAGCGTTGCAGTTTGGACTTTGCATGAGCCCAGCAGACTGCCAGCATCCCTGCACGGGTGCTGGCGTGCCAGCAGGGAACAGGAGCAGGATGGAGACTAGGCAGGGCTGCCCAGGGGTGCATGGGGGATTCCTCCCCACTGCCCCACGTGCCAAGATGAGGCATTGGTGGGAGCACGCAGGAACCGCTGCTGGGCGCTTCGCTCCTGGGGCGCCCATAGCTCGTGTCTCACTGAGAAGACACCAGAGCACCCACGGAGCGCACATCTGGGGCTCCTGCACACCTGTGTTGGCCCCAAGTGACGAGCACGGGTGCACTCGCACGGCACCGGCAAGCGCATCCTTGCCGGAGCCACAGCCCCGCTGCCACGGCTGCCCCCGGGCAGGTCACCGGAGCCCACGGACGGGCAGCTCGGGGCAGAGCGGGGCCCGTCTCATCTGTCGTTGCCTGAAGCAGGAGCCAGGGACTCCAATGGTGCTTTTAGGTTAGTGAGGGCTAGTTACTGCCGCTGAGAGAGGTGGCTTGCGAGGTAATGGCATTTTGCTCTCTTTAAACTTTAATCTTTCCTATTAATTCCCTGCAACTGGAGAATGTATGAGAGTTAATGTTCCATGAACGTGTTTCTCAGCCGACAGTCTCTTCGAGCTAATTACCTTCAGGTGCTAAATGGAGGGAAATTGCAATCCATTTGGATGTGAAAAAATTTCGCCTTTCCAATCCCCTGTGCAACATTCTTTTTCCTGAGTGTTGCAGAAAGAATGCACTTGGCTTCTTTCTTTTTTTTAATGTTTTCCTCCCCTCCCTACTCTCATCCTCCTCCCTCCTTCCCCAAAACCCCCATCCTCACCCAGAACCTGTCTTCCCTGGAAGACCTTGGGTTCTTCAGGAGACTCCATGGCACACTCAGTGGAGGGGAGCATTGTCCTCAACACAGTCAGATGGGACAGCACACCAGTCAGGAAGAGGGGGAAAAGTAGGCATACTCATGAAATCCAAAGAAATGGTGAAAACATGGAGGGCAAAGTAAGGAAGACAGCAAGAGACTTCCTTTGGAGGTCTGAAGTTAAAGTGTATTTACACGCTTAATAACACGCTTATTACAGCCATTTCCCAGTTGTTGAGTTTTGAATACAGAGATAATAGAATTTTACAAGCTACATAAAGCCATTATGCTTTTGGATCCGGGACTGGGGAGGGAGTTCGGTAGAACCCACAGGGAAAAGAAAAGGGAAGGAAATCAAATCCAAATGTATCCAGACTGGGCCTGGAAGTCAATGCCTTCATACAGGCTGACAGAGCCAGTCAGGGAACATGTGAGCAGGCAGAACTAGAGGTTTGGGATGAACATCTCTCCTATCTGGAAACCCCCTTCTCTCATGCCCCACAGATGACCACTGGAGACTTCAAATAGAAGCCCCTGGTAATAAGAGGTTCCCTGTCATCCATTTAGCTACCAAAAGAGCCAAGACAAGTGGTGCCAGACAGATTCACCCAACAAAAAAACCCCAGTGAGAATAGCTACACTAAATTCAGAGGGTTCTGCGCCATGACTACCACCAGTAGGTTTTGATCTAATCTGTCTTTGGTGTTTATGATAGACTTACTGCAGCATTATCTAAAAGGCTTCATGCAACCTTGCCTCAGAGTCAACCATGGCAATTATCAGGAGCAGAAGTCTTTTCCACAATAACGTAAATATGCTCCAACTGGGAATGGTGTCACTTGAGAAAAATCCTTGGAGCTTTGCTGAACCAGCAAGATGTTCTTGCAAGATCATTCAAATGCCCCGTTTTTATGGCTCTCCTCATAGTCCAGATGCCACTGAGAGGTAAAGCTAAACCTGCACTTTGTCAGTAGACTGAAATTGAAAACGTTTATCAATCTCTGTGGACTAAACACTTGCTGAATTCTCCTAGCATCATTTCAGCCATTAGTGACTGAACGTGCAGATGGTTTGCTATTCGTCCCACTGGTTCTCTGCAGAGACACGTTCACTTTGATGTGGGTGTTGGGGAGCTTGTCTACAGGCTCTATCCAAGAAAAGCAGTTCAGAGATGTTCTGTCTTTCTGTCTTTGGACTCTTGCTCAGTGTGAATTACCAGCATTGACCAACTGCCCTAGATAGTGATTTAAACCACCTTTACTGAAGCAATAAGAACAATAAGGTGATAGCAGGTCTAAAGCTTGCAAAGCATGACAACATTCCAGCACATTGGGAGAACTTGTTTGGTGCTGAGCTCTGACAAGGATCACCAGGGTGAGGTGTGAGGTAGCAGACTAGGAGGGGAACAAGAGCATCCTGGCCACAGACCACGTCTGTATCCCCTCTGAAGTGTTTGTCTGAGCCCTCTTTCTGCAGAATATGAACACCTCTTAGTCTCTGAAGGATAACTCCCTGTGGTTTCCACTGAGACTGACTGCCATGTATGAAAGACTGAGTGATTTTAGCTGGTGCCACCTGAAAGCTGATCACAGAACAGAGTTGTACCAGAAGTTTTCTGAACTTCTAAAGCATCCTTCCTGCCTGTCAGCCCAGTCACACAAGGGTAGATTTCTGTCACCTTCATGTTCAGCCACTCCTCCACACACCTATCACACACCTATCCATCTGCCAGCCCCACATACCTGTGCTCTAGTCATGTCTGCTTCCCACATTTGAACATCCAGCCCATTGAACATCCAGCCCTCAGCCTTTCTACATGGCTGCTCCATCCATTCTGCATTTAATGGGATTTGCAGAGGAAACCAAAGAGGTTTTTATTTAAATTGGGATCTTTCATAAAAGTGGGGCTTTCTCCTGAGAATTACTAATCCCTCAAAATGTTATTGTTTTAGTTTCATGTTTGTTTTGTAATTCTGTGAGGAAGGTGAGTGGAGATGACAGTGGAACTTAATAGGGAAGCAATAATTTCAACACCACTGTCACAATATAGCAAAGTTTTTATCCTATTTTTCATGGCCATGTCTAGGGTTTGCTAGTCAATATGGCTGATAGGACTTCACTGGCTACAACCATTGGTGCACACTTGATGCTGCAGCCCCAGTCAGAATTAAACCACTGGCTGAAGGAGAGGGTTTAACCCATCAGCCACTCTGATCTGTTGCATGCATTGACAGAAGCACGCATTGTGATGAGCTGCATTAAATATTTTTTTAATATGCTGTGCTTGGGATGCAGGTGGAAATCAGTTACACAGGCTTCTTCCTTTTACCTTGACTATCTTTTCACACAAAACCTCACTTTCCTACTCCCGACTCCCTTGTTCCACATTTACTATGTTCTTGCTATTTTTTTCCCCTCTTGGTCTCAAACTATGCTTTTCTCTACTTGTCCTCCTTTCCTTGTTCTCCTCCTCAATTTCCCCTTTTTCTTTTAATAAATATTATTTATTTATAAATCTGACATTAGAAATATTGAAAAATTATTTAATTCTCAAAGTGGGGCTGATAAGAAGGCAGTAGAATTATCCTGTGACTCACACTTGGTGCTGACTGTCTTGCAGAAAATGCTGTCTTTTTTCCATTGCTTGCTTTTCAACTTTTCTTTTTTCTTTTAGTTATTCTGCAATTAGTCCGAAACTGAGAAAGTCTGAAAAAGCAGAGCAATAGCAAATCTTTATTTTCCTTCCGCCATCCATATGGTTTCTGAAGCTAGAAAAGCAACTGCAAAATATAAAGAAGGGAAGATCAAACTCAAACTTCAGACTCCACACACTATTCACTTGTTGGTTAAAAAAACAAAATGGGGAAAAGAAAGAGCACAATTAACATCTTTGGGATGCAAAAACTCATATTTGTATGTATGTCAGTACAGAAAATGTATACACAGATAACAGAAAGATTGCAACTAGGAACTGATGTACATAACTAGTGATGGTTTAAATACCATCTTTTAACTTCTTTAATCTGCTTAAAAACCCCTGTGGCTCAATCAGTATAAACCCTTCAGACTGTAAGCACAGTGATACTGGTACCTGTGAACCTAATACCTGTGTGGCTTAATTTCATGCCTACAAGATAATAAACTGTTAAAAAGCCTATTTGTATTAGTGTAAATGCTTGGGGAAATGTACTGCATTTACCCTGCTGCCACAGTTAAAATTTCTCATACAGATAAAGCCAAAATGGGAATCTTGCCCATTCACCATTTCTCTCCCTTCCCTTCCACATCCCTTCAATCCCATTTGTGTCAGCCTTTTGTTCTCTCTAGAAATGCCCAGTAATCATGTTTGTGGGGCACCTTGGAATCCATGTTCAGATCTCTTACTAAGGGACAGTTCTGTCTCCCTGCAGAGCCGCATGAGGATGGATGAGTCCTCCCAACCTCTCTGCAATGGCAAGAAGTGGCAAGGGGAGAATGGCACATCTCTGAGTAGCAACAGGACTCCTTTCCCTTCCAGCTCAGCTTCTCCTGTTTGCTTGCTTAAAGACCATGAATAAGACTGAATTTTATTGGGGAGGGGAAAAAAGGGACTCTAAATTTAAGCAAAGAGAAGAACAGGTGCTTTTGAGAAATTTACTGTGTGGGAAAGAAGAACCAGAGAGGCTGGAACTGCAGGAGGACAGAGAGTACCCTGGAGAATGTGTAATTCTCCATTTAAAAGCCAGACTGCTGGTTGATTCAGACCCCACACTTGTCCCTCCTGGCTATTTAATTTACAAGCTTTTGGGTGCAGAGACTACCTATACTGCTCTAACAGAAAACCTGGGAGGTTTTCACTTGACTCTTTACAGCTGTCTGGAGCATGAAAAGGAAGCTGCACTTTAACAACATTGGTCAAAAAAATAGCAGCTGGACTCAAGGAAAGAGAGATTAAAAGGCTCTGCCTAGGTCATCCTGTTAGACCCTGGTACAAGTGAGGTATCCTACCTGCCATGTCCTGTATCCTGTATATGAAGAGAGTCATGGAGAGACAAAAACAACCTGCTAGAACGACAGAAGTAAATAAACCTATTTCTATGCAGAAGACTCTGCAACCTTTAATGATTTACATTGAATGTGAAAAGCATCTAACTCTTTGGCTGTCTCCCCTTTCTCAAAAATAAATATAAATTCACCCTGAACATACCTTAGGTCTGGGTTTATGGGCAGCCACCTAAAACCAGAACAGAAGCTTTCAGGCCAAATTCATCACTGGAGCAACTCCACTGACTTCAGGTTGTTAAACTGAAGAGGGATTGGGCCTGATGCTTTTAATTGCAGTCACAAACCCAACTGCAGCCTGATGAGCAGAAATTAAGATATTAGTAGAACCATGCAGTCCTCTATCCCAAAGAAAGGCTCTTGCTGTACTTGCTGGGCTCAGTACAGCAAGAGCCTTAGCTGTACTGAGCCCAAGGCCTCATTTGGAGGACTGAGCATCTGCAACAGCCCAGATATCTGTGTTCTTTTTGCACTAGCATCAGGTAGAAAGCACTGCGACAATCAGGATCAGTTCACCATCAAGCGATTTGCTCATTAATTTCATCTATAAATCATGTTCCTGCTTTTAAAATGGCAAGGACAATAAAACACACAGTAAAAGCTATGAAAGACACGCAGATCCATACGGTGAGGGAAAATGTTTGCAAAGACAACATTCTAGGTGTAAAAGAAAGATGATTTCCAAAACTCTGTAGAGGACATGTTACAGTCTCCTAGGGAGGGTAGTCAAGAAGGGATTATCAGTATAGCCATGCAAACTTCATGAGCTCAGGGACTCTAGAAGAGGTTGGCAAAATGCATTAAAGGACCACCTAAATCTCATCACTGAACTATAATCACTTGTGGGGAAAAAATCAGCAACTTACTTTCTAGTGGCATGCAGCAATTAAAATATCTCATTAAGTACCCTGCACTTCAGTATGTGCTGAACTCCTAGCACATGCTTAAATCCTTATCTGCTCGGGAATAGTAAAGTCCATGACTAATGAAATAAAAATATAATTCACAAACGTTCAGTCCTTCTTTGGAAGACTGGAGTTAAACATGCAGCTCTTTTGCTAGTCTTTCAATATTTAAATGCAAAAGAAACCGAAAACATTACCACTGAAGAATGATAAGAATAGATGTATTTTTTGTCTCCATGTTAGGATTTACAAAAGCTTTATAGTCGTGAAAAATGGAGCTAAGCCTGATGAACAAAATAACAAAATTCTTATTATAATTTACAGGAACACATACACATAAACATGTATCTATCTGTGTATCTGTAATACACAGTGCCTGGTATATAAAAATTTTATTGCCAAATTGAATACCAAATAATAAGTTAAGCTGACAGAAACATAAAGATCAGCATGAGATGGCACCCAAAGGAAGGCAGAATTTCCAGCAGGAAATTGTTCGCTACCCCATCGTGATTTGGGAGGAATTTGTAGGATATATGGCAATGCTGGAACACTTTGAAAGTGTGGCTACATGTATCCTCAGGAGATCTGGGTCCTGATAAGGAATGTGGTCTTTCTATTTTCAGGGCCTACATCCAAGTTGAACTCAGTTGCAAGTGCTGAGCCCTGGGACATTTCTTTCACTTTCTAAGAACTCAGCAGAGGAGAAAATAGGTTTCTTGGTGGTTGGGGAGACAGAAGAGAGACCGACAGGCTGGTCTAGGCACGCAGCTGTAGTGCTGCATTGTAGTATGAGGACAAGAGAAAAGGAGTGTAAGGTAAGATGCAGCTGTGATGAGGAGAAGGGTTGCAGAAGGCTTCCTCTGTGCAGGTCCAGGGGGGCTTTGCTTGGCAGAGCACCCTTCAGCCTTAGGGCCAGGACTGCCCTCCCCAGGGTGCACATGGATGTGGTGCAGCACCTGCCCTCAGAGTGCAGGACAAGAGGAATTGCAGGCACTCAGCTGAGACCTGGATGTCTGGGGATACAAGGGGTTGGAAGCTATAGTGGGAGACAGTTTGGAGAACATCCCCACAGCATTTGAATGGTTTGGCTGATACAGTGGAGCTGTACGGTGGTTTACTGGGCTCAAAGTTCATGGGAGATGCCAGCTGACTGGGTGATCACTTCCCCAATGTCATTCATTTTTAGGTCCTCTGGAGTGCATCTCCTGTCAGAGGCACCCCTCTTCCCCTAGCAGCCATGCAGCCTGGGGCAGCCCTTGGCAGTCCCTGCCAGTGGTGCTTCTTGCCAGCTGGCAGGAACAGCTGATGGGCAGAGGCAGCCGGAGATGCAATCAGAGACAGGTGACACCACCACACACAAGGGATACCTTTCCCAGTGTCCCCTGTGGCCAGAAGGGGAGGGAAGATGCTGGCTGGTTGGAGCTGCCCAGCAGCCAGAGGAAACCCTGCAGACAGCAGTGTGCAAAAGACTGCAGGCATAAGCTCCATTTCATAGATGAAAGAGACAGAATAAATCTGATTATGGACAAATTACTAATCGGCCTCACTTGAAAAGACAGTCCTGGAATCTCTACAGGTGTAGAGAAAGCCATGCTTTAGACTGTGTCCAAACTCAGGTTAATCTGGTTCTTCCATGGACAGAAATGTTCCATCATAAACTTTGTCTGGAAATGGAGTCGTGTCAGCCACACTCTTTTCATGGGTCCCACAAAACTCAGAAGGTAACCTGATGGTTTTGCTCAAGGACTTTCATTGCTACTGTTCATTCCTGTTGAGTTTCCTACTGACGCCTGCAAAGGTACCTGCACTACAGTGCACCTCTCTCTCCAAAGGAAAATACACACCTCTGTATGAAAAAGAACCCCAATATAAAGCTTCTCCTGTGTCAAAAGGGGAGAATCAAGTTAGATGAGCCTCATGTTAGTCCATCCTGGACGAGATGCTGAAATCAACCATGGAACTTGTACTGCCTCTCCATGTAAGTTTTGGTGTCTCCTTTACTCAGCTGAAAGCACTCACGGGGAAGAAACAGCACTTTATTCAAGGGCACAGGGAGAGAACCTATGAGAAGGGAGTGGTAATTGTCACCATGAGCAACACAAGGCCCAGGTGCTCTATGCCTAGAACATAAGCTGTTAAAAATGGGCTTTTCTTTCATCCCAGAGGCCAGGAATTTAAAAAATTGTAGAAAACATCTCCTTGTGCTTGTGCTGCCACCTCTGCTTGCAACAGACAGCTCGGGCTGTGAAGACACGGTGCTGAGGTGAGTGTGTGTGTGTGTGTGTGTGCGGGTGTGCGGGTGCGTGTATGTGCACGCCTCTCAGTGCGATTCCTCCTTCCTTGCCAAAACATCTCCTGCTGTTTATTTATTTATTTCTCTCTGATAACGGAGGGGATCGCGTTTCCGGAAGAGTGCCAGCAGATGATATGAACCCAGGACTGATACTGCCAGCAAACCCATGCCAGCCCTTTCTGCCGGAAAAATTTCATTTTTTCCAGAAGGAAGCCATGAGTGTGAAGCAGAATCCAAATCCGATTTCTCGGCATTTTTTGTTATCGCTCAGCAGCCCACCAGGTGGGGCAATGGAGGGAGCGCACTCAGCTGCAACTCAGTGCCTTAATCCAATTTACAGCTTCTCTTGGAGAGATAATTACAGCCCTGAAACCAGTTAGCACTGTACAAAGAGGCTCTCGAACCAAAGCCCCGATCCTGTCTTTCAAATATTCACCTAGAGTGTCAGGGATGCTCTGGAGAGGGAGGGGGGCACTTGAGCAAAGCCACTATGTATGGAGAAGTGTGTACACAACGCCCCTTCCCGGACACGTGTGCCTCACTTGTACACTCACACAGGTTCCCAAAGACCCACAGGGAGTGACAGTGTGGGACTGCCAGCCCCTGATTCTCCAGCTCTGGAAACATGGGCAGAAGGAAGCTGCAAAGCCTAATCTTCCAAGAACTACTGGCAGATCGAGGCAGCAAGATGACGGGAAACCTGAAGTGTGGCAGGGGCATAGAGAAAATGACAAACCCTTCCCCTAGTCATGGACACAGCACCTCTCCCATTAAGGTCACTCCTGCAGCCACGCTGAGGAAGCCAAACTTGTTCAATTTTCCCAAGCGATTAGTGATTTAATACTTGGTTTAATACAAAGATGCAATGTCTCTTTGCAAAGACACCATAGGCTGCAGCATCTCTCAAGCTGAGCAGGCCACCCCTGCAGGTGCTGACTTCCTTGCAGCTCACAGCAGCTGGGCCTGAATTTTGAACAACCTGTTAGCCCTCTGCTTAGCCCTCGTGCAGCTACTCAGACACATCTCTAAGCTGCAGGGCTGCAGAGGTATTCATAAGCAGCTATGAGAAGGAGGCTTGGGTGCTATGTAGCAGAGCAAAAGACATACAAAAGGTATACAAGGTCTTTTATGATCCACGCAGATCTCCAAAACCCATCCTTTTCAGCACCAGAGCCCATTCCCATTGCAAGACACAGTGGCTCTGTTGTCACCATCACATCATTGCCTTGAGAAAGAAGACATTTGATAACCCAAATAGTGGTAAAGTCTGTGCAGCAGATACCTTTAAGATTTCATGTCATATTACCACAGTGGGGTATGGGGAAGGGGACATGCAGACAGGTGACACTTGGTGATGGACACATTGGATTCAACATGTAAATCATCAAGAAGGAAGCCCAGGATTTCAGTGGGTTTCCTTAAGTCACATTAAGTAACTTGTGAACTGAAAATTAACCTCCTCTCACTTAATGATTTTGATCTTCATCACTCAAGTATGATTCTGGAAGATCTTTCTTGCAGATAATTTTCACTCTGACTGGCACAGCCAAAAGAGGAATCCAGCCTTTGGGATTTTGGTATTAAAAACGAATAGAAGAGACAAAAGTGTAGATTCTTGCTGGTAGGACCAATTTGAGATCAAAATACATGTAAATAATCCACTGGATATGTAGCCCCCTCCCTGATGCCTTGGTTCATAGCAGAGGCCAAGTTCTTACCACAAGCTGACCAGTTGAAAGTTCTGTTCTGGAAACTCCTCCTTTCGATGTGGGTCTGGAAAATTTCCCAGGAAAGAATTAGCCAATATAGCTGAGACTGCATTTGCTGCAGAGTACCAGCTCAGAGGCCGAAGTGGACTTTCCTTCCTTGCCTCGTGCAGAACTGAAGGAGTCAGGCTGGCTCCCTGGCAGAACATCCTCTTCCAACAGGCCAGAAAGGCCACAGCAAGTCTGCAGTGACAGAGCTTTCTCTGGTAAAAAAACAACCTTTTTGTTGTTGTTGTTCAAGCTTTCTGTCATAAACAGAGTGTGCTTGGTTGGGATCCAGGTTCAAGCCCTCACTCTTCTACTCCTTTCCTCTGTGTCCTTGGCCAACTCTCTCCACTGAGCATCAGCATTTGACAGAAGGCACTGTCTCTCTCTGGGTGTGCCTGGGCTGGCAGGCACACTCAGAACTGAGCTCTGAAGCATGGCAGTATGCAGGAGAGGTCGGAATTGGCTGGATTCAAGAGGCATGGCTTATTTGTTCATGCGTAGCCCGGGAAGAATGTGCCCAGACACAGAAAGCTGGCACAGGCTGAACCTCTCTCCTTGCAGATCTCTGGTTGGGCTCTTCTTCCGGGCAGACATGCCCCCATATGGGCTTGTATCTGAATGGACTAACTACAGATGTAACTTTGACTGGAACCTCCCAGCTCTAGCAGTCAAACACAGAGAAGATTTTCTCTAGCAGGAAAGTCTTTAGGCTGCAAAGCATTTGCAGAAAAACCTTTTGCTTGTAACACAAGCCCACTGTAGGCCTCAAAATGAACATCTGCCTTGTGTCAGATACTCACACACCAGACATAGCATGCCCAGCTTTCCTGTTAGGTACTCATTCTGGCAGTAGTTGCAATGTGAGGACCATAGACATATTCCATGAGAACAGCTGTTTTGATTTTCTGGCACTGTATTAGGATCTAACCCTTCCCTGCCCATTTTGCATAATATTGTCCAGTAATATGAAATACAGAAGTCCTGCTTTGAACCATGATGTTCCTCCTTTGATTCAGGTATTCTCAATCAATGCTCAAGCTGTGGTGCTTGGCTTTTCCACTGATTGCTCCCGTGGCATTTCTGACCTGCTAGGAATGTGGCAAAAGGGCAGCTGGAGCTTTCCTTCCTAGTAAACCTAGGGCAAAGTGTGGTTCATCTGACACATTGCCTACCTCTCACAGGGATGACACCCTTTGTGCATGTGTTATCCAATTGTTTTTCATAGTCCAGCAGCATCAGAATCAGTCATTCTCCAAGAGTATAACAGGACTATCTCCCACAGTTGATTTGCTTGTGTAGCTATGGGAAAACACATGGAAATCCCTGTATTTAGGAAGTTATTTCATCTGCCTCTCTAACACAGACATTCTATCATGGGATACAACTGCCCCATCAGCAAGCCATCATATGGTTCCTTGGGAGGTCTGCAGAGAAATGAAGTATATTGGTCTCAGCAGCAAACTAAGTTGAAATCTATGGATCCCTTCACTTTCATCCATCAGGCATCTGGGACATTCCACTTAACTCTGAGCAGTGGAGAGTCTCAGACACTCAAAATCCCTGTGCTGATTGTGCCAGAGCTAGAGACATACCTGTAGGAAATCAAAGCACTGGACCAATGCTGACCCAAAGTGGAAAGCAAGGCATTAACACTCTGCTTCTGAACTCCCCACAGGCTCCATAATGGATGTCTGCACCCACTTCGTCACAACACTATCACTGCACCCCAAACTAGGCTGTATTGGGAAAGCCCAAGAGACCTCCCAGTCCTACATCACAACTCATTGGGGAGAACTCCGATCAGTAATACCTTCTCCTCTGGAAGACAGACCATGGACTCTCCATCCATATATTTTCCGATAGGCAAAATCCACAGCCTATCTATAAAATCCATAGCCATTTTAGCAGTGCTGGTAAAATCATTAGCATAAAATATGCTTGGGCTTGGGGGTGTTTATTGTTTGGTTTGTTTTTTACATTGTTGACTGGTCCTCTAATCACTGAAACACTTAGAGAGTAAGAGGGGCAGGACATCTGTTAGGTGAAGAAGCATGTATACGGTCACAACTGATCAGGAGGCTGGCTTTAATCGTGACATTTTACAAATAACTGTATATATTAAAGAGTGTCCTACACTAAAAAAAAATCTAGACCTTGCTTATCTCAGGACTTCATGGTTAGGCCTGCAGATTTCTGTCAAAATTGTATGCCTGGATCCGTGTAGGCAAATTCAAAGTTCTCTGCTGGAACTGCCTGCACTGCCATTAAAAAGCACCGGAACACAGAACTAAAGATTATTGAAAAAGAACAGATGGGAATAAAAACAGCCATCACTGGTCAACCTGGAGAGAGTGCTGAACAGCTCCAATTTGCAACATCATCTTGAAAGCTCTGGTTTATGCAACCTCAGACTGAGTTCCTAATTTTTTAGGGAAACCTCACCTTTTGTTTCTGTTTTAGCTTTGTCTGGACTCAAGAAAGCAGCTGCATATATTCACAGAAGAAAAGCTAGGTGCTTATCTGGAGTAAATAGCTGAGGATTCCCTGCTCCCAGCAGCCAAGTAAGAGCTGGGAGGGAGAGAGGGAGAGCATGACCCTCTCTCACACTTCTTTGGGTTGATATAAATGACAGCCTAAAGGCTGATAGGAATTTTCCCCCTCTCTCATTGTAGTTGGAATTGGTAATATTCCATGGAGGCTGATGAAGCTGAGTAAGAGCACTGCAGCCAGAGCAGCTGCCAAGCAGCCATCAGGCAAGACTATGTCAAGACACAGGGACCTGGGCTAGGACCCAGGAGGTCCCTATGGGTCCTGACCCCTTCCACCAGGTCCAGGCCTCTTTCTGTCTCTCGGGCAGCAGCAGAGCCCCCCAGGCCTGTTGCCACCGCCGAGCTGTGTGGCTGAAGGGGATGGCACATTGAAGCAATTTGCCAGGCTGCATGACAATTACTGACACAGATGCTCCTGTGTCAATATGGGCTCTTCTCTCCGTTCTGGTTACAGCAATGGGTGTGCCTGGCGGGGACTCCTCATGGCACAGGCCAGTAGGATTATGGGGCTGGGAAGGGGCCATGACTGCCTGGGCTTGCGAGAGCAGAAGCAGACTCAGAGGCTGTCCCCGCTCGCTCCCCTCTTCCAGTCTTTTTATCAGGCTCTTCAGCTGCCTGCCATCCCCACACTCTTCCCTCTGTCCCCTGCTACCCACATACTGCAGCTTTCTCTCACAACATCCCTCCCTTGCTGCCTGTTTGGAGAACAGGGATGAGAGAAAGGGGCAGTGTCCAATTAATTTCTGTCAAAGGCTCTTCATCCTTCATGCCCCCTCCTCCTTTCAGTTTCCTCTTGTCTCACCCTGCCTCAATTGTTCCCCTTGTAACTGGGATACCAGACATTGCACAGGTGTCAATAAATTACATGCTTCTCAGAAGAGAGGTGAGATGGGACAGATTTTAGGAGGGACAGGACAGGCATAACAAATTACAGACAAATCCCTTCACCCTCTGAGCAGCTCTGAGAGCCATCTTCTCCTGCCAGCTTTTCAACCGGCATCAAAGTCTAAGTGTTTTTGCCTGCCAAAGGCTGAAATGCAGCAAAACCACTCACAATCAATATTAAAATATCACCAAACTCCATCCAAACAGAAAAATGTCATCAAGGTGACATAAAGACCTCACCCAAACACTGTAAACGAAACACACTGCCATCCCCATGTCCTCCTGAATGGATGGTTCCAAGACCCCTGGGGATGTGGTGCATCTCGTGATCAGGTCTGTATGAACAAAAGGGTCCTTCCCTTGGCTGCAGCTTCAGCACCAGGTGGACAGACAAACAGTCCGGGGCCATTTGCTGCCCAGAGCTGCCTGACCTTGCCTCTGCAGAGAGGCCCAGAGGGGCTGTGTTCAGGAGTGCCAAGCCTATGCCTCAAAGCTGCACGCTCGCCAGTGCCTGTCCCAGGTTCAGACATGGCAGTCAATGCTGAAGGCTGAGACACAAAGCACTTTGCCAGACTTCTTCCAGTGCATCTTGAGGTGATTTGAGAGATCGCTGCTTTCAGCTGCTCTTCTTTGTTTGCTACTCCCTGTCTCATGGAGCACGTCCCACTATCCCCAGGCTGGAGCAGCTGAGGCCCAGCCACGTGTGCCCTCTGCCAGCTCAGCAATGGCAGCTGGGTCTCCAGGAGAGGGGCAGCTGACCTGGAGAGCCAGGTGAAGGTCATGTGTGTGACAGACCCACCAAAACAGTGTCTGCTAGCACATACTATGTAACACCATGCCTTCCCCTCCAGAGAAGGCTGCCGCTGGCTTAACTCTAGGACAAAACCACCTCAGGATGTATCCTTAGTGTCTTCTGCCATTTGAGGAGACCAGTAAAGGAGACTGCTGCTCCTGCCAATGCTGCACAAAACCGAACAGGCCTCCCTCAGCCCCAAACCAGCTTCCTCCCTACCCTCCTCTGATGTAAAAAAAAAAAAAAAGTACTGCTCCTTTAAATGTGGTGCATGTTAAAAAAAAAAAATTGACAAGCTCCCTCACTCTCAAAAGAGTGAGAAATTTTCATTGATTGATTTCTTCATGGCTTCTTAAACAGATAATTAATTCACCGTGAACCTGCGGACACACCGTCGTGAGTCGTTAATATTGTAAATTCACATATACTTCAATAATCGCCTGACCCCCCCGTCACCCCGAAAAACAGATAGCTATGCAGCAAGGAGGAGGGGAACAGGGGGGGAATCGATTTTCGAAGACATGAAGGGATCACCCAGCAAAGGGAAGCTATTGATTCTCTTTTATAAGACACCGCTATAATATTTATTCTTTTGTAAACAGAATTAACCCAGCATCATGGGTCATTCCTATCGAACAACTTTCCTCACATGTGCACAGCAATGCTGATTGTATCAGATGAGGTAGAAACATCCAAACTGTACCACCCACCCTGGCTCGCACCTCAGCATCTGCTCAGCTCCCGCCTGCCGGCCCTGCCGCCATGGCGCAAACCCAGCTGGCGCAGGGCTGGCCGCAGCCGGGCTCGGCTGCACAGGTACGGGCAGCCCGGGCAGCAGCCACCAAGCCCTGCTGGCACCGAGTGGTCCTGGGCTGCCAGCACTCCTGGTGCATGGCTGAGCTGTGACTCACACCTACCCACGGCCGCTGATGGAGGAAAGGACAGGGGGAATCGTGAAGGGGAACTTCTCTTCATCCTCTAATCCTCTCCCACTCTGGAGAGGTTTCTATCCTGCAGACTCTCCACGGTCACCCAGAAACCCATCCAGCAGCCTATGGGGCAGCAACTGGTGAGAGGACTCTATCACATCCAAGCTGCTCTCTGCCCACCCAGACACAGGAATGATACAGGGTATCATACTCCAGAGCCCTGAGGCTGGGTGGCCCCTTGCATGGGGACAACACAGGGACAAGGAGCAACACTGCTCCCACTAATACTGAGGGAACAACTGCATTTCATCCAAATGAAAGGTTACTCCTGAAGGAGTAAGAGCCTAAATGGCAAAAGTGACAAGCAAAAGGCAAAGGGAAGCTTCTGTAACAAGCATCCCAAGGAAGAGCCAAAAAGTTGTGACCCAGTCAGGGAAGGATCTGTAAATCTTGCCTGGAGCTGTTTTCCTTCCCTGAGTTCATCTGCATAAACAGCGAATCACTGTTCCCCATAAGAGACTACTCATACACATTCAAGTCTCTTGAAGATGCATCTTTGTGGGACATAAAAACGTGTTCTGTGTAGATAAAGATGCAAATCTTTGCCTTGGGTACAAACATGCCTGAGGTCTAGAAAAGTCTGGAGGCTGTAACTGTGAAAATCCTGGCTGCCCATCAAGTCCTGAATTGCCATCTTGCACCACCATGCAGTCCAAAGCAAAGACAGAAACCGTAACAACACAGGGCTTCCTTCTGCCCCACAAACGTGAAACAACATGTTTTCCGGCAACGTCCTCCCAAGAACTTCTGGCACGAGAAGTATGATTTCGATTTCACAAAAAAACAAAATCACGTCTCGGCCACGTTTCATGGGCTAACCCCAGATGTACCGATGCCAGAGCCCGCGGGCCGAGGTGCCTGGGGGTTTCCCGGAGGAAGCCCGAGCCGCGGGCCAGCGGGGCTGTGGCCGCCTGGTCCGGGACGGGACGGCCCCGTGGTGGCCGAGACGTGATTTTGTTTTTTTGTGAAATCGAAATCATACTT
>JAHLSL010000018.1:18411437-18436262 GCA_025920805.1 Petroica traversi | reverse complement strand
ATAATACTATCATAGGTAGTATGATAGGATAACTGCAAGGACGTCTCTCTAAAGATAAGGAAATAAAAATGAAGCATAATAAAATCAAGGGAGAAACTCCCTGGCAGTGAAACCTACCAGGAATCTTCATTATTTAAAGCTCTAAGAAAATTGCACTGAGGAAAAGGGCTGTAGGGGTGCCAGAAGAGCCTGAGCAGATATTGTGGTACAACACAGAGCTTGGGGAATCACAGTTTTATTCTTGGTCCTGATACCAGTTTGTAGTACAGCCTCACCATATTAAATTCAGCACATGTTCATATAATGCTCCCATCCCTCCAACTACCAACATACAGGAGTCAATTGCCAAATTTAGCACAGCCAGTCAGGCTTTCAGTTAGAGGTAACCTGAGCATCATGATTTCTGGGCTCAGGAGAATGTTAATTCCACAAAGTCTTCTCAAAATTGAGGCAGGCTCACGATTCATGTGAATGCTGCTATGGAAGTAGTCAGCTTCCCTCCAGAGCTGCAAGAGTTCCTGGCAGTCACAGCATATATAAAAAGGATCCACAAGAATTAAGCAACTACATTTTGTGGGGCGAATGGCTCATCCCAGCTTGGGCTACTCAGGAACTGGTGAGTCAGGCTGTGCTCTGGCTATGCACTCCAAGGCACAACATATCTGTGATGGTCTGATGGAGTCGGGCTCAGAATTACAGGTGACTGAGAATGATTTCAGTGATAACAAAAGGCATGATTAGGTCTTCCTCAAATTTTGTTGTTGCAGGAATTTGTGGCATGGACTCACTAAGCATTTTCACAGTGGGTATCTGATTTTTTTTCTTATAAGACAGTAGAGGGAAGTGAACAAATTAAGCCGAAAGGGACATTTTTCCCTTAGGTTTTGGGTTGAGTTAAGTTTTGGGGAGAAAGAATGAAAAAAAAAAAGTAATTTCTGACAACTTCTTTTATCCCTCCTCAGCAAGAAAAAAAATATTCCTTACCAGTCTGTCACAGGCCCCAGGGAGGTGAACTGCATGATCTAATTGGGCATTATCTCAGTCTTCTCAAATTTCTCTCTTGTCACACAGTCTGCTTTTTGACCTATGCCAAGAGAAACAACGTTGGCATCCATCCTTTTTGGCTTTGACAGAGCCTTTTTCTGCTCAGCTCTCTTCCACAAATTCTTTCTAGTTATGCCATCTCATCTATTCACTTTGCACTTGCACATTTAACACCGTAATTACAACACAGAAGATTAGAAATCAGACTCACCGTTTCCCACCTAGGTCTGTTTTCTTTTTGTTCTTTGTACTCCCTTCAGTAGGACCAATGAAACCCACTTGTTCACTTTTTTTTTGCTTAATGTTCAGATTCCGTTTTTATTCTTTCTTATTGAAGCTAGCCATCTGCAAAGAACTACTTTACTCAAGAACTTGGTCTCTGCTCACCGGTTGACTGCCATCAGGTGATAATTCCTCCCCATCTGTTGTTTGAAATTATTTTCTAAATCATTTCTGTGAATGATTCCAACTATCTTGGTCAGCTTTGACTGGATGGAGTGGTTACACACTCCATTTCTTTCCTCATGAGTCTTCAGTCCCTTTTAAGGTCAGATCTTGGGTGACAATCCTAGAATTTTCAGAACAAAACAATTTTCTATTAGATCCCACTAAATTCTACTTACAAGTGCCTTGTTCCGCAAATACTCTGACTAGCAAACCTGTCTACTTGAAGACAATCAGAAAACACACACCTAAGAGAGAAATCCCAAAGAAATTTAAGTTTTTTGTTGGACAGTACACTAACTGAAAATGCGTTCTGTGTGAAGATTTACTTCATTATAGGCTGAGATCAGCAGTGCTGTTGAAAATGCAGACCTGGTCCTTTGACACCACACAGAATGCTGAGAGCTTTGGACTCAATCCAGCAAAATATTTAAGCACACGAGCAGCTTAAGAATTTAAGTGCGTGGTTAAATATCTAGCTAGATCAGGGCCAAAACATTTGGCATCTCATAGGATTGCTCCATAAAAATGTTCTTTATTTTAAAAAAGGTCATGTTTCATCAAAAATATATTAGGAATTACCAACTTCCTTTTTAGATGCAATTTAACATGGTTATCTAACATAATATCATGCCTTTAACCCTATTCTCTGGAGACAGTTATTTAGAGGAAGGATTCTTCTTATATCCCATCACTCAGCTACAACACAACGCTAATTTCTTGCCAAGGTGTCACCTGGGAATCCCCCCTTGCAGTTGTGACTAGTTTCAGCACATTCCAGCAAAGAAGGAAAGGTGGTCTGAAGGGCACAAATATGCAAAGACTCATCATTTACAAGGGGTAAGTTCCCAAACAGTGTTTGCAGCAGGACATCAAGGGACTGGCCCAGATGTGGAGGTCAGATACAAGTGTATGAGCCAGACTTGCTCTCTCTTTGTCAAGCAATTACTTGCACTGTGGTTAGCACAAACTGTGAGATAGTGATCAGAGTCCTCTGTGCTACCAACCTGCATGAACGCGGAGTTACTGTCCCACAGACCTTCTGTCCAAATAACCACAGCAAGAACTGGGAGAGGAAACTGCGCTTTGCCAACAGACGGAGCAAAAAGCTTCCCCTTCTCTCTTTCCAGATGCAGTTACAGGGGCTAGTACCGGAGAAGGCTACAGGACATCAGCAAGATCTCTTCCTTTGTGCTTAAAATACCCCCTCACAAGTTTAACGGAGCTGACACATTGTCCTCTGCCCACTACCACCTTCACCAGTCCATCCCTGTACCCAAGCACTGGGGACACTGGAAGCCCATGGGGGCAGGGAGTTGCACCAGTATCTCCCAGAAGTGATAGGTCAAGAGGAAGTCAAGTCAAGCTGGATGGCCCTTTACTGATCCTCCCTCTCAGGGCCATAAATAGCTCTATCCTCTGTGACCCTCAGCCTCCCGCAGCCCTTCCCCACCTCTGCCCCCTCCCCAGCACAGGCTGCTCCTTGCCCTCTGCAGATCATTGTCTCCCTGTTAATTGCTCTGTCTAGGAGGAACAGGTCAGCAGCTTCAGGTGAGAGCCAGAGAGAGCTGTTAATAAGTAAATGATAAAAAAGAAAGTTACAGAATGAACTTGTTTCTTTCCAGGGCCTTGCAGTTTGGCAACCATCACTGTCCTGTTGCAAAAGGGCTCTTTTTATCTCTGCTTGACCCAAAACTCTGACAGTAACGCTTAGCACAAACATGTGACTCGCAGCTCCAAAAGGAGTGTGTGTTTGTGTGTATGCACGGGTCTTGCCAGTTTAGAGGCTGCCCTGATGGCCCCACTGTATATCCCTGTCTATGTTACTAAACAAAACAAAGCGGGAAACAATATGCCCTCAGATCATTCCTACTGTTTAACTCCAGGCTCCCTGGCTGGGGCATGATTTTGTCTCCCAGGCAGTGTGTGGCGACAGCCTGTGACACCAGCCAGCCCCACCAGACAGCACAGACAAAACTCCCAGCACCATCCAGCATACCTTACACCCCTGGACACTGCTACTTGCCACACCTCAGGGCTCCACCATGCTCTAATGCTCCTGAGATGCAGTGTGGCACTTTCCTGTGATGCCCTCTCTCAGCATGAGCCATGCAGTGCCACAGAGGAGCCATGGTGCTGCAGAACCAGCAGTCCCAGCCATTGCTGCTGTCTTTAAGTGTTACAAAACACGCAGAACTCACAGGAAATCCCTCAAAACCAAGTACAGCATAAGAGGTGAAGCATTTGGAGTGCACACAAGCCACCAGCTCCATCCCAGAGGAGACATTGCAGGAAGAAACTTCTGATGTTAGGAGACCTGAGAATAGTCTTGTTCCCAGCCAAAGGGCCTAAATTTCTTCTGGAAACAGAACCCTGGGCTTGTGCCATCTGGCTTATTGGATGTGCTGTGGCTCCTGCCCCTGTCCATGGCATAGTCATGCCTGCTGCTGCCCCTTCCCAGGAGGAGGTGCTGTAGGGTGGAGGCCATACTCCTCCACTCTCCACCTTTGTGAGCCTAACCCTGTGGGGTCTCATATTCCTTTGAAATCTGAGTTGTGTTGATGGATATATTTGCTGGGTGCCTCCCGTCTCTCCTGGGCTCAGGCTGCCCTGTCTGGAGGTTCTGTGAGGGAGAGGGGTCTGGAGTTTAAGAGCGTTATTGTTACCGGAGGAAGGAATTTTTGGTCCTATAAATCAGAGGCAGGCAGGAGTAGGGCCAGCATACTTGGGCTGTGTGAACAAACTTCATTTCCTGGGAGACTGGCCTTCAATCACCCTCTGTCATACTCCACTGATCAGAGGTGGACATGAGAGGAGTTCATTAAGGTGGAAGAAAAATAATATAATAGGTCCTCCCCATGCATGCACTATTCCCGACCCCTGGGGGTGGCAAGACATCCCTTCCTTGTGCTAAGATCCAAAACACATACACACACAGAGCCACTCACCCTGAATATGCTGGTATTCCTCTGCCTAAGCAAATTTCCTTCTAAAAATGGACACCTCGAACACAGACCGAGGTGGTTTTTTTTTTTTTTTCTGGCTACTTTTCAGATGAACTCAGTTCCACTGTCTGTTGACTCGCTTTGTAATTCTTGGCTGCACTCTGTCGGAGAAGAATCAGGTCCAGCACTTGAGGCAAAAGGAATCGACAATTTTCTGAGCAAAACAGAGCACTCAAAGCTCTCCTTGTTGATTTTGTTTCCTGGCTTTCTGAATGGATCTTTTTTTTCTTCCTTAGGAGATTATCTCTTCTGTTTCTCCTTACCATCCTTCAGCACTACTGGTTTTGACTGGAATTAGGAAAAGGGGCAAGAATGTTAAGTAGGGGAAAATTAGAAAAATAAATACATTTAATAAAAAGAGAAAATATTTTGAATTGAAGATATGGAAAACCTCAAACAGGAAAATTGCTTACATAAAGATTTTTAAGAACAAATTGTGAGCCAGCCTGCTGGGAACACAGAAGAGAGCTCTAGTAAGGCCCAAAAGACTGAGCTGGTGTCTAGCATGAACTGGTGCAATGGTGATACCACATGGAATAAAGACTTCTGAGCTTGGCTGCATTGGTGCCAGCCATTTACATGCTTGTCACAGAAAGCATAACTGAAAGAAAGACATAATTTATTGCTTTGACCACTTCAAAAACTCTTTTCTTAGCAGTTCTTATGTTTATAAGATACAAATACAAACCAGAGCTTGGGCCACAGTACTCAGAAAACTGATACAAAATAAAAAATGTTAATTTGGAGGTGCTGCACAAGTCCAGCTTTTGGCTGGTGGACAGCTGGTGCTTTCACCTCCTGTGTGACAGAGGCACACATGCTTTAGGGAGCTCCTTGCAAGCAGTTTTTAATTGATGTCTAGTTATGTTGCTTGACTCAGCTCCTGGAGAAATTTGTGGTTTTGATCCAGGCAGACAAGGGATCCCAGGCACTCCCATCCTTGGTTCCAGAGTCTTGAAGCTCTGTCTGTGATGTCTAGAAGGACCAAATCCATCCAGCAGGAAATGAGGAGGAGTTCCTGTGAACTCATCCTGGGGACAGAAGACTCTGGAGCAAAAGAGTTCCCTGTGGAGCAGGAGCCTCTGCCCACAAGCATGACTTCACATGGCACTGCCTCACATTCCCCACTTCAGCACAGTTCTGCTGGTGACATTTGTGCACATCCCAGCAGAGGTGGCCAACTGCAGCAGGAGCACTCCTTCAGTCTTTACCCCTTAGGGAAAGCCCAGAGATCTGCATCTTCTGGGGGAAAAGCAGAAGGTTGGTGAGCTTACAGGGGCTGAGGGATACACTGATTCAGTGCATCCTCTGAGAAGTTCATACCAAGAAAATTCTTCTTCCTTATGATCTCCCATGGTCTCCAAGGAAGGTAGCAAGGTACGTCCACAAGCAGGTGAGCAATCGTAAGCAGTTGCAGACTGCTCCTGGTATGAAAGGAAGCTTTTACATTGGTAGGTATAAAATGAGTCATTCCTGGTTAATATCCAGAGGTTGAAACTGGATGGTGAGGCAAAACAGGTAGCATTTAATCATCCCAGAATATTCTCTGAAGATTTCTTGTAGGGACAGTTGCTGCATAGAACTGTCTGGTACTAACATCTCCTCCAGAGAGAGAGTTCAGACATTTTAGGGGCACTTGATGGATAGTCACTGAAGGATTTTGCAGGCCTCCCAGATGAAAGAGGTTGTTGGAAAACAGGACTGTGGGGTGACTTTCCCACCCTGGTTGTTCATCACCAGAAAGGCTGTTTGCAAACCTGCCTTTTTATTTACTGCATGAAATCTTTCTGAATGGACTTTTTACACTAATATCTAAAAGGACAGTTGCACAGTTGTAAATGGATATATGCCTCTGTTGGCTCTGTTGAAGCTATTCAGCATATCTGCATTTGTTGTGAAGTGTCAGAAAACCAGGATATGTTGACTCTAAGCTCTTCTGGACTGAAAAGCAACAGGGATGGAACAACTGAGCTAAAAATCTAAGGCCATCAGTGCAGCAGAGAGAACAACATGCAATATTGATAATGCACTGCCTGGGGTCAAGGGACTGTGGCTGGATATATGCAAGAGTACTGTCAGAACAAAGTATATGACAGAGGTGTACCCTATACCCAAACACAGCTCTATGCCCCAGCCCACTCCCACTACATCAGAGCTCTCTTTGGGTCATTAGTGCTTGTTTTAATTTATTTCGCCAATTTTATCGCTGGAAACACACAGTGATTTACAACCTTTCCTGAGTGCACAGATTAATAAGTCTTCTTCTCACTTCCCCGAGAGACAATTAGCACATAGCCATGATGGGAAATGACTGTGAGGAACACACAGGCAATATGCTGTGAGAGCTAGAGATTAGGCTGAATTCTGCTTATACACAAGGTCACTTGAAAGCCACTACCCATGCTTTCCTCACCTGGAGAGAAAAAACACCCCCTTCACTGAGCAGAACACACAACAAAATGGACTGAACCACCTCTGGGGCACATCTGGTCACAGGGTGCAGTTTGAATACAGAGTCCTCTGGAAAGCTGGCATCTATTGTCCGGGAGGAGGCAGAGACCCCAGCCTCCTGCCTGTTATGCCACTGATTTTGTGTGTGCTCTCAAAGCCTTTTCTCTCTGCCTTTCTGGAGTTGACCCTGCTTTAGGTGGAGGTGAGTCCAGACACTTCCCAGGGTCTCTTCCAATCTGAGCTGTTTTGTGACTGTAACACACTGCTCTTAACAGGACCCCAAGTTGTAACTCAGCCTGGGAGAGAGTTACAGCAACTGTCCCTAAGGCTACAAACTTGACTTCCAGCTTCAGAAGGCTTTACTATTAGATGAAACATAACCAACAAATTGAAAAAAGCCAGCCAAAATAATGTGATAATCCTCCTCTTTTCTTTCAGGTTTGTTGCTTTTTTTCCCGAGCCATGACTCTCTCACTTCCAGGCAGCTCCTTCCCTGCAAGTGCTCTTACAGACTTGGATTTTAAAACAAGAACCAAGAATTCAAACTCACTTTTTCAAAATCAAAGGGGAGAGAGATGGCAAAAATATGCTGATAATTTTGTCACAGTTTTTTTTTAGCTTACTGAAACTTCTTTCCTCTGGTTCAGGTAAGTCAATAATACTTTTATTCTTCAAAACAGAAAAAGATCCAGATTTTGAGAGTGAATATTTGAGAAAATGTTATCAAAAATTATAGCAAACTTGCAGTCCTTTATATCTCTATGGGTAATTTTAAGCAGTCCTTTCCACATATGTTCTGATGAAAATTACTATGGTAAACCCCATTTTAAAAGCAGGAAAACAGAGTCAGATACTGATAAAATCAAATACGGTATTTCTGGCTCCCTGGGGAATCTTCTTTTTTACTGCAGGGTCTCCCATAATTAGCTACACAGTGTGCTCTGATCAACTTGTGTAGCTGCGGCTGTAAAGGTGCTGTTAATAACCCAACACTTCCACTGCTCTGCTGACCCACACTTGTCACCTCACTAAAGGAGTCCTGTAGGAAGCTGACAGACCTTTCAGTCGCCCTGAGGCACCATGTGGATGGTGCAGAGCTGTGAACACAGGAGTCACCAGAGGTGACAGAGGAGTGTGCCCATCACTTCCCTCAGCAAAGCCCTTGGCTGCATCTGCCTGCTCTCATGCTTTCTTCCTGAGCAGCTCAGTCTTGGTTCTCTCCTGAAACCCCATCTCTGAGCACCTCAGACTAAACCAGGAAGGTTTGGGAGTGACTTCTGTGGCATTCCAGCAACTCCTTGGGAGTCTGCTGATCTCTGTCTCCTTTTCTTTTCCTATGCCCTGGTGCACGTGGCCATTGCCCCCCAGCACTGTGTGTTCACTGCCTTCCCAGGAGCTGAGGCTCACAGTCCTGTGGGGCATGTCCCCACAGCAATTGTATGACCTCTTGAATAGCACTGCTGTGATTGTGCTCCCCATTCAGGTTCCAGTCACAACAGTGTTCTGCAGATTATCCATGGCTTCCATGGAGCTCACTGCCATGGCTGGGCCCACATGGAGGTCTGTAGGGACAGTTTCTAAAACAGTGTTTAAAGCATCACCAAGGAGTTCAATTTCTCTTTTCTCAGGCAGAGCCTGTTCTCTCCTGGGAGTGTCTCATCTCTTTGCTCAGGCTGCCCAGGGTTGCTCCCAGCCTTGGTCTCCACAGATCCCAACCCAGAGCAGCAGTGAGGCTGAGGCAGCAGCAGGACTGCAGTGTGTTTCTGCAGAAGATGATGGGTCAGAGAGGCCAAGGGGAGCGACTTTTAGGGTGTAACAGTGCTGACTGTGTTGCCTTTCCCTCCTCTCTAAACCCAGCCCCGCTGATAGACATTAGTGGGTGGGAGGCTGGCTCACTCCAGAGAGCCTTTGACATAAAGGGAGTTTTCACCCCACCTCTTCATCAATCAAAACTTAAACTTATTTGTGCTTATACGCTACTTCTTAAGTAGAGAAAATAAAAACTGGGTTTAGGAGAGTGCAAATATTTAACAATAAAAAAACCACATTAATTTACCCTTTTTCATTTCTACAGAAGGATCCTTAATGGAGTCACATGACTCTTATTCTAAGTGATAAACCACAGGTCATAAAGCACCACTTTATCACTCTGCACAAGCAGTATAAATAACAGCTATTACCCAACCTCACTCCATCTGATAAGCTCAGAGATTTTCTAATATACATTTCTGATTTTTTTAAATAATATTCATGATCATTTCCTCTTGAGCGTTATGAGTCTCTGGCTATGTGGCCCTTGAAACCAGGGCCTGCAAGCCCTTGTACCATCTCCCTGATTTATGGCCATGTTGGTTGGGACTGACGCCCTAATGAAATCTGTGACACTGCATTAATGGGGCTGTTTGTTACCACCAGAGTTCAGCAGCTGGCTGTAGTCTCAGCGCTGTGCTCAGGACGGTACAGGCAGAGTCTATAAAACCCACCCAGTGGGCAGCAAACCCACCCTGCCGCACACACCGTGGCACCAGGGGCTGCCCGGCGAGGTGGGAAACCTCGAGGGTGCAGGCAGAGGGTCACGGCTCTGCCCTCCTGCCGCGGCTGCAGGAGCACACGGGGTGTGTGACAAGCTCGGGGTGTCCCCGGGCCCACGGCTGCGCACACAGACACGCAGCTCTCGAGCGTGTAATTAACACCCAGCCCTGGTGCAGAGGCGCGGAGTTGCACCGGCCACAGCGCCGTGCGCCATCAGCTCACCCACGGGCTGCATCCCACACATCCCTGTGCCTGCAGCAGCCCCACAGCCTCGGTGTGACTTGCGGGCAAAGAAACACTGCCAGCACCTCTCCACCATCCTGCCCAGGCCTGCCTTCCCTTTGGCTCCAGAGCAAAGCCACAGACCACATGAAACACCGCCTGCGATGTGTGTGTGCTTCCACAGCGTTTGCCAGCGTGATCTACTTCCATCGACTGAGACATCCAAGTCAAATAGCAACCCAGTTCTCATCAACGCTGATGGCAGTTTGGGGGATGATTCATGTGCTCAGCTCAGAAAAACTGAGCCAGCATATATGCAACAAAGATCTTGTGTATCCCCTGCACAATAAAGCATACCTGCAAGACAGTTATTTTAATACCAATATGCCCTATATAGAGATACATTATAGTGAACTCAATCTTGGACCCACCACGGCAAGCAGAGAGAACTCCAGCTTTCTGTAAGCAGGGAGTGTTGGTACCTCTCCTTAGGCTAAGTAATCACCCTGAAGTTTTTACCACAGGTACATGCTTGAGTATCTAGACCTAATATAGACTGACTGAAGTGGTTGCTTTTTGTTGCAATCAGCTACCATCAGCGTGTGCTTTCTCTTGAGTTTTATTTGCTCCTGTTCATCTTCGTTTCATTTTTCCTTTTTTAAAATAGGAAACAAATGCAAATATTTATGTTCATGCAATGCAGACTCCTATGCAACATGAAATAAAAATTCCAAAAGTGAATATTTAGCCTCAATTCTGTCCTGGAGTAAAACTCTGTCATCTGCTATAACCGTATATTACCTATCAAATAATTCAGCACAGCACACACTTTCCTCCACCTTAGCTATTTACAAGGAAGTCTTAGTTCCTTTATGTTTTATTTTACAATTTCAAATGCAGGACTATTCATTCAACTGAAAGACTTCTTCAGAAACATTTTTATGTGAAAAGTGGCAATAATATGGAATATACTGTTGTGTCTTTAAAATACAATGCCTTTTCTCAGGATTGCTTTTTTAGTATTTTTAATAGTCAAAATGGCTTAACAAGAAATCAGGGGTTTGACCAATTTACATCTTCTGGAATTATTAAATAATTATAAATAATAAAGCATTGAGCTTAAAAATGACAATTTAAAATCAGTAATATTGATATGGCTGAGTTTCATTTATCCTGGAAAGGAAACAGCTTTGACAAGATCATATTTTTTAATAAAATGAGTGTGATATTTTTCTATCAGATCTCTTTAATTCCAGTATCATAAAAATGTGGTATATCTTTATTGATAGACTTTAGCTGGTGCATTCTCTACAGCATATATATGTTAATGATTTTCTCAGCACTGACATACAATATGTTTAACCAGACAATTTTTCCTTTCACTCAGAGTTACTTCTCTGAGCAGTAATTTAGTGGGCAGTTCTCAAATGACAACTCTGAGAAATACACAACACACCATGTCTTGTTAAAAGTGTATTTTAATGATGCCTTACTTGACCATGTTTCTTTTTTGTAGAATTGTAAATAATTCCTACTCTTCTTGTGATCTGTAGCTGGAGAGACACAAGACTGGAGGAGACCAGCTATGCAGTCAAGTTAGTGCATTTGCAATCACTTTGCAGCAGGTGTTTAGTCCAAAAGAAACCACAATTCCCTCCCTTTGCCACAAATCTCAGAAAACTCTAACTTGCTTGTGCTAAAAAGACACGCACACAGAAAAAAAAAACCAAAAGCCAACAAACAAAACCAAACCCAAAACCAAAAATCAAACCCCTTGAAAAAAGTAATAACACATCACAGGAAAACAGCAGAAGATACCTGGAGCCAGAGCATCACCCACTGCTGGGAGCCGCATGGGCAAGGGAGTGTGGTACATGAATAGGCACAGCTGATCTCAGCACATTGCAAATGTAACTCTAGTCAGGCAGTAGATGTGCTCTCTTTAATGATATTACTGAACAGATTACATAAATGAGTGAGAATTTATGTACAGAATTTGCATGTGTTTGCAACTGATCTGAAACTTATAAATACATTTCTGTATTTACACGCACAAGTAAATTAATATTGATTTCCAACCAGCAGGCACCACCAAAATGGCATTCAAGTGCATGTTTCCAGGTGCAAAGTATTTAGCTGGAGAGCAAAGCAAGCAAGTTTGCAATGAGAACAGTGAAAATGTGGATGCAGTTCTGGAAAGAATGACTTGCACTGTTTGTGTTGCAGTGGTGCTGGAGGTTGCAGACACCTGGGGATCTTCTGGGCAGAGCACTCTGCAATCCTACTGCAAACGAGCTTCTCTCTAGTATGTGAGACAAGTGCCTCATCTTAGCAACACAGGTCTAATTCCCAAGTGGGTGCTCATTCCTGCCCAGAGAGCTTTATCGGGTGTGCAGCTCAACTCAAGGGGTAGGCCATTAAAGATTTAAAAGCCATTGACATGAGCTAGCTCAGGGACATTGTGGCTATTGCATGTACCAAGTCTGCTCCTGCATTGCTTCATTTTCAAACCCCTGCACAGATGCCATCTGCACACCCTCAGCACCCCTGAGCCCCAGCTTCTTACTCTCAAGCTCTAACATATCCATGCTTTCTCCAAAGAGGAGTTTTTCCCTGACTACCACATTCTGGAGCCTGAATCCACTCCTTCCCTCACCTTCCTACACAGCCTCCTACCTTTCCTGGAGCAGGGCCACTACCCTGGGCAGACATGCTGGCTCCCAAGGCACCATTCCTCACTGTCCTCCTGCTGTGTGCCCAGTCCAAAGTGAGACTTTTGGGGCAGGGCTGTAAAGGGCATGGAGAAGAGTAGCTGTTGAGGCTGCATGACTCAAGTCTCACTTTTCATCAGAAAAGCCAATTACTTTACCAAGAATTGGGTTTTTAGCCAAGGCATTACATCTCCCTGGATTTGCTTTTGTTTTTTCCTTCTCCTTCCCCTGAAATTCCTCCTTATGTTTGGTGCATTTTTCTTAGGTATGCTTTGTTGTTTTTGGGTTATTTTGTTGCTATTGTTGCTTGCAGCCACCAGAGAGTTCCCCTTCCTCTGGTTAATGGCTCATTAACTAGCTCTCTCCATGAAGGAGTAGGGCCTGGGAAGTGCTGAATTCTGGAAAATCCTTACCAGCAAGGAACCATTTGCCAGCAACAAAATCCTGTTTTCAGGGCGGGCCCTGTGTCATGGGGCAGCAAGGGGAGACAGTCCGTGGATGGGAGGGACAGGGACAGAGCCCACAGCAGTGTGGGGCACAGACATTGTTGCTGTTTCTTAAAAAAGACACTGGCTCTTGGGAAGAGGGGGGAGAGGAGACAGGAACTGGATTGTTAGAGGATTCAATGAGCTGTGCCAAATGTATTCGAAAGGTGCTTAAGACAGCCAGAGCTGCTCACCAAACATACACTGCTGTGAGCAGCACAGCAGTGCCCAGGGGCTGCAGAGAGGCAGCCCAGCTCCCCCGCCCCTCGCACAGCACACCCGAGAAATGGGCACCATCCCCTCTGCCTGCCCACACCACGGCATGGCCGAGGTGTCAGAGCTTCCACCCATGCTCACCTGGACTTCTGACTACTCCAGAAGAGGTACCCACCTCAAACCATTCCCCTCCCTCACATCCACATCTTTCCAGGTAGAAAAAGACTTGCAACTTTAGGTTGTCCCAATCAAGCAACCCAATGGCCAGGCCAGAGAGGAGGTACAGGATTTTCCATAGATATAAAAAAAGAGAATTCAAAGCAAGTCTTGGGATAGACAGGACAAGTGAAACCTGTTTTCAGATAGCTTTGCATCCTGATTTCTTTGTCCTCACTCTATCACCACTACAATAACCACAGAGAACAAATTCTCCTCCAGTGCCTCCCGTTGCCTCAGAAGGACCCTCACCTTGCATGCTGTCACCAGCTCCAGGCCATGTGCTCTTAGGTCACTGGGCATTGAGGGGTGCTTGGCCAGCAGAGATGGAGTAGTCCTGGTGCTGGCACCAATGTGAACCTTTCTTCTGCATCCTGCCATTAATTTAAACACGTTTTGTAGGCACAGAGTAGTTTAGTGCTCTCTGTCCGTGTGTCAAGTATGGCTGACATTGACAGGTAGGTTAAACATTATGGAGAGGATGGGGACAAATGACAGACAGTGCAATTGCCTCTGCTGGGTTACCTGAGCTTAAACTTAAAAAAGGTGATAGTTTCATTTCATCAGTGTCAAAAAGTACCCTCACCTGCAGCTGCAGAACAAAGCACAGCTCAGGCTTATGAACATAAGCAATCAGTTTGTCACACTTTAATCAGGTAGCTCCCATCAGCAAAACTGCAGAAATCACTTTTCTTGGGGGTCTCGTGGCTCAGCTTCACTGCAAAGATGGATTTTCTTCACCCACAAGGACTGGCACCACCAGGCCTTCTGAAAAACCCTGGGGCAGTCAAAATTGAACCCACTCCCTTGCTCAGCTTGCCAAGCAAGGTCCACAGGCACAGCAGAGATGTGCAGATCTGGATGTCACATGGGGCTGTGGCACTGCTTTTGACCTAGTCCTGTGGCCATAGTCCCAGCAAGGCCATTCGCCTTGTTACAGGGCCTTTTTGGGCTGTGCAGTACCAGCTCACCTACAGATTACCACCCCTGATAAAAATAACAGTTTCTCTCCTTGTGTTTTTCATACACCTGCAAATACATCACAAATGAAGTTGTGATGATTACCCCCAAGTTAGAGGCAGGGAAACTGAGGTACTGCATGATGCATGACCCAGCGTCTCCCAACAGAGTGGCAGCAGGGTCCAAAGAGACACCCAAGTTCCCTAAATTGGATTACCACGTGGGCAGTATTCACTGTGTGATGCCCACACTGGTCTCAGGGGAAGCTTTGTAATACCAGCTTTACACCCAGGGTGGTCTAGGACTTGAGGGTGGCAGGGCAGAAAGGAGACATTCCCTGACAAGCTTTTGCCTCAGAGAAAGACTTGAAAAAAGTTCAGCTCAAAGTCCTACTGAAAAGGACGCCTGCAGGGCCACCCGCACCGCTCTCTAGTTGCTCCCAAGCAGTGAATTCATCTGGCTGAAGATCTGGGGAAAGTGAAAAAAAAGTACATATGAGGAGACAGAAGCTAGCCCTGTCGACCACTCACACTGTTTGACATTAAAAAGTGCTGACAGCAGAGAGGGAGGAAAGGAATGGACCAAGGGACACTTTCATCTCATGACAGTCTCCTGCCAGCCCCAGCCACTGCGTCTCCCTCTCGCCCCCCCTTCTGGCCCCTTGCTTTCCTAAGCATTTTATTAAACAGGGTCACAGCCCGCATTACAGTCCCTCCCACGGCCCTGGCAAAATGAAAACACTCGCCCGTCCCCATGACCCCCACCCTCCCAGATCTCCGTCTCCTTCACTGATTCCCCCCGCTCCAGAGCTGAGATCTCCACCCCACTGCAACCTTGGCGTTTCATAGCCAAACATCAAGGCTAAGAGCTCCAGGGAGGAGGAAGGTCTCCCCCATTTTTTTTCCCCTCTTACATTAATTATTGCATTTAGTTGAAAGAAAAGTCCAAAAATGGGGCTTTCCCTTGCCAATTTATGAGCCTAGCGGAGTAATTTATGGCTTGATACAACTTTATTTTGTTCCTTCTTTACACACACACACACACAGATAAACACACACACACACACACACGTACATTTAAGGAGACACTGAGCTGAATTTATCACATTAAGTACCTGCCTGCTAAAAGGACAAGCCTGGACATAATTTACAAGGCAGGGTAGGGAGGGGTTCACATGTGGGGGGAAAACATTTAGAAGAGTTAATGTTTGAAAGTTGGTCTTTGAAGGCAGGAGGCTCCTCTAGACAGAAAAAGAAAACCTAACTAATTAAAACTGATGTATCAGTTTCAGAAGAAGAATGTGCTGGGAATGAAACTGTGCATGGGCAAAAACAACAGTCAGCCGGGTTAGCCCTGACAGTGTCGATACCCCCAGGGAGAAGGTCCCGATTTCAGCATCAGACCAACAGGGGCAGCAGCCAAAGCCCCCTGCCGAAGTGGCTGGTCTGATGCAGGACACAACTTAGGGGCAGAAGCAAATGTGGGTCATCAGTAGGGTTTGAATCATGGCCATGGCATGCCAGCAATGTGACCCACTGCGCTCTGCTTGGAGGAGGAGGGAGGGGACCCTGGGCCACAGAAGTGCCGCCGGTTGTTTCAGTAGCGATCAAGAACTGTGGATGGCCAAAGGAGAGGACTTGCCTGCCCCAGAATGCCGCCCAACAGCACAGGCAACAAAGAGGAAAGAGGGCACAGAGGGGTAAGTGACTGGTCCAAGGCCAGTGCAGAACCACAGTTGTGGCCAGCCTTCACACTTCCCCAGTCAGCCCTTCAGCCTCACTGTGTCCTGCCCAGTGAGTTCAAGCAGGAACACCCTGGCTTCATCTCTGCATTTTCCTGTGTACCTTCCTCAAGTGTCCCTTTCCCACTTAGAGATACCCGCGGGGCTCTCCTAGCACCTTCCCCAGTTCTCCAAACCTCTGTAATGATTTCTAGGGGGGGTGTCCCTCCAGGCACTATCCAGGAAATGTGAAATCTGAGTAATTAAGTGGGCTGAGATGAGAAACACTTGCAAAGCATCTCAACTGATGTTGAATTCTCTTCTGTGCACATGAACTTCCCTAACTTCACAACACATCTCTATCTTCCGTATAGGGATTTGAGCCATAGAACACATCCAGTGAGTTGGACCTGGGTCACAATGCAATTAAATCTGTCAGCCAAGTGCCAGGTGAGCCCCCTGCAGCCAGACAGTTCTTCTACTCCAGGAACCTGTACCTGAAGTGGCTGGGCACCGACTTTAACCCCCCTTCCACTGCCTTTGTCCTGCACACATTATTTCCTCTGAGTCATAGAATTCTATTGCTTTTACAAGCCTCAAATCATTTAAATTATTAGGAGAAGAGGTAAGTATGGATATGGAGAAAGGAGGCAAAAAAAAAAAAAAAGGGATCATAAAAGTGATTTCAGAAATACCCCTTTCCCAAATGCAGATTCTTTCCAAAATCTGCCTTGATGAGGACTGGCCAAGCTGTGAGTGTCCATTTAAAGTGCTGGGTCTGTGCATCAGGCAGAGACACACCAGACAATAAACAGCCCCTGCTTGTCAGTCCACACAGCAAATTTCTGGAGCCCACCAGAAAAAAACCCTGAAGGTGATTTGTATGTAAACACAGAACACTCACTCCCTTTGGTAGGGAAGGTGTTCTTTGTCTTACAGCTTTCCCTGTAGACATCAGCTTGTTTACAAATCTTACAGCAAGCCACAGCCGTGGCATTAAACAGGTGAAGAGAATAACGCTTTTTTCTTATTGATCTAGGGTTGCTTTCATTTGTAAGCAAAAGGGCAGCTGTCAATAGACTGCATGATCTAAGGCACCAATCCAGAGAAATTTTAAGCACGTGAGCACCAGGGAGCAAGGATGGGATTCAGGGTTGTTGAACTGGGGCCAGCAGCCTAAACCAGGCTTTATTTCATGTTGCATCATAATTCTATTGTGTGAATGAGAGGGATGCATTAATAAATGGGAGGATGGAAGGGGAAGAAGAAGAAAACATGTCTATTTCTTGTCCAGTAATGTTAGCAATATATTTATAAAACCAAAACAAGACTAATCTTCGCTTCTCTGTGCCTCTCAGGGAGCCCTGCCTATGTTGTCTGTTTTGTTTAGATTGTGCACTCTTCATGACAGAGATTATCTGTATTTTGTGTCTTGTAAAGCACTGGGCACTTTTATATAATAGTAATCATCTATAAAATGCACAAATAAAAATATCAGAGCAAGCAAATGATGTTGCAGAATTGTTTCTGCCTAAAAATAGCGGCAAAATTCCAGTTAAAAATACCCACATCTACCTTGATAATAAAATGTATGTGCGTGACTGTGCACACACATGCAGCTATATAGGTGCATACAGCAGGGAAAAAGAGCCAAGGAAGGCATAAGTTCATCAAGTCTGTAAGTATGTGGCACCTCAGCATCATGCAAGCTACCCTGGGCACAATCAAAGCCTTCTGATGCTCCGAGGGACTCAGTGGAAGTGTGCAGGATATTAAGAGTGACAAGCCATCAGGACTGCACTGTCAGACCAGTAGAGAAGGAAAACTGAAGCAGGGTGTCTGTTTGAATTGTCATTATCCCTGTTAAGGAAACAGCATCGGGGAAAGCAAAGTGGTGGCAGGAAGAAAGGAAGTTGGGACATCTGGGGACTAATCCCCCATCCCCCAGGAATTCTGCACTCATTCAGGACCTGGAACCAACTGACTTCTGCATCACTCCTGGTCCTGCCTTTGTGGGGGGACTCTCCCAGGGTGCTCAGGGTGGAAGAGCAAGGGGCAGATGCATCTCTGTGCCCAGGGAAGGGTGTCAGGGCAGTGGGAGGAACTCTACGGTGCAGTGGGAGTGTGCAGCACTGGGCAACACCAGGGATGGAGGGGAGGAAGGGAGGGTGGGGAGGGGAAGGCCTATAATCCCCTTGGTAAATCCATGCCTGAACTATAAAAGGATAATCCATGTGCAACCCTGGCCCCACTTATAGGATTTAGCTCTTAGTGTAGAATACTAATATTTGGCTGTTTGTTTACCCCTGTGAACTAATTTGGCAGATTCTTATGATTCTCACAGGGAGAATTTATTTCGATTTTGATATTACTCAAAGCCTTGGGTCCTGGAGTCATAGGATTATATGCAAAGCTCTGAGCAGACTTTTTTAATCCTTTTTCTTAAGAAATAACTATTTGTTGTGGATGCAGCAAAAAGCTTGAAAGCTGGCCTGCTGTTCCACAACACAATGGCATCAGAAAAGAAGCCACTTGCTAATTCCTTTTTTTTTTTTTTAAGCCAGTTTTGCAACTGTGAAAGGCAAATGGGGATCAAGCCCATGATTTTTGAAGAGTCGGCACGGTCAAGCCAGGCTCTGCCTGTAGATTCACACTGGCTTGGTAGCTTCAGTGTCCACTTGCCTGCTCCTAACCCAGTGGCACTGCCTTGGGAGAGCAGTATCACAGGCAGAAATTAGACCCTTGAGCTAAAAATAATGTGCAGAGTTTGGGGAAGAAGGAAGCACAGGAAGAAAAACAGTATGCGTTAGGATCAGGAATTCAGCCTTCAATTAAAAAGTAACTTTCTAACCTTGGACAATGCAGAGAATGGCTTGAAAATGTGATGCATGTATCCCCTTAACAGAGAAAAACAGTACAAGAATCCCAACTATGTTATTTTTATAATCTTGCTGGTTTTAGGGGGTGCTCTGTGATTTTTGAATAGTTAAAGTTGTTAATACTAGGGGAGAAGTGTTGTTTCATTAAATGCAAAAACCAGCTTTCGTGGTAAAGCGGAAAGAAACGGAAGGAAAACAACAATTTTCTCTAACTATACTTGTGTCTGTTCCTCTCCCAGTCACTGTCCTGAAAGAAATTAAAAGTGGCAAATGTAATCACAGCTAGGAGCAAGACAAAACTGGATATGTGCTGCAGATTTGACTCTCGATTCATGAAAATATTTGTTTTTAATTCTGTGCCCAAGATAATTTCTTCTGAGAAGATTTAAGCACATGCCTGAAGTGGAGTAACTGCAGAGGGAGTCCACCAAATCAGGGCCTTGAGGAGAAAGCTGACAGTAAAACCAAAATTTATTATAAGAAAAAAATTCTCTCCCATAGTAAAAACAGAAGCAATGCCTAAAAAAACCAAACCTTCATAAATCAGGCAAACAAGACAGGCAGATGAGAATCTTATCCGGCAGTGGAAATGAGGCAAAAATAATTCAAATTATTCACACATTTTGAAACTTTGCTGGACTGAGAAGAGGGTGAAATCTTGGTGAATAGATCAGGGACACAAGCAAAATTTGGGCGTAGCAGTTTGAGCCGGTAACACACTAGGTACAGATCCTAAAAGTCCAGCAGCAGAAAGTTTTTAGAGGATGTCTGTGCATCATTGGTAGCTGCCTGATTTTCCTCCTTCTCAGACTGTGCTGTGTGTGGCTGCCTTGCACGACCTCAGCCTCCCGGGCTGCCTCGTTCCCGGAGCCGACCGGAGAACAAACTCGCGTTGGATGCGCTCCCCAGCTCAGCCAGGCTCTGCTGTGTGCACAGAGAGGGAGTGCTCAGGCACTCCACACCCCTCCTGTACATCCCACCAACACCCTGAACATCTCCATGTGGCTAAACACAGGGAATTGTTGTTGTTTTACCCCTCACTCAGATGCTAACAGCCAGTTCCATCTCCGGTGATAGCTGTTAATAATTGGTCTGTAATTGTAGAGATTGAGAAAATATCTTTTAGGTGAGTGGTACTTTCCCAAATTCGTTCCAGAGATAATGTGAAGGGAAACAATGTGTTCATACACATTGAGACAAAGAGAAGGGAAGGTTTGGCTGTCTGATTTTCTCATGCTTTGGGCTCATTTCTGTGTCCTTCACTTTCTGTCTCAGCTTGCATTCTGGTGACAGGATAGAAGAGCCCCAAACATTACCCAAAACTGGGGGGGAAATGCACAACACCAAGGATCTGAAGGGATCCATTTATTTAGTTTATTAAAAGGATCAAGAGGTGACTTTCTTCCCGTATATAAATTTTTTCCTAGAGAAGAAATACCAGGTACTAAAAAACTCTTTAATCTGCCAGAGAAAGCTGTAATAAGAGCCAGTGGATAAATGCTGAAGCCAGACAAGTTCAATTAAAAATAAAGTACTGGACCTTTTAAAATTTTGTTTCACTTTGTCCAAGGAAGTCAGGGTGATTAACCATCAGAGCAGCTGTTACGGGAAGCACTGGAGTTTCCCTTTCTCAACATCTTCGGCTCAAGACTCGTATTCTTTCGGGAAGAAAGTTATTGTGTTCAATAAAGGGGTAGCAGGGGGACAATCTCTGGTCTGTGTTATGCAGGCAATCCAGTCAAATCATCGGAAAATGTTTTGTGAGCTTCAACTGAATAAACAACTTAGCACCCCTCAGCTTATTTTTAAGCAAGAGGTTCCTTTTTTTAAAAATTAGGAAAGGGAGAATAAAAATCCTCAACAATTGAGTAAGTGTTCTTACTACAGAAAGGGGAAAAAAAAAAGCTGTAAAAAATTTGTAGAAGCAGAGGGATCTGGAGCAAAAAGGATGCCAGGATTCGGGGCAGAGCAAAGCAGCAGGCTCACTGCTGGTCGGGGCTGGTGGGGTTCTCCCCCAGCACCACGAGCCTTTGGGGAAGGCGCTGCTCAGGCTCCATGGAGAATCCTGCCTTGCTGATTTCCAGCTGAGCAGCTTTCCACACTCAATGGCCGTCCCTGCTGCTTTCATGCAGGGATGTACTCTAGCTCGGAAGAGAGCGGTTCTGTTTAGATAGCCCCCAATCCTAGCTTTACCTCATCCCTTCCAGCAGAGTCACTGTAATTAAGATTTGTTAAGGTTTGGAAGAAATCTCATTAATCAGATAAGATCTGAACTTTATTTTCTTTTTAAAGACCCAATTTGATCTCTCTTGCTTGTGGTAATTGCTCTCCTCTTCTGACATGGAAATTCATTTTCCAGGCACATAAAACACAATAGATTTCCATTGTCAACAGCAGCAACCCCAGGAGACTTGAAAATATTCCTCCAAAGGCTAAAAAGAGTATTGGGAGCAAATCCAGGCACAGGCAGGGAGAGGGAGCATTAGACAGGGTGCTAACAGAGAGAAATGGGGGGGAAGAAAGGCCCAAAAAGGAGGAGGGATACACCAGGGGCAGGAGGGGCAGCAGGACCTCCACTGTGGCCCTGAGTAAGTCAGGTTGAGCTGGCAGGTCCTCCCAAGGGACCCTGCACAGAGAGGAGAAAAGTTGTTGCCACTCCTGGTCCCTGACCTGGGCTGCTAAAAGCATCTTTCTCCTGAGTTTATCAGAAACCAGTACTTCAAAGAGCGATCAGAAAAGCCTCCTGGACGGCTGACATTTCGCATGAGGCAGCACCAGGATAAATGACACAGTGTGAAATATACTACACCACATCAAATCCTATCCATCAGCAGGATTCCTGGTTTCTAAATGTCAGGTATAGAACAGGAACTCCTTCAGGAACCCTGAATCAGAGGTGGATTCCTTCCCTGCCACCTACTCCCAAGCTCGCCAACTTCTCTTGGCCTCCACCATGCTTTGGTGGGTTCTGCTTTCCCTTCCAGGCCAAGCCCAGGCTGCCAGGCTCTGCTGCCAGGCCGGGGGATGTGCAGAGATAAGGCAAACACCCAGACAGGGCTGGGTGTACGTGTAGCACCTCTCACCTGAGAAAGTGCTCAGGAGAGACAGGATGGGGGCACATGGCAGCCCCCTGCCAAATCCTTCAGCCTGGGCACAGCATGTCAGCCCAGTGTGTGGCCATCAAACCTGGCACCACCATCTTCCCCCTGCCACCCCTCTGTCACTCTGGTTCCCCCAGCCCATGCCCTGCTGCTGGCATCACCCCATCCCTGAGTTGGACCTGGACCAGGAGGGGCTGAGCTCTAGCTGCACTGTGAGGCTACAAGCAGCCCTCCCTTGTCCTGAACTGTCACAGGGAAAATAAAGCTGAGCCACAGTTTTCCAGCACTTTCAGGGGGCCACACAATCCTGCAGCAGCTGCACTCCCTGTCACAGCTCAGCCTGGCCACCTTCTGGAGATGCTGAAACCTCGGTGGAGCAGACAGACAGAAATCACTACCAGGCACATTGTGGGCTCCCAGAAATGGGCAATCCCGGGCAGCTGGCCCACAAGGCTTGCTGTGGGTGACTGGGGTGGCCAAAGCAGGGAGGGCCCCTGCCCTACCCGGCATGTGGAAGCAGAGACTGGGCATGGTGAGTGCATGGAGAGGTACTAATAGAGACCTAGGGCGAGAGTCCCAGCCCTGCCTGCCTCTCTCATTCTCTGCAGAGAGAATCTGCAAACATATTAATCTCATCTCACACACAAACCTTCCATCCTGATCCCAGAATCCATATATTAGGAGATTTACATAAATTACCAGCTATCAATAGGGCACATGAGGTGCAGGGGCTGAGAGCCAGCACCCTTGCCAAGAATACAGTACAAGAGGATTGGAAAGAAGGGAAAGGGAGGGGGCTGCAGAGAAGGGCTGGGAGCACAGACCTGGTGAGCAGAGGTCTGGGATGGCAGTGTCTGGCTGTGCTCTCTGCATCTCTGAGTCACTCACTGCAGCCGCTGAATGGCTTGGCTGCAGTGGAAGCTACATAACTAGCAGGGGAAAAAGTATGAGCTCCTCAGAGCGCTGCTTTGCATTTGCTGCCTAGATCAGAGCTTGCCTTAGCCACTGGCATGCATCCCCAAATCTCAGGAGCATTGGGGAACCAGAGCTGCATGGCTCTGCTGGGGAATTTAACAGATCCTTGACTCCTCATTTCCAGCTGAGGGGCTTTGCCTCTCTGCTGAGATAGGTGGAAGGTGTAAGTTCAGCCACTGACCACACCACCTGGCCAGAGTCAGGATGCTCTCCACCTTAGGTGCAGTGAAACAGCATTCAGGTTTCTCTGAACCATGAGAAATATAGGTCATGCTTGGAGAGCATTGTGAGAGCCATGTACAGAGCCCTGGCATGCAGATGCAGAGAAAAGCTAAATCAGATTCCCTACCAATGAGTTTCCTGGGACAGACCTCTGCAAAGGAGTGATGGCCAAGCATAGGGCAGACCCAGAAATGCTCCAACAGGCAATAGGGCAAGGACTCAGCCATATGATGCCAGTTTTCTAGATTAATCCCCTTGGCATCTGCCTGGGGCACAGCCACATTCCCATGACCCAAAGTTTCACAGCCTGGGCAAGCCCTGGGGCGAGGCCTGGTCCCAAGAGGGGACGGAGATGGGTCCTTCTTTCTCTAGGCAGACAGTGTCCCTGACCTCTTCCGCAGCACCGTTGAGCCTCCCAGGCAGCAGTCCCGGACCCCCCGCCTATGAAGAGCCCCCAGTCAGAGTCCCTTTTGTCACCAGCCCGCGGCCAGCTCGGGCTGAGCCCGCTTCTCCCGCAGTGTTCTGCTGCCCTCGTGGGTCCGGAGCGCTCACTGCAGCCCCGCACCCGCACCCGCACCCGCACCGGCCCTGCAGAGCCTCGCACGGGTTGTTCCCTTCCCTGCCGGGAGGAAGAGCCAGGCGGAAAAGGCAGGCAGCTCCCCGGCTTGGGTCTGGACCGAGAGAGGTGGGGCGGGGAGCACTGAGAGGGGTCCCAGGAGCCGTCCGAACCCTGCTGGTGGGGTAAAAAAGGGTGCAGAACAAGAACCCCCGGCACGAGAAACAGCGATCACAGGAGTTAGAGCATCACCTCTTCGGAAGCGGCATCACGTGTCACCTGTCCCTCCACCTGTCCTGTGGACAGGCAGGCGTCACAGCTGACCCAGTGTGTCCACAGGCTGCTGGGGCTGCTCCATAGCTGCGAGTACAGAGGTACTGCAAGCTTCTTCCAAGCTGAGGTGAGGTGCACCTCAGTGTAATTTCTAGTGCAGAGAAAGATAGAAAAGTAGCCAGCAGTGCAAAGAAACAAAGCAATACAAGCCATAGAAAACAGGCCTGGACTTGATTTACCTGTTAGAGAATCATATTAAACAGGGGAGGATTTTTCTTTTGTTTTATGATAGAGGAAGAGGGGTGGGGGTGAGGTAAGGAAAATGGGAGTCATCAAAATTAGAGTTCACATATAAAAGATCTCCTGGCAATGTGACTAGAGTACACACAGACCTCAGCAGGTTTGGTTTGTGTTGCTATATGACAACATATGTGGCACAATGAAAATATGACTTGCACCATATGCTTGTACTTGTACAGCATCTAGCACAACAGACATCATCCTTCCTAATGCCAGTGTACAGGTGTAGGTACCTGCTCTCACGTACATCCCCAGAAGTTCTGTGAATGGTCTAGAAGAGGAATGGTCTAGAAGAAGCAAGTCCAACCCAGGTCTAGCAGATGGGTTCCAAACTGAGGCTGAAACGGGATTCTGCTTCATGCCTGGCGTACCTGACACGAGGGCTCTGTGCCAGGGGAGAAGATTTCGTGGCAAAAAAAATGCTCCTAGGACATCTCAGTTCAGCATTTGGTTTTTGACCCTCCTGGCAGCTCGGGCTGGGCGGGCCCGGAGCATCGGCGCTGCCGCCGGCCC
>JAHLSL010000018.1:18388913-18411037 GCA_025920805.1 Petroica traversi | reverse complement strand
TGGGCATTTGCAGACACATCCAGCATCAGGTACACTTTGTGCAGTGCCTGCAGACACGCGGGCAGTGTTTATCTGGTTGCGCCTGGGGTGCAAGACCAGTACTTGACAGAACATTTCCAGGGCAACATCTAATAAACCAGCAACAGCAATCCAGACTCTTGGATATGGGAGGCAATCCCGGCATCAGCAGGCATCAGCATCAGCTCTGTCCTGCTGGGGAAGGAGCGAGAGAGTCTGACAGCTGTACAGCAGCTGCCAGGGGTGACAGCAATGCCTTGGCCACTGTGCAAGAGAGAGCTTGTCACAGCTGCTCCCAAGGAGCAGAGTCCTCTCTTGCAGACCTGGACAGTCACTTTGGGAAAGGCAGGTTGTCATCGCAGCACCAGAGACTGCAGGTACAGAAAAGGCAGCAGCCAATCTGATGGCAAATTCTCCAGCAAGACGGGCCAGGCCAACCAGCAAGGTCTGGCTGCTGTTCAGCGAGGGCAGCTGCAGCCTAAATAAACCAAAACTCAGCACAGCAGCTGGAGCAGCACCCAGAGGTCAAAGGCAGCTTGAATATTGGGGGCCAGGGGAGTGTGACCCTTTCCATACAAGTTTCAGATGCTGACAGAGAAAGAAAAGAACCTACAGTAAATGTAGAGAAATTTCAGTCAAAAATGGGATTCAGTGATGGGTTTTATATGAAGTGATGGGAGCCTTTCACCTCTGGAGCAAATTCTTCAGAGCAGCAGTAGATTTTCTGTCCCAGTGCCTTCAAACCCTGACAGAAGGCCCTTTGGGAAGGAGGAGTTTAGACAAAAGAAACAAGGAGAATTCCCTCAGTTACCCACCAGCTTATACCAAGTGACTGAACAGCTGCTTTTTGACTTAAAATCACTCCCTGGCTGTGCTTGAGCTGCACAGCTCTTTCAGGTGTGACAGGCAGACCTGCCTCAAGTACCATAGCCACCATGTGGGTGGGGACAGTGGGACAAGTGACTCAGGTGCTTTCATAATCTGTCATAGCAGTAGCCAGCACATGCATTCTATCAACCCTACCATCTCTAGTTTGCTTATTGAGCATCAAACCACCTGCTACAGAAGCAGAGGAGCATTTTTCTGTTCTTGACCTGTGTAAAGGGCACCACCATCATTTGCCTGTCTCAGAGAAGTGTTTGAGTCACAGGAGCAGTGGAGGTGACTGTACCTAGAGAGCAGTCTTCTGGTTCAGCAGCTAATCACAAAGTCTCTCACACAATTGCTCATGGACTTTCTCCCCTCCCAAGGTCATCCAAGAGAAGGCAGATCCATGTGTCATCCTTCAAAGGACCTTCACCAGGGTGACAGCAACTGAACTGTAATCCCTGGGCACAGAAGCAGCTGCCAGTGCAGGTAGGACCTTCAGGACCAGGGGCAGATACCAGTTGTCCACTGGGAACCATAAAGCCCTCTCTCTTTTAGTATTTCTCAGAAGCCCCTCATGCTTTTAAGCAGCTCAGCAAAGGCTTTCCCAACTAACCACACATTTTCCCAGCAATTCCCTGGGGAAACTGGTGTATATTAAGCTCACAAGTGCAGGGTCCTGCCTCAGCCTGTAGTTCATTTGCTCATGCTGAAGGGCAGGTCCATGACTGAGAGCTCGCCTAGAACCCCCTCTGATGCCAGAGACCTCTGTCTAGGCCAAGGCATGCCTCAGGCAAACACACCATAATAAATACTTCCAAGAAAATCCAGCCATCACACATTTACTTCCATCTGCAATTGAATCCCCTCAACCCTGGACCACAGCTTTGTTCCCTCACCCAGAGGCTTCATGCCTGATCTGACCCCAGCTCTAGGGCAGGATGAATGGAATTACTTCTGATGCATCTGAAATCCAGGGAACTCGAAGCAAACACAAATCAGAGTGGGGAACTTTGAGTAGGTCCTGAGGATGAGTTTTTATCTAACACCACGCATGCAAGGTTCACAAGAGGATTTATGGATGGACAGAAAACAGGGCAGAAGGTAGCAGAGGCTGATGATACCAGTGTACCCAGAAATAAAAAGCCGTACTGGTCTTTAGTTCTGCACTTCCCCATGGAAATTGGGCATTACCTCTCCACCCAAAACCCAGCAGACATGACCTCTCTCTCAGCTGGCAGGAGTTAAGAGTTACTGTTCTCAGCAGAAAGCTTAGGTAGGTACATAAAGACTTTGTTCCTCTGGACACCACAGGTACAGGGTCTAGACCTTTGCCTCCAGATCTGTGTGCAGACTGATGACATCCAGCAATGGACAGGGTTTAGTAACCCCTTCTTTTGTCTGAGGGAGGGAGACTCAAACCCCCTGGGTTTAGTGCTGCAGGAACATGGAAATACCCACAGAAAATAGGAAGCTGGCAACAAGCTACAGTCCAGAGGCAGTAAAGCAGAGAGTAAGAACAGACAGGGTGCTAGTTCAAGAAAATGCAGAGCCTTTGGAAAGGACAAATCTTGAGAAGAACGTCACATTTTAAAATGACCACAGCAGAGAGTTTTGTGAGTCTTCTGGACAGTCCTTGGAGGTCTGGCTTCATCTGATTGCTATAAAGACAGAGGAATTCTGTAGGTAAATGTATCTGTATTCAGTAGCGTTAGACAAGCATCATCAGCTTGATTTCCTAGTTGTACGACTTCCCTATGGTACTTATGGATCAGAAAGTGCAAGAATGCTTACAGATGTAAACACCGTGACTGCCTAAACCAGCAGGTGACACAAGACAAGAAATACAAGCTTTCTTTCGAACATACCACATTCAAAGAGATAAAATGAAAAGCAAAAATTTCTTAAACTGATAAAAACATATACTGAAAATAAACTTTGTTAAATAACAATTCATTAAAAGCTTCTCCCACCATTATTTTCACCAATTTTATTCAGAGCTGAATATGCAAGTGAGGCAGGCATGTTGTCTTACCAAAGTCCAGTCCTTGGCAGTCTGCTAGATGAAGCCAAGGACACCTTGCCAGGATCACATGCCTGCCTGTAATTTCACCAAAGCTATACTTTGTTAATGATCCAGGTACTTGTATCTCCATTTCCAGGATCAAATACAAGAAAAAGCATGTTCTTATGGTTTTATATGAACCAGTGTGAAAATTTAAGATCCTATGCAGAGAACTGAAGAGAACTTACTGGTCTACTTGCAGCAGCTTAGGATCCCACTGTGCTCCTTGAATTCAGGGAAAGCAGTCACTTATGGCCAAGAAACACCAATTTTGTTTATTTTTATTTCACTTGGGCAGATCTTACTCACAGGTTAGTTTGAAAAGATTTCTCCCCAGAGAAGATTGGAATCAGCCAGGCTTTGCTGGAGCAAACTGCCAATATCCTTGGTTTTTCCATTTGGTGCCCTCTTTAGTCCTTCAGAAGCTGTTCTCCCATTAACTGCTGTGCAATTTTGTCTCCCAGATCCAGGACCTCAGGGCAGTCAGTAGAGCCACCAAAGCTATATTGCTCCTAGAATTCAAGCTACTTTCCTGTGTCCTTTGGGAAAGGTACAGCCAGGTGACACTGGCGAGGTGATTTCCTCCCCCCATTTACAGGTAACCTTTTTCATGTCAAAAAAGGGGGAGTCAGCGTAAGGAAAGTGAAGAAAAATACCCTTTTCCTACTTCTGTCACTCAGGAAAAAATCATTTTCACATACTGGCATGTTTCCTGTAAGTGGTGGGATCTAAGCGAGGGTTTTGGAGACAGACACCTTGCTCAGGCAGTGTATCCCATGGGTTTAGATGTGGAAGATCCAAGTGCAGTTCCAGCAGATGACAGAGCTCCTTGGCAAGGTGCAAAATAGCTGCCCTGAGGAAGGATTTGGACTGCTGTGTGTTCTGCAGTAGCTGGAAAGGTGCTATCCTGGGCAGCATAAGCAGATGGAGCCCAAAGGTACAGGAGATGAACAAGACCCAGCTCTCCCTTTCTGGGAGGCCAAGGCAGCCACTGACCTGCAGTGCCTCCACAGCTCCCAACCTGAGCCAGGCCTGATCCACCTCGCCCATCAGTTCTGCCTCATTGACCACACACAACTTCTTCCAAATGCTGCTGTAAACAGCAGGCTCTTGGAGGAGGCTGGAAGGTGGCATTGGTAAAAGTTCATGGGCCACCTCCTGGCTCTCTCCTCTCCAAGCACAGCCACATTGCCATGTGGAGGAAACCTTTGGCAGCTGTCTTGTGCTGGGAGACAGGGCTTGTTGAGCTTGGCTGAGTAATCCCAGCCACTCCTGTCACTGCAGCTGCATGCATCCTTGTTCTCCCAACCTAAGGATCGCTGCCTCGCTGAATCACCCCATTAAATTGCTAATATCTTATTGTTCTTTAAGATTTCGAAACTTGCTGCGAAACGTTTACAGATAATTTTTTTTTGCCTGCAGTCACTGTGCCTAATGCCCAGTCATTGAGTGCCATATGTGTTTATATGCACTGCAATTTTCCACTTGATTACATTTTACCACAAACACTTTCATCCACTCCGCAAAGACAGCAGCAACACATCCATAATGTTCAGAGCAGCCCAGACAGACAGAGCTCAGACACAAATGTCTCCACTGGATGGGCACTGCAAAATGCGAGATTCTTAAAACCAACTGACCCAGCCTCCAATTCTGAAGTCTCCAAGGGCACAAACACCTCAGTCACCTAAAAGAATGTGCAAACTTAACTTCATGCTCCAGCTTTCCCATTAAGCACCAGGTGCTGCTTGTAAGTCTGGAACAGCTACACAACATGGACATGTTTGCCAATAACCAAGGATATCTCAGATTTTCCAGGAGACAGGACATGACCCAAACTGCTACAAGGATGATTAACACCTGAATCTGAAAAAAATCCATTGGGACAGCAATGGCGCAGCATGCAGCACAGGCAGGTTCTAAAATTAGATCCTGAACCCCAAAAAGTGGAGGCAAGTTCTCACTCAGCCTTCAACTAACTGGACATAATCCAGCTTGTCCATTTTGGGGGATTTCAGCTCCTTATGGCTACACCTTCCTATTTGGAACTAGGCAAGTCACTTTGCCACCTCAATAGCACAAAGCATCCTGGCCAGAAGGTCAGCCCTACCTGGGGACAGGGGACCCCTTAATTCCACTGTCTCAGGGCCACAGCGGTGCTGGTGCAACCAGGTCACAGTCTTCCACGAGAGGAGAGGGAACATTATATACTCAGCAACACTGGCATCCCCATGTGAGCTCGTTCTTTCCACCAGTTCAGCATGGCACAGAGCACAGAATGCCAGCTCAGCTGCAGCAGGGGGCCAAGCCTCAATACTGTGCTAAGGTGGCAATGCTGCTTTTGCTTCCACAGTCCTTACCCTGCCATGTCCCACCCTCTTCACTGTAGACACTCACTGCAGGGAACTGGCAAATTTCTGCTGTGTAATGATCAACAGCTCCCAATCCATTACCATCCACCTGAGCCTGCACTGCTGACCAGCTCTGCTGACAGACTAGTTTGGTGAGGAAGCTCTTCATTACCCTGGAGACCAAAGAAAGCAGCCTAAAACATCCACAAAGAATTTTACATAGAGAAATAGAATAACCTGATACTTCCCTTACATCCTGGGTTATCTTGGCTCCATAACCACTTTATGAAATACAGCACTTCAGCTGATGAGTTCTCTTGGGCAAAGCCATAGGACCATAGAATAGGCTGGAAGAGGCCTATTCTATCATCTAGTTCAAACTCCTGCTTAAAGTAATAAAATTACATCATTGTGTCCAAATCCTTGGTCAGTCAAGTTAATATTTCTATGGATAAAGACACCACAACTTTTCTGGGCAAGCAAAATTTAATTTAACAGATGAAACCAAGGGTGAGAACCCACTGCTACTTACCCCCAGGTTCCTCTTTCCATGGTTTGGCCTCATAAACAGAAAAGGAAAGCAGACAGCATCGAGTATGGCTTGCTGCTCATAGCTTGGGAAGGCAAAGACAGAATTTTTTCACTTCAATGCTACGTGATTCAAAGCCTTGAGTGCACATAAAAGGCAGGCACCCTTAAAGACCTAGATTTCACTATGTCTGTTGATGATTTTAAATAGGCTTTTAGGATAGCCAGCATTAAGTGAATTGGTTGGACTTAATTTCATACATTCTCTCTGAAAACTGATATAAACTGTTTAAGACCTCTGGTGTGTTTGTTTCTTGTGTGATATCCAAGAAGGAAATGTTACTACCTCTTACCGGATGTGAACTGTCCAGGGATAGGTCATTTTCTGCTGCTAATGAACATCTTCCATCCTTGACACAACTCATGGGAGCAAACACAACCACCCTACACTGGAGAAAAGGCACTAAAGCTGTTAATGGTCACTAGTCAGGCAGCCCAAAGCCAGTGTTCCTCACCCTGGACCCATGAGCACAAGTCTGCAGAAAATGAGGCAGACGAGTGAGCTTAGCTGCCAAGAAGGGCCACCACTGTTCTGCCACACATTTACAGCCTCTCTTTGAACAACACTGATTAGCACCACCAGCACAAAATCAATATTTACTTGAGAGAAATGCTGGTTGAGAGAAACCCAGCAGTGACCTTGGCAGAGGCCACTCCCAAGACATGGGGCAGTGTGTCTGTCAGAGGGAGCACACACTGCCTGCTGGAAAGTGCCTGTTAACTCCTCTTTTGTTTGAGACTTCCTACCTGGCAGACATCTGATGCAGTCAGCCCTCAAGGGGCAAAGGTGTTTATTCCAGATGAGTTCATTGCCCTCCCTTGGGACTCAGGCTGTATCAGTTTTTAGGTCTGTACCTGAAAGGCAACCTTTTTGAGGAGAAAACAAAACAGGAAGGTGTAGGAGTGAGATTGTGTTTTTTCCCTTGGCTGCTTCACTGAACCCATTCAGCCTGCTGCTAAAACTCCCATGCCTTTCATGTAGGGCAAGAATTCGAGCTCACGTGGCAAATAGCAAGACGGTGTAAGCTTCCTAGGCTCATTTGGGAGCTATCACTTGCACTGCTCCTCACAGAGGAGAAGCTGCATTGAGCTGTGGGTGTGGCCCTGCGTGGCTGCTCCATCCCATGTCAAGATGTAGTGCCTTCAAAGCACAGCTCATTCTTTCTGCCACACTCCTGGGACTAATAAAGAGTTGGAACAGTCTCATGCTAGGGCCTCTTATCTGGGATGAGCCTATTAACTCACTTCTAGGCTCAGCTCAGGGCTTATTTACTTGTTTAATGCACGAGACTAGAGAAGATCCCTTGAGTCACTGTATTCAGACTCCAACCTTAGGATACTTGACCACTTTGTCCAAGATCTTTACATCACATTCCATCTGACTTCCAGTGCATCACCTACAACTTCTTTCTCTCCTTCACAGTCTCTTCTGTAAATGTTAGTTACAATCCATTGCCCTGCACAAAGGGTCCCTAGACATCCCCAGAGCCCCTAGGCAGAGCGGATATTATTATCTCTCATTTCCACTGTGAAGGATATCAGCTTTCATGCATAAGAGGGAAAAGAATAATTCTCTATGTACAGCATTCCTCAGTTCCATGCTGAGGGGACAGTGGGTACTGTAAAGCTTGAACACAGCAGATGATAAAATCCTTTTAGGAACATCATGCACCTGATGTTTCATCCTAGTTAGATAACAGGGCATTTGCAAGAGCAGGTAGTGTGGCCTGAGAGCTTCTCAGGCTGCAGATGAATTGAAGGCATCCTCATGACCACATGACAAGTCCAGGTGAACTATGAGAGACTCAGAAGCAACTTCCTTCCTGCACATGACAAAAGGGAGTTCTTCCACATGCATCTACCCCATTCTACACCAAATAATCCCCATTCTTCTTCCCTTGATGGTCTCAGCTCTTCTTTCTCCTCTGACAGCTTTTCCCTCCAGCCACTCTGTTGGAGACTGATATTTTCCCGAGAAGCCAAATTTCTTCTCAACAGCCTTTGCATTGAAACAAATTTGAAGGGGAGCCTCAGGAGAGGGAGGGAGCAAAGTATGACACATTCAAGGTACAGTGAGATGACATATTCATCACAGCTAATGGGGGTCCACACAGCATCCCAACTGGATCTGCCCCACTGCCCATTTCTCAGCTGACTCTGCTGGAGTGTCCCCCCTGCTCCCCTCCCCACATTTCTGATGGTGTCACTCCAAGCGAAGTGGCTGATCTGATTGGCGAGAGAACACGAGGGGTGTCAGAGAAGGTGCTCACAGACATTTCTTGGCTGCCTCAAGGAAATAAAGGCCATCGCTGAGCCTGTCAAAATGATTAATCGCTTACAGGGAATGAGGGGGAGGAGGGAGAGGGAGGGAAAAGGAAGGGGAGGAAGGAGAAGAGAAAGACAGATGGGATGGGGAGAGTTATAAACAAATAGCAAAAGCAGGAGACACAGGATTGCCTCTGTGCTGGGGAGGAATTGGAAGCAAGAGGCCCCAGGCTGTGCTTGGAGTGAACTGGTGGCAGATGAATGGGTCCTTCACAGCCCCCAGTTCCACTTGGAGATTCCTTCCTCAGGTGTGCACCACTCCCAAACACGAGCTCCAAGAGCACTAAGGTTTGCTCCAGCCCTAATAATGTGATCACAGGGCCCTGTGATGCCTCAGTTCTACAAATCTCTGCAGCTCCCTTGAGCTGACAGACCAGAAGCTTATTACCTCAAATGCCAAGCAAGGCCTTGCCTCCAGCTCCACAGCCTGTAGTGGCTGGCATTTGACCCAAATACTCACCAGCACCAGTAATTCTCTGCTGCCAGAAGGATTTTAACCCAATGAAACACAGATGGTTGGGAGCAGCTTCTGAATGTCAGAGGTCCTGGCAGGGGAACTTGCAGCAGAATCAGCCCATTGCCCGTGGTACTAATCTCTTCCACAGAAACTACCCCCTTGGATGCTATTATAACCCCATGTGCCCTCTCTGTGGGCACAGGGACTGTCCTTTTATAGAAGCAAATGATTTGACCTCACCCCTTTAGCTGCTTTCAGCTCAGCTCGAGCCCTCACACAGCTCACTGCATGAGGCCAGCAGTGCTTAAGCAGCTCAAGGGGCACAGAGCAGGCAGCAGATCTTGTAACACAGATTACCTACACACAGAGCGTACACTTGCCTCCCTTCCTGGCTACCCAAGAGGTTAAGTCACATCTAAAGGTCCTCCCCATCAAGGCATTAATGACAAATCCTGATTATTCAGGAAAAAAAAAAAAAAGAAACACAGCTGACACTGTGAAAGTCACACGCGTGCTCCTGCCATCCAGTACAGTGACATTTCCTACAGCAAGGGCAATGCCCTGCCATGTCAAAATCTAGGATTGCTCAGGGTTTGCTGTAAGTTTGTGAACTCTGACCCTACTACATCCTACCTTCCCCCTCTACACAGAGCATGAGGTGCACTCCTCCAAATGTAAACACGCATTTAAAATGTTGCTGTGAATGAGAAGCAGCCCTCCTCTTGTGTTCAAGAGGGAAGAGAAGTCACTACCTGACATATCTCCCCATCCTAAGCAATGTCACCAGTGATTCTCCTAACTTCTGTCATGATGAGCTCTGGGTGAAAAGCCCTGTTAGATCCTGTCCTGAGATCTGCTGTTTTCTCTTTCATTTGTGTTCTGTGGTGAACACTAGCCATGGGAAGAGGCTGAAAATCCAAGCTGCTGTCATTTGTCTGAGCTCAGAGCCAGCTGGGAGTGAGACAATATGGCTTCAGCTTTCCCCTTTGTATCTGCTTTGATTTCCAGTCACAGAAAGAATAATCACCCTGATGGAGACCTTCACCTCAAGTAAATGACCCAGCCTTGCAAAGACAGGAATTGCCACTGAAATCAATGGATCCAGCAAGCTTAAGTCTTCAGATGAACCAACCAACATTGTATGGTCTGCCCCCTTCCAAGTTAGAGCTGTTGATTTAATCAGAGGCAATGCCTCTTTATGCAAACTATACCAAATGTTTAACATGCCAAGACCATGAATGACAGTTGTAGGAAAAAGAGGTAACAGATTTCATATGTACAATAATTTGATGAAAGCCCACAAAACCCAAAGCAATGCATGTAGTGGATTGTGCATGACTGGATGATGAGGTGAGACAGCATATGACAGACAAAGAGAAGTCACCACTGCCTTCTTTTCTTTACCTGTCATGCTCAGGCTCCTCCTCACTCTTGTAGAAAATGACATTACCAGGAAAGGAGCCTGAAAGTGCTTTCATGTTGCCTATCCTAAGCTTTCTGCATGCCAGTCAAGGCCACTGCCTGCTCTTTTCCAGAAACTACATGCAAGATGTGGAGAAAAGAGACAGAAAACTTAGGATGTTGTTTCTGTGTTTTTTGCTGTCAGTTTGTAGCCAGGCACTGAGATGGAAGTGCAATGTGTCAGTGGGGGAAGGACTGGTCTCCCAGATATGCTCTCTCCCCTACTAAGTAGGTATCTGAGAATCACTGAACGGGACTGGAATGATTTTGCCCCACTGCCTTCTTCTCCAAGCTTTCCAAGCCAGACAAAACCCTCTTTGCTGCTCTGTACATAGGAAGAGATGGCTCTATGGAGCAACAGGAGCACTTAGTTATGCATCTTGTGGACTTCACAGTGGCTCTAGTGGCTGCCTCCATTGTTTGTGGGATAATCTCCCCCCCTTTCCCTCCTTCTAACAAAGATTCTGATTAATGATCGCTCATTCCTAATTGTCAAATTTCTTTTCCTTCATCCTGTGTCTAATCACCAGTGACAGAAGCCATTACGCAAATGAGAGCAGACGACTTCCCACAACTGTTCTCGTTGGTAAAAGCCTTGTAATTTAAAGCTCTGATTTGTAGAGGAAAGCTGCGTTTCCCCAAGGCGTCCGGGCATCTGTTCCACTTACACTCCAAGAGCCTCGACTTCCGCTCCCTCCCCCCACAATTAGTCCTCTGCTTGCAACAAATATTTGACTTTTCGAGGCAGTAATTAGAACTTACTTTGCATGTGTTTGTCACAGTAGCAGCATCTTTCCCTTTCCTTCTAGGCAGCACCAATGCAGAAATGCCCATGCAAGATGGTGGCTTCGGGGCTTCCATGGACATTGATGGGAGAGGTGCTTTCAGTTCCAAAACAGGAACAGAAGATGAAGACCATAAGCAAGAGTGCAAGGAAGTTCCTCACACACACGAGGCAGAAATGCATTTCTCTAACTGTAAAAACACATGAGCAAAGGCAGTACCCCTGCTGCAGTTGCTGCTCTGCTTCCAGGGATGAGACCATGCCTGCCAGGAGATTGCTGAGACCCTGAGAGCACTACCCCCATTTTAAGGCTTTAAAGCACAGTTGGCTGTGTTCAAGGCCAGCTAGGTCATTGATAAGAGCCCTTGCAAACAAAAGAAGTCTCGGCCCAGGCCTGCCCCTCTTTCTTTCAAGAGCTGCTTTGATGCCAAGGGTGACCCCTTGCTCCCCAGCTGAGCTAGACTGCCCTGCACTGCAGCTGTGTCTGATATCTCCTCAGCCCAGGCCTGATCCTCACCTCTTGCCTTCGCCTTGAACCTGGATTTATCGCTTTAAATTTCTCTAAGCTGAGCATGACCCTGATCAACACGGGGATGAACAAGTGGATCAGTTCAAAAACCCACGTGCTTCTCTTTACACAGGAAAGATCTTGCAGCTATGATTTACAAGGATTAAGACTTCTCCTTAGAAGAATCTCACTTTTTAAGGAACAGGGAAATGAGGAGGGGAAAAAAAAAAGAGAAGAAAGGTATTAGGGGACTTAAGTTAATAAAAGAAAACAAGAGAAAGACTAAAAGTACAAGTGAAAAATCTTGGGCTCTGACCTAGTTTTCAAATGATACCATTCTTATCCCTCAGTTTCCTCTGTTCTTTGCACAATCTGAAACATTTCTGAACTTTGTGATGCCAGCTGTACATTACCCAAGAGACAAGAGCAGAAGACTAAAGGATCAGACATAGCAGACCACAAAGCTCAGTGGAACAGAAGCAAGGGTGTTCAGAGATGATGATCCCAGCAGGCAGGGTGTGCACCCACAGTCAGAGTTCCTGCATTTGGCTTTCCTACTCCCTTCACATTCGCCCTGTTCCCCAAGGGTGTGAGAAGGGAATGCCATTTGGGGTAGCCCAGGCTGAGGCATCTCTCTCTTCCACCACCCCAACATCCCTCACCTACTGTTCAACTCTTCTCTATTTTACAACATCTTAGACGTTTGTTCTAAATTAGTCAACATTTCACCAATGGTTAGATTTCAAGATTACCATAGAGTTAATATTACCATAAAATAATTTGTGTTTACTAAGAAGAGAGGACCATTCAGGTCAGCAGAGAGGAGAATTTTTCCCTTCCCACCAACACTTTTTGTTGACAGGGTTCAAGGACACCATCTTACTCCCAGTTTTCCTTTCAGGTTTATGGAAGTAGTATGGAGAAAATTGTGAAGACATACAAAAGTGGTATTGCTGTTTTGAAGGCAGTTCTGAAGACCAACAGCTTTCACCAGCGAAGAACCAAAGTGGAGTTGTTGGAAAGACTGGAAGGCAGCTTTATACACACCTGGCCTTGTAGATCTCTTCTACACAGCCACTCACAAAATAAAAGCCACACCATTCTGTTGTTCAACATTGGTTGTATTTAAGAACTACACTTCAGAAGGTACCATGTGTTTGTCACACCCCACCCCCTGCACACACACCCCTAGCAGAGAACACACAGCTTCCCAATACCATGGCAAGGGGCATTGAAAGCACAAGGTGAAAAGGGAAGGGGGGGAGTCAGTCCATCAGTGCATTGTAAATGAGCTTTCACAAAGTCAAGTGCAGCAAAACCTGTTCAGACACTTTAAAAGTTAGACCTTTGGCAAATAAAAGAAAAAAAAAAAGGATCCTAAAAGTTCTGTAAGTACCATTCTCTCTCCACATGGGATATGAACTCCCACCCTGAGCTTCAAGAGTTGATGGTGTCTAACAAGCAGTACTGAGGACTACCATGTGCAGAATAAATAGCACAGAAATGGGATTTAATTTGAGCATCTTTCAACAAAGGGCATGTGCCCAAGATTCCTGGGAAGGCCTTGCTTTTGGCCAGTCAGAAGCTTAGCCTTCTTCCCCAGTTGTCCAAAGGCTGAGCATTGATAAGCATCCAGCTGAGTGACCTTCGTCTGGATCTAACCACAGCTCTGGAGAGTCTGCAACATGGCAGTCAGACTACTCAGTGACACGTATTTCTTGAACAAGGACCCTGTAGCTGCCAATTACACTTCATTTATTCTGACCAGTAAAGCAGCCAGAAAACTTGCCTCAGGACCTCCTGTTTGAGAAGCCTTTCCCTTTTGTGAAAGACAAGCCCACTGCAAGTGGTGCATGAGCTGTCCCAGGAAAAGATGAGACCTGACGACCAAAGATGGAGCACTTCTCGAGTAGCATGTTACACTTTTATCAGAACCCACATCAGAACAAGCCCAGCACAACAGGGAAAACACTGGGAAGTCTCAACAAGTTCTACACCTTCTGGGATGAGATATGTGGGCTATGAAACAGCTTCTCCCACCTCTAGCTCTTGGGACCCATTACAACCGCATCAAAAATACAAGACCTTTGCACCACTCCCCAAACCAGGGACAGCAGTGCAGCACACCTCAGGGAATAAAAAGCCAGCTTCCACATGAGCCTGAGGCTTCTGCATGGAAGAGGAGAAGGAGGAAAGCAAAATTATTTTTCAGAGTGATTACTGAGGACTCAAACAGAGGCTTATCTGGTTCCTGTGCTCTGGCCTTGTCACTTCCCAGTCTGCCATGTCAAGTCCCGGAACACAGAAAGGATCAAGATAAACTTAATCACATTTAAACAAAAAGCCCTGAACTCTTTCACATGACTGTACAAGGAAGAGAATCACACACTGGCGTGGATTTAACTGATGGACAGGAGCCACACAAAATCACACAAACGCGCACCTGTGCGCAGCCACACACACTTGAGTTCTTGCAGTTTCAGTAAAAAGGGCACTTTCCTGTGTTAGTCTGAGGAACCAGCACCCTCGTGGGGAGAAGTGAGGCTCCGTACCTATCTGACGCTGTGTTTGGACAGCTGAGCTCAGCATCCCTTGGAAATTTAATTTAAAAATGTGGCTTAATCATTCTAGACTTGGAGGGTGCCCTGGCATTTTTAAATCTCCCTTCATAACTCTACATCCCCTTTTAACCACACTACAGCTTCAGAAGAGCAGGAGAGAAGCCTTCACTCCCCAGAAAAAGCTGTCAGAAAGGAGATTTATCTAGACTCATAGCAGACAGATGTTATTTGGAGAGCATAGGATTTGGTGCTCACACACTAGATAAATTCATTCTGATCTCTACCCTGTACTACATCCAAAGCATAGATGTCTTAGGTTGAAGTAACTGAATCATTTGTCCAGTTGCTCAACATACACAGGCCATCTCACATGTTCGTTTCCATTAATACAAAAAGGTGCCAGAGTTGAGCAGGGACAGGTCCTCTAACAACAGAGGACTGTGAAATCTAACATTTCCCACCTTATATCCACTGCAGGCACCAACACACAAACTCAGCCAGGAGGTCCAAACCCCATGAGGCTGAGGAAACAATATTGCTCCTGGTTATCCTCCAAGCTCTTCTTCTTATGCCTGAAAATCCTGAAGTAACATATCCGAGTGCCAGAAGCCATGCTCCTTGTTGTGGCAAACAGGGCAGAGGGAAGAAAATAAACGAGTTAGTGAGCATGAATCCAGCTTCCAATAAGTGCAGACTCTTTCTTGGGAGGTTCAGTTAGATGAGAGTGGAGGATGAATAGGGTACTAATGGTTTTGCAGTTCCAGGAGCCCCGTTATTGTAGTGGGGCCAGGATAGGCCAGGAAACCCATCAGTCTGTTAAGTGCTGCGTGCAATACTAGCGCTCAGTATCTTCCATTGCTTGTGAACAAAGCAGCTCCAACATCAGCCAGGGGCACCAGGCATTAGTCATACCGGCCCTTAATCATCATATTCAACAAGGGACCCACCTGTTCAAAGCAAAAACAGGTCATCAGCCAGGAGTTACACAGAAATGGCAGTGCAAAGCCTGCTCCCTCTGCATCACAGAGCCCAAGATACACCTAATCGCTTTCAAAGTATTTTCTAGATAAAACACTGGGCCTCCCACAAACACAATCTTAAAATATCCTACCAAATCTGGAGGGTTTTCTGTCAACACCTGACTTCAGATGACACCAAAACATTCCAGGCAGGGTAGAAACATGCTTGTAACACTTTCACTTCCCACCCAACATTTGTGATTTCTAAGTAGATCATATTAAAGGGAGTAAACAGTCATCACAGGTTGCTTTTTTCAGGGCAGAGAAGGAACATTCTCACTCACTGAATCCTCTCTGGTCCCTGGGGTCAGTAAGTAGGGGGGCTATGAATGATGATTTTGCTAAGGTTTTTTGGTTTTTTTTCAGTCAAAACCACTCCCACACCTCAGCACTGCCTAATCACAGAGGGAAGCTCAGCATGATATGGCAGTAAAATAATCTCAGGGGAGAGACTAAAGAGAAGTGGTAAGGATTCTGCACAGTGGTAAGGACTACAGACCATGAAAGCATTTCTGTCCCCAACCTGCATTTCTACTTTCAGATGATCAGATCTACAAATACACAGTCTTAGTACCTGAGTCTTTTTAGACTTAGTACCTCAGGGTTTGGTTTTCTTTAATATACCAGCTGGTTAACATTGCAAGGAATTCAGAGATGAGCATGACACATGTTAAAGATGAAGCATGACTCAACAGAGATTTCTGTTATTTAAGAGACTTGGATTCAACAGGTAAAACAGTTTCTTTTTTTTTTTTGCAAATAATGGGCATCATTGCTGCACAGAAAGCTAAGGACTGTTTGGGAACAACACTTCCCTGGTAGTGCCCAAAGTCAAAGTACACTTCTTTCCCCACATAAAAGAACAACAACTTCATCATTTGTAGTGGACCGTTCCAGAATTATAATTTTAAGAGCATTCCTTTTTGTAAGCAAATGACCTTCTGAAGACTGCAGGAAGAACCATGGACAGCCAAAGAGCAATCCTGCCTTCTCCCACCCTCACTGTGGCATCTACAGAGCCAAGTAGCTGTCATCTCAAGTTCTGCATTATGCCTTAAGAATTTCAACAGAGGTGACCACATGGTTCTTTTCCATACCTCTTGTGGATTTCCTAAGGCTTCTCCCAGCATCTTCTCAATGTTCCTCATTATTGCCACTTTCTGATGAGCCTTTAATGGATACTCAATTCTCTTTGGGGTTGGAGCACCCTGGAATATCAAAAAGAGCTTATTTGCATGCTTCCTGTACTGACAGCTTATTCCACCTTCTCCCAGTCATCCAGTTTCTTCACACACACAACTCAAAAGAGGAAAAAGTAGCTTCCAGAAGCAAAAGACTTGGTGCCCTGAAGTTCTCCTATTGACAATGAGTGCCAATACATCTCTACCTGAAAAAATCCTCAGGGATGGAGCTATCCAAGCTGCATTTGTACTCACCTTGTACCAGAAGTTCACAGTGATGGTAATCCCCCCATTCAGGAGAGACTCAATGTGGTGCCACCTGCATGGAAATCACATTAAAAAAAAAGAAAATAAACTATTGCTGTAGCTTATAGCGAAATACCTTGGATGATGAGCTCAGACAGTACTAGACAAGCCTTGTTCTATACCTCCTGCATCAAAACTTCAAAACTTCTGGAAAGCTCTCCTTATTTAAATATAGATCTGTTTCTCCCACATGTCAGTGAGTACATGTACAATTAATGTGGTGTCAGGGAGAAATACTATTCCCATCCACCAGACAGAAATTAGAAGCATACTGGCCCAAGATATCACAGAAAATATCACAGTTGCTGGAGAAGTCAAAACAAAATACTCTTAAGAGCCAACCCAACACTAAGTAGAAAACCTTCTAAATCTCTGTTTTTATCACAGTGCAGTCCAGCCATCCTTCTTACCAGTACATAGGTATGTAGAGCACATCCCCAGGACCCACCACTGTCTCATAGCCAACCACATTCCGGAAGTTCGGAAACTTCTCATAGTCAGGATTGTCAAAGTCCACCTAATGGAAGAAAACTTTAGAAACTCAGAAGAACTTCCTGCAATGATCTCATTATTGGCCCTCAGTGACAAATCATCCTGGTCTTCCCTATGTGGCTTTTACATTCCCATTTGTACCTTAACGTCACTGCAAGGTCCTACAGTACCCTCCAAGTACTATATAGGTAGAAATTTTGAATTGGTCTGTCAGCAAATCTGTGTGTGACCAAGTGATCAATGAAACAGAACAGAGGAGGCAGCAACTGCAGCCCGACTGTGCTATCAGCAAGAAGTTTTTATGGCCCTAGCCACTTGTGAGTCGAGACCAGACACAAACACAAAACCAAAGATCCTTCCACCACTTAACAAATCTGAACAGAGGTTTTGCAAAAGCTCAGCAAGTGTTTTGCAGCTTTAACTCCAGTGCAGCTTCCTCCCACCTAGCATCTTTAAAAATGCCTGGTTTCGGCATGGAGAAGAGAACAGATCTGCTACTCTCACCTGGCTCTGTCTGTCGCACGGATGGTGCACAGGATAAGGGTAGAGGCATTCAAACTGATCAGGAGGAAACAGGATACACCTCTTGTAACCCTTAATCTGAGCAAAGAAGTTCTGTTGCTCATCATAATGAGCTGGTGTCACATTCCCTACACAGAGAGAAAAGATAATCAAGACACTCTCAGGTATGAAAGAGAAGCAAGTTGCTAAAAACAGAAAATACATTCCCACAAATTCAGAAACTAAACAAGGAAAATGACAAGAGGAATGCTACAAACTGATCACTCTATCAGTCAGCCTTATTGAGCAGTTGCTACTCCACTTAATTTCCATTCTAAATCCATATTCAGCAACTTATGCTCTACAGGATTAGGATTTCCAGCTTGTTTCAACGAGTAGCAGATGCTGAATGTTGACGGGAAGCTTTTTCATAAAACACTTTGTTTAAATGACAAGTTGTGGAACAGACTGTCAAAAATTATTAGTCTAGAAAAAAAGAAGTTCAACAGTCAGATTTGAAAAAAGTCCTAGAAGTTTTGCAAGAAAACAAGTAAACAATCTGTCACTGGAGCTCCCAATAGCACCCGCTCAAGTCTGTTTAACAGTGCTTGACTGTTGCCACTAGATCTTAAATTTAATCAAATCTTTAAATACAGTGGGGTGTTTGGTACCCCTCACAACTGTTTTTCAGGCTGTTTGCCAATTCAGATATTACTCTCTTGGCCTGCAAGAATTAAGGTAACAGTAAAACCCATAATTTCATTAAACAGGTATTATGATCATATGCAGCTATAAAGACATTCCTTTTTCTAGCACATGCAGGTTGAAGACAATTCCTTGGTTCTTGTGCATAACCTATTTATATGATTTTAGTGATTATATGGCCTGTAAGGAAAGTCCACTGATTTTATATTATGTTCTCTCAGCTAGTAAAACAAGTGGCAAAGACAAACTACTGTAGGTTGAGTATGAAATGGTGCAATGGGAAGAAAAATATCCAAGGTGTGTAACTGAATGATTATAACTGGATATGTTTGCCACATTGATTATAGGCCCTCCCACTTCACAGAATGCCCAGTTATTGAGATTACTTTCTAAAAGAATGTCCTCCTTGTCAACAGCCTAGTGGTATCTCTGTCTTCTAAGGTACCTGCCTCTAAGACAGGCTCCACATGGATTTGGGATTCTATTCTATCCAGATAGAATAGACACTTTTAGAATTTACCTATCTTCAAGTTTCTCCCTGTTCTCCAGTCTTTCAAGAAAAAAAAAAAATGGGGCTTAATCAAAAGAGAATTCCTCCTCATAGTGTACTAGCTCAAATAAGAAAAAAGGCTTCACAAAATAATCAGATTTCCTCCTGGGCAGGCATTGGGCATACTTAGAGAAGCTCAGAAGTTAAACACTATTCAACTTGCAAACCTTTCTGCATTTTAAATCTACAGCACCTGAAGCACGCAAACAGGTCCCAGGATTAGCAGTTACTGGAAACACAGTCCCACCAGCATCACACAGAGCCCTTCCACCAGCACATTACATTCAGGCATTCTCAGTACATCCCTGGCAAAATACAGGCTATTCTTTTCCTTGTTGCCTCTTTATAACCCAAGTTAAAGCGTGACAACAGTCTCCTCCCAACACAAAGCTTTAAACTACCTCCTCAGAAGGAACACACAGAAACTAGGGGAGATCCATTTGAAAGACCTTCTGGAACTGAAAGACACAACTGCTGACCCAATCTTCTCCCTTTCTCCTCCAATCTGAGGAAGCTATTTACCTTCCATGCCAATAAGAAGCAAGTTAGAAGTCAGTTGACCCCAGCCACGTTTCCCTTGCTGCTTGTTAATCCAGTTCCAGTTGAAGCCAAGGAAATCCACCACGATCTTCCTTCCAACTGTGTCATTCAGTGTTTGCTGTAGATATAGCCTGAATTGTCCAAGAGAGAAAGCAGAAATCAAGTACTAAGCTTTGTCATGAACACAAGACATACATATCCCTGTCTCTTCAGAAAGATTTCAAAATAGAGATGTACTACCTAGAGATTCTGTTCTATCACTACACAGATTCAACACCTGTGGAAGGAAACAGTTTCAAAAAGTCCCCAAACTTTGCTCAAAGAAGAGAACAGAACTCAGTTCAGCTTGAACAATTACCAGGGAAAAATATAATTTTAAGGAAGAACAACCCTCTTACAGGGCAGGAGGACGAAACTCTAAATAGACTGGCCATCATCAAATATCTTCATGTCTAATCCCTAGAAGAATGCCACCCCTCTAACCCCTCATCTGCAATATCAGTTACCTCTTCTAGCAGAATCACACAGGGAAAAAAGAGGGCTCAGGAGAGCCTGCACATTTCAGTATCAAGTTACTTAAAGCCATGTTTACATTTAGACATAGAGGATCAGAGGAAACAAGCATCTGTACTAACAATCACAGTATTACAGACTGCTGTCTGCAATGCTGGAAGAAAACACGTTTTTAAGAGCAAGGTCTGCCTTCTCTCTTGGAAAAACCACACCTAAAGCTGAGAAAGAAGAGAAAGGCACAGATGACAAGTGGGCATGGTTACAGTGTTGCTTCCAATTACAATGCAATTAAGCATCTCTAAGCCCTTTTAGAGGGCTGTGACTGAAAACACTAAGGGTTTAAGTACAGCTGCTGATAGTTACACTCCATGTCCACATGAAGCTCTTCTCAGTAACTTACAGCTCTGTTAGTGGCACAGACCATCACCACCAGTACACAGCACATGCACAACCTGTCCTCTTATTCCCCAAAGAGGGTTAGCTCCAGCTGCCTTGGGATTCTGTGGGAAAGCCTGAATGCCATAGCCTGTACCTTTTCATCAGACAAGCTTCTCTACCAATACCACAGCCTGCCAAAAGAAAGTGAAATTTAATTCTTTCTCTACACAAACCCTGCCTCCCACAGAGGAGGGAAAAACCAAATTAATTCCCACAGCCAGTGTGAACAGCTTATTTGGTATGACTTTTCTAATAAGGTAACGAGGCTGCTGTCAACTAGAAGCCCTGCAGGAAAAGCAGAACTATTAAAAACTAAAAACAAAAAGTTCAAAAAGTTCAAGGCACCATTAATCATCAACACCCACTGAAGAGAGACTTAGCACCTACTCAGATCTGAAGAAACAGAGAAACCTCCACACTCCACATATCACTTACCTCTCAGCACTCCCTTTTTGTTGTATTTCTTTGAGTCTGTCCACAAACTCGGCAAACTTCATTTCTTCCCTACTTGACTTGGGTTTGAAGTTCTTAAAATTGGCCATTTTCTTCTCGTCATAGTACAAAAACTTGTGTGTGCTGGCACTGTACACTGAGAAGTCCCCATTGCCAATGTTTTCCTGGAGGTAGTCCAGGTCCCATTTCAGAGCAGGATAAACCAGATTCGTATCTGTCAGCACCACTGGCTCCTGGAGAGAAACAGGAAGTTTATTGATTCAAAGACTTCTTGAACTTAAGAAGGAACACACTCATTACTGCACCCACAAAAGCTCCCTTTCAAAATGGGGAATTGGAAAAGGCATTTGAAATAATCGGGTATCTTGTTCTGGGGAGAAAACTGAGCAAGATATGACGGGAATTTTAAAGAAAGTGGTGGCCTGGGGTTGCAGCAAGCTCCTGGTGGCAATGGGACAGACTGCACTCTCTACTTAGCCAGTCTCTATCAGCAAGGTTAGACAAACACTGGCTGGCAACACTTCTGGGCCTGCTTGGTCCTGCCACGTAGTCAGGGGACACAGCAGAGTCTGGCTGGTCACTTCCAGCCCAGCTGTGAAGGGGTAAATGCCAGAAAAAGGATTCCTCTGAATCCAGAGACAGAACTCATCTCCTTTCTCAGAGAATTGCCATCAAAAACCTGACCATCCCTTCTGCAGCAAAATGAACCATTACAAAAGGAAGACAAAGGACATCGCCTGGCCCCTCATCTACCTAACCAAGGCAGGGCTGTGTTCCCAAGCAGTGCCCACCCAACTTCCCTTCTTGCAGACTTTCCTTAAAAAACCCAGCTACCAAACCAACCAAAACGAGACTGAGCTGGTACAGAACCAATGCAAGAGCCACCGCTGCCAAGGAACCTTGACATCTCTGGTCGCACGCACTCAGAAAACAACCAATGTGTGCCCATGGTTTCACACCATGTTCCCACGAGTATCATGCCGATAACAAAAGGCTTAAAACAACCGTTTCCTGCGAATTTCTCAACTCAACGCTGTAGCACGAAGAACAATGTCCACTACAGCGGAGAGGAGCGGGACAGCGGCTACAACGGAGCCCGCGGGGTACCCCGGACGGACAGGACCGGGATGAGGAGGTGGCTGCGCCCGGGACCCCCCTCACCTCGTTCTCGATGAGCTCCTCGGCGCGGGGGTCGCTGTGGCTGAGCCGCGGGATGGGCCGCGTCTCAAAGGAGTAGTGGCGGAACTGGGAGTCGCTCCAGCCGGGCCCTGCCGCCACTGCCGGACCCTCCCGGCAGCCCGCGGCCGCCGCCGAGGAGGAGCAAGAGGAAGAGGAGGAGGAAGAAGAAGAAGAGGAGGAGGAGGAGGACGAGGCCGCCGCCATCGCCGCCTCCACCGGAGAACCGGACCAAGGAAGGCGGAAGCGGAAGCTGCGCACCCAT
>JAHLSL010000018.1:18342254-18378913 GCA_025920805.1 Petroica traversi | reverse complement strand
GCTCCCAGGTCCCGTGGCCCCGTCCTTGCCCCGGGAGCCTCGGCTCCCCTCTCCCGTGTCCCCTCCGCCGGGCGGCTGGCGGCGGGCGGGGAACGGCCGGGGGAGCTCAGCTGTGTGACCTGGGCCGCGGAGAGGCCTCTGGCGTAGCCCGGAGCCTGTATCTGACACCCGCTGTCCGAGGTCAATGCTTTCCTCATAAACCCTTGCTCTTTTTCACCATTCCACGGGGTAATGCTGTTGTGCAGGCGAGCACACTCGAGACGTGTGTGCACTGCCATCTGAGCAGCGCTGTGCAGTGGGCAACAGCTTCTGAAACTGCGCAGAGCACAAGAAGTTTCTTTATATACCATGGGAGCTGTCATGGAGGAATGTGCTGAGCCCTGCCCTGCAACAACCCCACCTTGCACACACCAGTGATTAGCTGAGATTAGCTGAGTGTCTCTGTGCCTCCTGTAATCGGGGTTTATAATAAGCACATATGAGAACTGCCTGGCTATTGGGTGTTGGGGAGCTGCGGAAGGAGGGGGTCAGAACAGTGCAAATGAAAAGGGCAGTACAGAGATTTTAAATCAGCGCTAGGATGTGGAAACTGTAAGGGACAGTTTGTGTCTTAACCATTCTGTCGTGGCTGAGGGGTGTTTTTCAGGGCTTAGGGTGGCTGCTTGTCACCCAGGTGACCTTGGACAAATCTTTTTTGTTCTGCCCAAGTTTTACTTTTAGCTAAGTGGGGAGGTCAGCCTGTCAGGTCCTTTGTGTGCAGTGCTGCAAGTCCAGTATCAGTAGTAACTGTTCAGAGAGGAATAGCTGTGTGTCCAGTGGCAGGAGGAGGACTGGGAAAGTCAGTGGGAGGGGATTTCTGATTGACAGTATTTGGGTGGTGCAAGAGAGAGAAGGCCTCTTTAGAGTGCAATCAGGGATAATTATCATGAGAGCTTTGAGGGTCAATTAGCTCATACAACAACCATGGTCTAGTTATAATGCATTGTTAGGTCGTAAGTATTTCAGTTTAGCAAAGGTGAGGAATTTTTGCCTCTGACAGCATTGTTTGCATGGTCTGTTTTAATTTGGGAATTTTCCCTGTTTAGCTGCTTGCTCTCCATTTCTCAGTGGTGAGGTGTGCTCTGACAGGTTTTACCTGGGGACATTGTTGCCTTTTAAGGTGTGTGCAGGAAACCATGGCTGGGGAAAGCTGTGGGGAACTGCTGCTTCTGTCCACTCACTTTGGGGCTGAGATTCATTAGTATATTAGATCTCTAATCGGATGGATGTCTGTAGAAGAAGGATGATGAATTGTCATGATTAATTAATTAGAAGTCCTGAGAAAAGCATGAGCATTCTTGCAAGTCTTAGAGGCTATTTTGAGAAATGACAGCAGGTGGCAATCTCTGCCTAAAAATTCTATTGTGGAAGAGTTCAATACTTGCAAGTTTTTCTCAGGCAGCCAGAAGAGTTTGCTAAAGAAGGGCTTTTTCCTGCTTCAAGGCTTGTGAGTCCTCTCCTGAATACAGTGTATAGAGGGATTACTTCTCTAAAAGTAAGACTCAAATCGGGCTTCTTTTTTTTTTTCCCTTTCAAACTTGGAGCTCATTGACTTAAGGAGGAGGTGCTGCTATATCTCTTCAGATCCTCAGCTGCAGAGGAGCTGAACAGCTCAGATGTTCTTAAGAGACAGTGCAATACTGGGATCTTTTGGCTTCTTCTGCATCCTCTGTTGGACCTTCTCAAGTGTTGGAACCACTGCTGGTTTGCCTTTAGGGACAGGGACACAGTGAGCCTGTTCAATACCTATGATCCAGCACTTCTGCAGTTGTTCTGTTGACACTGAGCCACTCTAAATGGAGCATTGTTTGCTTTCCTCCATTTGGGTGGGTTACCGTGACCAAGACACTTTACCTTCACATTCTGTCCTGGCTTAAGATCATGAAAAGAGAACAGTAATGATGCAGTAATTGACATTATTATGTAAAACACTCTATTGACAAGAAAAGCCAAACAATTGATCAATACTGATCCACACAAATTTTTGTAGCTTATCTTTATTGGCACATTAAATGTAAATTATTTCAGCCATGCAATCAGTCGAGCACAGAGGTAAGGAGGGAGAGCTTGTACCACTTATCCAACTAAGTTTGTGATAGTTGCACGCTTCACAGATTCCTTACGGGTTAATTTCCTGCAGGGAGGAGGTCTCTTGGCCATTATCTATTCATGTTCATAGGGAATCTGCCCTCCCAAAAGCCAAGCAGCAGTGAGTGTACAGCCAGCTCCTACAACTGATAGATTGTAACTGGAGGAGGAAGAGGCAAGCGAGATACTTGTAAGGAACTTACCAGCTGTCCTGCCCCCCACGTTGGTGGAGTCAAGTAGAGCATTGTGCAGTAGGCAATAGCATTGTAAGCAGATTCACCTAACTTGTGGGGATATTTTCAGTCCCCCCTGCCAATGATGAGAGAAAACTTGGACAGGGTTTCTGCAGGAGTATGGGAGGCATGAGTAGGTGTTGGAACATCTTGAGAGATGCACCACAGAGAGAATGCGGTGGATCCCTTACGAGTACCCCACAATGGGTGTTCTGAAAGGTTGGAAAGTAAGCCTAAGAGATTTGTCATGGTAATGAGGAGATGACCTTTCCACCCCTATTTTTAGGGGGCGTGAAGAAATATTTGCACTTTTTAAATTGCACAAGAGTTCTGTTGAGATTCTGTTGGGCCTTAGCTAAGTTGTGATAAGCTTAATGTGAGAATAGCATTTGGCAGTTTCAGCTTTGGTGGATACTGCTGCAGACTAATGCTAAATAGCATTAAATAGATTCTAGTCAGTCAGCATATCTTTATAGTGCATGGGGGAGAGAGAAAGAGAGAGGATGTCCTTAACTTCTGACTCACGAGAGAGAATAAATCCTAAAAAAAGGTATAGAATAATTAGCTGGGAGCTGCAAGCCCAAGAAGTAATGGAGACCTAACTTCTCCCTTGTGGGGGCCCTTGGAGGCCAGTTTCTTATAAGCCCTGCACCTGAACAGGGAGCCATGTGATGCAAGTTGTGGTTTACACAAACAGTGTCAAGTAACCAGGAGAGGTTAATCACAGCAGGCTGACAAGATGCAGAGGGTTTTGCTGTGCTGCCTGCTGACAGTTTTCCTTTATTCAGCATGATACCATCTGACTGTACAGTTCTGTTTAGCTAGAGTTAATAGACTGCAGTGCAGGCAAGCTCTAAAAGTTTAGGCACTGCTCATGAGTGACTCTACCAGCCTGTGAATGCTGTGTCCACACATCATTTATGATGCTTAGAAGACCTGTTTGTGGTCAGTGATGGAGTGCTGGGTGCTCTCTCCACAGCAAGAATGGGATCCTACTTGGAACAATAATTATTTGCATTGTATTCAGTTATCCTTATAATCAGTTTTGCAGCCTCCCAGCTGCCTGCTGTTGGTGTTTGATTTTCATTTAACCTGCTATATTGTTGCCCAGTTAATCTCTCTCCAGAAGCATGGGGAAATTTTGTTCCTGATTTACAGGTGTCACTTGGTCTATCCTGAGTAAATAAAAAGAGTTGCTGTCAGTGCTGAGATTGAAACCCAGCAGTTACTTGAGAATTACTTCTTTTCACTGTATATGATTTGCTGGCTTAGAGAGAAAGTCAAATGGTTTTTTTTCCTTTTGCTTTTCGGAGGAGCGAGAACAAAGTACATTAACTGAATTGGCACATGATAGCATTGCACTTTGTTTTCTGTTGCCACGTCACTTTTCTGCTTGGAATTTAGCCTGCCCTGAGATTCCTTCCACTCCCTTTTTACTTATGTATATACTGAATTAGGTTGTTCAGAGAGAGCAGCTAGTGCTAGATCAAAATATATTTGTTTAAATTAATTTCTGCGGCTGATTTAAACCAGCCTGCACTGAAGACTTGAGTATGTTAATTTAAATACCCTTCCTTTTTCTGAAACTCTCCCGTAATTGGGACATATGAAAAAGAGAGCTATATATGATAGAAAATCTGGGGTCAGACAGTGGGATTGTGTAGGGCGGGGAGGGGTTTAATGAATTCTTAATTATCCTGATTTATTGCTGTAAAACTCTATTTGCTACCTCAGGAAGTAGCAATTAACTTCACTCTTCTGAGAGCAATGTGTTCTCATCATGTTTCTGATGTCAATATATTTTCACATCAACTGTATCCCTCTGTTCTAAACTCAGTGTGAAATTTCTTTCAGAGTCTAGAAAATGAAGCTAAAAGAAATTGAGCGAACAGCTGTGCAGGCATGGAGTCCGGCAAACAACCACCCTATTTACCTAGCAACAGGTAAAGTTCTTCAGCATTTGTGAATATTAGAGTATGAATCACAGAAAAATTTTACATAGAGTTATATGGGTTTTAACTTTCAGCTGTTTCCATCTTGATAGTCTTTGAAAAACTTACAAGCAATATATCAAAAACATTACAGCTTTTATGTTGTTTTTTTAAAGTAACTGATAGAAGATTACTTCTATACCCAACTTTGAGATTTTAAAGGTGAGTCTTTTTTAAAGGTTGAACACGTGATTTTTTGATTTCTAATTAACACTGGACTCCAACACTACTTGCTATTCTGCATTACATACTTGCTATGCCTGTGGGGGAAAAAAGTTAATTCAAGGAATGTCGTTTAAGCTCCCTTTTACTTAAGTCATTATCATGTAGCTTGACAGTCAAATACTATAAACCTCTTCTCCCTAAAGTTGACTGATTTGGTTAACATTCCATTTTCAGTACTTTTGCAAAACCTTAACATTTATTTTATTGATTTTATTAATTAATCACTATCCTTATAGTAATTTTATTTCCTGAAGCAGAAAGTGAGCCTGTTGACTGAGTTAGTCTGTGTGGAGCTGTCAGTTTTGGTAGTTTTGTTGGGTTTGCATGGTGAAGCTTTGGTAGCTGGGGTGGCTCCTGTAAGAAGCTGTTGGAGGCTCCAGTGCCAGCCGGCTTCCAGACGGACCCACTGCTGCCCAAGGCCTTGGGCAGTGGCATTGGGAGCACCTCTGGGATAATAAGAGGGAGAAAAAGTGCCCTTTGTGACTGAAGCACAAGAGAGAGTATGTGAGAAAAACAATGCTGCAGAAGCATGGGCTGGAGGTGCTTCAGGTGCCAGAGCAGAGATTCCCCTGCAGCCAACTACAATCCACCATGTTGGAGCAGGTGGATGCCAAAGGATGCTGTGGCCCTGTGGAAAGTCCACACTGGAGCAAGCTCCTGGTAGGGCCTGTGGCCCCATGGAGAGAGGAGCCCATGCTGGAACAAGTTTGCTGGCAGGACTTTTGACCCTATGGAGGGCTGAGGTTGGAGCAATCTGTTCTGAAAGACCACCCCATGTAGGGGACCCACATTGGAGCAGTTTGTGAAGAACTGCAGCCTCTGGGAAGGATTTGCATTGGGGAAGTTTGTAGATAACAAGGTCAGAGTTTTGGTTGACCCAAAGGTCTTGGCTTCAGTTTGCTTTAGATCAGAAGCTTTGTAGTTTCATAATTTGTACTACTTTTTAATAGTCCTTTGGGCACTTTCCATGCTGTAAGCATCCCTGTGGTAACTGGGGGACAGTTTGCCTGGCAGTCTGCCTCTAGGCAAAGTTAAAATCAACTTTTAGCTTTTATTCCATAAGAATAAGAAGGAAGGAAGGTACCAGTTTGGAACTGCAAGGTGTCTGTGGGTTGTTGAGGCGTGTTTAGTTGGTTACAGTTGAAGAACTTCTGCTGTAGAATAGTTTTAGAAGGTCTGATTGAGACCTGGTTGAGGAGCCGTATGCAGGAGGAGTTGGGATCATTATGGATTTCATGATGTCACTGCATTTGTCCTTTAGAGAAGAACTTAATATCAAAAGCCATAGTTACCTGGAGAAGGGTACATGAGTTGCATCTATCCCAAGAAAGAGTTATCTGTGTAACAGTAACCTTTGTGACTTTCCTGAAGAACTTTTAATTTATTTTAGTCTTTGTCATAATTGTTGATTCCTTTTTCTGAGATGTTCAGACATGTCCTCTTTTGAACAGTTACAATACCAAGGTTGAGTTGACTGTGAAGAATAGGTTTTCAGTGCCTTACTCTTTTTGTATCTTGTGCTTTTGATAAAAATGCTCACTTGTGTTGCCCTTGTACTTCTGCTAGGAACATCTGCCCAACAACTGGATGCATCCTTCAGTACAAATGCCACCTTGGAAATATTTGAGGTTGACTTCAGGGATCCTTCCCTGGACATGAAGCAGAAAGCAGCACTTTCTGCCTCTAACAGGTACTAGAGGCTCATACTGATGTATCAGTCAGTGAAACTGAAAAGGGTTTTCTGGTGCAAGAAAGGAGAGGGGGAGGTAATGTTTATCACATATAAAGTGATCTTTTTAATCAATTGATCTCTCTTCAAAAGTGGAACATTTTTGTTGATACAGTTCATATTGGGTATAAAAGTAGAGCAGTTGGACTATTAGAGAAATCTGAAATTACTTGTATGGTATCCAATCAGTAGAGACATTATGAATAATGTGAATTTGTTGGATCTAACAATTTGCCCTGAAGAGACTACAGAGAGACTGAAACTTACCTTCCAGCTTTTTAAGACAAGATGATTTCTTAGGCTCGTCAGTGTGGGTGACATCTGCACCAAGTGTAAAGCACAGCCTTGATTTCTAACTAGCAGATTTTAAAGGGTGTAAACATATTTTTCAGATAACAGCTCTGGAAATGAAGGCATGTAGATCTCTTAACTCATTTTCAATTAAGTTTTGGCTAAAGGATTTCACCCACCAAATCATATGTGAGGTCCTAAAAGTTTTAGACAAACAACAAAACAGCCCAAAAAAATAGAAACAAGCTCTTCCTTTTTAAGTTCCCTTGATAAGTCATTAGAAGAAAGCTTATTTCTTTTTTTGCGAGAGTTACAATCTTCTTAAAAGAGAGATGATTAAAGTGCAGACTGATGGATATGTTTGATAGGTTGAAACATGGATGTGAGTTTTGGTAAGGAAGAGGGTGTCTTAGTTTCCACCAAGCATCATGGCCTATGCCAGCTTTATTTTCTTCTTTTTTTAGGTTTCATAAGCTGATCTGGGGGAACCTTGGGAATGGATCTTCGGAGCCCTCTGGGGTGCTCGTTGGTGGAGGGGATAACGGAGCCCTGACCATGTACAGTGTGCACCACATCTTGGCTTCCAAGAGTGACCCTGTCATTGGGCAGACAGAGAAGCATTCAGGTCCTGTCCGAGCCCTTGACTTCAACCCTTTTCAGGTGTGAAACATTAAGATACCAAATAAAACTTAACCTCCATGTTAGAAAATAAGTTCCTTTGTGTACAGAGATTTATAAAGTGAAGGAACAAGTTTTAACTTAAGCAGCACAGTTGATGTGACATAAGGCTGGTTTGAGACTCAGATTTGGGTTCTGTTCACAGCTTTGCCACTGAATTCTCCTGTGACCTTGTTCAAATCACTCACCTCTTCATAAAAACATGACTTGTAATATTGTTGCATGTCATACCATTGTCCTTTCGAAATTAGAACTTCTGTTTTTTTCATTTGTTCAGTTGGTGTTTAATTCAGTGAGACTCTGATCACATTTGAAGGGACTGCAACATAAACGAGGAGTGAACAGAACATGGTTCTTGTGGTAGCAAGAACAAAGGCAAATGGAAAATTGTCTGCAGTTGGTTATGAGAAACCTGAATCTTCTCAGAAGAAATGTCCTTGCTGCCAGGATGCAGAGCAAAGGCTCAGCTGGCCAGTGCCAGTGGCTTCCAGAATTTCATCATGATTAACAGCAGCCACCTGTACAAAACAGACAGATTTTAAATGTGTCTGTACTATGCCACAGTGGAAGGCATGGAGGCCAGAGATGAGCTTGGTTTATAATACAGCTAGTATCTTTATGCTTGCCAGTTGCTGTGAAATACAGCTCTCATCTCACTTTGGAAGAATTTGGGGTATTTACTTCCATTCATTTTTAACAAATCTGTCCTCTTCCTCTGTGAGCAGGAATCTCAGCTGAGCTTTCCCTTTTTTTCCCTGCAGAGTAATCTCTTGGCTTCTGGAGCCAATGATTCTGAAATATTCATCTGGGACGTGAATAATTTCAGTGTGCCTATGACTCCAGGGACTAAATCACAGGTAAATGAGTTTTCCTCTGGGCAGTACTCCTGCAGTTTTGTATCTCAGTAAGCAAGACAAAAAGATGCGTGTGGAGACATCCTAGCCTAGTCAGTCTGTGAAAGGGGAATGACTTTGAAGTCTGTCAGGAGAAAGATGAATCAGAAGAGACTGATTGGTTTCATTGTTGGAGGTGGAAGAAGTGCTGTAAAGGGAGGGGAGATAGGCTGGCAAGCTCTGGAAGGATGCACTTTGCATGGATGGGTAAGTTCTTTGTGGATTTGAATCAAGTAACTGACCAGTTTATCTTGTGATCCAGCTGGGGCATGTGTGATGGATTAAGAAGGTTTATTGGACCTTCTCTGAGGAATGAATTTATTTCAGGCTTCAGCTGAGGCTTTTCATATCTCATGAAAGTCATATCCCTAGCAGAGCCAGTGAGCCATTAAATGCATCTTGGCTATTGCTCCCAGATAATGTTTCCTGAGTTTGAAGAGGAAGAAGTTTCTGATCTTCTGATGCTTATTATATTATTCAGGGCAATCAACTCCTGAAAGTAGAAAAATCATAGTAAACTTCAGTAAAAGCAGGCCTGGTTTTTTCCCCCAGTAAGTCTCCTGTTTGTTTCTTTGCCTATGTCCTGCATTGCAGTAGGTACAATAACAGCAATTAGCCATGAATAGTTCATCATTTTCCATCTCACTGCACTCCTGAAATGTTGCACAAGATCATCTTTCCATTTAAGTTAATCTGAGAAGTTGGGGTAGAAACATATATGTGTGCTCAGCTGCAGTTCTCTCTGGAGTGAGAGAGAACTCTTATATAACACGCTTGGCCAATGTAGAATTCAGTACCTGCTCCTCAAATGCAAAGGTACTTTTCAGGTGACATTCCTCCATAGAATGTTACTGTCCACTGTACTATGAGTAAAGGACTTTTCCCAGTCTTTCTGGTCAGTGCTTCTGGTATTTCCAGTGAGTTGACGGGCAACTGAAGAGACGTATCTATGTATTATCAAATCCCTAATCCATGAGTTAAACTATTGACAGACTCCTGTGATTGGTGTTCCCTCAGCATGGGAATAATGGATGTGTGGCCTTTCCTGTCTTGGCAGCCTCATGAAGACATCAGTGTGGTGTCCTGGAACCGGCAGGTGCAGCATATCCTGTCCTCTGCTCACCCCAGTGGCAAGGCTGTGGTTTGGGATCTCAGGAAGAATGAGCCCATCATCAAAGTCAGTGACCACAGCAACAGAGTGAGTGGAGAAAAGCCTGTGTTTCTAACTAGCTTGCAACATGCCACATGTGACTACAAAGCAATGGCACAGAGTCTTGAGACAAGTGGTTTTGTTTTAGGAGCTGTTGGAATTAGTTCTCTTAGAGATATAGCATCAAAGCACCTCTTTTAATTCTTTCCCTGTTGAAATGGGGAAACAAGACCCCTTACTGTTCTTAAAATTTATGCACTCTTGCATTTAGTTTCTGTGTTCGCAACTCATTATGAGAAGGCTCTCAGCTTTCTTCCTAGGTCAAGTTTAGACTTTGACTTCTGTGTAGTTAAAGGGGTTTTTCTGCTGTGAAGAGAAGGTAGAAGTACTTGCTGCATGGAGCAAGACATTACTAGGCTTGGTTTATGTTAAGCATTCTAAGTGAGTTCAGTACAGAATGACATGGCTCTGGGCCATTTGAGCTATTGCCAGCTTGCTTTGCTGAAGATTCAGCCGGTGCTATTTTTGCCCCTAGATGCATTGCTCAGGAATGGCCTGGCATCCAGAAGTTGCAACCCAGCTAGTCCTTTCCTCTGAGGATGACCGTTTGCCAGTGATCCAAATATGGGACTTACGTTTTGCTACCTCTCCTCTTAGCCAGCTGGAAGGGCACACGAGGTGAGGACTTGCATGTTGTGTTGCATCTTTTCATGGCAGACGCATGGGAAACTGGACTTTGGGGAACTATGATTTTCTCCTGGGCCTACTTTCTTTCCCAGATGAATCTGGTTGAAGGTAGAGATGAGAATCATTTCATTTCTTCATTTCTGAGCCAAGGTGCTGGTGCATGACACTTTCTTAGTGACTGGGTGGCAGAGCAAACTGTACAGGAAATACGACTGATTTCTTTCTGATCTATTTTAGGGGAGTTCTCTCTGTTTCTTGGTGCCAGGCTGACCCTGAACTGCTGTTGAGTAGTGCCAAAGACAACCGGATCTTGTGCTGGAACCCAAGTATGGGGGAGGTATGGAACCACAGCTCTCAGTACACATGGTCTGCTTTATATTGTGTGCCTTGCTCTGTGTGTGTCCTTCCCTGTATCCTTGTGGAGTGTCAATGTAATTCCCTCAAGCATATCTTATGCACTCTTCTGTCTGGAGTGAATGAGTATTGTCCATATCCAGGCTGAAACAGGTTTTCGCTGATATATCTCTATCCAGAGATCATAGAGGGAAGAAAACTTTAATTAAAATTTAGTTTCAACTGTTTATGATTGATCATGCTATGCTCACACTTTAGTGTTCTCTGTTTCCATGTGTTTCTTCTTTTTCTTTCTCCTAGAGTAGGAAGTTCTTTTGGGAGGAAATTTGAAGGAGGCCAAGGAGCGTTAGTTAGAGAGGGTCACTGAGAAGGGAACAGTGTAGTTACATACTGCCTGTAAACTTTATTTATAGTAAAATGGTTTAATGTGTGCTTATCTAGTCATGTATCTCAGAATTACCATACATGGTATATTTAGGTGTCACCTGAATTAAAGTGGGACTGTTAAATTATTTTTATGCACACCCACTCATTCAATGCTGAGTTCCTGGATAAAACTGAACTTCGGACAATGCAGTTTATCTTGATGATAGCATGGGGAAAGTGCTCTAATAATACTGAACAAAGTCCAGATGGGAACCCCAGTCTAGATTCATTTCATGGGATAATAACGTTCAGCTGACCACTTTTGCCTTGGAGGCAAGGAAAAAAATGAATCAGTTTTCCTAAAATGTATGAAATACTGCTTTTGTAGCTTCATGGGATTTGATGCTCACTTTGTGTAGATCTCTAGTTTTTAGGAGACAATCAGAGTCTGAAACATTCTTGATGTCTAATTTTTACAAAAGTATTTTCACTGTCTTTTAGTGGAAACATTAAAAAAGAAAAATAGTGTGGCTGACTTATCTTTATGCATGCTGCTGTAGATTTGCAGAGTCCAAATTCAAATCAGACTTTAAGTATAAACTACTGTTAGGGAGCTCCTTTTGACTTGGTACCAATGAACAGCAAATTTTCAGATGAAAAAGTTGGGAAGCTTTGCAGTATTAATACACTTATACAGAATGGCTGGTCTTATAAGTTTGAGGGAAGTATTGGTTTCTTTGGGGCATGTTTGGTTTCTTGGCATTTGTTTGTTAGTTTTTCTATTTGGTAATCTAGATTTTAATAGAAGCAAATTATATTAATTTGCTTCTACCTGGAACAGAAAACACAAGTTCCCACAGAAAACAAAGCTGTGATTATCTATGCTTTGTTCCTGTAAACCATAAAGGAAATTTATTCATTTTACTAATGGGTGGTTTAAAGTCAAGGCTGTGTTAGTGAGTTGCCCAACATCAGGCAGGAAGTCTGTGACTGGGCCATGAATTGAACTTTGGTTTTTTGAGTGCTGAACCATGAACTTCTTGGCTGCAATGTCCTTCATAGTTCATGTGCAGCATTCCTCTCTTCTCGTTCTATTTTTTTTTCTTTACACTGTATTTTCCTTGTCACCTTTGTTACTCCACACTATACTTTCAGTTTATGTGTTCTTGTCCATGACACATTCTTGCCTCTTGACTTCTGGTTTTATTGAGTTGTTTTCTGGTGTCTTCCTTTTGATTAACAGCAGATGTGACAATGCTATAGTACTGATACAGTGGGACTTAGAAAGCAGAGCAAAAGTGACTTCTCACTTTTGGATTTTGTTCTACAGTCAGAATCCAGTGTAACGTGAGCTTGCAATGACTTTCAGCTGTTTGGACTCAATGTGCTATAATTTGGTTGCAAATGCACCCTTCAAGAAGCAAAAATAAGATTTGTATGCAATGGGGACATGTAAATAAAGTGACATGCTTGCTGTGGGCCAGTAATTTGGGGAAAGCAGGAGGCTATTTATGTTGTGCTTCTATCTTCTTTCTTTCTATGATAGGTGGTGTACGAGTTGCCCATTCGGAGTCAGTGGTGCTTTGATGTCCAGTGGTGTCCTAGGAATCCTTCAGTCTTCTCTGCTGCCACTTTTGATGGGTGGATCAACATTTATTCTGTTATGGGTGGGAACTTAGAAGCTCAGCAGAAGACACAGGCTGACAAGGTAAAGTCCTGTGACCGTGTCACACCCTGACAGACCGGCAGTGTGTCCCGTGACTGCTCAGAGTGCTGCAAGCACACGTGTGTAACAGGGTCACTTTGAAGCAATGTAATTTGTCCCACACACCAGGATCTATGGCTGTATGGTGTGGGAACCAGAAACTACCTGTGCGGGGGCTTAATAATCCCACCAGATCCCAGAGGGAGACCACGTTGCCTCTGACAAAGTGTGTAAAGAGAACCAGAATCAAGTACAGTTGTGATGTTAAGATACGTTTTATTGTTATTACTGTTAGACTAAAAATAAAGCACATAGACTAAAGCACATAAGCTTTTTTTTGTCATCAGGTTAACATTAAATACATTAATACTAATTAATAGGATACATTCTTCTTCATTAGTTTAGAAGGTAATTTTATAAAGTGGCCTATAAACCACTATTAGCAATTTTCCTCAAGTCTTTTGACTACAACTTTGAGCATGTTAATATTTTTGATAATGAAACCCATTTCTTACCCAATGAATAGATGAGCAAACTCTGAACAGATTAAATGTCACTACTGTCTAAAATTTTAGTTTTAATCTGGTGTCTAGTCTTTTAATTCCCTTCCTCTGTCCCAGCCAACAAATGTCTTACAATACAGGTTTTAAGAGAATACATATGAGCTGGCTTAAGTGTTATTTATATAGTCATTTACAGCTGACTGAGTTCAGTTTCATAGGATTTGCAAGAGACAGAAAATACTTTATCAAGCAACAGCTGCGGGAGATTAAGGATTTATTTAACCGATGGAGAATTTTCTTTCTCTGCATTCTTCATGTGCATGTGCCACACTTCCACTGATCGAAATTGGGGAACACTAGTGTTGAATAATTCCTGAATAAATTGAATAACAAGTAAGAACACAAGCAGAAGGGGATAATAACAGTTATGGTGACAGGCAGTTTGTGACCAAGAGGTCTCTCTCTTACGAATTCAACAGTCTCAAGACAGAAACTCTGTTGCAGACCTGGTTGTGTGTATTTATTTCTTTAAGGTTTAGGGTGTTTGATATATTGGATATAAGCTGTTCCTCAAGAAATATTCTTTCTTTGAAATTAGTTTCCTCTGAAGGAAGACAAAACATTGCCTGTGATTCTAAGATTTGGCAGCCTTAGCTTGATCAGCCTGATGTTGCTCCCTTTGGGGTATGCTGGTTAGCTGAGTTTTAAAGCTATTCCCTATGGTCCAGTCAAACTTGAACAGGATTATCTTTAGCAAACAACAAATGTATGTGAACAATGTTAAAAATGAAAAGTGCTTGTGAACAGCTTTGTACGTTTGTTCACTGCCTCCCTAAATGTCAGAAATCTGGCTCAGAGGCCACTGACTCTCTTGTCTAGACAAGAAAGTTTTATTTCATCAGTCTCATCGAAGCTATAAAAGCGTGAGACTAACCCATTTGAAAGACTCCAGCAACAAAAAGGGAGTCAGAATTCCTTTGTGAGAAAAACAAGAAATAAATTGGACAACTTTTGACCATATATTGTCATTATCTTGCATAAAACAAGTAATTTTGCAACTCCTTATTTTGAGCTGGGTGCTAGGCCTAGCAGTATTTTTTAGGAAATTTGCATGTTGCTAAGGAAAAATAGTTGAAAATCTCTTAGGGTAAAACTTTCTTGAGAAAGGATTGGTAGAGCTGTTTTGAAATGCCATATGCCTCTTGCATAGGGGCTCAGAGGTATTCCAGAATGAGGGTAGTATAGCACCTCTTTCTTCATCAGTGTGGAAAGTAACTAATTCCTAAGCAATAGTTTTTTGTGCTTACTCCATACAGCGAGGAATTTAATTATTTTTTTTTCTATTTCCATCTGATTCTAGATCTCTTCCTCCTTCAACAACCTGGATCCCTTTGGCACAGGACAGAGCCTTCCTCCTCTGCAGGTGCCAGAGCAAGTAACTCAGACCACCTTGATTCCACCACTAAAAAGGCCACCCAAGTGGATCCGCAGACCTGTGGGGGTTTCATTTGCAGTAAGTGAATGGAGCATCCTTAGCTGAAAGTGCAATAGATGTGTTGTTTTATGACACAATCCTATTGTTTCACTGGAGAAACCTCTATCTTCCTGTTGCTAGTTGTTCTAATGCCTGCTTAAGGTGCATTGTGGTATCCCATGAAGCAGTTTGTTTACTCTCTACGTTCAGATATATTTCCAACATGAAAGAGTCTTGTAGCAGAGAATGGGAAATTATAAGTAGGAGTTAACAAAATCTAAGAAAAATTCATAAAAGCTGTCCTTGTAGGTTGGTATGCATTCCCATTCTCCTCTGTCTATCTCTTTCTTATCCAGGCATTTAATTTTCCTCACATCTTTACTCCTAAATTGGATGGTTGAATTGTTCTTTTAACCTGTTGCTTGATTTGTTCTCTGTCTATCTAGTGCCTGATCTGTATAGCTTTTATCATTGCAGTCTGCCTCTCCATGTAATGAAAGAACTAACATTTCCAAATGGTATTTTTTCCTCTGTGCCTCTCTGGCACTTGCAATTGGCTAAGTCTGGTTGGATATGCAAAAGTGTCAAGTTTATCAGTGTTCAGTTCAGCTGAAGGGGCTCGTAGAGTGAACTCCCTCACTGCTGATACCATCCATACCCACTAAACTCTTGGGTTCCTTGTGGTTACTGCTGGAGCTTGGGTCTGCCTAGCTAAATGAAGAGCTAAGTGAGTAGCTTTTACCTTTGTTTATAAGAATACTTACTGTGTCTCCCCCTGTCATTCTCAGTTCGGAGGAAAACTGATTACCTTTGGTCTTACCAAAGCTCCTGGACAGCAAATGCAGCAGACTTACCCACACCAGGTGTTCATCAGTCAAGTCACTACTGAAACTGAATTCCTACTCCGATCCAAAGAACTGCAGATGGCCTTGCAGTCAGGGAACCTCCTTGATTACTGCCAGGGCAAGATCCAGACAGCCAAGCTGCCATTTGATGAGAACCTTTGGAACTTCTTGAAGGTAAGATGGCTGTGGTGAAATACAGAGGTCAGTTCTTTTATGGTCCTGGGGTGGAATATGGTCCTCTCTAGCCCTTTATATTCCTATTCTTTAAAATATAAAATGTATTTGAATGAATAGACTCATTACTTTTCTAAAGGAAGTTGAGGTCTTGGAGGTTGTTTTAGTTTTCATTAGGAATGCTCTTTGTAATGGACTTGTTTTGGCTTCCTGAAACTGCATTTTTTCATCTCAGCACACTGCCAGGCTATATCTGCCTGCTACCTGTGGAGCTGTACATTATTACTTTTCAAGGTGAAATTCCAAGTGGACAATGAGATAGCCCAGAACAAGGGAGAGAGCTCTTGGTGGCATGAGGGCTGACTAGCCTTCATAGACAATTTGGTAACATGAGAATTTGGTAATAAGAAGTGGTTGTCCTTCTGAAGAGGCAGGGCTTAGTCCTGGCAGTGGTTTACGGATGCTCATAGCAGAACTTTGTGCCGGGCAAAATATTGGGATCTTTGCCATAGTATTACATTTGCATGGGGAATCTTGAATAGGATGGCCAGCTGTTAATCTAGGTGGTTACAGTGGTCTCCATTGCAACAGTGTCTTCAGTTGCATCAAATGAGACACGGCAAACTGTCATTTTTAGTCACTTTTTATAATCCATCTGGTGCGTGGTCCTGAGAGACCACTCCAGCATAAAGGATCTGTTATAATTGATTATCTTAAACTACAAACTAGGCTTCTATACAAAAGTGTCCTGCAGCACCATTCCTGCTTCTGCAGGAACAGTTTCTGAAATGGACTATTTACAAGTATTTTGTCCGTGTACAGTTTCATCATTTGTGTAGTAGGAGCAGCATGGGACTTAACTGAGACAGATTCTCCTTGCAGAATGTTAATCATGCATTAAAGCATATAAATAGTGCCTATCAATTAGGCTGTGTGAATTTTTGGGAGTGTCTGAAATCCTCATCCACGGAGCTTCTGTAACAGTTAACTAATTTGTGTGAAGCCAGCTAGCAATTCAGGCAACCACCTTGTCTCAATTTCATCCAGACTCAAATCAGTCTCTATGAAGAGATTAGCTTGGCAATTTCAAGACTATCCAGGGAATTAATGACCAAGTACACTAGGTATGTATACAGTGATGGTCTTGATACTCAGTTGTAACTATGGCAAATTTGAGTTTCGCTCTTTATCATGATTATAACTTAAATTTCATAAATCTTCACACAATAGTTACTAGGTGGACTTTTCATAGTTGAATTCTTTATCTATAAACTGAGCTTTAAACTTTGCTGCTGCCAGAAGTAGATAACTATTGTCAGTGTGTAGATGTCTATGATTTTACATATTTTTTGTCTTTTTAATATCTATTGGGACTCAGGTGAATTTGGAGCAGGATTCCAGGATTAAACTTCTCAAGCTGCTGGGCTACAGTAAAGAGGATCTGCAAAAAAAGGTAAGAGGTATTTTCAATATATAGAAACCTTTACAGGACTAAAGCTGCTGCAGGAGAGTTTTAGGGTCCTGCTGGAAATGAACAAGTGATCTCATAGCACACAAAAGACCAAACTGTATGAAATTTCAGCTGGGAGTCACATGAAGTATACCCTACTAAAAAGCAAATGCAACCACTTTTAAGGGTGTAACTATAGCTGTACTGAATCAAGCCAAAGGGGTCTTGAGTCCAGTTATCTTGCTTTCAGTTGTTGGTGCACTGGGAAGTGCTTAACAACAGTGCAGTTGTGAGAGCTTCTTTTAGCATTCAGCTCTCTGCATCTCAGGGGATTCTTCAACTGGGAAGAAGGTGACAGGTGGAGAAAGTCTGGCGTAGCACTGATGGATAATGCTCTGAAAAGAATAAATAGCCACTGATAGGCAGCCAGTCAGGAACAGGGTAAGGTGGAAGTTTTCAAACAGGTGAAAGAGTTGGGGGAATTGTGTTTGGGACTTGGCAGTCTCTTGCTAGTTTGCTGTCCTGGTGCTTACTTTGACAGGGACTTTACTCTGTGTGCGTCTGTTACTTTTCTAGATTGCCTCATGTTTGAGTAACGGGATCCCAGATAAACAGCCCCTTCCTGAGGCAGGTGACACAAACACTGCACCAGATCAGGTAGGTCTTGTACATCTTGCCAGTCTGGGAGAGCAGAGGAGGGCAGAATGAACTGGAAGGTCTAATGTCAACCACAGCTTGTTGGGTTCAATGCTGGCATTGCAGAGGGCAGTTCACAGGCCTGTCAGACCCTCAGGGTCAGACTAAATGATAATAACTTTCCCTTCTGGCTTTAAAAGTAATCAGTGAGTAATGAAGGACTCTTGGCTGTTATTCCTGCAAGAAGGCTTGCTTCATCAGTGTTGATTTCTTCAGTGGTAGAATTAGCCTCAGCCCAGCTTAACTTGAGGCCACTGTTCTGGATTTCCTCTGTGAAGTTTCTGCTGTGGTATTTCTTTCATTTTCATCTCTATCCTCTGAAATATATTTCACATAATTTTTGGATGACCATCTTCAGATGCCTTCCAAGGCCTGGTTCACAGTAATTTTTTCTCCTCTGAGGTATCTAAAACTTACATCCTCTGATTAGTAATCATCTTCACAAGCCTCAAACACTGGCTGAGATATTCTAGGAGTAGCAATAGTGTCCCGCATTTCAGTGAAGCACCATGCATGGCTGTGATCCAACCTGTTATTTACAGATTTCACTTGTTGGTCTTGTCTCTGTTCCATCCAAAGTAGTTCAGCTTGCTCAAGGACTGACAGTTGAGTTGATGAATGCTGCCCAGCAGTGCTGTTGGCATTGCATGTCTTGCACCATCAATCTCTTAAGCTTTGTGAATTGCAGCACTCCTCTTGTTGCTTCCCTTGTGAAACTGCAGATTGATTGCGCAGTGACAGGAGTTTCCAAATTTAAATTAGATTTATGTGAGCATGCACAACCAAATGGAGAGCAGCCCCATCCCACTCTGTAATATACCAAACTGTTTTGGGTAGGATCTGCATCTACAGTGAATTAAATAAGCTCTTGCACTTTTTGCACAGCTTTTGATGAATTCCAGCGATGATGTAGCTGCTGTTTCTTCCTCTTCAGCCTTTTTTGATAACCTCATCCCACAGAACATGAGCACATTGGAGATTCCTGTCACAGAAGGTAAGTTACATGAAGAATGTTTCTGCCCTCTTAGGAAAAGGGGAGAGGAGGGAAAACCAGAAAATTAAGAGAGACAAGGAAGAATCTAGTTCACTCCAGCAGATGGATACTTTTAAAACATATGACCCCTTCAAGTGTCATGCTGCATATCCTATTCAGCATAGAAATACTTTCCCCAGATAAGAGACCCATTAAAAATATAGAAGAATCCTCTAGATGATGGAAGACTTAGAGTCAAGTCAGTGGGTTTTTTTGAGCTTCTGAATTCTCTTTTAGCTGGTCTTTTAGCTGTTACTGCTTTTTACTGCCTGCTCTTTAAAACAAGCATCATCAATGCATCTGAGTGATGACTCTGCTTCTCACCTCTGTAGATACAGATGGACTCATCAGCCAAGCCCTTTTGTTGGGGAATTTTGAGGGTGCAGTGGAGCTGTGCATGCGAGCAGAGCGCTTTGCTGATGCCATCATCTTAGCTATTGCTGGTGGGGAGAACCTCCTGAAGGAAACCCAGAAGCGCTACTTTGCCAAGCGGAAAACAAATCTCTCCCTGGTAAGTGATGGTTTTGTGTAAACACTGAGCACGGGAAGGTGTGGACTGTCTTGCCCAATGCTTCTCTGAATGTATGTAGAAATGCTTTTTCTTCAATGCAGGAAGTAGAATGTCAGCAGAATCTGTGCATCTCCTATTGATGTGACATTTACTCTAATAACTTGGTAGTTTTATGACAATTTTATGTTTTCTACATAGTATATCTGTGTTCTCTGATCCTTTTTTTTTTAATGATTTCTGTCTCAGCTTCTCATGCTTGTAACCTGTGGTGCATGCTGCCCCTTTACAGCTCAACTAGGAAGTTCCTGGCTTATTAATTTACAAATGGGGAAGTGTAACAGAGGTTGGGATATCTTAACACTGTATTCCCAGTCATTGATACCAGCTGCTCTGAAACAAGATATATGCTAGATCTTTAGTCTTGTCTAGTGTGGCTGTTTCCACATTCTTTTAAGTGCTTTGTTGGGCTTTTTTACTTTCCTTAGAGGCATCAGTTTCCAATTACTGTTAACATAGGGATGCTGAGATTGTTGGACCTTAATATACAGTGAGGTAGTTGCTGCATAGAGGAAGGCGTGTTTGAAGGTGAGCTGTTGCTTAGGCTGTCAGCTTACCTGTGTCTTCAGTGACTGACAGGTCTTCTGCTTCCTTTATAGCTGCTTTCCTCCATTGTGCAGCAGAACTGGCAAGATATTGTTTGCACGTGTGATCTACAGAGCTGGAAGGAGGCACTGGCCATCTTGTTAACATACTCAAAGCAGGAAGACTACACTCAGCTCTGTGGTACGCACTGTACTATGTTTTGATACAATTTCCCTTGCAGGGGGTATTACCATTTGGACTGCTTACAGAAAGGAGTGGTTAGAGCTAAGAAAGGAAAACACTTACAACTACCTGGAACTTAAATAAGTGTGGGCTATTGAGTTAGGAGAATGATAGGTGCACACTGTAGCTGAGAATTGTAAAGTTATATATGTCGGTATCTTCTGTGACCTCTAGAAGCAGCATGGAAAAAAACCAGGATAGACACTATCCCTAGGCTGAGACATGAAGAGGGTGATTTTTATTGTATAGAGAAAGGTATTTCCTTTACAGTAAAAGGTTCAGTGGGCTTCATTCCATCTAAAACAGGTTTCAGTACCCTACTGTTGCCAGGAGATTCCCACACCTCTTTTGCAAATTAGAAAAGAAGTGTTGGATTTTTCCGCTTAATTCATCTGCCATTTCTTTCTTTTATATGTTTGGAGCAGACATAGAAAAATTGGCAGATGTAGGCAAAGGTTTTTTTTTCCAACCAGGTTGGCTGTGAGTTCCTTCCTTCTCATTTCTCTGTTACCCAACAGTTATGCAGTGGAGCTAGTGAAGGGTCTAGATCTCAAGTCTTATGAGGAGCACCTGAGGGAGCTGGCGTTATTTAGCCTGGAGAAAAGAAGGTTTGGAGTGACCTTACTGCTCTCTACAGCTACCCAAAAGGAGGTTGTACTTCTCCAAAAGAGCAAGTGATAGGACAAGAAGAAACAGCCTCAAGTTGCACCAGGGGAAGTTTAAATTGGGCATTAGGAAAACCACCTAAACTCAACGGGTTGTCAAGCATTGGAACAGGCTGCCCTGGGAAGTGGTGGAATTATTTTAAAAACATGTATATGGGGCACTTAAAATCTCAGTTTAATGGGACTTGGCTAGGTGCTAGGTTTATAGTTAGACTCAATCTTAATGTTCTTTTCTGATCTAAGTGATTCTATGATTCTAATTAGGTGCAGATTAAAAGCATTGGGATTAATGAGCTCTTCCAAAGGGGAGTGTGTTAAATGATGGCTGCCTCTCTTCCTTTCTAGACATGCTGGGTGCCCGCCTGGAGTCAGAGGGAGATGCAGCCCTGTCCAACGATGCCTGCCTCTGCTACATCTCATCAGGCAATGTGGAGAGGTTGGTGGAGTGCTGGGTAAAAAACCATGAGACTTCATCACCACTTGCCCTACAGGTACAGTGCTATAATGTTGGTTTGACTCCTCTTTAGGCCAGTCTGGTAGCCCTAAACCGTTGGCATTATCCCATCAGAGTATCTGGCTCCCAGCAGACAGTGGAGATTTGTTTGAATTCACCCAGGTATCTCCTTCTAGCCTGGATTATGGGCCTATTTTGAAAGGAGGCTTGCACTCATAATCATTCAGGGTTTGTGTGTTTACATTGCACATAAATCCAGCCATGGACAGGAGTTACAGCCTATCTGCCTCTTTTGCACACTGATGTCATCTCTGAGCTTCATTTAGTCAGGGAATTTTGAGCTGTACCTTTACTTTTTACTGGTAGTAGTCTGGGAGGTCATTTGCTGCTGTGCTTGTCATGAATAACTTAATATTCCAGTTATCTGGCTGTACCTTCCCAACAGCCTTAGCAAAATAAAATGAAGTCTGAACTATGATATTCCCACTGCAAGTAGAAGGATCGCATATGGGAAGTCACATCTTGCAGATGAACCAGGAATTCTAAGTCATAGTTACCTACCTCTCTTCATTCCTATGATTGGAATGATCTTGTGGCTTCTGATTTTCATTTTTTCCCTTACTATTAAAGTAGAAATGTCAGTGTTTGCTTCCTGGTTCCTGTTTTTCTCCAAGTGCACCTGAGGAAATGGTAATCAGTGACAGTATTTGGTGTAGAGGGGGAGTAACTTCTGTCCATATTGGACCTGATGTCAGCTGAAAGTGTGGAGGGCCATCTGGCATTGTCTGAGCATGAGATGGACCAGCAAAGCTAGTCAGATTCTGAGTAGCCTTATTTCTTCCTTCCCCCTGGCTTATTCAGGATCTTATAGAGAAGGTGATGGTGCTGAGCAGGTCCATCGAAATACTCCGAGGCACAGCAGGACCAGCACCAGGCCCTGTCTTGGCAGAACGAATCACCCAATATGCCAATCTCCTGGCATCACAAGGATGCTTGGCAGCTGCAATGAATTACCTACCCAGCAGCTCTAAAGAGGTGAGTGAGCAGCAAGCTGTTGTGGGAAAGAGTAGTTTAGGGGGGAAAATAGTACGTTGTATGTGAGAGAACTGGGATTGCATCAGGACTTAAGGTTTCACCTTAGTTATGCTAACTTGAGAATAGAGGAGTGGGGGGAAGGTGTTCCAGAATAGGATTTTGTCTTAATTTTGTTTGTAGTGCCTTTGATTCTAGGAAAAGGAATGGAGGTATAGCACTATTAAATGGTTGATGGAGAGCAACATTGGGAAGCTGCCTCTCTCATTGAAACTGCTGACAGAGGAAGGGAATGGGGATGTCACCTGGCAGTTTGAAATAAATCCATTTAATGCTTAAATGTAGGTAGGGGTTGGGGAGGAAATACTCTATAAAGACTGGGAGAAGGGTGAGACTTCATCTGCCCGTGAGTTTGGCAGGTGATATCCCAGACTGTCATTTACCATATGTTGAGAGTTTTTTTTCCTGGTGGCTGTTGGGGACATGGTTAGTTTTGCAGTTTCATTCATAGTGTTTTAGGTCAGGATCTGCTTTAAATGCCTCCCCAGTATTTTCCATCTGGGGCTCTCAGAGTCCTCCTTCTAAAGCATAGTTTGTTTCAGCTCCTGATTGAACAGCTCCGAGACCGGCTTTTTCATGCTCAAGGAGAGAATATGGGTGATCAGCAGCCACCCCCTTTTCCCTACACTCGTGTCAATGTAGGGGTCATTAAACCTGCAGCAGCCAAGGGTGGTTCCACCCTTGAAGGAGCAGCCCACAAAGCAGGTCCCAGACATCCAGAGAAGGTAGGCACTAAACTCAGGTGTTTGTGGCTTGGGAAGAGGGAAAAAGGCTGTTGGGTTGTGGAAGGCATATGAAGTAATATGAAATGACATAAACTGCAGACACTGAAGAACTCCTCAGTCATGTTCTTCACTGGAGCAAACACAAGTTCTGTGATAATCCAAAAGTAAGCTGTTTGGCATCTTTTCACAAAGCCCTGTCCTGGAGGAGAACATTACAAGTGTAGTGATCCACTGAGATCTCAAATCTTATGGTGAAAGGGCTGTAGTCATTTCCCTAAGCTTCTCTTACCCTGATATCATAGTAAAATTAGTGTAGCATGGCTTCATCTCAGTTCTTGCACAAGAAGGCTGTTCCCAAAGTTTTGCTTCCTTCCTCTGTTATTCCATTAGTGTTCCTCCATTTCCTCTGGTTGTGCTTCCAGGAAGTCATTATATGGCAACTTGCTCCTGAGGAATAATCCTTTGGAGAGCTGGAGAATACACTGAAGGGTGTGGTGCTCATGTTGTTAAGCAAGTTACCTGGTGGGAAAGGCCTTTGTTTGAGTGCATCCAGGGCACCAACAGCAGCAGCAGCAGCTTCACCTGCTGAGAAGTGACAGGAACAGAAATTGCTAGTATATGTATGCATATGACTCTGTCAGCCATTTGCAAGTTCTTTGTTTTTGAATTGCAGCCCAACTATCAGTCATCATTTGCCCCTTCAGCACCATCCCAGCCTTCAGTGCCTTCCCTTTTCCCACCTCAGCCAGTGCCCGGGATGTCTGTGACACCTCACCACGTTGCCCCTCCCCAGGCCAGCACGGGTCCACAAACAAGTGTCTATTCCAGAGGACACCCATATCCACAGTACAACTTGGGCTTGAATCCAGCAACTGTCTCAGGGCCAGGTAAGCATTGTCTGATAGTTGTGTCCATTTCTAGGTTTTCTGATACTAAAGCCTTCAGTGTGGGTGGCTGCTGTATTTTTTTCCTCAGGCATATTGTACTGACAAAGAGCAAGTCAGCTGTCTAAGAGGCTTCTCAGTGTTTCTGACTTATTTAGTTGTAGGAACTGTTGCTGCATGTCAGCTAATACTAAGCATATATAGGGGTGGAAAAGCTGTAGCTGGCTCGGTGGCAGTTTGATGTAGCCTGAGCTAGGAGGGACGTGGATATTAAAGGGTATGGCTTGAAGAAGGGAAGACTTACTACCAAGAAGGATAGTGTCATGAGTAGTTGGCACATGAAACAAATGATGCTGATAGACTCTATTTGTTGTCTGCAGCAGTGTCACAGTCTCAGCCATTTGGACCAGTGGGAGTCAGACCTGTTGGTCCTGCTCCCTTCTCCAGCCAGCCCTCTCTGCCAGGGCAGTCCATGCCCATGACATCTCCTGGTGTTCCACCACCCAGACCTGCCCTCTTCACTCCAGCCTCGGTCCCATCATCTCAGCTTCCTGCAGCTTGTCCTCTCCCTGTGGCAAGCCAGTCTCCTCTAGACTTCTCTTCAGCACCTTTCAACTGCCCCATGAATATGGGTTATCCTCAGGGAGGTCCTGGAGCTCCATCTACTAAACCCCTGCCAGCAGCCATTCCTCCTCCTCCCACAGGTAAGTGCTGCTTGGGTGACTTGGGTGACAAGCCCAGGTGGGGTTTGCAGTACGTAATGGACGTGGATTTTCTGAGGTCTGGTCTGCCTCCATAAAGGCTGGATGTGGTGCTGAGGCAAACCTTACATACACTGTGTGCTGAGTCCTGCTGTGGTGGTGAAACACAGCAGTGGTGACAGTTTCATTCAGCCTGTTCAGTTGCTCTGTCTCCCAGGTGGTGGTTGCAAGATGATGCCTCTTCAGGTCTTCAGTACACCCTGAATAGTCATCTACTCCAAAGGCATATGCTATGATGGGAAAGGGTGGTGGTTCCCATGGAATCTGGAGGAAGGCTTGCTCATCTCGCCCTTGCTTATGCAACTTACATGAGAAATGCATTTGAAATGGTGGGAGAGCTTCCCTGTCCATGAAATACCCCTGACTTAGCTTCAGGATTAAATTCCTCTGTCTGCTGTGCTCTAGAGCTCCCATTTTCTTGTTGTTGTCATAAAGGGCTTGTCTGGGAATCACTTCTCAATTCCTCTCTGCAGTGCTTTTTAGACCACTCTAGGTCTATAGTTTGAATCCAGTCTTTTTTGTGAGGTCCTTGCTAGCATGATGAAGAGAAAGAGTGTTGTTGGACCTCGTTCCCCATGGATGGGCATTCCTTCTATTTCCCAGAATATTAACATATCTGGTGTTTGTTAATTCTTTGTTTGCTGTCTCAAGGACGGGCTTAGTCAGGCTGTGGAGACCCCTAACAACGAGGCTGACAATCCATATGTTTTTGAGCAGATGCTTCTCCAAGCCACACGTATGCTGAGTCAAGAAACTGAGGCTATAATGTTTGCCTTCACCTGAAATCCTTTGCTGACCTGTGTTAAACCAAGGATTAGCAAATCCCACTTTGTAAAATCTGTGGGGACTACACACAAAGGCTCTAAGCTACAGCTGAACAAATTCCTTCCTGAAAAGCTTTTTGGAATAGTAGTCCAGTGAAATTACTCGCTGAGTGAAAGCTGTTGGTGATCATGCCTTTTCCACCCTGCCTTGATTTTCAGGTTTCTTCCCTTGGCTAGATCCCCACACGGATCATGCAGGTAGTACTCAGAGAAACCTCCAGAACTGTGGGGCAGACAGGGTTGCTGCTTCCAGTGAAATGTGTGGAGTGTGCATGTTTTGATGTGTGTGCATGCTTGCATGCTCACTGCTCTTTGTGGTTTCCTTGCATGCCTGGGGAGCTGTACAGCTGGGGTGGGGAACATACCTGTCCTCAGGACTAGTAACAGCTGGGGATACTGGAAGTGAAATAAAAGTACTATGCTATAATTCATGTGTTTGGGTACAGAAAACAGGATCTCCTGCTCCTTCCTTCTCTATTTTCCTCCAGTTCTGGAGGTACTAGACCATTTTCAATCTCTTTCTTTTCAGGCAGTTGCTGGGCCAACAGGACAGGGAAGCAGACAGTTTTCCTGTCTTGGTTCTCTAGGCAAGGAACAGGCCAGTGGTTGTAACTCATCTCTCACTGTTACTCTCCCAACCTTGTGCATGGTTTTGCTTGTGCTTTTCCCTTGTGGTTTGGAAGAGGTGGAGCCCCAGCAGAAGCAGTGGTGGAGTAGAGCTTCCCAAACAGAATTGGGGGCTCTCTTCTGAGGGTAACTGGAAATCCCTTTTGGCTTTATTTCAAGGGTGAGCTTTGGCTTTGAATCTTAGTTCACTATTAGGAAAAACTTGGACCCAAGGGATTTTCTGACTGATACTTTGTACTGATTTCTCTCCTGGGGATTCCTTGGTGTTGGAGGGTAGTCATTTTCTAGTCTACATTGGCAGTGGGATAAAGCTCAATGTCTTAGTGGTCTGTCACTGCAGTGATTGCTGCTGTTTGGAGGGACCACCTACCAGGCACAAATCTCACAGCTTTTAGGAAATCCAAGTACTTATAGGCACTTACACCACCAAGCAGTCTGGCTGTGGAGTGGGACTCCAGAGAGGGAGTTGTCCCTTCAGCAGAGAAACAAAATACTGCAGTTTCTCCCTGTTAAGGAAAGATGATTCCCAGGCAAGGGTTTCAAGTACTTCCTTAGGCTGAAGATGCCCTACAGGAATTCACTGCTGAGAAATTCCCTTCTTGGCAGCATTTGCCTCCAGTTTTGATGGCCATGTATGGCATGCCTGGTTCAGCAGCACAAATTGGCTTCCTTGAGTGTGCTTTCTTGCCTGCTATTATTGTTCTGGTTTTGATATGTATTTTTCTTAGTCCTAAAAGGGACTGTGAAATCACTCAATCTGACTGGCCAAAATTGCTTGCTTTGGAAATTCCTGAATATAGTATCTACAGCTCATGAACATTATTAACACAATGAAGAGACACCTTTATTTGTAGAAATCCCAAGTTCCTGAGAGCATCATGGACAGGGTGAAGGACAGCAACACGATGGCTCATCTTCTTTCTGGCCAGGATAATCCCTGATTCCAGCCTCTGATGGTCTTGTTTTTTCTAAGACAGGCATTGCTGGAGACTGCTGCCATGGGGCATTCTTTTCAGGGATGGTGAGAAATCCTATTCCCCAAGTAGCATAGGGAGGATAGCATTTCACCCCAGCAAAATGCACCAGGGTCTGTTGTCTCTCATGTGTGATGATTAAGTGCCTGGTATAAAGAGTATAATTTAAATAGCTGTTTCCAGTGAGGATACAGAGAGCCACTGGGTTGGAATAGTGCCAAGGACTGCTAGGCCACAGACTCAGTGGGGGCCAGCAGAGTTCTAGGGCACAGAATCCCAAGCTAGAAATAGGTGCCAACTTAATTAAACTACTGATCCAAACTCATCAGAGAGTGAGTCTTGAAATCATGGGAAAAGGGAGGGCAAAAAGAGGCTGCCAGAATTTTAATAATAAAGGTAATTAAAGTAATGAAGCACCTTTTGCATCTTTCCCCTGTGATTTTTAAAGCTCAGTTCAGGATCAGTAGCTCATTAAGTGTGGCTCTGGGCTCCAGCAATTCTGATATTGCCCTTAGAACTATTCTGTTTTCTCACAGATTATTCCTGTCTCACGAGCTTGAGGTTATTAATACTGGGGTTTTATCTAAAGATGCAGGTACCTTTACAGGACAGCAGCAGACAAGGTAGTTGCAATTTGACCTTTGCAGAATGAAGAGTGGACACAAGTCTTTTGATGCCATGTTGTCTGATGGATTTTAAATTACCTGGAATGAGGTTAGAATACCACAGAAGCATCTGCTGAGACACCCCTCTGCTCCCAAAGCATTTACTGGTTAAGTCTATTCTCTTCTATTTGGCAGTCAGCAAATTTTGCTAAGCTTTGGTTCTGAACATGATTTTGGAAGGGAACCCCCCTCTAAATCTTTCCAATCTGCCTTTATCACAACCTTTATTGCTTTGGACTGCACATATAGCATAACTCTTGTTGTGCTACCATGGTGCCAGATTCTCTGGGGAACCCCAAGAACTTCCTGAACTGTTAGGTGCACACTTATGTATGTCCCCACCAAGGTTCAGGCCTGACTCTGAGGCTGACTTCTGCAGCTTATACAGGATCCAGAAAGTGTCAGGTAGTTCCAAAAAAAGTTTCCTGTGTGGGAGTGAGTGTGTGCCAGTTCAGTCTCATCAGACATCACCTCCTGATGGCTGTGCACACATTTGGATACTAAGAATGAAACACAAAAGGAAATGGGGAGCAAGAGCATCTCATGGGCCTGTGAGCTAGGCTTGAAACTCCTCAGCTGAAACAGTCTAAAGGTGCAATGACAAGGGAATTGGAGCCTAAAGACCTTCTCCTGAAGGAAGTTCTAAACTGTGCAAGCAACCATGAATTGTTGCTGCAGCCAGCTTCTCATAATCTGAGGTTTGTGTCTTGTCCTCTGTCCTGACAGCTCAGGAATCTTGGAATGATCCCTCTACTGGAAGAGGAGGCCTTCAAAAGAAAAAGGTAAGCTATAGTATGTGTTGCTTGTCTTTTAGCCAGAGAGTTCCATATAACAGATACATTCCTATAAATGCTCGCTGTCAAACTCTGCAAGTCTCTACTCCTGTTGCTCTGTCTACGTCTGCACTGCATGCATGGCTAGAACAGGAGTCCAAATAATCTTGACTCTTCGCCATCCAAAGTCACATGCAGTTTTGCAGGGTGGCTGTTTTGTAACATGGTTATCAGTTCTAATGTTGCATCCTCTGTCAGTACTTCCCAGGCTGCCTACAGTAATTTGTTGTTAGAAATACAGATTTAATCTTATGCCCTTGCCTACACAATTTTTTTGATAGTGGCTGAGAAGGTTACATTCTCTTCACACCTGACAGCTGGGGGCAGCATTTTCCCTCAGCACAGTGGGACCAACAGTGATTTTCCTCAGATGCTGATACCAAATGATAAGGGGCTTGTGCTGAGAGAAGTTGGACAGGTGTAGCTGTGAGCTGCCTGCTGTGTTGGTCCTGCAGCTCTCTGCCTTGTCATGATTGCACTGGAGAGCTTGTGAAAGGAGCTCTTCTGCAATAAATGCTCTCAGTACCCCATTTCTATCACTGCTGCCTGCTGGCAGGTGTGAAGAGAAGCTTCTTTGGCATCCTTCCCACCCCTCACTCCTCTTCTTTAGCTTGGAACAGACTTCTCGCCTTTTTTTCTGGCAGCATAGCTGGGAACCTGCTTCAGGCTGTGCTCACTACAACAGGATTAGCCTCTTGTTAAAGCCATCTCCTTTTGATCTAGCCCTGTTGGAGAGAATCTATCATGACTCTCTGGCTTAGCAGGGGCACGATGAAGTGTTTGCAAGAGGAATCTCCCCCCATGTCGTGGGATTTTCCCCAATACTTGCTCAGTTGGACACTTCACTGCTGCTAATCTCTACATTCAGGACTCGTGCCGTTGCAGAGACCAGGCGGCTTTCTGAGGACCAGCGCTCTCAGGGGTAACAGATCTGTTTGATTGAACAATTCCAGAGGGGTTTTCTTGCTGTTGCTTTGACTGTTCATCTAGGATGGAAGAGGAAGGGCCCCATTCTCTGAGTCAGGGGGCTGAAAGAACAGGGATGTGTTTTTTCATCATCTTGAGAACTGGAGACTCTTCAACTTAGAAATGAATGTTGAATTTTTCTGTAGAGAAGCAACCAACCCTTCTTCCTTGGATTTGGTTTTCTTGAGGTTTTTTTTTTTTTCTTTCCTTTCTTTGCTGACAGTTGCCTGAGAAATTTACTCCTCTGGCCCCCATCACAGCTCCAGTAATGGGCCTGCCTGCTGAACCCCAAGGGATCCATCCTCAGCTCTCCAGGTTGCAAGAATCTGGCCAGTCACCCCCAGGAGCACCTAAGGAAGGCAGCCTACAGGTACCAGGGAAAGTGGGGCTTTCCCCAGCCACGTAGAAGGCCACTTCTTCTTGTCAAGTAGAAAAGCAACTCAGCTTTTGAGGTTCTTATTACTTGGCAGCTGCAGAGGGCTTATGCTGCTCCCTAGCCCCTTCAAGGCATTTCTGCCTGAGCACTAGAGGAGTTACCAGGTTGGAAAAATGACACTTGGGTATAGGTGGGAGAGAGGAAGGGAGACCAGGCAGGCTGTCAGCCTGCTGAGAATTGAGAATCCATGGAGGCCTGGACCTATATTACAGTCTGCAGATGATAATCTAATGCTGTGCTTCCAGATATTCTCTGAGTTTGTGAAGGGGTGAAATTCTTTCTGATCTCTAGTTTCAAAGGAGAATCTACCTGCTCCGGCCTTTCATTCTCCTGTTGCATTCATTCAGCTGCTTTTTTTTCTGTCAGTATCAACAGCTACCTGTGGAGAGCATTGAGAGGAAGGAGCTGCCCCCTGAGCACCAGGCTTTGAAGGCTACATTTGAAGGGTTGGTGCAACGCTGCTCGGCTGTTGCCACTGATCCAGTAAGTCCTCCCTTCTCTGATCTTTGACTTTTTTTCCCTTATAGATGTGTGACTGGTGCTTCCTTCTTTTGGTTGGGTAAAGAGAGGAAAAGTCTTGTCCCTCCAGCCAAGTTAATCTCCATTTACCTCCTTCCTTTAGGCTGCAGGTTTGTTCATCTTTGGGAACTGAGATGCATTCTCTAGCATTTATCCACTGCTTCTCATTGCCTTTTTGGAACAGTGATTCTGTCCTCCTGGCTCTTTCTTTTAAGGAAAGTAGAAGAATTTACTCAGCTAATTCAGTTTCACTGGCTTGATCTGCAGATAGTTCCTGCAGAGCTGGTATTACCAGCTATCTTTAGAGCTTAGAGGGAAAAGCTGAGATATCCCAGCTGGAAGAGAAAGCCAAACAATCTTTGTGTCCAACTAACTGTAATTTCTCTACCCTGGTTCCTGGAAAGCTATTGGTGCATGTCACATTAGGTGAATGGGTCAAGCCAGTGTTTGCTCTGGGCTTTCTGAGAGTGCAGCACAGCAATTTCAGGGGGTTAATCTAAAGGTTCTCTCTATGGACAGGAAAGCCTGTTGGCTTGGTCTTAAGTACTTGATTCAGGTGGTGGTTGAATAGCTGGCTCTGTACAGCAGTGCAAGGCACCTGAACTCCTGTGGTTTCCAGGCCTATTGCAGCAGTTCCCAGAGCCAGGCATTTGTGTTCATGGAATAAGTTACCTGTGAGTGGATTATTCAGGATGGGGTTAATGAGGTCAGTCTAATCAGAGCTTCAGTACTCAGTCACTTTCCTTGGTGGTTACCTAGAGTGGGAAGGATATTCCCTCTTAAGGAGACCAGGAAGAAGCTCTTTCTCGGGTCAGTCAGGGTGAGGCTATCTGAACACCTGATGGGTCAACTAGTGGATGTTTCTCACACTTTGGAATAGTCACTCTGTCCTGTGGTTTGCAAGTAATGACAGAAGGGAGGAATGCCTAGGCCAGGAGATGGGAAAAGGGGCAATCCATCTTTCTGTGTTGGGGAGAGAATGTGTATATATGTACATGTACATACATGTGCAGAGTGAGGGCATGGCTGGCTTGTATAACAGTCCCTGAGCTGAGATGCAGCTGAATTGTAAGGTGATGTGGAAAGACAGAGGAAGGGAGGGGCTGAGTGAGAGCACTTTGGCTGTGGAGAGGTGGCTTTGAAGCTGTGGCAGACAAGCATTTTTCTGTTTTCCTTCAGAAAACGCGAAGGAAGCTGGAGGACGCGTTGCAGCGGCTGGAGTGTTTGTATGACAAGCTCCGAGAGCAGGCAGTGAGTAGATGCCACCATTCCTTGTGCTCCAGCTGGGCCCCTGAGCCCATCTTTGCACTGGGCTGTGGATCTTGGTGTCTGTGCCAGTGTAACCAGCTCATATTCTCTTGGAAGACAAGGGGCATGCCAAACCTTGTAATGACCATGCATCCAGCCAGCGCTGAATCTTCTTTCTTAACTTTGGCCCAGACATAGTGTAAGGAAAAGCTGAGGAGGTATCTGCAAGGTGTTTTTACCCTTTAAGAAGTAAAGGCACACAGATGAGATGGGAAGGGGCAGTTGGGGGTAGTTAAGTGTGAACATAGTGTAACCAGCTTAGAAAACTCTGAAGTTGGTGATGCCAGTTGCTGATTCCTACTGGCAGAGGTTGTAGTCTGGGAAAGCAGGGGGAAAAGCAGCTATCCTTACTGCCAGTGCTTGACTGTATAGCTGCTGTTTGGTGAAGATGGAGAACAGTAAGGAAGGGTGTGGAGGGAGAGAGACCAGTGTTATATTGCTGAACAATGCTGATTCATTTCTCCTTCCTCTCCACAGCTCTCTCCAACCATCCTCATGGGTCTGCATGAAATTGCCCGATGCATTGAGGCTAAGAACTATCCACAAGGTCTCCTGGTTCACACCCAAGTTGTGAGCAGCAGCAGTTTCAGTGAGGTGTCTGGTTTCATGCCCATCCTGAAGGTCCTCATGACTATTGCAGGCAAGCTGAATGTGTAAAGTGTGGAGCAGCTGGAACAGTGCACACCAAGAGCTGGTGGACCACCTCACCTGTTGATGTGCTGCAGGTTGTGGACTCTCCTTCTGACTCCAGAGAAATAGGTCTGTACCAGTGCCTGGAACTGTGCTAGGCCAGCATGCCTGGCCCCATCCACTTTCCAGACAACCCACTGGTGCCTGCAGCTCCTGGAGACTGTTTCTTCTCTCTTCTTTCTTACTAGTCTGAGGCCACTTTTCAGCCCAGGGATCTCAATTTCAGGCTGTCCAAGTTGCACAGAGGTCCTTCTTCTTCCCTATATCCCCAGCACAAAGGGGAAACTCCTTTCCTTCTAGGCTGACATTGCTTTTATTTTTCAAGAAACAAACAGGGCTGGTACCTGCAGCACCACCACAGAAGAGCCTCAGGCTCTATGCCCTGCTGCAGAGTAAACTTCTGAGTAAACTTCTTGAGTGGTAGCTGGGCTGCCTTGGGAACCTAGGCTGGTGCATCCTCACCCTGTTGGGCTGCAGCGAGGATCTCTCCTGGTTCCTTCTTTCTCTTCATTCTCATCTTTGACTCACCCTTTCACCCCTCTGCACCCATATCCTGCTACAACTGGGGCTAACTACTAGTCTGCTCTGGGCCAGCTTTGGTTCTCTTTCTTTTTCACCCAGCTCTCTTGTTTTTAAAAGTTAAGTCTCCTGTTTACCCTCCATTTCCTTTCTTTATATCCTTTCCCCCTTCAGCTGCAGGCTCAAGCCCATAATGTTTCAGGTCCAGGGATGATTTCCCTTTCCAGTTCCTGGGACTCTCCCATTCAGGAATGTTCGCAGGTTGTGCTCTGTGTGCTTCTCCCCAGAGCAGTCACATCCTGTCTTTGAGCTAAAAGTTCCCCTCTCTGGCTCCTGGCCTTTTTCACTTATACTTTATTTTAGCACAGCTGGACTTTTATCCACTGGTGTTATCTAAAGGCTTCCTACTTCAGGTTTTTCAGATGGCCTAAGGACTTTAAGAGCAGCAGGGATTGTTTAAGTCCCATAAAGATTTCCTTTGAACTACCCTGACAAGATTAGACTTGAGCAGAATGAGACAGCTCATTGTTACAGGTATGGTGCATTCATACTGCCTACAGGTACAGGTACTGCAAAGGTGCTTCTGAAAGGCCCCTTGTCACTATGGTGGTAGGAATATGCTGCAGGAGGTGATGCTGTCAGGACTTGAAGGTATGGATTGTGCTGAGACTTGTCATCACTGTGGCAATTCCTCTGGAAATAGATGAATGAAGTGTGTCTGTTCAGAGGAATAAGTCTGGGAAGGCAGATGGGATTTAGGGCACATCTTTGTGTGTGTATATTTCCCTCTCTTCCTCCCTCCTTGCCTTCTCTCTCAACATCCTTCTTACTAACCAGGCAGCATAATCATTGATCCATAGCTGAGAGCAAGGCTTATTCCCAAGATTTGGATGCAGCCAGCCCCCACTTGCTCTGCCTGCTGTTTGACTGATAATGCTATGGTGGGCCTGCGGTTCAGTGATGTACACGAATCAGCCTAGTCTACCATGAGACTTAGGAGGGAGAAGAATCAGAGAAGGGAGGAAGAGGACATGTGTCATTCTCTCCTTTCCAGGTCAAAGTGCCTCCTTGTTGCTGCTGTGTTGTTTCTATTGCTGCGGTTTGATGCACTGAGAAATTACAGAACAGTGAAATAAAAGCTGTGTTTTGTGATGTTTTTTTCATAGGTTTGTCACCTCTGGCTGCATGGGACTTCCTCAGTCTGCATGGCCATCCACTGAGGGAGCAGTTGGGAACTGTGTGGGGCAAACCAGATTTTGGGCTCTGCTGCTACGGGCGGCATCCATCCTGGTGTGGTGAGACCTCAGGTCTTACCCACTCAAGGCTGCAGGGTCAGAGCACTGATCTCCAGACTACCTATGTCAGTTGTGACTGTTCATCTGCATCAGACACAAGAAGGCCCCCAGATTCTGGTTCTCTTGGGGAATCTCAGCAGTGCTGGGGATTTTGTACTTGACTTCAAGAGTTGGAGGTTTGTCAGTAAGTAAACAGAGAGCCCTTGATGACATCATCTCCCATTGGAAATAAATATTACACCACTGAAGCCATGCAACTTGAACTAGGATAAGGATTGGACTGGTGTGGAAATTTATACCCTTGAATTGTCAGTTCTTATCAGTTAATAACTTAGGAATCTGATTTAATTTAATCTTTTAAGGAGGTAAGAAGGCTGAATTGAAACATAGACCTTAGATAAAGGGGGGGAATCAAACTTCCTTCTTATCAAAGAAAGGAAGAAAAAATTACATCAGAATTTCTATCAGCTAGCTAGTATGTACATTCAAGCGTGCTAGTCAGCACACATGAAACTCTGAAATATGCAGGACTGTATTACACGGCCCAAGGTTGGAGGACTTGGGATTAACCAAAGGTTTGAAAAGATTGGATGGTGAAAATTGGAAAGGTTGTTGCTGGGAAGGGCCCAGGGTTAATGAGAGTTTTGGGTGTTAGAGACACACCACATGCATTCAAGGAAAATGACCCTTTTGTAGTCCTGCTGCTAGCAGAGGCAAACACCTCTGCTGTGTGTGTGAAGGAGTCTTGAGCTTTTGGTCTGGAGCAGTTATCAAACTGCCTGGCCTGGCAGCTGTCCCCCAGCAGGGACTACCAAAGCTGATTTTCAAAGGTAGTACTTGTGCAGCATCAGAACGGGGCTATAACACAGGTAGCCCAGGTGGCATACATTTGCTCAATGAGTGTATAAGGGAAGTCCCAGCTTTCTGAGATCTTTAACAAGCCTGGCATTTCTTAGATTCTACCTTTCAGGTTTCAGTTATAGTACTCTGTGCAGTCCAGCCCTTTGCTCTCATTAACTCAGGCCACTTTTACTGATGAGAATTAAACAGAGATTTCCACGTATTTCTCAGATAAACATGATATTAGTTCCCTCCAGCACACATAGCTACTGCTACCCAGGACTTGGGCAGAAACTGGCTGATTATCCCGCCTTTGATGTGAGTCCTTCCCACCTGCCCCTTTGTTGCTCTATTTTGCTTCATGTTTACCACTGTAAGCACCATCCCTGAAGCTCTTTGTAGTGAAAGCAAGCAGAGGGGGGAAGTGAGGTGACTAGAAAGTCTTGGAGAGGCTTGTGGCAGAAGCCGTGTCTCTGCAGCCCTGGTGTGGTATATTACCCTTCAAACCCCACCGGAAAGTGCTCTTCCATTTATAGCACCATCTCTGCTGGCTGGCAACATCTCTTAGTCACGGGCAGTTGGCAGTGCCCCCCTCCTATGTGGGCACATGCTTTCACAGCACCCGGGCACCAGAGAAAGCATTTTCAGTTGGGTGAGAAGGCCTTTGGGTCGACAAAGAATTTGGGGGGGAAGGGGGCAGTAGGAAAGGATCCCTGGGCACAGTGAACAGAGCTCTAATCCTGTGGCAGATAACATCATGTCTGCAGGCTAGGCTTGTGTGTGTTTGGGGGAGCTGGAGGGGCAGAGATTGTTAGGCAGTATTTGTTTGTAAAGCCACTTGCTCTGAAGATAATGCTTGCACTAACTTCTATTGAGGGAGCAGTGTGAGTCCCCACAAAGTCCTTTCCCAAAGTGTCTTTGAAGCCAAGAACCCATTGAAAGGAAGAAAGGCCAAGAGAGGGGATTAGTTTGTTCAGCAGCTGTGAATTTCAGTGGGAGGCTGATGAACTCCAAAGTCTTTGTTGAGATGTTTTTTGTAAGGAGCCCTGCTGGAGGGAGAGACCCACACCGGGGCCGCGGCCTTAGACAAGAAGGAATCTGAAGCGGCGGGGAGCTGTAAACGGGCCACAAGGACTTTTCCCAAACACTTTTCGGAAAAGGTGTTGTAAAGAGATCGGAGGGGGATTAGCATGTGAAATGACACTTTCCATTGACTCCACTGAGGGGAGGGGAAAAGGGCTGGCTGGCTGATTTATTAGCATTTTGTTCCCTTCTCTATTCTGCTCCCCCAGCAGCCCCCCCTCCGCTGTCTCCCCTCCTCCCGAGCCCTCTGAAGAGGCTGGGATTGGAAAAGGGAGCGGGGGGCTGCCTGTTTGTGTGTCATCTGGGCGAAGGTGACCACCTGGGAAGCTGAATGTAAATATTTCTCCTCTGAGGAATGTGCCTTCATTAAAGCGAAATGAATACATGGAAGCATCCAATCCGGCCCACAATGGCAGCAGGGCCTTTACCGCTGCGGGCTCCGTGCGCCGGGAGGGGGGCCCGCTGCTGAGGTCAGCACATTCTGCAGCTGCGGTGTCGCCGTGTCCCCAGCGGAAGCAGCGTGGGGCGGTGGGGCTGGCACGGCCGTGCCCCGCATGTC
>JAHLSL010000018.1:18305298-18341854 GCA_025920805.1 Petroica traversi | reverse complement strand
CCCCGCATGTCCCCTGCCCGCCACCGCCCGGCCGGGCCCTGCCGCGGCCTGCGGGGCAGAAATGGAGAACGAGCCGGAGCAGGAGGGAAACGCTTCCACAGCTTTTCCAGCTGACTGAGGAACGGGGAGGACCCAGAAGGAAAAGGGAGGCCCATGCTGGAGCTTTCCCTGGTGGTCGGGAGGCTCTCGCTGCCTCTTTTCTTTCCTGGCCATCCACAGGGACATAAGAGGAACTGCTGATGGGGATTCAAGAGAGACATTCGGCAGGGTCACTGTGCTAGCGAGAACCTCTGTGCAAACAGTGGTGGTTTGCGTGTGAAGTGGAAGTGTTTCAGTTTTGCCTGAGAATGGGCCAAGATTTCTGGCAATTTTTGAAAGGCCACATTCTTGCTTGACGTGAATGCTCTTGCTCTGGTGAGACCTGGGTCCAAATTCCTGCTCCCTGTGAGGTAGTCCTAGGCTCAAGGGGCTAATTGATAAAGAAGAGACACATACAGGCTGCTGAGTGTCTTTAATATACCTGCTATGAAGTGGGCAACTGGGCCCTGGCTTGCCCTCTCCCAGCCCATTTCCTCCTGGCAGTTGCATCGCAGTTGGATGCATCCTCAGGCAAACTCAGGGAAGAGCACACCCTTTCCCCTCCTGTAGGGACTGAGGTTGTGCTGGCTGGAACTGGTTGGGTCTTCCTGGGCTCACTTGGGTAAGCAGTGTGTTTAATCTTCAGGACTCTTAAATTTATATATACATACACAAAATGTGATGAAAGAACACCCCACCACTTAGACACAACAGCGTTTTGCAAGCACTTGGCTACTGATTTATTGCATTGGCTATTGGTTTACAAGTATTGGCTACAAGATGGGTCTAATGGCCAGTAGCAGCTCTGCTGGCTTCTTGTCTGGCTAAAGGACACTTCAAACAGCAAAGCAGATGATGTTTTCGCAGCACTGGGGAAGATTGCTGTGATGGTGCAGTGAGCTTCCCCAAGACCTGCCGCTGGCAGCTTCTTACCTCCCTCCCCTAACCTCAGCAAGGGAACAGAGATGCATCAACCAAATCTTCCTGCTGCTTGCTTAGCCTATAGAATATATACAATAAATGGTAGAGGAAAGGCTGTTAAGTATACATCACAGTAACTGTGCAATAAATTAAACTTCAAAGTGCTTCACTTTCCTATTTACACCACCATTAAATAGTAACTGACATTATTTTCTCAGACTAGGAAGAAGTATTTAGTTAGTTAGCTGACAGGGTAAGAGTGCTTGGCAAGTACACCAGGACATGGGGAGTAGGCTCAGCTGGCAGCTCCTCTCTGGGAGAGATTTGGGAGGAAAGAGGGAGTGGAGAAGTGTAAGGGCATCTTTATGGCATCAGTCAGGGGATTTGGCAGGAATGCTGGCCTGAAAAAAGGGAGACCTGGAGGCTTGGTAGACACAGAGAAAGCATGTAAAAAGCAAGTGATGGGAGCCTTTTTTTAACAGCTGTGTGATGGGCAGGTCAAGCAGCTGCTTCGATCTTGCTGCTGCCATTTCAAATGCAAAGTTAAGCACTGGAGAGCTTCGCAAAGCTGTCAAAGGGTGGGAAGTGAAGCTTTGGGGTTCCTGGAAGCTGGCTTGCTGAGAAAGGAGTTGCATGCCTTTTCAGTTTCCTCACAGTGTAGGCCTGAGGCAATAACTGTTTTAGTGCCTCTATTTTTTCAAAGCCTCTTCTCATTTACAGATTATTGATCTGAGTTGCCCAACTGTTGGTGCCATCTCAGTTTCCTTGTACTGTTATGTCACTTACTCAAAAGCCCAGAGCAGGTGCATTTTTGGGGAACACAAAAGCTCAAAACCACAGGAGCTACCAAGACCTCCTGTGTTTTCAGAGGTAACTGGCATTCCATAGTCACTGGATAGAGTGACACTGAGTTGAAGGGCCTGGGTCTCACTTTGTTTTGTTAACACTTGAAGGTCTCCCCAGAAGACATTACCCACTGCACTGATGCCCTGTATGGGCAAGGCCTGAGCACTCATACGAGGCTCTTTTGCCCTGCCCAAGCCTCAGTGAGGCAGCAGTGGGAATGAGACAAAACTTTGCCAAACAGAAATGGTGCTGGGGGCTGATGGGAAGGGCAGGAGAGGAGAGGGGCAGACAGGACTGTGGAGGAGCAGAAGCAAGTTAGAGCTTTCTCTTGAGCTTGCGGCTGGCTCCGCCGCCCCCGCTCCGCTCCCGCTTCTCCTTGCGGACACAGAAGTACTTGGTGACGCGCTTGCGGCACTGCTCGCAGCGCACGGCACAGCACCAGTGGAACTTGCAGTTGCAGCTGGACACCATCTCTGCTCGCCTCTCCTCCACCGCCAGCCCGCAGTCCCCACACAGCCGCCGGCAGCTCCGCTTCTCCCACTTGCTGAGCGCCTTGCCCCTCTTCAGACACTCCCTGCCCTCCGTGCCCAGCAGCCCCAGGGTCTTGTTCTCCAGGCAGTAGTCAGGAGAGTCTTCCAAATGGACCAGTTCCTTCTTGGAGATGGAACTGAAGGTCTCAGCGATGGCACCCCGGCTGGCAGCGCTGTTCCCTGCTCCCTGCAGCAAGTCCACCTTCAGGGCTTTGTGGTACCTTTCCTTGAGGTAAGTACCTACCTCCCGAAACTCGGGCAATTGCAGCCAGCAGGTCTGGGTGGTGCAGCTCCCTGACACACCATGGCATTTGCAAGTCCGCTTCATGGTCCCTTTCACTGCCTACAGGGTGAGCAGAGAGAGAGGTTCAAGAAAAAAGCCCCGGAGGGGCCATTTCTGTACTGCAGTACATGCAGAAATGTGGCTCCAGGCCTGTGGAGGAGTCTGGCATCGATTCTCCCTGCACTGTAGTCCTGAAGCTCACAGATTTGCCTTTCCACAGTACTCCCCTCCTTGAACTAGGAGAAAGAGGACTGCAGAAAGTCATTAGCACTGTAACACAGAAGCTTTGCTACCTTAAGCAGACACCATTGTACTGCTCCCATCCCCCAAAGAAGTTGCTTCTTCTTTTGTGTTTTGAGCCACAGCAAATTGTGACTCTCCACAGTGAATGTTCAGAGCCAATTTGGTACGCACTGTAAGCTCTGGAGGGAGAGAGGGGCTCACCTTTCTACCTGCCTCGTTGTTATGCAGGTTCATAGCAGCTCTGGCATCTTGTCCAGTCTCCAGGGCATCTACAAACTGCTTGGAAATGGCTTCCCCAAAGCCCACGTTATCACTGCAGCCTCCCCACAGCCAGCCTTGTCCCCCTAAGAAAGGAGATGAGATGCATGCTGTCAAAGAACCAGAAGAGGTTTCACAAGTGATGGGAGGGAAAGGAGGCTGTGGGGAAATCCAGCCTTTCACCTCACAGTACTCCCAGATTCCCTCCTGCTGAGTTCCTTACATTTCCACTGAGGCCTGGATAGTAAGTGGCTCAGGCAGACAGCAAAGGGGTATGTCCTGTACAACAAATGCAGGGCTTTCCCCACTTTCTATAGAGTAGGGTTTGGAAAGTTATCATGCATCAGCACACATGCAGATAAGCCTTTGGGTCTCTAACCACTCTTGAAACCTGGACTTCAGCTGGTTCAGTGTGACTTGCAGGGACAGCATCTTGCTAACTTGGATTAGCAAACTGGTGGAGGCATCCTGCTCAGAGGCAAAAATTCCCCTCTGACTAGAACAGCCCAAGCCTGGCACACATGCATCAAAGAGGCCCTGGTTTTGGCACACCCAGAATTCTGAGATGATGTTTGGCATCTTAGAAGGGTGTGATTTTCTAGTTATCATAGAGAAACAAAGGAATCAGTACAAAACTGTGAAACTACACAAAAATATGTGGAAGGTACTTTTCCTAACTGAGTAGGAGCTGAGTGGGATGGGAAAAATGTCATGCGGTTTGCTTTTTTCCTTCTAGAGAAAGATGCCAAATTATTAATGAAGATTTGAAATCTGGAACATGCTGATCCTGACGTGCCACATCAATACATCTTGGGAGTTGTGGTTTAATGGCCTTGTGCCTCTCTGGAAAGGCCTGGCCCTTGTCTGGACCTCCCCAGGGCATCGTGATCCTCTCTCCCAGGGAAAGATAGGAGTGTTTCATGAGGGGTGGGTAATTGCAGTGTATGATGCAGTTCAAATCAAGAGCTGGGACTGAAGGAAGTATGAAAACCTTTCACCAGCTTGGATTCAGTGCAATGGCTGAATTGAATCATGCTGTTTTGGTCAAACCCAAAAGTTTCCTGTGCCTTAAAAGGGTTTAAGTTCACATTGGAAAGTTTTCATGAAAAACAGATATATTTGGGGAAAAGAAATGTAGCATGACTAACTTGGTTTTCTAGAGGAGATAGAATTGTTGTTGTTGCTTAAAAGTCTTTCTCTGCTACAGGCATTCCCAAACTTTGGACACCTAAGCAGAAGTGGCTGTTTTCAAAACTAGCAGCTAGTAAAATAAATTACTAAATACCGGACACTTCAGAGGAGTTTGTCATAAAGTAACACATACTGACTCCCTTGTATGGCTCAGCAGGGCATGACTTTTAAAAGATTTTTGGTAATTTTAATTTTGACCTATTTCTATTAGAAATAAAACCTGTAAATGTCAGTGTTTTCTGTGAAAGCTGAGCAGAGAGCTGGAGTGGTGCAGCCTGGAGTTCCCTGCCAGGGATGCTAAGTCTGGATACCACTGCCATGTGGAGGATGTGATGGCTGTGTGCTGCCACAGTGGTTCTTCCTGGTTGTGCTCTTGTGTGCCTGCCATGTTGACAAGTGCTGGAGAAAATGCCACCCTGCTCTTCCTCATGGTCATTCTGCTGCGGGGCCAACCTGGTCCTGCAGACCCTGGGAGCCCTGATGTCCCTGATCTGTGCTGCTCTAACAAGATCTACCATTCAGGTGTATGGCAACAGATCCACTCCTCTGCCCATATGATATAGTCATTCTCTCCAGCAGCTTAAACAGAGTTCTTGATTTGAAACAGGGAAGCTGCAACTCCTTCTACTTTCCTGCTCGTTTAGAAAGTAAAGGAAAGCAGCAAGAGCTTGGCTGGTGTTAACTAGAGATGGCTCTGTTAGCTTCCACAGAGTTACTTAGGTTTGAACCAGGGAAAGCTCTGCTCTGAGCAGGTGCGGGGACCAGGAAGGGGAGGTGTTTCTGCAGGCCTCATGGAGGAGAGAAGAGCATCCCCTGCTCCCTGGGATGAGGGAGGGGCAGCAGCTCATCTCTCCTTACCCAGCTGTCCATTGCGGGAGTCGTCACAGCCACAGTTGTCAAAATCCCCCAGGCTGCAGTTCCGGGTCAGCGTGTACATGACGCCCGCAGAGCTGATGGCATGGACAAAGGCTGTTTCTCGGTTTGCTGTCAACGGGAATACAAAGAGAGCAGATGTGAAAAAGATTTCATGGCAAGGGCACTGTTAGAAATTGTTCCTACCATGCAGGAGTCTGCACAGGACATGTGCAGTGGGGAAGACTTTGTGTGCTGGAGAAGTGGCCCTATGTGTCAGATTAACCCTAGTTTGGGCTTGAACTGCATGAAGACAGAAGCTTCCAAATATGATCCAGACTGACTGATGCCATTTCAAAGGGTTTGGACGAGATAGCACCTGGCTGTCCTTGTGGAACCTCAACAGTGGTGATACAGCACAGACAGCCAAATGTCCCCCACTTCTCACTAACACACCCCAACAGGAAGGAGTCCTCTTCAAGGATCAAAGAGCTCCTTCCCACAGTCCCTTTGAGCCTTACCTTCTGCTGGAAGGGCTCTGAGCAGTGACCATACCTACCCACCAGGATCAGTCTGGGAATCATCAGCTGGCTTCACTGAGCCTTTGGCTTTCATTTAATTACCAGCAAGGTGTGGATCTGAGCAAATAACCTTGGCAGGAATGATTTGGGGACCTGCTTTTGGTCTCAGAGTGGGCCTTGTGCTGCAATTGTCTCCTCAAGGCCCCACTTTGAAACCTTTATCCCCCTCTGCCTGGGGCTCTAGTCTCTCGTCTGCTGCCAATCCCACCAGAGGCCTGAGGCTCTCCTCCACCCCCAGGTCTTGCTTTTACAGAGCAGGTATGAGGCCAGCCCAGCATCAAGCATAGGTTTAGAGGGCCAGATATGCACTGAAATATTTCCCGGGACCTGCAAATAGGTAAGGAATAGTATACAGTGGCAATGGCCACAGCCCCATGCCCTACAGTGGCTCAGTCAGGGATGCTGGATTTCTGCCTAGGGTGATTCTGACATCTGGAAGATGTAGCAAGACTTTTCTCCCGTCTCTTGGCCAGACCATGAACAGCCACTGATGAGCTCTTTCCTCCTCTCTTTAGCCTTTTTCCTCTGCTTGCTACCCAGACAGGCTGCGCTGGTTCTCAGCCTCCCTGGGATACCCAGGGACACCGTCTAAGCATGGTGTGTCCAGCAGGCCAGGGGGGTGCATCCTTGTGGGGAGGCAGTTGTGTGAGGATTGGTCCTGTGCCAGCTGGGGTTCAACAGGTCCATGGGTGAGGCTGGCATTGCAAGGAGGCCTTGGAGCTAGATCCCAGTGGGAGCTGATGGGTGAAAGGCTCTCCTGGAGAGATCCCTCTGGAAGATCCCTGGGAGAGGCACTTCCCAGGTGGGATGGGGAAGCAAAGGAGGCACTTGGGTAGAGCGGAGGGGGCCATGGGCTCTAACCTGCAGCAAGGGGGTGCCAGTAGTGGTATCCAATGCTTTCCTTACCACTGCGCAGCCCTCCGTGGCTGGAGAGCTGCAGTGCCCTCTCCGGGCAGTTCCAGCGGTCCCAGGCGAACTGGAACTTGCACTCCTCGATGCCGCTCTGCGCCCCAGCTGCCACACTGCTGGAGTAGATGAGGTAGGCCTAGGAGCAGAGCTGGGGGTCAGCATGGTATTTTCAACTGAAAGTAACCTGTGTGCCATCTTACAAAGACAAGACATACAGAGCTCAGAAGGGCTCCCAGGCTTGGCTTCCCTGGGAAACTCACCACAAGCAGCAGCAAACCCATTTCCTGCTGGGCTGGGTCAGAGCCTGAGCCTCCCAGGGAGAAGGCTTGAGCTCTTGGCTGTTAGTCACATTAGGAAATGTGCCAGCCAGCCTCTGCCATGGGGAGCCCCTTATCTCTCCACCATGAGAGGAAACAGAGCCTTCTGCTCAGAGATCAGGGAGTTCCAGGCCGGCAAATGCCTCAATCTGCCTTCTTCTTCACTACAGCCCCAGGGGGACAGCTAGTGCAAGGTTGCTCCACCAGTGTATTGGGAGCTAGATGGGCCTGGAGGTGTTCGTGGGAAATAGCCAGAACAAAATCTGGATAAATTTTGCAACTGGTCCTGACTAGGAAAAAAAGCCTCTGAAAGAGGAGCACAAGCATGTGAGAGGTCAAAAATATGGAACAAATTCTAGTTTGGCAATTCTAGTTGTGCTGCCTGAGGAAGGATGTTTTACAGGGCCTATGGAAAATACTTTCCAGCTGGATCAGTGTGGGCCCCTATGCCAACTTGATCCTCAGGAAGCAATAGATGTCAAGTCAGAGTCTTGGCTGGTGTCAATAGACAAATCTCCAGAATCTGGCCTCAACCAGCTTAAAAGAGTCCCAGGTCAACATTGCACAGGGCTAATGCAGCCCAAGGAGCTCCCAAATTGCAGCTCACAGCAAATCCTTCCTTGGCCTTTCTCTGCTTTATTGCTGGAAACATGGGGGTGAGGGGAGCTCTGGCCAAGGCTGGGTGGAGAGGAGTGGAAAGGAGGAGCCCCTCTCTCATTCTCTCTCTCTCATTCTCTCTCTCTCTCTCCCTTTCTCTCTCCTTCCCTCCCTGGGTTTAGTGGAATCAGGGACAGAGATCAAAGGGATTTCTCTTACCTTGGGGCCCGTCATCAGGAAATTATTCACTGACCTGGAAGATAGAGACAGTGTCAGCAGGGAGGGGGTGATGGTGGAGGGGCCTGGGGAATGCCAGGCATCCCAGGGCTCTCCTCTCATCCCCCCCACAGTCTGCCTGTCTCCTAGCTGCAGGCACCTCTGGTCTCTCCCCCATGTCTCCCTAAGGAGCAGGACAGTGCCGTCTCCTTTCCCCCCACCCTGCTCCCCTCAAATCGGGCTGTACTGGGCTGCAGTTCCTTCACTGCTCCCTCCTTTTTCGTTCCTCTGCTCAGCTACCCTTTGTACCAATCCACCCATTATTTTAGTGCTTTCCTGTTCCCCTAGCCTTGCTTTTTACCTCATTTGACTGAACTCAGGGTAGCATTTCCCCCAGCCCCAGGAGTGGGACCGTGCTGAGGGAAGGAGGGCATCACACTGCTGCTCCTTTGCAGTATGTGTCCAGGTGCATCTCTCCATATCACAATGCCTTGTTTTCCTGTGGTGCCACATCTGACTGCCTACATTCCCCTCTTAGTCAGGTTGTGGTGATGGCTGAGCACAACTATACATATCTTCCCCATTCTCCTGGACACTGAGCAGGGGATCCTTGGGGTTTGGGGTGGGTGGGAGGTTCTAGACAAAATTAAGCTTTCTGGTATTCTCACTGGAGGTGTGGAGGGATCACCTCCAAGGTCCAGGAAGTGTGGCTTGTCTCCAACACTGTCCCTATGGTCTTGCAGAACTGTCTGGTCCAAGTCTTTCTCCAGCAAGAAAGACTGTTTCTGTGCAAAAGGCCCGTCAGCTCTAGGACTACATATGGTGCAGTGATCACCCACTGAATCTGGAGAATGGCTGGGTGAATCCTGCTTAGCTGCACCATGGCAGAAATGACTGACACTTTGAAAAAGTGCAAGAGCCAACTCCAAATATCCCAAGTCAGAAATAAGTAAGAACAGAGAGAGTTTCCTAAAAATACCTAATTCCACTCTCTCCAGAGTGTTTGTTAAATAACACTCATCACTATTTCTGGTGAGTCTCTGGAGCATTTTCCCTGCTGGAACCCAGCACTGCAGAGAAATGGGTGAGTGCTGTTATCACTCAGAGAGGACACTGAGGCCAGAGAGGTGGCATGAGTGGATTGAGTCCTTGCAGTGAGTGAGTGATTGGGATAATGACAGAGCATGCACTGATAGAAACTTGGCTCTTCAGCTTCTTCTCGAGGTGATGTTCTGCTTCAAATGAGCCACAGGTACATTTCCCTCTTAAGGGAAAGAAAGATAGTGTCTTTTTGTGCTACAAATCCACACAGACACTGTGGGAGCATCTCATTGCTGGGCACAAGCACAGGCAGACCCAAAGCTGAGAGTCAAAGAGCAGCCATGCCATAGACACAGGGACAGACAGGATGGCAGGACATCAGACACATGAGAGATTGAGAGAGGATGCTGTCCTGCCTTGGAAAACCCCTTGTGCAGTCAGCAAGCCCCTTTCACCTCCATTAGAACTGCACCCACAGAGATCCTTTCCAAAGTACACCACAAAAGGAGGTGTCATCACTTTAGCTTGGTCAAAATCACAGGAAACCTGATCTTTGTTGTTACAGTTTAGAAAGAGTTGAGAGAATAAGTTTGCAACATTTCATTTTGGCAAGTCTAGCTTTCTTTTGTTTTGTTTTGGTTTTTGTGGGTTTTTTTTGGTGAAAATGAGTTTATATTGATGGGAAAGCTTTGGGAAAGATTCCCCTGGGTCAAAACAGAAGTGGGCTGTGCCAGGACACTGCAAGAACAGGAGATTATTTCCCTTTGTTCCAGGCTTGGGATTCAGACCGGCTGTGCTCCAGCCCCCATGGGTATTTTAGCACGAAGTTGATGGTTGTTTTGCAGAGGAATTTTCCTTTGGAAGCTGCTTCTGCATTGTACAGCTAATTAAATATTTCCTGGGACTTGGAGAGACGGCATCTGTAGCCGAGTGATTAGAGCATCGGGTGACCTGAATCACACAGGGCCATGAACCTGGAGCTAATCAGACTGTGTAAGCTCCATGGGTCCCCATCCTAACGCAACTGGGTAGCAGCACGAACAAGTCATTTTTCCATCTGGTTTCCCTTCTGTCTGTTGCCTTGACCTTAAGTGCTTTGCTATGGGGACCACACTCAGAATGGTGTCAGTGTGAATCTGAGCCCCTGGTAGCAGCTGTGAGAAAACTCTGGTAAAATGCTCCTGCGTAGGCAAGAGCTAGAAAATTGTAAGTCCTCTCTTATCTTGCTTTTGTCACCAAAACAAGAGATATATCCCATCTGCATTGCTTCCCATGTGGGTAGGAAAACCCAAATTCACAGTGTACAGGAGGGATTTGTCTCCAACCCTTGGATTAGGAACATCTGAGAAGTGGCAAGGACGACTTTAGGAGGAGGACAGTAATCCACAGCATCAGAGTTTACAGAATTTACCAGCCTGCTAGCAGGAGTCAATTGACATGACCGTATTGAAGCAGAGGATCTGCTCCTTCCAGGATAAACTTCCAGGTTCAGAAAAAGGCCAAGTTCGGGATATGCCGATTCTCCATCTGCAGCTGAGCAAATGATACAGTAGAAATTTCCCAGCCGGATATTCTAGACATTTTATAAAGCCAGACAGAGAGACAGAAGGCATTTTCCTTGAGCTCTCAGATCAACAGGCAGGCATGCTGCTGGCTGGGTTTGTAGGACTTAGACAAGTAAAGGATTCACAAAGTTTCAAGTGTTTGGTGCACTTGACACCTCAACATTTAACTCTTGCAACTGCAAGTGTGTTCAGGAGAGTGGGAGATGGAACTGTCATGTGGCTGGAGGCTGGCTGAAATTTTTCTTACTTGTGTTGAGGGGGCAGAAAAGGTAATACTGGTGACAGAATCTGTGTGCTTTGTCTTTGCTCTTATGATTTAGCTGGGAAACTTGCATCTCTATTCTGTGTATAGTCTCCAGTAAGGGCAGAGAATAATTAAGTCACTACTTAAACAGATGTAGTACAATAGTGACAGTGTCTCAATCATCTCTGTGCTACAAATAGGAATCTCTACCAAAATCTTTCTTCATTATTTTCTCTGTTGTGTGATTTTTTTAAAATTATGTATTTCTACTAGATTTTCATTCTATTATAAAGGAAAGCAGAATGTAATACTAAACTAACTAAGCAGTTGCATTCATAGGTGGTGTTAACCAAACCAATTTCCATGACTTTGGAGATTTTTTCGTATCACACACATGCAAAGAGATACTTGAAAAAACTTCTCTGAGAAAGCTCAGGGGGTTTCTAGCTGTGCAGACCCCTTTCCCTCCACCTTCAAACTCCAGGACTGCATTACATGGACTGAAGAGAAGCAGGCTCTCAGCTCAGCAGGTAGGGAGAGGAAACCCCCAAGTTCCTCTGCCCCTCCCCGGGCTGTGCAGGGCCTGGCCAGGACACGCTGCTTCCCTCAGCACAACTCTGTGTCTCCAGGTAAAAAGCAAATCTAGGGCAAGAGATTTGCATTGGATCCAATATTAGGAAATTATCTCAAAGCTAGTGTATATCTTTAGCAGGAGTTTTCTATCGTAGTTTTATTGAATTTGAAAGCAAAAAACCCTGCCAAGCAGCTGTCACATTATGTTTTACTCATATCAAATACTAATAAGCCTCTGATAATTCTGTCTCAGCTACAACTTTAACCAATAACAGCATCATACTTCTCAGTTTAATATGCCCTAAGAGCCTTATCTAATCTCTCATTACAATATTTGTCTGATACCTTACCACCCACTCAGGCTACTGGTTCTGCTCTTGAGAAAATGATAAAGCTGGATTTAGATCTTTACTGTCATTATTGTAAATAGAGAAAATGGATAGAATTTCACTTTGGATATGAGTTTTGTTCTCAATATGAGCTCCCTGAGGTTATTAGAAAACCAGGAAGGCTGGAAACCAAAGGCAGTCCCACAGCTGAAGTGTAAAAATTATATTTAGAAGCAAACTGCTGCATTAGAGATCACTATGTTATTCCCACAGGAGAGAAGACTGGGCGGCAACTCAATAACATTTGGAGTTTTACTTATTTTTTCTTCATTTTTCTCTATTTTGCTGTATTTATTTTCAGGATTTTGTTCCTAAATGCTACTCTGACATTTTGATCACCTAGCAATAATACACTGGTTGAATGGTCCATTAAATGGTAAAATCTAATCCACACTCAAAAAAGAGAAGTAGCCACATATTTACATTTAAAAAAAAATTGTTGTTCTACGTTGCGGGGGCCCCCCCCCCCCCCACTCCCCCCACTCCCACTCCCAATTCTCGTGATTAAATCACAGGGAAGAAAAACCTTGTTATGTTTTAAGCTATTGGGTCAGTCAAATAAAACCAATGCAAAATTCAAGCAGAATTATTTTATGTTTCCCGCAAACTTGTCTTTTTTTTCTCCTCAAGAGTTAAATGATAGTGTCTGCAAAATGATCATTTCAAATAAAGGTTGCAATTTTCCTTTCTCTCTGGAACTCATGACCTATGAGCAACACGCAGAGAGAAGAGGGGTTGTCTTGATCTATAAACTTTTCTCTTAAAATTTTCTCTCATAAAAACTGCTGAGAGACAGGGAATTTAAACATCCAACTTCTGACTGAAAATATCTTAGGTTTCCATATTTAGCTCTACTTTGTGCACTGAAATTTCTCTCCTGTGAACTGTTTCTTTAAAATGTTGATTTTTCTTTCTTTTAATATATTCTAAACCTGTTTTTATTGAGGAAAGCAAGACATGTACACAAGAAGAGCAGAAAAATAACAATAAAATCAGCATAGCTCTTGTCTAGCCTTTCTGTAGAACATATATATTCCCCTTGTTCCAGAAGGGAGGTTTATCTTGAGTTTGCTGCTTCTACTATTTAGACATATACAAATTATTGCATATTCTTTTAATGAAGGGAGTAGAAAATCTCTGCAAGTACATAGATTTCACTTTCTGACTAACAGGAATGAGTTCCTATTTACTTTTAAATGTCTCTTTTTGTAATTTTGATTTCTCCATCCATGGTAATAACCCTAGAGATCTGCTATGAGGAAGGCAGGGGATTTTAGTAATTGAATGGTAAAAGACTTTCCTTGCCGTTAGAGATAAGTCTGTAACCCGCTGAGCAGATTCCCAGGGGGTATTTATTGCATCACAGCAATAAAGAAAAAAGTTTGGGTACTCAGTAAAAATCACATAGGAAAAATACTTGCAGAGCCTATTTCCCTTTGGGAATGGGACTGATATATCCCACAAGGAATGATATGAGATTTGATGCAAGCCTAATCTCTTTCTGTTCATCCTTAAAGAACTTTTTGGGAAATAAATATAGCAGCACCCTCAGGACAGAGCAAGAGGTCCACAGGAGACGGCCACAGATTTGTGCACAGCAGAACTGGTCTGATGGGGCTCAGGTGGTTGGAAACCAGGCTGTAGCAATCACCGTAGCAAAAGCTTCTCCCCAGGAAATCCTAACACATGAATTTCAGACATATAATTCTGGCCCTGAGTGTGCCAAGGAGCTTGGGTCTCAGGCTGCTCATCCAGAGTGGCACCCCTGTGGATCTAACTCACCCCTGCAGGCTCTGAGCTCTTAATCATGGACTGTCCTCTTTGGGGAGCGTGAGGATTTAATTAAGATTGAATTAAGACAAGAGACTAGCTGACTGGGAGCCTTTGGGAAAATAGAAGTCTCTGGCTCTTCCATTGGGTTATCTTTCCACTTGAAAGTGAGGGACTAGGTCCTCAGCATCCACTTTCCTCTATTTTACCCCGGCTCACAATTTGGCCCGTAGTTATTTTTGGGAGTCGCAGGGGGAAAGGGGGACTTTCATAGATCTAGCCTCTCTGCCAATGGTGTGTAGGGACATGGTTAAATATTTGATTCCATTAAAGAGAGAACTGAGCTAAGTGAGAAAGAGGAGACATTTAGGAAGGTGAAGAGGAATTTCCTTAGGGTATCTGGGAAGAGCACCTGCCTGTGACACAGACTGAGATGCTCTTGATACTTACCAGGCATAGCAGGACTGGAAGAAGGGAGTGAGGAAGAAGATGCCCAGATAAGGGTCCATGTGAAATATAAAATCCAAAAAAAGAGGGAGAAAGGAGATCCTAAAAAAACCCCAAACTTGAGTACCACCACCACCAGAGAAAAGGGAAAAAAAAAAAAAAGCACAACTAATTCAGAGAAGGGATGGAGTTATTTTCCACCCGGCTGTCCTGGTGTGATGAAGAGGCGGATGCCTCCTGAATCCCACCTTCTGCAAAGGGTAACCAATCCTATAGTAAGAGCTAAAGGGGGCTGGTGAAATGGAGCCGCAGAACTTCCTAAGAAGAGATTATCTACTTAATTAAAGATTTTTTTTTCCCTAAGTCCTTCAGCCAATCAGGACTCAAGTGCCAGAGAGAGATTGAACTGATGAAAAGAACACCCCAGGTTCCTCGAAGACAAATGCACCACGAAAGGGATAAGAGGGAGGGAAAAGGGGGAGGAAAAAAAAAAAAGAAAAAAAAAGAGAGAAAGAGGGATAAAGAAAGAGACAGCAAATCCCTTAAAGTAATCACTAGATTCAGTCTCCACCAGCACTGCCCTGGCTCTCCATTCCTGGCAAAGGCAACTTGAAGGGCTGCTTTTGGAGTGTCCTCTCCTCCTCCTGCCTTGGAGACACTGCTGAGCTGGGCTGCACTGGGTGCTCTCGGGTAGGGGGATTGGGTTCAGGCTGTCTGCATCTGCTGCTTGGGTCACAGATATGTGATCATTGTCTCTGCCTCAGTCTCCCCCAGAAGTCAGGGCCAGTTCCTATCTCCATCTGCTTCTCTTTCATTATGGTGACCTGCTCTTTCTTCCCACCTCCTGTTTGCATTAGGCCATCCTCACCCCAGGAGAAAGACCCCTGACTAAACCTTCCTATTCGCCCTTAATTTTTTACTTTTGGCATTTCTTACAAAGTCCGCCGGAGGGGGTCTTTGGTTTGGAAGGGTTAACAGTCTCTCACTGAGGGCTTATTCCAGGCCAACAGTTGCTGGAGCTAATTAGAAGTGCACCCAGCCTGTAGTGGCTGGCCACATGGGACATCCCAGTTACTGTCACAGCACCCACCACCGATACCCTGACTGGTTCTAAACTAACACGATCAGTTCTTTCACCATGGCCCAAAGCCATAGGAAGATCTTCTCTGCACTATGCAATTGAATTTTGTGCTGTGGACATGATCTGCCAAAACATTGGCTGAGACGAGTCAAACTCATTCAGGGCACAGCTGCCAAGCAGAAGTGCTGGACCCAGGCAGGATTTGAAGAGGACTGAGACCATGTGGCTGAGCCATCACACAGGGCTGGCAGGAGGCTGAGCTTGCTTGGGGACACTTCAGGTGGACAAAAATCCCTCCTGGGTTGCAGTCTCAGAAAAGGAACCCTGCCCAGCAGAGATTTGCTCTCTGATGGATTTTGGCCGTCTCACACTTAGCCCAGCTATGCTCAAGTCAAGGAGCCCTGGCCAGGGATGGCACATAGGACACTGCTGGCAAAACTCTACCTTTGCCCAGAGTGCTGCCTGTCCAGCCAGGGCACCCCCTCACCCCAAAGCTGGCTGGGCAGTTTGTGGGCACCTAGAGGAACAGAAAATGCAGGTGACAGCAATTTATCCCAGGGCCAGCTGTGCCCCCAGCAGTGTCATATTACAGCAAGACTGATGGTATTTGCACTCATTAAAGCCCCAGCTCCTGGAGCCTTGAGCATTTTAAAAACTACTGTGTTATGTACACTGAGAAAAAGCTTGAGAATTTGTCGAGTAGAAGATAAAACTCCAAAAACTGAAAGGTGAGGGAAATGGGCCTTTTATTTATTCTTAAATTACTTTTTAAGAATACTACTTTAAATTATTAATTATATTGAAACAAAATTTCAATTCCGTGATGTTTAGCACAGTTTAATGGTTTTGGTGGTCTAATTAAATTAGTGGAGGTGGCTTTGCTCCCCCTCCTTGGCTGTCCTGAACTCGGTGTAGAGAGCAGCTGCAGAGGCTGATGTTGCCTCAGGGGAGCTGAGGGTCTGCCAAGGGGCTCAGTCCCACTGGGACAGCACTGGTGAAATGCAAGAGATGCCACCATCCTGCACTAGGCATCTATTTCTGATGGCAGGAAGGGGGAGAATTTTCAGTTGTTTCTTGTAAGTCGCCAGTTGTCTGTTTCAGGGCTCCTGAACTGGAGTTTTCACATTTCCCGGGACCGGTAGCAACAGCGTTTTGAAATCATACAACATTTCAGACATTTCTTGACCAACTGGAAAGGAAGAACACCATTGGGTTCACTGGGGTGAGCTGTTTTTGTTACTCCGAGACAAATTAAGTAAGAAGATTACAAAAAGTAGGAAAAAAAATAATAGTAAGTGGATTCAAAATAAACAGATGCAATTAATTCTTTTTATTAACTGTTGCAAGAGCCACCCAGGCCTTTCTCCAAGCTCACAGAAGCACCAGCAGCTTTGGAAACATCAGCCTCCTCTGCCAAAATCTAATTCCAATTAAATGCAAGACTCACTTTCCTGGAAACAAGCATGTTTTTCAAACCAAAGAAGCTGGAGGCAAAGTCTGAAACAAAACTGTCTCAAACCTGTTTAAATGTATTTAATTACAGTTCTCAAAAACTATTTAAAAGATTCTATGAAGCACTATCTAAAGAAATGGGATGCAAAATTGTTTTATAATGTTCCTCAAATTTTGTTATTGTTACTGTTAAAAGCTCTGTAAAATTACTAAATGGATGCAGAGAGAAGGAAAATACATTTTGTGGCCAGAACTGGTACCTTACCCCACTTGAACTGCTGGCCAATACAGATCTCTTCTGACCTTTGCACTGAGCACTGTAATGTGTGTTTGACTATTTGTTCATCTCCCAGAATGGCAGGCAAGGCTTGATGACAACAGCAGGTAGAGAACCTGCCACCATCTGCAGTAACTGCTTCCAGTTTATTAAAAAAACAAACAAAGAAACAAAAAAACCCCTCCAAACACACAAGAAAACCAACCAAAAAACAATACCAAAATTTTAATATATTATGTCTAGCTTTAATTTTCAGAGTACAGAGAAAATCTGAACTGCCCTAAAAGAACTTGTACAAGTAATGACAAAAGTCAGAGAAAAAGTAAAAAAAAGGGCCTTTAACACTCCTGCTGCCTTCCACCTCAGTACTAATGCAACTGATGGATATGAAAAAAGAGGTTAAGAAGTGGGGGTAATAATTCCAAGTCACGGTCACAAATATTTCAAAAGTTTCTTGGTGTCAATGCAAAGTGCCCAAAGAGCAGATTAGTTAAAACAAGATGGCCACTAAAAAGGTCAAGAAAGAATTCAACATCTCTTCTGTTAAAAAACATGTAAAAGGTATGAGATCAAAATAAAAGAAAATTTTTCTTGTCTAGGCAACACACTGAATTCAAACCTGAAAGGGCTGAAATAGTCTCAGGAAGGTCCAGCTTCCAGTGCAGTAAGTGAATTTCAATTGACTTGACTGTAGCTTGGCCTTTTGGACCAACTAAATGCAAGTTCCATAGTGTCTAAAGCCTGTCACAACATCCACCAATATCCCAAGAAGGTGTACATGTTGTTCACAGTCCTGTACTGAACATGTCCTGTGCTATTCTGCTTCTTGAGTCAAGTGGCTCCAGAAACAAAGCCAAATAAAGGCTGGAGAAATGCAATAGCTTTCATGAGATCAACTGGCATGCAATGGAAGCAAACATGGAATTTTTAGCCTTTTGGCTCTGAAAAGGCAGAAAAGGGGCTGATGTGCCCAGAAGCCTCTCTGCTTAATTTCTGTTTAACTGTATCAGTCTGAGATTGTGCCATTAAGGACAGTATTGACACATCAGAAGACGCCAACAGCGGTGTGACCTCTTTGCTGTAAGCTTGATTTTGTAACCTAACGCTGTTCCCAACACTGCTCTCTGCATGGGTGACGCACATAGAGCAGCCTCCTGTGAGGTCTGCTTGTGCTTGACCAGAATTGAAAGTACCTTCACATTTGTAGGTTCTCCCTAGGGTTCATGCAGGGACAGCTCAGTGGGTCCTGAACTGCAGTGAGCTGTGGGAGAGGACACATCCATCACACATCAGAGGAAGTGACTTCTGCCCAGCTGTGGAGAAGACAGAAGGGTCAGACGTTCAGTATTCTTCATTTGCTGGAGAAAAGCTTAAGGAAAATCACATCAGAAGGGTGAGAAATGTTGCAATGGCTATAGAGGATTGTTTCAGGGTTCAAAGCATGGACACCTACAGAGCATTTTCCACCTGCAGTGAAAGTACCTCAGTGTAACAGCTCCTCACTTTTCCCATTTTACAGGATACAAAACAGAGGCCTGGAGTGATCCAGGCAATGGTCAGGGCATACATCCAGTGCCCTGCATCCCAGGCTGGCCCCAGCTTCCATCTGACATTCAAGGCAGCCAGTTTCGAGGGAAAGGCAAAGACCTTTAGGGAAACATCCTCTTTAGTCATGGTACACAGAAGTTGCCAGTGCCCCACAGCAAGTGAGTTTAGGGCACTTCAAAAATCTCCGGTTCATCCTCAGCATGAGCTACCAAGATTCCTTTATTACATAGTCTCAGTTACAGTACCAGAGGAATGGTCTTGCTGTGAAAATTTCCTAACAGGCTCATGCTGTTCTGGCCAAAAAAAAAGTATTTCTTTTGAGAGTTCAAAAAACAAGTATGGTCCAGTGCATCTTTTTCTAGCATTCACAAATTAGGCTGCTGAGAGTTGCAAGAGGGAAAGGGACAGAAGTTCTGAGAGGTGGGGATGGAAATGGAAATGAAAGGAAAGTGAGAAGGTGATTTGCCACTAAAATATAAGCCGGATCATCTTGGGGAGAAAGGGCAGTGGGGGTGGGAGGGAAATTATGTACAGCACAGCAGGAAGGTGTAATTAGGTTGAGCAGGACTGAGCAAGTGAAAGCACATTCCTGGCTGGCTAGCAGTTGGTGAGATACCCCCTGGAGGTGAGAGGGACCATACAGAGCTCCCAGGTCTAGCAGCACACCCTGGCAGCTCAGCAGCCACACCTCAATCCTGTCCCTGCGCACCCCAAAGGAAAGCCTGAGCCCCTTATGGAGAGGCATCTGCAGTGCTCCCCAGCACAGCACTCTGGGGACCAGAAGCCCAGGCCATGTCCTACTGCTCAACCTGGACACAGCCAACATCCTTCAGGGAGCTTGCTTGGGCCACCACACACAAGATCGGGGTCATGGGGTATAAAAGGCATCAGTGTGGGCAGCTCTGCAAAACGACCCTCCCTTTAGCACCCACGAGGGCTTTGCCTCTCAAAGGGGAAACATGCTTGGCCCTCTACATGAGGATTTGGGGCGTGAAAAGAAAAAGAAAAAAAAAGGCAGATGAATCCTTCTGTACTGGCCAGAAGGATTAGTAGCTGAAAGAGGAAAGGACTATGGACTTGTGAGGTATGTAGAGCTTTGTGGACCAGAGGATGAGGCAGGAAGGGTAGAAAGATGGTTCAGCATTGTGGTGTAATTGCTAGTTTGAGTCTTTAGCAGACCTGAGGAACTGAAGAAAAATCTAATTGGAACTGCTTAAACAGTTCCACTATTGCACCAGAGACATTTTCTTTCCCTTCCAGGCTCCCAGTGCTCCCCTAAATATTTTTATTATTATCAGGAATATTTGTAAACAAAACTACATTTCAAATTTTAAGAATTAAGAGTTAAAAAGACTGCCCAGTGGCATGTTTCAAACTTCTTTAGCTGAAACTGTTCACAAGGTCTGTAAGAGCCCTAAATAACTCCAGCTAACTTACAACAGGATCTCCTTCACCAAAGTCAGTTTGTTTGGCTTTAGTGTAGAAAGACTGGCTGGTTTGCAGACCCTTTTGTGAGGCTGACAGGAGGAGGTTTAGCTGAGGGATCTGTCCCACCCTGTGATTTTTTTCATCTCTGATTTGCTATGCGGTCTAATGACCGTGCAGCAGCATAGCCAGCCCTGGGTTACCCTGTAATTTGTCCTCTCCCGAGCCAGCCTGCCGTGTCAGAGCCGGCAGATGGTGCTCCCAGCTTGGCCTGCGGCTGGGCTGTGGCTCAGCACGGCGGTGGAACAGCATCCCTGGATTGCAGGGGTGCAGGGAAATACTGCTGTGCTAGGCATGGCCATGTCCAGCACAGACAACAGGCTCTGCACAAGATCCAAGCTTAAAAATTCTTCTTTCCGCCTCCCTGTTTTTCCAGACCATGTATCTTGAGGCCTCAGAGTAGGTAAAGTCCAAAAATGATTCTGACTGGTTGTGTCACAGCAGTGGTGTGGAGCTGCTGGTGGCTGTGCCTACAGGTGGAGGTCAGCAGTGCCACGGTGCAGCTGCCCCCTGTGAGCTGAAGCACACCTCCCACAGCCAGCCACTGTGGCAGCCCATGAGACTCCTACCAACACCTGGCCTTAGCTCAGGGAGGAGCAGACGCTCACCAACTCTCAGCAAGGAGGTGGATGTAAGGCTGTCAGCAGTATGCACAGCTCTGTATCCACCCTTTCTCACTGGTGTGCCCCTTTAGAGGTCCTGGGACAAACCCCAAGGTCAGGGACCAGCAAATCTGGCTCAGCTCTTTGCCCTACAACAGCAGTGAAAACTGCACTGGGGTAAGTCCGGCGAGGTCCTTCCTCTTTGCCTACAGCTGACTATCGTGACTAACCTTCTGCATTTATCCAGAATGAGTCAGACCTGTAAAATCATGAGACCAGCTTGAAAATAATACACAGTGCGAGCTATTTGTGTCCAAGTCTTTAAGGTACTCTTGGGGCTTGTTTCCTCTGGAAATGGCAGAGCTGGGAACATGCTGTTCTCTGGTATGAAAGGCAAGCCAACAGTCCTGGGCTCCAGGCAATTGGACTTTCCAATGAATACCCAATGTCAAAAGGCTTGCCAGAAATTATGGGGGTACTGAGCAGGCATATAGGACCTCTCTGTGTTGACCAAAACTTGCTGAGTGTGGGTCCTGGCTGTTTGCCTGAGAGATCTCACATGGTCAGTGTTTGTACATTAAAATACTGGATCTTTTTTGCTCTGTCCTTGGCCAAGAACTCCTCTTGGCCTTGCAAGTAATACTTGTTGCTACTCTTCACCTTGGGAGTGGCTGCATTTTAGTGGTGAACATCAGATCAGCCCATGGGGTGCGGTGGTTCCCAGTGAGCCGTAAGGAAAGCTGAATCATTTCCCCATAAAACCCAGGGTGCAGGATCTGGCTCCAGCTCCAGCATTTCCCGATGTCATCTGCATTGACTAGGACTATTTCTTTTGTCAGAATAGTCGGCCAGGCCCAATAAATGGTGATGATGATGAGCTTGGAGGCTGAATCAGGCAGACAAGATGAAGAAACAGCTCCAAGATGGTCAGGATAAACTGGCACCACAAAATCAATCACCAATCCTTTGCAAATGCCACTGCTGACAGAGTCACTATCCAGCTTTCTGTCACCATCTTAAACATGAAGCACTTTTATTGATAGTTGTTGGAAAAATTTTGCAGACATACTGTTGTTGGGCAACGCTGACCCCTTTTATAAGTGTCCCAAGAAAGATGTATAAATAATAAAGCATCACTTTTGTTTGCCTATTTGAAAACAAACCCCTTGGCTTTCATACTGTAAGCCTGGACAAGGTTTCACCACTAATGTGAGCCACGACAAAGAGGTGCTTTATTGAAAATCAGCACTCTCTAAAGGAGATGTTTCTTTTCCTATCTAAAATGAACCAGATATTTTGGTTACAAGTTAAGAGCATGGTCTGTGTCCTAATGAAGATTTCTGTGAGTCCTAAAAACTGGAGATGCAGAGAGTGAAGGAAAGAGAACTGTGGCTAGAAAGAATCTTTTGTTGAGTGCCACTGTTGAATCACAGGTAGGAAAGATGGCTTTGCTGCTCAGGTGCTGCTGAGGGGAGTCAATACATGGTGACAAACTTTTGGCTGGTTATGTTCATTTGTCACAACTGACAGCAGTCAAGCCTACTTTGTATAAATGTTTTACAAAGTCATCCTTATCTCACCTCCATCACTGCAGCATCCCAGGACATGGGCTACTGCAACCTCTCAGTATACTTATGAGGTGTCAGCTGTAGACTAGAGGCTGGTAACTGAAGCATGACACAGATAATGACTTGCACAGACTCTGGCAGCCAAATGGTGTCTCATATGGCACATTTCATCTGAAAACAAACCAGGGTATAGCCTGCTAATAGGGAGAAGAAGAGGGAGCTGAGGGTGCCCATACAACGTATCACTGCTCCGAAGGAGGGTACCCCATAGCAGAAGATGCAAGAACATCTTGGCTTCTGGCCAGAGGCTGCTGCGAGCTGAGATCCCAGTACACTGGGATGGCACTGCCTCAGGATCACAAGAAGATCCTGTATAAAGTCAGCTCTTCCCAAATACTGGCATTTATATGTGGACCTGTATCTGGAATCAGAATTAAAATTATCAGCAAAGTTTGCACTGGCTTCACATTAACATATGCAAAGTAGGACTTAACCTTACCACCACATTAGAAGAAACTATTCATATAGTTTCTTTATACAAATGTTCGTATTTATCCATCATAAGGTGGTATTTTTTGGAATAATGTACTTTATGTAGCTTTGTCTCTGTGAAAGACGAGCAGAGTTTGTGTTGTCAGATTGCAGGATCTGTTTGGAGACAGACTCCAACCTTTCCTCTCCTCAATTTTTATAAATGTGGCAACATATTCAGACTTCGTGCCATTAGGGTGACTGAAGGAATCTCTAATTCAGACACTTTGTGCCTGCAGTTCCCTGTCTGACTCCAGGATGGCGATGCTGCCTCAGCTCTTACTCTGGCTGATAATGCACACGGAGCACTCTGTAAAGGGATTTTTTTATTAGCACCACAGGGTGTGCTGAAAGGTGATTGCATATGGCAGGAGTCATTCTTATAACCATGGTCCGCCTGTTTTTGCTACATATGAAGCCTTGCATGTAGCTGCTGGAACAGCCCATGGATTGTAACCAGAGGAAGAACAGAATGTCCTAAGAAATTACACGTGTCTTGCTTCTGGGATGCTTTTTATTATGAATACTTACAGATGGTGTCAGTCATTGGTAGGTGGTTATGCTAAGAGGAGATAACAGATCCCACCCAGGACACACACTCTTCAAATTCCAGCTCAGCCTTTGATCATGGATGAATTATTCCTCTTTCACATGCCTCAGTCTCTCTCCCCATTCAAATGTCTACGTAGACTGTAAGCTTTTGGAGACAGTGGGCGTCTCATAGCGTGGGGATACAGAATTTAGTACAGGTACTGCACAGCACCCAGAACAATGGAGACCTTGATCTTGATGGCAGCCTTCACTCATTATCTTAATAGAAGCATCCATGTCTATATATGAAATGATTTATCTGAACAATCCTTTGGCCATACTGACTCCAGATCAGACATGTGATAAGAAGTGACAGAGGAAAGTACGTGTATGTAAAACCATTTTGTGTCTTTGAAATGACAGATGTAACTTCTGCATTCAGAGTGGAGGTGAGTGCCCTCCAAGTGGCAGCGCTGCACCTCAGACACAATGTGTGTGCCATTTCCATTGCCTGCTAGAAGCTTTCTTCTGAGTAGGAAAAAGAAATTAACTCCAAGTCTTGGATCCCAAAGGGAAATTCTGTAGTAATTTTGGTGGTTCTCTGCAGGGAGCAACTCCTTAGAGAGCTGAGCTAATACTAGACTGGCACCAGAGAAGGAACTGGTACCTGCATTACAAGGGGAAACTCAACCCATCTGCAAAGGGAGCAAAAACATAGATTTGATGAGACTGGACCCTCTAGCCCTCCAGTACCTTTTCCATTTTTCAGTACACACTAGAAACACCATGGGAGATAGGACGCATCAGTTCTTGAGGAAAACTCCCTTTTGACTAAAAAAAAAACTCGCAAAGGACATTGTAACAGGGAGGTTTTGAGCTTAAGTAGTGTGAGGACCATTAATACTGTTTCACTGTCATTAAGAAAGTGAACTTCCCATCTTGTGTGGCAGAAGAGCACGGCACACCTCCCCTCCAAAAGTATGTTTTCCAGCTTTGCTGGGCTGCAAGGAGCAGATCTGTGAGCAGCCTCTAGCAGAGAGAGTTTATTTCATTAGTGTACTGCTACCTCTCTTGACCAAGACATCAGGCAGTCATCCAAAAGATCTGGCAGTGCTTCCTCAGGCCAGTTTTGTGTCTTACGTGTCTCCTTCACCCCAACTCAACAGACCCATAACCACACTGTGCAGGATCTTCCTGGCAACACTAGGCGTACTGAAGCAACAGTGAACCTCTGTTCCTCATTTGCCAGCCACTTTCTAATCCAAGCCTTGCTATTTTTATCCAGTTCAGATTTCTTCACTCCTTTAATAAATATATAATGTGGCAATCTTTCAAATGTCTGGCCAAAGGCAAAGCCGTTTGCAGTCATTTCTAGCCCTACTGCCAGAAAACAACTGACTAATCAAACAGTATCTTGCTTGCTAAGCTGACCCCAGTAACAAGGTTCTCCTCTCAGAGGAAGCATCTGGATATCAGGACTCTGTCAGCACTATACCAGGGGTCTCTTTCCCCTTCTCTCCCAAAACAACTGTATTGATGATGTAGTAGAGGAGAATTCAGCAGCATCCTGCCATGTCCATCATCTTCCCCAAACACCAAAGGAGCAAGTGCCTTATGTGCCTCAGGAGAGGTTGTAGGACCTCCAAAAAAATCACTCAGTCCTCTAAGATTTCTGCCCTCAATGTCCCAACAAATGGGAAGGGTGTCCACTGTGACCTCAGCCCCAGTGTGCCCTAGATGTGATATCTCTCATCCAGATCTGAGTGACTCTTCTGGCTTGGACCACCAGCAGACACAGCTGGGACTTCATCTGAAGTGAGTCAAAGCACAAAATGTGCTAAGCCCTATAATAACAGGGAGAAGGTGGCCCCAAATATGTTGTTTGTAGCATCAGCTAAATGCTAATTTGGGGCTGGTTTTCCTCCTACTTTGCTGGGCTATCTTGACAGAACAAAAGCCAGAATTCCTGAGGAACTAGTAATTACTAGCGAGTTTCCAAGGGCAAAACTCAGAAAGCATCTAAGGGAAAAAAACAAACCCAGTCATAAAATATCTGATTTCTGGGAATAAAACCCAAAACAACCAGAATCCCTCCCCTCTGGAAACTCTGCTTCACACTATTTTTGGTAGGATTTCCAAAATCACCTGTATATAAAAGCCATGGGCTGGGTGTGCTTTATGCAAAGCTAAGATGGTGGATCATTCCCTTGCAGTCAGTCAAATATATTAATAAATTTCTTTCAGGCATAGTTAGGGGCTCAGTCTGTGCATTTTAGAGTTTTTACTGAAATTAGCAAAGGTGGAAACTGCTCTGCTGAAAAAATAGTAGACTGACCCCCCCACCCCCCAATCTCGGCTGTGCCTTATCCCTCCTTCCGGGCGGGGAGATTTCTAGGGAAAGGAGGGCAGCTGAGCAGTTGGACTTTCCTATACAAGGAGACTATGGGGGTAGAACTTCCAGAAGAGTGGGGGATGTGGGTATGTGGGTTATTAGTGCTCTGTACTAGGGAAAGGGTGGGCTGCAGTAAAATGCAGGTTTGGAGATTAAGCCTCAGAAGCACTGTGGTTTAGGCCACTGTTTAAGGCTGGTAAAGCAGCTGCTAGAGAAAAGGGGAAGCAGATGAATTTGAATGCTACTTATTATAACTAGTACTGGGGAGGGGAGTGAAGCAATGTATGGTCTACTCTCAGAGAGGGAAGCAGGGAGGTTGAGTAAAGACCTACCTTTTTAAATTTTCCCTTGTTTTTATCTATTTTCTGTAATTAGGTATGCTCTGGATGGTGGAAAGGAAACTTTTTGGCTCTGACACTGGGAGCTTGCAGCAACCCTGAGGATCCAGAGCCTATAAATGTTTCTGAGAGTTTAGGGTATCCTGCTGTCATAGAAAGCAGTGCCCTTGTCACTGGCCTTACAATGAAGGCCTGTGAAAGTCTCTCTTCTGATGATGATATGGCAGTGTAGCATTTCTACTTATTGCTGGGATATCACCAGGGTCTAGAAATTTGTGAATTAGTTCTTGGAACAGAGCTATTATTTTAAGTGCCTTTGCTCCCTCTTCCAGAAGTATAGGAAAACTATGGTTTTTAGGTCTCTGAACATCTTAATACCTCATTTGTATGCTCTTCCCTATGCCAGAGCAGGTCTACTGTGGGATTTTTTTGAGCAAGCCAGGAATATTTTTCTGCTGATGACATCTCAGATACTGGGGTAGAGGGGCAGAGCTCCAGGAAGTGCCATCAGAGGTGCTGGAGACTGAGGCCACCCTCGGATGAGGTTTGTCACTGACCTGCTATCTTGGGTGATGTCACCCTTAGTGAAGGTTAATGTGCTGGCAGTGCCTGGTCAGGACATTTCACTTAGGTAACCCGTTGTCCTCATATGTCAGAGAGTGCAGGGGTGCATTAACCAGCCATTTGTCTGGCACTGCTCTTATGTGAGGGTTACTGTTCTCAGGTTGCTGTGCTCAGCCAAAGATTTGGCAACTCCCTGGTGCTTGTAGCCAAACAGAGAATCTGGCACTTGTGTTAGTGTGACCATGTCCCTGCAGTGGTTGACAGAACCGGTCTGAGGGAAAATGACAGAATTTGATGTTCAAACAGTGTCCCTCTGTGCCCCTACTAGATCTGAACAGCTATCGTGTCTTCTTAGTATCTGAAAAGCAGGTATTAAGCTGAAAGGCTACCAGTGACTATATTGCTCTTTCACCACTAGGCAAATAAACAGTTTGCAAATCTTTTTATTACTTAACAATGTGAAATTTTTAAGGGCTTTTGGGCCTGAAATTGACTTTTCCCTCCATTTGCAAAAAGATCTTTTTCAAGCTAGAAGAATCAAACATAGTTGGATAGTGGATAGTTCAAATCCAACTGCCCTGCCAAACCTCTGGCCACCTAGGATAGGTCCAGTTATTCCTTTAATGGGTGCAGCAGGATCACAGGCTGCAGCAGGGTTTGTTACATAGGGCTAGGTGCAGTGGGGATTAGTACTTCTTGTGATAAAGGAATGAGAAGACGTGGCTGAGGTTGCTCTGCTGATCAGTGGCAGAGTGGGAATGAGCTCCAGCCCAGTTTTATGCATCAGGTGAAAAAAAACCACATTTTTTTTAATCCTCATGAGACTTTTAAGGGGGAAAGAGGAGTTGGAAATCTCTGTCCCATTGATAGAGAAGCTGATATGCTCACCTTGTTGCATACAGAGCCAGACCAGAGACACTTCTCTGAGGGGAGGGAATGGATGTAACTGGAGTTTAACTTGAGTAGGTGTATAAATTACCTCACACAACTTCCCTTGCCCTGTAATTAATTAAAGTCCTAAAGTGATGGGATTTAATCTTAGTGTTCTTCCTGGCTCCCTTCTGGCATTTCTGGCAATACAGCCTTGGAGAACTCTCACTTGATACCCTAAGGCTTTCTAAATGCCACAAGAAGTGGCATCTGTTTGAGTTGCTGGCAGCAGCAGTGGGGAAGCTTCAGAGGGCACTGGAGCCATGCCATACTTGCTGGTGCACGGGGAGAGATCAAGGCAAGTTGCATTCTGAAATTGGGAGGCTTCTGCTTGAGGTGGGGGGATTTGACACAGTTTTGGCACTGGTAGAGAGGAGTGGAAATTAATTCCTCTAGCTCTACAGGTGCTGACACCCCAAAGGCTTTCCTTAAGTCTGAGGCAGAAGTGGAAGTAACAAAGCTAAGCAAAGTTTCAGGACTGTCTCAGCAGGACTGATATCACCCATTTCACACAGATGAAAGAGATTAGAGGAAAAAGGAAAGCAAGCTTTGAGAACATTGAGTGAGTAAAGATTCATAACTTATATCATTAGCATAGCTGAGCCAGCTCACTTTCCCTGTTCTGCGATCATGCACAATTTGGCTTCTTTTACTTGAGCACTAAACAAATCCAACAGCTGTAGGCAACGTGTAGGCTCAGGAGGTCCCACAGCCTGGGGGGCCTTCTTTTGCCCTCAAAGTGAGGTGCTGGGCACAAAAGCAAACGTTTCATTGTCTGCCCGCACAGGCAGGTGACAGAGGGAAGTCAGCTGCTGATTGCAAATGTTTGCTGACCACAGCTTGCCAGCTCCAGCTGCCAGCACCCAGAAAGCTCTCAAAGCCAGGACCTCGTCAGTGATGACAATGGTGGGGAGGGGAAACACTGGGAAAACTCAGTTGTGTGTCTTAATAAATCATAATGTTGCTGATATCAGTGTGCTGGTATTGAAGGAGTTACTGGAGGCAATAGGAAATAGGCTCGTCAAAGCAGAAAGTTTTGCTTGAATGGTGCTTCAGCTGGGTGTGTGTTAGCACTGTGCTCGTGCACACTTGGAGGTCAGGTATGCATGAGGGATTTCAGTGATCAGGCTGAAACAGTGCCAGAAAATCTGGAAGGAAATTTCATCTGTCAGTGCCTTTGTTTGTTTAGTTTAATCACTCTCGTCGTGTTTTGGACAGATAGTTTTGAAAATATAACCTAGTGGCAAGAGACTGCATTTGATTCTCAGCTTTGCCATGAATGCCCTGGGCTGCCTCTTGCAAGGCAGCTCTGTGCCTGCATTTGTCAATGGCGATTTTGCCTCTTGGGTTATAAACTCTCTCTGCGATCTGCTCAAACCTTTCAGCACTTACATGGAAGGAGTGCTTCACAGAAGGTGAGGTTATTGGTTGTTATTAAAAATAGAGGTCCAGATATAATCTGGCTATTCTTCTATAGGGCTCAAAGCCTCTGCTGCTAGCTGTGGTAAGTCAGAGGATACCTTTGGTCTGACTCAATGAAGCTAGTTTTGTTGCAATACTTATTCAAACAACCTCACATTCTTTTTGTAGATGGAAAAATCTGACTGTTCCATAATTGGAGGTACAAACTTGACAGCCCTGGAGAGATGAGAATGCAGATTACCTGAGGCAGGTTAAAACGGAGACTTACAAGATAAGTTGTCATGGATCTCACTTATTTGCAGCAGTGTGACTTGCAACACTTGCTCCTTTTCTGCATTAGAAGTGATGAGTTTGCACAGATTCTCTGGACTTCTGTGGAAGGCACAAGGTATTGCCTATGGAGATGCTTTAGTAACACAGCAGACCAGAGCAATGCCCATGTTTGCAGAGTGTCTAAGTGGCTGAGTTGGGTCTGCCAGTTCATGGTCCCCAGCCATGCATTGAAGCATGAAGAGAAGACAACATGTGGCTGATGGAGCAGAAAGCACTTAGCTGGCTCTTAGTGGATCTTTCTCCTTTAGAACAGATCTTGCCCTTACAGACATGCATGTGGTTCCTGTCAAGTCCCTCCACAGGGCTGAATTTGAGTTAATTTCCTACAGTACATTTCAGGAGGATCATGTTCCCCACAGCCACCAATCCTCTCTGGCAAACAGTAGCATGTGTTTCACTGGGCTTTCCACAAACTCTTTCATGGTTTGTTTGATCACAGAAACTGTCCTGTGCTAGGGCTGTCTGTCCTAGCTGAATCTGCAGGTACCATCATGAAGGGTTATGCATGCCACACTCTCTTTAACATGTTTTTCCTAAACAGGTAGTATAAGGTCCTGCTTTCTTTGATATAGAATACTCTTAGGGGAAAACACAGATTACAACTATTTCTTAAAATATCTTTTATTTGTTAGCTGCTGTTAATAGGATCAAGGTGTTATTAATAAAGCAGATTACTATTCACACAACACATCACTCATTCTCATTCACTCACTAGCAAGAGCAGCTGTTAGAAGGCCAATCCCAAAGTGAATGCTTGGAAGCAGAAGGTCATCCTGACGCACCACTGCCTTCTGAGTAGGTCTTTAGAAATTCCTTCAGAGGGCACTGTGTTTCACCACCTATATACATAACCCTGTATTCTTAATCTGTGTAGAGCAGCCACTGCCCTCCTGGGTGTGATCCAAATTATACAACCTGTTGTAGGTTCTAATGTGTGCTGGCAGCCTCGTACAGCATTAAACGCTGGTGGTCGAAGTTTATAATTTCTTGCAAATTCATGAGGATTAGTTATCTCTGAAGCTTATCAACCCCTAGGAAACTTTCACAGAATATCTTCTTAGCATATATCTGTCTTGACTTTAGCCTGTAATATTTCCTGATAACTCTTTCGCTGTCTGAATCTATAGAAGCATACAAACTTGTACAAAGGGGGCTTCCATGATACCAGGAGGTAGTATTTAACTGGGGTGGTGGTGGAACATGTATGTCCTCTGCAGAATACATGATACTGTGGCATGAGGTGGACTGAAAATCATTTTGAATAAACTGGATGGATACTAGCTGGGCAAACTAATGCTGTCATCTTTCCATAGATGGAGTTGACATTTACCAACTCCACCTGGTTTAAGAGTCTGTATGAAAGACTCCCTGCCACAGCTCCTCTTCATGTTTTGCAGGCTGCTTGGGGTACCCCTGCTGATCCAGCTCTCTCATACATGGAGCAATGATCTCCTCTGATAGCTGTGTTGTAATGCCCAGCCCAGCTGCTGGTGGAGAACAGGGTTCTTGCAGACCCTAGGAGGAATAGGAGGAGCAGTGTAATTGTGTGGCACCCAGTAGATGCCAATTTACATCTCTGCCCTGTATGGGAATTCATCAGAGTGGGATGGCCCAAGCTTTGAAAGCAGGAGAGAGCTCTGTGGGATCCTAGCCACATGGCATGCAGTGCTGGTTATTTGTGAAGAGGTTTGCTTGGGGCTTTCCTATATGTGGGGTGGATGAGAGAGTCTGTCCTTTAGCAGGTCTCAATTAGTCTGGCTCCTTTTTGAGCAGCACTGGCTCATGCTGGTGCCTTTGCTAGTGCTCCTGGCTTTCTCTGGCCATGTCCAGATGAGTCTTGGTCTCCTGCTGCTGAAAGAAAAAACCCTATTGCTGACTGCACAGCAAACATCTCCAAAGAAGTCTGAGCTGCAGTTGGTGTGGAGCTGGCCAGCCTGAATGTAAAGCCAGACAGCTAGCCTGGAGGAATGAGTGTTACCATCTTGGGTGCCCACAGTGAAGGAAAGAGGTGAGTGCTCTGAAATTCTTCCTAAGTCCTGCCTTTTCACTTCCATGGAGTCTGGTCTTCTGAAGAAGCTCCTGTCCTTAAAAGCCAAAGTGGATTAGAATATAGGTTGGTTAAAGGAGCACCGAGATAGAGAAGTTTAAGGGCTCCTGATCACCATTACATGGGCTCTTCCCTAGTGTAGGATCCCTCAGATCTTGTTCCCCATCTTACCAAGAGGGCTGGCTTTCAGTGCAACTGCAGCAGACCCAGTGGATCTGATCTATCAGCAGCCTGGTGCTCTGATCCACATTACAGCCAGGAGCAGGGGAACCAGGATGCATGGGGGAATCTGACAAATGTAACCAGGGAAACTGGAGGAGTGGGCTTTTAAGAAGGAACCAAAATGGAGAAACATTCTGAATTAGTAAATGTATTCACCACGTAGCACAGTAGAGAAAACCGAGAGGGTTGTGCTGCTGTGTGTGACAGCTGACTGTGTAGCTATTACCTGTGATGGTGGAGGTGAAGTCAGCAGGTGTGTACATTAGCATACATTCCATGTCTTCCCGTCGCTGGCATTTTCTGTTGGTTTTCAGCATCATTCAGAAGTCCTACACAGAATTATAAATTTAAAACATGTGGTAGATTGTGTATCGTCTGATAAAAAGTATAAACCAGCAGGAAAGTGTGAGAAGGCCGTGCTGACATGTCAGTGAAGCAGAGTCACTAGCTGTGGAATTAAGTGCTAAGTGAAGTGCTACAGATTGTTTCACAAAGCCAAGTTTCTTACCCAGCTTACTACAGAGCTGTCATTTGGGGAATCAGAGGTACGTGCAGCCCCTATTGACAGACCATGCTCTGCATTGACTTTGCTGGGGGTTTGCAGTGCCAAGTGCCTTCCCTTCTGTATTTGTTTGTCACCGTCATAGACACCCTACCAGCCATGGCAACTAAAGCACTTGTTATCTGTCATGCCCTCAACTGGAATTAGCTTCCACCCACCTTTCCCTGCCGGTTCAGTCAAACAGCTCTTTGGCAGCAGGTTATTTCTCAGCTTCTGCTGCTGGTTTCTCTGTGATGGTACTCTCATAATCGCTATCTTGCAGTAAGATAGCAGTATCTGTTTGTATCAGTGTCCCTATCTCCCCCAACCGGAAGAGCTGCCTAACCCTGTCATCTCAGCCATGGAAAAGCTATTTGCCAATACATCAGGAAGGAGGCACTTTTTCAATTGTTATAAATCTGAGCTTTTACTGGGAGGTGCTTTATCTATGCCAGCTAATCTAGGGTGTCTCAGTGCTTTCCACTGAAGATGAGGGTAATTATCTTTAAGGTAACTCACTTTCTAAGAGCACTGTTCTCTTTCACTGCTGCACTGTGGTCTCCTCATGACCAGGAATTGGTTCTTTCTCTGCAGTAGTCTCCTCACAGAAGGGAATTGAGTGCATTTAATAAGCTAATGTGCTCTGAAGTGGGGTTTAGATGCAACACCTGATCACAGACTGATCTTATAAATATTTACTGTTTCAAATGCCTGGAGCAGTCCTATGCATTTAAACACTAGCAGTGAACAGCAAGCACCTTTATAAGGATGTGTGTGGTACCACCCTTGTGCTAGAGCCGATGTCACAAGGCCAGGAAAGCTCTCTGCCCTATCTCTTGGGGACCAGAGAAGGCTGAAGGCCATGGGCAGTGACACCATACACTGTGCCCAGACAAATGTTTGGGTTGGAAATGTCTATGTGTACTGGCCACATAGGAAGGGGGTGTATCTTTAGGGTGCAACTAAAGGGCAAAGAGGCTGAGCTTAGGGTTCTCCTGTGCCCCAGCTGAGTGGCTCTGCTGCTGGGAGGCAGAGCAGCTCTTGGCAGGAGGTGCAGAAGTGTGTTTCCAGCCAAACAGAAATCTATCACAGCACAACACATACTGCAGCTGAATGAGAGTAACTCACCAGGGCAGAGAAAACTCAGCTGAAGGGGTTAATGACAAAGATGTGTCAGGCAATTAGTGATCCTTGCAGTAAGTCCTCTAGCTGCTCAGATAGAAGATGGAGCTAATATTAAACATGCTGTTAGGAAATGAAATGTGTCCAGTTCTCATGGCAGAAGCATTTATTATCAGTATGTGCTGTTCTGTTACCTCAAGGCATCCAGATGAGGGCATAGAACAAGCTAGGAGAGTTGTTCCTCAACCCATCAATCATTCAACAGCATTATGTATGTAAATGTGCAATCAGAACTGATTTGAGTCTCTTGAGGGAAAAAAAACCTGTGCATACAACTCCTGGGAGAAGGTGCTTTAGTTTCAGTGTTTCAGTGTCTTTCATTGCCCAGGAGTTTTGTAATGGCAAGGGTTTCTTCAGTAGCAAAGAATGCGATACTATGCTTTGGTTTTCCTCAAAGACTGAGTGAAGGCCTGAGGATCTGCCTTGTGAACCTCAGAGAAACAGGAATGGCTGAGCTCTAACTAGAGAAGGTAAGAAGGAAGGTTTCTATGATGGCTCTTTGTCTTAAGAGATCCCTAACCATGGTCTGGCTTTCCTGTGCTGGATGTGGAACATGAAGTCCACAGAGCACAGCAGAAAACCTGGGAAGGAGGGAAGCAACATTTTCCCAGTTCCTGGAGAGTTAAGAGACCTGCACAGCATCACGTAGAAAGTCACCAGCAGAGTGGGAACCAAACAAATTCACTAGTAATGATTCAGACTAGAGGCTGGCCCAGCCCAAGGCATCATCCTTCTGACTGGATAAATGCCACTGAGGGGGCCACCTACCAGCAGAAAATGTGGTCATCATAATTGAAATATTGCTTGAAACCAGAAGGAGAAAAAAAATGTTCTGGACATTTTGAAATTTCCTAGTTTGGGTATTATCAAAATTAAATGCTTCTACATGTTACTTGGAAAAGACTCTTCAGTTGTATTTGTGTACAAAGGTTGTGGTCTTATATACCATTACGTGGAATGGAAGGAGTCAAATCAAAGGAAGGCAAACACTTAAGGCTGAAACTGCCTCATAACAACCACCACACAGGAAAGCTGGGAGTCACAGCTTTTTGTCTGTTTTCAGATAAATCTAAAAAGTTTTTGTAAATATTTTCCTTCAATTTTTCATCTTCCTGAATCCAAATTAAAGCTAGTTGTGAAACAAAAATTTCCCTTTTTAATGCTTCTCTAGTATAGCCTCTTATGCTCTGCCAGCATATGACTCAGCTTAATTGGCATTGGAGAGAGTAGAGACAAAGAAAAATCCCATAAATTCTGAAAATAAATCCAATCAAACATTAAAACAACGCTACTGCATTGTTACTAGCAGTTCTAGAGACTTATTTCTTGAAAACTCTCATGTCTGAAGTATCTTCCACAGCATCAATCCCAGTATGTGACGTGGTCATTAGTCCAAAGAACATACTCATTTATGAGTCTGAGATGGCTTTGTTAGTCAGGAGTGGAAAACTCAGTTATGAGCTTCCTTCCCAAATATTCAGTATTTATTAACTGCCATCAAATATCTTGATAATTTGATGGCTGGCATTCTTAGAGGCTTGGAGTGCTCAAAGAAAGCCTGGGGAAGAGAACTGGAAGATCTGGAAGGAATGACATGGAGGAATAGGAGTGCTGCCTCCAAAGCTGGGTGGGATTGTGGAATCCATAGTGATTCCAGTCCTTTGTGTCCCCATGCTGCAACAGGCGCTGTCATGAAAGCAGAATTTAGAGCAGGGTAACTACTGGCAACTACTCCTGACCCTGCTGTACATGCTTGACATGTCATATTTTCCATCAGTGGCAGCCAGAGAGGCTGCTTAGGGAGAGCCTGCAAGCTCTTTGAGGCTGTCCTAGGTCTGCTCCATTCAGACCTGTGGCCACTAACCTTTTGTGTGTATTAGAGGGGCACATCTCTGCTTTTACCATCTGGTTATGGACCTTGTTTGCTGTGAGTCTCCCTAAAGCATTGGTGAACCTGTTGATGCTGTTGGCTGCCATGACATCCTATGGAAAAAACTTCCAGAAGTTCATCGACCCCAGCAGGAAAAAAACAGAAGTATGCTTTTATATCAAGTGCATTTCAAATTTCCAGTAACTCATGGGGCATTTTAAACCTCCTTAGCTTCAAACAAGGAAGCTTAGTCATAGGCCAAAGCCACCACAATGCCTCAGATGATGTTTCTCACTCTGAGCACTCAGAGCCCATGCTTAGAGACGAGGGCTCTCCTCATTAATGTCCAGGTGTGGAACTCACTGTACCAAACTCGTGATGTAAAAGACAGGCATCCAAAAACTAATCCAGGTATCCGTATATAGAAGTTACAGATGCACCACCAGCAGATGATTCACCCTTTTCTAAAACAGGTAGCTCAGATGGCTGCTGTGAGTCACTGTGGGCACCGCCTCCTGTGTCCCCTGACTAGAGGATGCTTATTTAACCAAACTGGATTTCACACATGTTTAAAATTGCTGAAGTTAATTGAAACCTGTCCCTGCCATCTTTGCCCTGTGAAAACAGACTCAAGAATTCTGAGTAATCTTGAAAGCTGCCCCTTGGCTGAAGGGGGATAGTGGACAGGTGAGTGCAGGGCAGCCTGATGCTCCATCACCTGCTTGAGGTGAGAAAACATCTTGGCCTCAGTCACAGTTGTAGTCATTCAGAGCTTTTAAATTAATTATCTTAAGCCATTTACCACTGATCACCCAAAACCAATGTATCCAAGCATAATTTCTTTGGGGTTCAGGATCATGCCAAATCTATTTTAGCTGACAATATGGTAGTAAAATGTGTGACATTTGAATCACCAGTATTTAATTAGGCAACTCAAAAAGACAAGGAAGAAGAGCAATATTATGATTGTGTAAGTCTCCTGTTTCTGAACATTAAAAGTCACATGGCAGGGGTTACCAGAATTGTGTGATTAGCTTAGAAATTTTTAATTTTATATAAGTGTGTAAATGTGACAGAATGTTAGATCTCTCTGTACATGAAGGAACACATATTTTAGGATCATTTTGTCAAAATGACAACTTCACTTAGCATATAAGGTGTCTAAAGGTCATTGGCATTTTCAAAAGGGATAGGCATTTCTGCTATTTGAGTGATAAAGAGCAGAGTTTTGTAAAAAGCTATTTTAGGAGAACTGAAAAAGAAAAAAAAAGTAAAACAAGCAACTGTGTTTGTTACAAAGCCAAAGTGGCATGTAAGAGCTGTCGTCACTGTGGTCTCTATTATGAAATACTATTTGTTCTGCAAACTGCTGTATCTTTCCATGCAGTTTAAAAAGGAATAAAAGACAGTTTTACAAGGTTGTTTTTTTTTCAGTTAAGAATTCCAAGTGAGTGAGGATTTGATTGTCTTCATGTAATGCCAACTTTCAAAATACAGTTACAAAATTACCAGATTATAACACAGCTAACATTTATATGTATGAAAACCGTACTTTTAAGCCTCTATCCCAAATCTTTCACTTTATGAATTATATTTTGTCTTGATGTATGTATATATGTGTCCGTATTTGAGTGTGACTACACGCGTCCACACGCACACTGAATTACAAGTTTTTGCCTCCCGGATTTTTTTAAAGCTAAAGCTCATTTTTAAGCGCAAACTGAAGCGCTGGCGTTTCCCAGGGCTGCAGCACGCCGTGCATTTTTTGGGGCGGCGCAGGGCCGGGCCC
>JAHLSL010000018.1:18282732-18304898 GCA_025920805.1 Petroica traversi | reverse complement strand
GAGCGCTGCCCCGGGGCCTGTACTGCCCCACTGCCCTGCCGGGACTGGCCTCCCTCAGGGGCTGGGCTGAGGCCACTGCGCATCCAGCACATGCCACTCCACCCGTCCCTCCGCTCCGCGGGGCTGCTGAGGTGCCGTCTCCTCCGCGGTTCTCCTGGGACTTTGTTCCCTCTTTCCGAAGGTCCCCACAGGCTGTGGGTGCCGCATGGAGGGGCAGCAGCAGCTGGTGCTTTCTCGCTGTGGTTGGAGTGCGTGGCTCCGGGCAGAGCTGGCACCCAGTCCTGCTCCTGGGCAGCTCCTGAGGGGACTGCTGCCATCCCTAGGGCACCTTCCTTTGGATACCCTCCCTAGTCCTGCTCCCAGGGTCCTGGGATGGACACACTGGAGCCCCTCGCTGTTTTCACTGCATCCCGCCCCTGGGGGCTGGATTGCAGCTGGAACCTGGTCTCCCCTAAAGATCGCATTGGCATCTTCTGCACGTTGTGTTCAAAGTGAAAAGATGCAACAAACTCTCCCCTGACAGCCTGCAGCCCTCCCTGCTCTCCCTCCCTTGGGCCTGAACAAGCAGGCACTTGTTTGTCTGTTCTCTCCTACCCAGCAGAGCTGGCTTGTGTATTAACTCTTCCTTTCTCTCTCCTTCTCTGGTGGGTGGGAGATTTTCAGAGGAGCAAAGTTGGGGTGCACTGGAATTGCAACCCAAATGTGCAGATTACATAGGAAACCAGGAATGATCATGCATAAAATATTTCTAGGCAATGACCTAAAAATGCTGAGCTGGCACTGCTGAAGGGCTTGATAGTGTAGGAAAACATATTTTGGGCAGGGGATTTAATAACAGTCTTTAACGAAGAGGGAGAGGCCGCGATTGGAGTTGCACTCATGAAATCCAGACAGAGGGATCATTAACTTTATTTTTAGGCTTGGCTGAATAATCAGGAGTTTTGAAGACTTGACTTGCCTTCCCTTCTCTGTTTCACTTGTTTTAGGAGGGGCTGTGCTGTCATAGGCGGGATCAAAAGTGCACCAGATTACCAGAAGCAGCACCTCTCCGTCACTTCCAGGGACATACTCCTGTGACCAGCTGATGAGCAGGAGCGTTTGCTTTGCTGTTTTCTACAGCTCAAAGCAACCACATGTCTCATTGGTTGGGCTGGTCACATACCTCCAGGTGGAAGAACACAGCTGCTGGAAGAGCCTCAACCTTCTCTCTGACTAACTCTATTTTCATCCCCTTGCAGTACACTGGCTCTGGCCTTCCCATCCAAAGGGCTTTCCAGCAGCAGTAGCTGCAGCTGGAAACCAAAGTACAAGCCTGTTTTCCCAAGGAATTCAGCATGCCTAGCTGCAAGGGTCTGGCGGTGCCAGCAAACGTAGGCTGGATCAGGGGCTCCCTGTGTGCTGCAGGTGGCAAAAATGTCACAAACAAGGCCATCCCCTCTGCCCACTGGTGCATGGAGCAAGCTGGTGCCATGCAGAGATGACCTTGCTCGCCACTATGATCAAAAGGCATTTGGGTGGGGGTGCAGGGAAGCTACTACCAATTAAAGTGATGCTTGGTCAGGGGGTTTCCCCCTTTTCTTTCACTTCCCTCCAGCTGCAGAAGGGGTGGGGAGAAGCAGGGACACTCGCTCTTGCGTGAGGAAAATTCCCCTGGCTGAGGCTGATGAACCCGCCTGACGGGAGGCGGCTGCCGGTATTACGTGTTGTGCCGCATGTGTATCCGCCAGCCACAAGGCCCTGGCAAGGGGCCCCGGCTGGAATTAACCTGCAGTAACCCCAGGCACAGGGGCAGCCTTGGCGGGGTGTGCCTGCCTGGCCTGCGCTGGAGTATGAAAGCCATTATAATCCACTCATTCATGATGCTTAAAGAGCCAGAGGCGTTTTTCCCCTGGTTCTCCTGGAAGAGAGGAGGGTTTGGAAACAGTAAGGCACACCATTCCCCTTCCTGATGGAGCATGTCGTGCTTTACCAAGCCGTGCCCACCATGTCATCAGTCCAACAAGTTTTAAAGTAACATTTATCATTTTTATTATGAACAAATAAAATTTCAGATCAGCACAACCAGATGTCTGTTTCCATATTAGTAGAAATTATTTCAAAAAGGTTTTTTTTCTTTTTCCAGTACACAAAACAGAGATACTACTATGCAGAAATCCCTAAGCTGTGAAAAATCGTATCCTACTCACATTTCAACAGTGACAGAGCTTAGACAATGTGCAGATTCAACTTTCCAATCCTTCCCTGAACACCCAACACTTGGACTTCAGCTCTTCACAATACCAGCAGGGCTAGGAACGGTTCTGGAAAACAAACCAGTCCATGCTTCTGCCAGCAGCGGTGTGTGTGGTTCGTACAGTTCCTTCCTGCGCTCAGCTGGTCGGCTGCGAGCCTCACCACACCTCTGGGAGGCAGGGTGTAACCCCCCATTACACATAGGGAAACTGAGGCACAGAGCGTTTTTAAGTGACTTTGTCCCAAATCACGCAGTGAGTGAGTTGTTAAGCTGGGAAGAGGTCCCAGCTGCTTTAGCCATGAGGTCCCACTGCTGCTTTTTCTGCTTCCACCTTTCACAGACTCATTTAAGCTAAACATACAGACGATGCGTCCAGGATACAAACATGCCACCAAAAATATATATATATTTATAGGTATATATATATCTCTCAAACAAAGGTCTACTTAAAGTGTTGTATCTGTTTCTTAATCTAACAAAAATTCTAACTCAAATACATTCAAAATCACCTGCACCCACAGTTCAATGTAGGCAATTAAATAATTAAGAAATCCTTTGAATGTTCATAACTCAGAAGAAAAAAACAAACGGCAAATAGCTGTCAATACTTCTACGTATATTAAAGAAAGATTTAAGGCACCCAGAGATATTTGCCAATCTACCTTTAAAGTGACTGGACAAACACCAGGACTGTTTGGTTACTGCTCCTCAACTTCCACTCTCATTCCAGATTCTGGACCTGAATCAGCACTTGAAATTTGAAAGGAACCCTTGATGTCAAGCCCTGCTTGTCTGCTGAGAGCATATGAAATACTGCTGCATTTCACAGCACCCATCTTTACTGTAGGGTATGTCATTCTACACCTTAAGGGCACCAGGAGCAAGGAAATCATTCTCCCCTTCTCCCCTCCCCACACCCCTTTCAAATTACTGGCTGGAGCAAATTCATCCTCTCTGGGGACTTCCACGAGTTCAGAGGGGTTTACACTAGAGCAAAGTCAGCCCACAATTACAGAGCTAACAGTGTTTCTCTTTATATGGATGGATATTTCTTTTTTTTTTCAAATGGTAGGATACTGCTCTAGCCACAACTCCATTTGCTCCAGCCAGCACCCAGGCAGTCAAGAGCCTCAAAGCAGTAAGGATGCTGTCTCCTGAAACCAGGAGCTGAAGGACTCTCTTCTCCATTTGTCCTTGTTCCTCTTGGCTGGAGACCACATCACTCCTTACGGCTCAAAAACTCAAAGGGTCCCATTGCTGAGCAAAAACAAGGTCATGGTGGTGGCAGGGAGGGGAAGGTGAGGAGACGGAGTCATTTTCTGAGTTACAGGCTTGTTCTTGTTAAGGAGAACATCACAGAGCTATCCTGGCTCCTGGCGAGTTACGCTGCAGCTGGAGGAAGCAAAGCTGCAGACACTCGCTCCCACGAAGCTTCCCTGGCTGCGACGTGGCAGAGCTGAGGTGAGGAAGTTGGCATCTGCACTGTCTCTGCCTTCCCTGGCCTGCCTGAATAAGGGAGACGCTGCAAACCCCACTCCAATATCACTTTGTTCCAGCTACCTCTTGTGCTTTCCTCCAGCTCCGATTGATGCATTGAAGCAACAAAAACAGTACTATTGCTACAACTAATAATAATAGTAGTAATAAAAATTAATAATAACTAGGAGAGTTAAGGGGGAAAAAGCAAGTTCAGCTCAGTGAGGGGCGTGACACCGTAACATGCAGAATGTAACCAACTGCCTGAGCTCAAGCTGGTCTCTGCAGCTTGCAGGAAACAACACCCACATGGACTTTTTTCCCCAGTACCCTCCAGCTGCATGCCCACATCAGCTCAGTGATGTAACTGACCTTTCTGCAGGCTCAGCCGCCCTCGCTGGCAAAGGAGCGAGGTGGCGAGATGGCTCGCAGAGGGGGCTGGGAGGCAAGCTAAGAGACTAACAAGGAGCTGGTTTTGCCTCTCCTTCACACTCCCTCTGGGCAGCAGGGAATGGCAAACCAACACAGCGGGCCCTGGGCAAGAAAGCACAGAGGTAGCTCACACTGGTGGCTGTGTCTCGCCTTGAGGTCTCAACTTCCTCGAGCCCCCTGTGCCACCTGGCCCCACATTGGTGTTTCTCAGGCACTTGTTGAGTGGAGCCCCTGAGGATGAAAATACCTGCTCCTGCAGATACCCTCACTCCTCCCTACACCTGCAGGTGCTCCCTTGTCCTGTCCCCGTGCTCAGCAAAAATGTGGATCTGCAGGGCAGGCACACACATCTGCCTGCCACCCAGAAGGGACCCTGTTCTTCCAACATATAAAGCAGCTTAACTTAGAGGTGGAGCTTTGGTTTACATCCTTCTCCTCCTCTCCATTTTGGCAAAGTCCTATTTGCCAGCAAACATCTCAGCGGTGGAGGTGAACAAAACTCATTATGGGCCAATGCTGCCCCATGGCAGCCAGGGGCACACCTCTTTATCTGTCCTCCTCCTCCTCCCTGTGTCTCTCCAAAACAGCTGTGGAGCCCAGAGCCATGCTCTGCCTTCAGTCCCTCATGGCACAGAGGGCAGTGCAGGGAGGGAGACTGTGACACCAGAGGGAGTAGGAATTAAGGCCAGCAGCGCTCCCCCTCCAGTGCCCACTGCTGTTACCATATTCCCCAGCCACTGGTGGACCTGGCTGAGGATCTGAGAGAGTCTGGGCATTCTCCTCTCCCCAGAGTGGCTAGTTATTGAGGAGCAGGGGAGAACACTTCCCAAGAGATGTTTTGGAAAGAAACAACTCTTCTTTCTGATGGCAAGAACAAGGGATGGGGCTGCTTTTCCCAGGAAGAGCAGTTTAGACATGTCATGTCTGTCAGCAGCCCTTCAGAAAAGAGGAGGGAAAGTGGTGGAAACTTTGGGGGAAAAGTAGTGGAGAGAGGGTCACTGACTTTGGCTCAACACTTCATCTGGCTGGTACAGGCTTCCCTTAACTACACAGTACATAACCAACTGCAATGGGCCTCCCCAGGCCACTTCCTATCAGCTTCTCTTCCAGGGAGAGACTGGGACAATGTAAAGCAGGAGACAGGTTAGAGAGGCTGGAGAGGGAAACAGAAAGGAAAAGGAGAGGAGGAAAAGGGTGGCCTTGTGTTATAAAGGCAGAGTCCTAGGTCTTAAATACATCACGCAAAATGCAGCGTGGGAGGGGGGCGTTAAAACTCATTATCATTTTCTTAAGCAAACTGGTAGCATTATTCAGTAGTTAGTAAACAGAACATTAAACTTTTGTCCAGCGTGTTTGGAGGAGTCAGGAAGGGAGAAAGGGAGAAAAAAGGAGGAAGGAGAGATGTGGATGTGTGTGTGAAAGGGAGCAGGAACTCAGCCACTCTTGTGACTCCCATCTCCAGTCCGCATTTTCCGAGCCAGGATGACCTCCTTGGAGACCTTCTTGCGATCGCTGGCCAGCCCCAGGAGGCACATGAGGTCAATGAAGGCTGTGGTTAAGTTGAAGCGCCAGCCAAACTCACTGGTGGAATAGTCATAGGGGAAGGTGTGGTGGTAGTTGTGGAAGCCTTCTCCTGAAAAACACATCCAGGGAGAAGATGTTGCAGAGCTCTAGGTGATAGACCCTTTATCTAGGTGATAGACCCTTTACCAAAGCAACATACTCCTGTAATGGGCTCTGGATTGAGTCCACATTCCTCTCTCCTCTCAGCCCAATTTCACCTTTCTACAATCTATCCCATCTCATTTGGGCATGACCCAGCATGCCAGGGCTGGCCCAAAGGAGGCAATGACAATCACAGAGGATTTTTGGTGCTTTAGAGGAAAGCAGGCATGTGGCAAGGAACAGTGAAAGGCCCTGGCTCCACAGCTGCACCAAAACACTGGGGGATTCTTAATAGTTTTTCCCCTGCCTTCACAAGAAATCTTGTAGTATTAATTCAGCTACCAGCTAGACCAGCAGCAAGTCCCCAGCAAATCACACCAATCAATACTCCTACAACACTGGCAATCCTAATGCCAAATCCAAAGGACATTTCCAGATGGGGAAAAAAGCAGACACACACTTCTACTGAGCAATCTACACCAGACAGCCACCATCTGTTCTGGACACTGTCAACACTTGCTTCAGTGCACACCCCTTCAAAGATACTGCCTCAACTCCTGCTCCTACCCCTGAATCTCTGCAGTTCAAATCCCTCTCTACTAAAATTTCATGAGCAGATCCTTTGGTGGTGGAAACCACTGGAGCCCCAGTGAGGTACAGTGATGCAAAACAGATGAGGATTTAGGCTTGGGAAAACAGATAAGGGCTTATGGTGATCCTGGGATGTACTTTCCTAGATCTCCAAAATTTCAGGAAAAAATATGAAAGTGTCTATCTTGTCTTATCCTCAAGTACCCCAAAAAAATCACCATCTGTCCTGAGAACATGTAAAAATGCGAATCTGCTGGTTTTCAAGTTGGCAAATCTCAGACAGATATGCAGTGACTGTAGCACACATTTTTCAGTCTAGTGAACATGGCAGAGAGACCTCTGAGCAGGGTAAATAAAATATTGCCACTGAGATAAGAAGGTGCTAAGTATAGCAGAGTCCTTTCCAGCCTGAAAACAGTCTGATGGGAGCTGATAACCCCACTGCCCTTATGTGCTCACTGGCCAGCACGGGAAACACCCCCAGATGCAAAGGCTGGAAGGGAAGGGTGAAATAGGGACACCTGGATTGACAGAAATTCCTAGAAGCAGTTGCAGCCCCAAGAGGCAGTCCCTGTTGTACAGTCTCCCTGCAGCAAAGACAAAGATGCTGAACGTACCTAGGGCCCCCAGGCTGACCAGGGGATTCTCCCGTGGGTTGATGTTCTGGTCGTACGGCCGGTTGCCAAACATATGAGCAGCACTGTTCACTAGCCAAGTGGCATTGAGCCCTATGGTGTAGCGCAGGATGGCTGGAATGAAGAAGCTGATGACGATGGATTCATCCCAGAAGTACCAGGGCACTACAGCTGGCAGTGTGAAGCACAGCAACACCACTGAGGGCTTGTAGTATCTGCAAAGGAAGACACCAGAAGGAAGGTGTTCAGTGGCAGAGACAGGACGGGAAGGATTGATTCAGTCCTCCATTTGAAGGATTCATGCTACGGGGAAAATCAAATGCCTCACTCCTGACCCTTGTATCTTTTGCTCTGGATGTGCAGAGCCATGCCTTGAGACTCCAAAGTCCTATCATTAGGCAAGAGACTCAGACTAAATCCCGCTTTCCTCAGATATGCACAAAACAATGTTCCCTCACCATGAATCCAGACACCAGCTGCTGCTTTTGGCCTCATCTGTTCTTTGCTTCTCAGCTACACTGATCCCCATAAAGACAACCCTGTGCTTCGGAGTGCTACAACTCCTCCTTGTAGACTTGGCTCTGCCTACTAATACACCCCACCAACAAGTGCAAGCAAGTGGTACAGCTGTGCGTGTGGGCTCTCACACACCAGAAATATGGGAGTAGAGGAAGGTGAGCCACTCTGATGACCCACAAGAAAATTCGGTCTGGGACTGAACTAGGGACTTCCTGACTTATGCTGGTTACTGTATGGGTTCAGTCCCACATCCCTGCAGCCCTGGTGATAGGCTCACCTACTCTGGGGATCAGTCCTAGTATAGCTTCAGGTGGCTGGGTGATACCTCATCCAAGAGGCACCAGTAAATCAAGACTGTCCTTCCCAGTTACCGCCCCTCTCACATCTCCATTTTCAACTCTTCTTTCCAGAAGACTGAGGGAAGAGGAGCACACACATGCCTGGAAGGTTTACAGACTCCAAGGATTCTCAGAAACACCTGTGTGTTGGCTCTGGGCCAGCCAAAGCAGCAGCTGGGCTGTGGGGTGAGTAGGCGTGGGGGAACTTTGTGGTGGGAAGCTCAGCCTACTGCTGGCAAGATGCTACACGATAAGAGAAGGGTGTGGGAGGGCTAGAGGTAGCACTAGATTCTAAATACTTCCTATAGGAGAGGAACAGCTCATTTCTCACAGTTCATCTCACAGCAAAGCCTTGGGCATGCTGAAGAGTCACTTTTCTCACATGGTGCCCTCAGTCCTCTCACATTCCATCAAAGCCACTTGAGTTCCCAGCCCATTGTTCTTGCTCCATTCCCCATGGCTCCCCACTAGGGCTGACCTCACCACTCACCTGCGCTGGAACATCACCACTTTGTCAGCCTTTATGTCACTGAGGTCCAGCTTCTGTCCCTTCTCGATGACATCGGGGTGCTTGCGCACGAGCAGCCAGCCGATGTGGGAGAAGAAAAAGCCCCGCATGGCATTGTGTGGGTCTGCGTCTGTTTCAGAGAACTTGTGATGGACACGGTGGTCCCGGACCCACTCGTAGATGTCGTTCTGCAAGGCAACAGGAGAGAAAACTTGGGGTCAGGACTGGAGATGTTCCCTTCAAATTACAAAATGGCCTGAAATGCTTAAATACTTAAATCCTATTGACCTGAACTCGTATCAGTGGCATTTTGTCTCATTAGGGTCTGGGGTTTCTGGCCTGTAAAACAGAAGTTGGGTTTTGGCTGCACCTCTCCAGTTTTTTGGGAAGCAACTCCAGGGGTCTGTCAGCTCTGATCTTTGATTGGCCAGCTCCAGGCTGGGGGTTGTACCACACCCATGGTGTTGCAGGCTCTGATTGGTCAGCCTGTGCCCCACCCCTGCAGCAGCCACTCTCACTGGCTGCCTGGTGCCCCACCCTCCCATGATCGGCTCCTGTCCCATTCCCATCCTCATCCCTGTCTCCATCCCCATCCCTGCACAGTGCCAGCCGGGGCTGACTGACCTGCCCCTACCCTGTACCTGACATTTCCCATAGGTCATCCTGCCTTGCTTGTCCTGGGATTGCCAAATCACATGTTTAACTTGGGGGGCGAGGCTTTTTTGAACTTTTTTTTCCATTGGAAATCAAACAGTCTTAAAATTAAGGCCCCTCTTTAGAAAGAGAACAAACACACCATTTTAATGACATTTCTCAAAAATACCTCTCTTCAGCCCCATTACTGTTCCATCTAAGCAGCAAAATCAATACAGTTTGGAAAATGTCAATGCTTTTATCATTTGTATTATGAAATGATTGCTTTGGCTGGTTTTAAGAATAGATTTTCATAAGCCTGTGATCATTTGTTTGTATCAAGATTTCAATGAGCTTACAGCCATGTATTACACCATCCTAGAAAACATGAAAGAGAGATCCAAGCACGGCTCTGTCACTTGTATTACACAAGAGGCTCCTTAATCTCCTACATACCTAGGCTTTTCCTGAAAACACTTTGAAGGCAGGGAAATGGCATAACCATCCCTATTTCTTGCCTCGAAAGACTAAAGTACTTGTCCACACAGGGAGCCTGTAACAGAGACAAGTCCCTTTCAAGTACTGTAACCATTCCTCCTTTAACTGACATAAAATTATTTACATGCAGACCATTCAAAAGGCAGTGATAGATAGAGATGGGCCAGGATTAAACTCTCACTTATTTCCAAATACTGGGAACTGCTGCCTTCCTTCCAGCCAAATATCTCCAAGTATCAGCAACCCTTGCTGATCTTGGCCAGAGCTTGGTAGCTCAGTATTCCCCCAGAAGAGGGTGACCCAGCAGCCCTCCCTGTCTAGTAAGCAGAGAAACTCAACCCATACCTCTGCTGGAAAAGTTTCACCAGAGACCCAAAGTCTCTTTCACAATCCAGACCCTACACAGCACCATGTAACATGAGAAAGCCCAGTCTGGAAGTTGACAGACAAATTGGGCTTGCATATATGGGAAGGTTTTCCCTGTTTTGCTGAAGGCAGGAGGGACAAATTTGGAAAGAGACCATGTAACACAGCTGGATCATGGTATAACTTCATCCACCACACACTGTCTACAAACAGAAATCAGGAGTCTCAAACCTTAAAAATCTCTATCTTGACCCAAACTTTAGCTCATTATCTTTTCTACAGGTCTTATTTTAGGACCACCTCTAACTGCAACCCTGACTGAAAACTGTGACTTTCTGAGAAGAGCAAGCAAAGCCAAGGAGAATGTCTTCTTTTTTGGGAGTTTCCAGCTGCAGGCTATAACCATGAGAGCTTCATGCAGCTGACAAGTCTTGCAGGTGGAAAAGCCAGTTAGAGGCATAATTCTCAAATTCTCTGAAATTACAAGTCACAGGTTTCTGAGCAGCCAATGGGCATTTTCTGGAGGACCTAAGATAAGACAGTCTATAAACTTCACCTGATCTTAAAAGTCACTGATCTCCTCTGCTGCCACTAATAGGAATGAGATAAATTCAACATAAATCTTCTCTTGACCTCACTGGAAGTCACTATTAAAAAAATCCATGGGGAATAGTATCGAATTTTCAGTAAAACTTCGGATTAGTTCCTATTGAAGCTGAAATATCTGTCTGTCTCTCATCTTTGTCTATTCCTATCCCCTACAGCAATAGCTCAGCAAATTCTTTCCCCCTGTGCCCTATAACCCTGTGAAAGATGGTCTTTGTACCGGACTAGCTAATACACAGCAACCCATCCTGTTGCCTTGCTGAGTGCTGGACCACTGGCTGGAATCAGTAGCTTGGTCCTTCCCTTTCCTCATCAAAGATTGCTGTTTGGTGCTATCAGAGAAGAAGAAATTCAGTGATGTTTTAGAAAGTCTTTCAAGGCTTAGAAAACTTTACTCTGTTTTGATTACCTATAAACAAAGTAATGGAGAATTACTTAAGAGCACAGCATTGATACTTTTGTGTTCACCTTTTATAGCAGAAAGTGCTGCATTCTGACACCTACTTGAGTACTTGCCACAGACAAGCAACCCTTCAGTAGAGTTGGAGGATGGAGTGTTGTTAGGCTGACTTAGAGCAGCAAGCCTGAGAGGCCACCAGGATTTAATTTTCTGTGCCATGCCAACCTGGGTTTTCACTCCAGCTTCTACAGATTTGCAGTTTTGTTTGCTTTGGGGACTGTGAAGTGCTCTCACAGTAGTTAGGCAATATCCTGAGGTTAGTGCTCTTTGAGAGGTGAAGCAATCTCCCAAGGTGCTTAACACTGCCTGCAGTCACTTGTGCCACTCTGAATGGGCCCAACCCTTCTCTCCTTAAAATATCACTGACCTGGGACAACTCTCTGGAAGCCACTGGTGTGATTCGTAACATGATTAGTCCTAAATATCACTCTTCTGAATAAGAAAAACATCCCCCTAAATCTCAACAAGTTCTTGGTCTTTATGAAGCAGCAAATTCTATATCGTTGGCTTTGCAGATGTCTTCTCCTTAATCAGCCACACAGCAAAAGGAGAGTGAGGCAACACCAGGAGAACACAACACTTCCACACCTCTTTCATGGGACCTGGTGCAAGCACAGGGAGACCACACCCTGAGAGAAAGGTTACATTCCTACTTTGGAGAGGTTTTCTACCCCTGATCTTGGCCAGTTGTCCTCTCCCCATTGGGTTTGTCTCAGAGTCAGTCTCTGATGGGATAAGGTACAGACAATAAGACAGATTCTAGCACTGCAGTGTTAGATGGAAAGGGCAATTTTTTTCCTAACGAGGTGGTAGGAGGGAGGAACCTCTTCATCAGATTGTGTCCCATATCTGAGACAGGGATTCATGGGAGCATTTCCTTCTGAGGAGCAGTGGCACATTGAGGAACTGCTTACCTGGAAAGCCATGGAGTTTGCAATAGTCAGGAAGATGCGCAGGGGCAGTGTGGCTTTGTAGGACCGATGACTCCAGAGGCGGTGAGATCCAGCTGTGATCCCCAGAGCACTCACCAGGAAACACAGAAGAGCTACAAAGGAAAAGAAAGTGTTTGAACAGTTGGAGCAAAGCTTCAGGCAGAGCAACACAAAGGTGGGCCTTCCCCCAAAGCTGTATAAGCAAGAGAGGAATCCATGGAGAGCACAGATTGGGGCAATAAAACTCAATGTGAGAGTGCCAAAGCTACCACAGCCTTCCTAGGCAATGTGGGGCAAATCAATTCAGTTCTTCATCGCTAACAGGGAAGGAGGTTCCCCTTCAGAAGACTTGTCCCAGTGGTTGGTTCTTCAGCATAGTGCCATCTGTCATCATGCAGGGTAGTCAAAATTGTATAAAGCGGCTGCTTCCATAAAGCACTGTGGTAAAATTTCACCAGGAAATAGCTTCTTCCTTTCCTCCCACCCCAAATAATCCAGTCTCTTTCTTTCCTATCTCACCATTCCCCACTAAATCTCTTTTGTATTATTTTCACCTAGAGATGGTTGAAAATCTTACTGTTCTCCAGGGGGACAGCTCGAGCCCCGGGTTAGGCTTATCTTCTGCTCCCCTTCTGAGCAGAAGCTGGCTGGAAAAAGATCTAACCTATCCTCCCACTGAAGCCTGGACATCACCTTCAGCTCTGCCACTGACTTAAAATCTGCCCAGGGGCTCCCATTCCTAGGGTCTTTTTGATCCCTCCCTTTGCTCAACTCCTGCACCTTTCATAGAAGGAAACCCCACGATTCATTGCAAGTTGTGCCCATGGGGGGCAGATGTTGCTGCGCCCTGTTGAGCTTTGAGGCTGCTTCATGTGTTCCCTCTTCACAGGGCACAAGGAATTCCTTACCCCTTTGGTATCTAGTAAAAAACCACACCCCTCTCCTAATACATCATATATTCGTATTTGCCCTGGTCTATGTGCCCATTTGTCCTCCTGGGACTTCTGGAAATTAACCTCAGCTCCAGCATCTGATCCTAAAACTAAAATGGAGAATAGACCCCAAGAATTTCATAGCAGCATTACATTAGGAAGGTAGGGTAGGAAGAAAGTTGGTTCTGCAAATCAACACTTCCTCCAGGAAGTTTGGCAGAAAGGCAGAGAGCATTCAACAACTGGTTTGCTCTGCAAGCTCAGACACAAAGAGGGAAGGGTGCACATCTGTGAACACATCAACTGATCCACCTCTAGTTCTCTGGGGGAAACAATGCCTTCTTAACAGTCCCCCAGGGCAAACTTTCCTGGTATAAATTTGCACATTTCAGCCAATTGTATCAATCATGAAAAGAGTTCCTTATTCTTACACGTAAGTCCATGGATAGGAATTGCTGGTATGCTTGACATTCAGCCACTCAGTCCAGCCAAAAGGCTCTAATCAATTTTATCTTGAACCCAGAAAACCAGATACTCTGCCAGAAACTTGTCTGGAATCAGAAATCTGAGACTTGTGCCAGGCATGGCCTGGTTCTTTCATTCAAAGTAACACGGGCTTTATTTCCTGTCATCTCCTGCTCCCTCCTCCTTCTGTCACCTCCTTTTTGTTTTTCTGCATTCCCAACCTAATCTCTTATCCTCTAAAAGCCTGTCTTGGCTGATTTAACAACATCTTCTGGCCCCTTAAACTTGCATGAACCCTTCTCACTTCCATCCCACTGCACAAGAGTGATCTTCCCTGTCTGCTGATCTGACTGACTCCCCACCTTCATCTCCTCCCTTGGTTCCCCTGCCTGCTGCTGAATGCAGCACCAGCCTCGGACCAGCACAACTCTGCCCTGTGTCTCCCAGCACCTTGGCGGTCTCTCAGAAGAGCCAAGCATGCAAATTCAGCAAGAGCCAGCCTTTGCAAGAGACAATGGAGCTGAACAGAGCTCACAAAGCTGTCCAAAGCTCCCTGGAAGGGGAGAAGCAAAGGATGATTTGGTTCAGGTGTCCCTTTGGCCTTTCTGGTGCTGGAAACCTTGAGGATCTTATCAGTTTCATGATTCTCACTTGAAAGTTATGAACCAATTCACAACCTGTTAATTTTAGATTTTAAGATGCATTTTAAATCAGTACTATCCCCACAGATAACACAGGACAGAGAGTCCATGATAAACAATGACACCTTGCAATGGATGTGTGGGGCAATTTGCTAGGGAAAGAGCCTATCTGTCTACTGTAGGGCAAGCAGGCCCTATGAATTGATGGTATACCAGGGATACAAGTGAGCTATGTGATTTTTCATGATCTTCAATAGCACAAGAAAGTAAATGCCAGGTTAGATGGGTAGAGGTCCCATTCATAGCCCTGAGTTTTCAGCTTTCCTTATCTGGTGAATCCTCAGATGCTGACTGAGCATATTTTGGTAAAAGATGCCTCCAGGAGGATGACTCTGGCTGAGGACTGTATTTAAGCTTTGTAGGAAAGGAAGCTCATCTGTACCTATTTTATACAGGCAGTTCTCAGAATTTGCCTGTGGATATCCCTTTTGGGAAAAGATGACACCCACAACAAAGACATTATCAGCAAGCTCAGGGAATCACAAAGAGATGTGATGGGGACACCAACAGACTCGAAACCCAGACAACCCAGTATCCGCTTTTGGGTAGCCTTTCCTGGGAACTTTTGTAAAAGATTTGGAAGAATACTCACTGCTTTTGGGTGCCCCAGCATAGAGCAGTCCCAGCCTCAATCCAAAGCCCACAAACCTCAGCAGTTCATGTTGGCTTCTCTTGGAGCTGCATCCCAGGTCGCTACAATGGCCATAACTCTCTAATTATAATCCTGTGCTGCCTGGCCTCTTGCCCATACACAGAAGCTCTAGTTTATCTAAGGGCAGACACTTTCTGTGGGAAAGGAGCTGATTCTCAGTCTATGCATTTGTGGCACCAGACCCCCAGAAAAACAAACCCTACCTGGAGACAATTAGATCCTTCAGCCATATCTAAGAGCTGATGTGACAATGACAGGATATGCACAATGATTGAAATCCTTGTGGAAGAATCCAGACCCTTATGTTTCAGAGAGTTCACCCCCACAAACAAATACAGTGATGATCATTGCATAGTCAGGGAATCAGCATCTCACAGGGAGGAAGAAAAACTCCTCCAAGATCATCCACTAAGAATTCAATTGGAAAGAGAGTAGAGAAGGTGAAATAAAGTAGCCCATCACACCTGCCCTGTGATGCTGTCCCAAACTGAAGGACTTAGGGACTCCATCAGCTGAGGATTCAAAGTCATCTTTCATACCATGCTTTGAACTACACAAGATTCAAAAGATTGGCAACTCACAGGTGATATTCCCAGTGACCCATTCAAGTGGAATACAAAGAATTATGACCACTGGCAGTAATAAGCACTCAATGCTCCAAAAGTTAAACAGAAAACATTCCGGATTCAGTCATAGCTATGACTCATTAGGCTTTACCTCTTTAGGGCCCAGATTCAGACCCAAGTTATGATGAGAAACCAGGAATGTGCTAAAAGCATTGTCACCTGCAGTGGACACCAAGAATGTTTACATGAAGAGGTGCTCCTGCTCCAGCAGGTGCCCTTGGGCTTTTGCTCAGTACAAGACTGTTCCCTCCTTGCTGCCCAGTCCCTGTGACCCAGGTGAGTCCTGCTCCTACCAGGAGAAATGCAATTTACAGGCTGCATAAAGAGAACAGTGTTTGAGAGGAGGAATAGGATCTGCTGTCACTGAAACCTAACTTCCCTGCCACATTCAGAGAAGCACACCACCTGCTACTTAAGCCTGGAGGGAACACTAAGTGGAAAAGTGCTGCCAGCTGTAGTCTTGATGGGAAAGTAAAAAAAAACACTGTAAACCCTTTGCTGGTCATATCTCTGGGGGTAATATGGGCTGAGATTTTCAGATTGTCAGAACTGTCTAAATATCCAGCAAGATTCACCTTGGTCTAAAGATAATACAGCAAAAACAAAATATGGTATCATCCTATGCTTCTAGACACACTGGCACTGCAGGCAACTGAGGTGCTGACAAAGTCAAGAAGTACCATGACTGCTTACAGACAGTGTTGTCCAGGCCAACAGGAGTTAACACAATTACTGTCATTCTGCTGCATCCAAAGGCTAAAAAAGACTATCCACAAATCATGTTTCCAGGGAGGATCTGAGAATTAGAGAAGAAACTGTCCCATCACCTTTGCATCCTGCCCTTTCAGACTCAGTCTCTGTGTCATTTGGCAAATGATGTACAATCTGCCCATAATCCTTGAAAAGACTTTGCAAGACTTTGAGAAGTGCAGTGGAGAAGACAATAAATAAAAGAGGAGCTGACTAGAAAGCCAGTGCTGGATGGGCTTGGAGAGCTCTTGTGATGGTGAGCTCTCACCTGATCAACAACCCGAGCTCATTCTGGGAAGCTCTGTACGAGAAAGAGATCAGGGGATACAATGCACACAGCAACGCAGAACAGCAAACAATGATGAAGGCAGGGCTGGGGAGCTTGAGAGACAAAGAGGAATCAGCACACAGAGAAATGGAAACAAAAGAGGACAGTCACCAATATGTCCTGTTTCAAAGGGACAGGAACATCAAGGAGATGCTGGCCTGGATGAAGTGGGTATAAGCAATGGATACAAAAAGAAGGCAGATGAGCTACCAGGCTCCACAGCTGCCTGTTGCACCACAACAGAAAACATCTGGGACCATGTTAATTTTGTATTATATGTACACAACCTAAGGAAGAAATGATCTGAAAAACAAACAAAGAAACAAGCAAAAACTCCAGCAGCTCCAGAACTACCATTGCTAGAGCTGGCCTGCCATGAGCCCATAGTGTACTACCAGGAGCAACCTAAGTCTCTGCTGCACTGTCCTTGTGTGCAAAACGGGAACTGTAGACCTCTCCTTGCTACCAAATGGTGCTGGGAAAACAACAGCAAGTCACTGACATGACAGCCACAGATGCCTTGTATATGCCAAATAAAGGTATGAGCTGAGAAAAGGACAATGCAAGGAGCAGGAAGCCTTGCTGAGAGGTTAGACCTGTGGAGGATCGGAGTATTCCAGTTCCAGTTAGTGCTGGAGGAGAATGCACTATAAGGGAACTCTGACTTGGGTGCAAGGTGCTAGGAATGGTGGTTCTTTCCTGGAACAGGAGTGCAGGTCAGGGAGCTTGGTGGAGCTACTCCTGCTTTGGTAAGGCAGGATTGCTCTTCAGCCAGTCCAGAACAGTGCAGTCCCCCCAGATACCATGTCCTTCTCCCATTCCCAGAGCATGTCACTCCAGAGTCCACCAAGGAATCTTGCAGTGCCTCTCAGTGGCAGGAGAGCAACTGGCACTTCACAGCAGTGTTGACTGAGGAAGGTGTGCAGGAAGGATTGACATCAGATAAGAAGCAAAGCAGATTCCTATGAAGCGCCGTGAGATGCCATACAGACATCCCAAAGGCATGCAAAGACACTGCCTCAGAAACCATTTTGGGATGGGGGGGTTTAGCAGAATGCAAAACAGCATTTACTTTCTGGATAAAGATGCTCAAGCCCACTTAAGTATCCCAAGGGAACCCAACGGAGAAGGATTGGATGGATTTGGAAATCATGGAGCATATCAACAGCTTGAAATGAAATCAGTAAATTCGACTCACATTTTTTCCTCCTCCTTGCCCCAATACCTTGAGGTTATCTGACTGGAATTGGACCCGACTGTCAGCTCACCGAGCAAGAGAAGCCAGCAGTCTTTGCTTAGCCTTCAGCCCAGGGATGGGACACAGAACAGGACCAAGAGCCCTGAAATGCTCCTCCAAGGTCACACTGAGCTGCATGTTCTGCCCAGCCCTGACATGCCAGGGGAAAGTACAGCCTGTCAGATTTTCACAAGGTAAAGGCCCAGCAAAGTCTTCTTTCATAACATCCCCCTGAAAGGCCATGCTGGCTACACAGGGAACACAGCAGTGCCTCTGCTTTTGCAGATGCTGAAGCCAGACTCTGGCTGTGGCCTCCAGGGAAGTTCATCCCCCAGACCTCTGCCTGTGAGAGGCTGATATGGGTCAGGAGGAAGAGTCAGCCTGGCCATCCAGGAAGCCATCTCCTTCAGTTCAGCTGTGATACTTGTTGCACACAGCCATCAGGAAGAGAGACTTTGAGAGTGTGACCAGGTGGATGGCCTCACAGCCCATCCATAGCTGGGCTGATCGGGAAGCAGGAGCACTACTGAACCCAAAACCCACCCCTGCAGGCCTCAATCTGGACTGTTGCTTTTTGTTTCAGGATGTTCTGTTTCTCAGGGAGGCAGGGGCTGGATGCAATCTCTTGACATCCCTACTGGGAGCCATTTGGCTTCTGGACTCCTCCAGGGGTCTACACAAAGGCTTGTGGAAAGCGAGGCTCTCCTGCAGAGTGGGCCCTGGGCCCAGCTGTCTTTCAAGCAGTCAGAGAAGTTTGGTTCCTACCCAGGCAAGATCTCTAAGAAAGCAGAGCTTTGCCTAGCTACCTTCTGCTGGGTTGTGCTTTCCACTGGAATTTGCTGCCTGGAGAGACGCTTATTTACTTTTTGAAAGTTTTCAGGCTTAGTTCCGGAGTGATGGCTAATCTGTGCTTCTTTAAGAATGATAAAAGACCTGAGCTTGAGAGTTAATTCTTCACTTTTATCTTCAGCACAACTGTATTTTATCTCTTTTCCTCATACACACACTGAGGCTCTGTGGAATTTACACTTCCCAGGTAAGGACAGGAATGGTTCTCATGTCTGGGCAGCTGTCTCATGCTCTGTACCTTGCCTCCCCAAACACCCCTTAAAGGTGCTCTTTGCTAGCATCTTTCTTCCTAACTTTCTGGCACTGTCACAGTATTCTATCAAACAGTTTTTGTGTTTCACCCCAGAAGCAGCTGTACATTCTGGGTATTTCCAAGCCTCATGTCTGTGAATCAAGTTTATTCTTTGAGCAGACAAGCCAAATCCCTGCCAAATCTTTCCCTCTCATGTGTGACCTTACAAGAGACACTAGCAAGCCCATCCATAGCTTGCTATGATTCTGGCTGAAGAGCTGCTTCTAGAAGAAGCTCCCTGCTTCTTTCTTTCTCATCCCCAAGTCTGTTGGCCTGGAGGAAAAAAACTACCACTCAAACAGATTTGGGGGTTGTGGATGCCAAGAAACAAATAGAGGAACGTGCTTACCCCATGCCAGTGTCTGGATCTTTGCAGAAGGTATCAGTGTCAACGCAAACAGGGCCCCTAGGTGCAGCAGGCTCATGAGGATGATATTCCTCCAGACGTAGCGCAGAGGGGGCTTGGGGCCCTCTTTCTCCCGGTAGGTCTCATCAAAGATATCGTCTATCATGCCCCGGTCTCCTGCCAAGTCCTCATGATTGAGTAAGTCCTTCTCCATGACAGCATTTCCATTCCTGGTCACCCGGGAGGTGACTGTGCCAACAGTAGTGGTGCTGGAAGCGGAGGAGAACTCCTTGAAGAGGGAGCAATGGATATTTTCAAGAAAGGAAAAAAGGGAAAACAAAACAAAAAGTTGGTGGTTATCAATTCAGGAAATAGAAGCACATGCATGTAGGCTGGCAGTGTAAAGATTCACAGCCTGTAGTTTCCCTGGAAGGCTCCATTCTCGGCACAAAGAAGAGTGTGTGCTCTGGCCACATGGAGTCATGGCCTGAGACCATGGGGACCTGCTCTTTCTGGAGAGGAGGTGGATGGTAGGTAGGGTGCCAAAATAAAGAAAAATAAATAAAAATAAAGAAATAAAGAAAAATACTTCAAAGCCAGTCTCTTTTCCACCAGTGGCTTTGGTATATCATTTGCAGACTGCAAGGATTTTTATTTTCCTTCAGTTTGATTAGTGGGTGTTTTTAGGTGGGTTTGCGGTCTGGGCTTGTGCATAAGCAGACAACAATAACAGGAATCTTGTGAATGAACAAAGAGGTGGGAGAGAAATATGGTCTGAAACACAGTTTTATAATAAATCAGTGGGCTGTCTTGATATCCTACTTATTTGTGTCACCCCGCCAGAGATCACAGGACAACATCAGGAAGTTCCACAGGGGGATTCCTCTGGGGCACCTCCTTATCTCCCCTGCCTCACCTTCCAAATGGGATGTTGCAAGACTAACATGCTTGAAGATCAGTGGATGGAGGCAGTCAGGTGAGGTACTTCTAGTCAGAACTGCAGCTGCTTATCCTGTGCCTACTGCTAAGGCTCTTATCCCTCTCTCATTTCCCACCCACAGGCAAACTGAGGCAAAGGGAAGACAGTCCTCGGAGCTATGGCCACCAGCATGCAGAGAGGAAGTTTTAAGCAGCAAAGTTGGCTCAGCTTGGCTCCTGGCTCCCTTCTGTAACAGAGACACAACATTCCCTCTGAACATGCTTGTTTGCCCTGGCTGAGTGACAGCCTGCCCGATCAGGCATGCATGACAAAAGGAGCAGGCAGGACTGACCCTAATGAGACAGGTCACTGAACCCTGAATCACCATCTCCTGATTCCCATCTCCATCACGACAGGACAGCCGTGAGCTTGCTGGTACTCGCAGCCCTTTGTCAGCCCGAGCCCAAGTGCCCAACTTGGCCCAACCCCGCGGGTGCCAAGCACGTGGGACGCCAGCGGTGTGTCCCGCACACATCGGCCCGTCCCCTGCCTCCTGGGAACCTGCCCAAGGGACACGTCCCTCTGCCAGGCACCGCTGCCTGCACGGGCGAGGGGGCACTAAAGGTCAGCCAGCCGGAGAGCTGAGTGCGGGAGGGAGTATGGGCAAGCTGGGAAAGCTCCTTCCCCAGTAGAAACTCTCCTGAATTAACAGCAGATTCCCACTCAGGTGTTCAGGATTCAGAAAGACCACCATCCTGCCATGGCCTAGTTTCCTGAGGGAGGCATTAAAATCAGGCCAGGCAGCTTACGTGGCCACCCCAACTCCTCCCTTTCCCAAGGGTAGAAACTGGAGGGTTACAGACATACCTTCCGATGGGGAGGAGCTGGCAAGGCTGACAGATTCCCCACATTTGGGAAGGAAAATGATCTCTACAGAAGGAGCGCTTTTAGTTTTCCCATGGGGAATCAAAGGTTAGAAAGGAAAAAAACTGGACACAAAGTATCCTGCTGCCTTCACTGCACAGAGGCAAGCAGCTGAGCTTGGGACTGACTCCTTCTGCAGCCTGGCTGTCTCTGCCTGCTTTCCTAATTATTGTATCGAGGGTATGACACTCTCATCTGCTGGAGAATTTAGAGGTAATCTCCACACCAAAAGAGCCATGAGAAATGGCTTCTAATCCAGAGATTAGGCAAGAAGTCCTGCCCGTTCCTAAGTGCTAGATATTCTCATCTGGCATTTTGGCAGAAAGGTACAATTTTCTTTCTTGGCTGCAAGACAATCTACCAAAAAGACCCAAGACTTGTCTATGCAGGAAAAATTCCCAACCGTGATTGGTGGTGTAATTAGACGGGTAACACACCCCATATGGACATGCTGTTTCCAGAGTAAGAATGTGGGGCTGGAGTTGCATTTTTCTCCTCCATGATAGCTTATGTCACTGTCAAAGTTACACAGAGGCAGAGAAGGAGGAGGAGGGAGAGCGCAGAGAAAACAGAGAGAGGGAAAACAAATCTCTTCTTCCAGAGTTGTAGTAGCCACATGAGGGATTTTACCAGCATACCTATGCTGCTGGAATTACACTGATATAATCAGACTGGTCATTTCTCACATGTAAACTAACCTTGAAACAAAAGGGCTATAAAGCAGCTGTGAAACAGCTCCACCGTTACAGACTTGGTGGGAGGAGCATGGGGGGAAGAGAGAGGGAGACAGGGCAGCTATTTAGGCAGAAACAGGACAAACGAGGAAAGAAAGAGGATTTCTATCCCCTTATGACCATAGGGGCTCCTACCGAGGAAAATGGGATGGAGATTGATCTGTGGTCTAGGGCTGAGCGAGGGAGGAGGTCAGCTAAATAATTTTCATTAGCTTTCCCTCATTTCTGAATGATTTTGCAGCTCTCATCTGCAGAACAGATGTGTTTCCCCATCTACACCCCCACCTCCCCAGCACTGAACACGCCATAGGTGATCCTGGCACCCGGCCAGCTTATACAACCAACTGCAGCTCAAAGGCTCCTGTGCTGGGTACAGTGCACGGGCCCCAGGGCACTGAATCTCGGGTCCAGTACATTTGGGTATGCCCAGCATGACCCAGGGACAGGATTCTTTCCAGCTTCCAGGATATGACCCAAAATACATGCCAAAACCATGAAACATGGTTTGAGCACACTGCC
>JAHLSL010000018.1:18235260-18266984 GCA_025920805.1 Petroica traversi | reverse complement strand
CCACCGCGATTGCGCTGGGCAGCACGGCCGAGGAGAGGAGAGGAGCGACCTGGGGGACACTGGAGCAGGAAAAGGGGAAAGGGCCGGGAGCTGGGGGACACCGGAGCAGGAAAAGGGGAAAGGGCCGGGACGCTGGGCGCGCTCGGGCCCGGCTGGCGGGCGGCACCCGGGGACAGGGACAGGGACTGGGATGGGGACAGGGACTGGGATGGGGCAGGGACTGGGACGGGGATTGGGACGGGGACGGGGATTGGGACAGGGACTGGTGACAGGGACTGGGATTGGGACTGGGACAGGGACGGGGCGCAGCGCTGCTGCCACCTGGCGGCCGGGCCGGCGCAGCGCCGCTCCCGCGGGGACAGGGACAGTGGGAGCGCCAGGGAAGGTGGCGTGGCGCTCATTCATTCCCTGCTGCATCCCGCGGGTCCCTGCCCGAGAGTTTCACCCCAGCACAGCGGGTGCAGCTGTGTGAGCTGGGCTGGGCTGCCATGGCGGAGAGATCTGAGCACCAGCCTCGTGCGATTCCTCCAAAGAGACAGAGAAGGTCAATGGTGCTCCAAGTGAGCTTCCCTAAAAAGGGCCACCCCGTGCCAGTTTGTAGCCATATTGCTAAAAAATTCTCTGAGAAGCTACCCAGCAGGCCTAGGTGGTCGAAATAGTGAGTTTAAGGCCTTTACTAAACTCATAAGCATGTAATTGGGGAGTAGATAAAGAGCACTGGTTTATAAAAGCTAATGAAACCAAACAATATTTCAATGCAAGACTTACTGTGAATAAACCAAAAAACCCCACAAGCCTTACCTACACTTCAGAGATGAAATGATTTTAAAAGTGCTGGTGCATCTGGAAGTGGGAACACCAGCAAGAACAGAAGTTCCAGAGAAGAGAAACAATTCCTCAATAGAGACCTCCTTTTACTAGTCTCACATTATATGAATTGTACTATTCCACCCGCAAGCTGGATGTAGCACTGTAATTCTCCATCCTGCTTGCTTCTGTTAACAAAGCTGATGGAAACTACAATCTCATCTCTCACATCTGATGCATCCTGCTATTTTTTCCCCTATGTGTTAGCCCACGTATTAATGCAATGTTTCCCAAAACCCATGAAAGATCAGGACTCCTTCCTCTCATCACACTTATTCAACACAAACTTGCAGCCTGCTGTGTTCTCAGGGATATTATACAGAGACTCTCTTGCATCTGGCAGATAGCTGGATTGGAGAAGATCTGGATTGGTCTGCTTTGTCTTTGTAGGGACAGTGGCAGGTGTTTGCTTGTGCTGGGACACAGACTGTGTGTGTCCCCTCTTCTTGCTGCCTGTGATAAATCTGGGTCAAAGGAGCAGCCTGTATCCAAACTCCCTGCCCCTGGCACTGACAGCAGCCCTGCCTGTGAGAAGTGACTCCTTGAGCCCCTTGGTGGAAGCTCCCTGACTTGTGACAAGCGTGGGTCACCTCTGGGAGTAAACTGTGGGTTGGTTGCCACCCCTGAGCTGTTTTCATTGTACAGGAGGAAATACCTTTTGTTTTGAAGCTGGTCCTCCTCAGGCAAATCTGTTTTGTTAGGTGTGGTGCTCAGCTGGGCATTCATCACTGCCCACGGTGTGACAAAGGCAAACTTTCTCCCAGCAATGCCAGTTGGCCCAGGCAGTTCCTGGGAGCACAGAGTGTGCTTGCAGCATGTGTGAGGTAACATGCCACACGTGGATCTGCACAGCTGCATGGGGCACTATGAAGCTTTAAGAAAACAACACCCTGCAGAGTGACAGTTAAGGTTATTTGTAATCAAAGTTGTATTTAGTGATCAAGAAAATTTAGTTCTATGTTCTAAAAACAGGAAAAATCAACATTATTTTGTAAAGGACCTGATAACTTCATCCTATGCCTGCTTTTTTTCTGCTCAGGTGGAGTTGCACATGCACAATCCCTGTGAATTTGCAGCCAGCCAGTAAAGCCCCCACTGAAGTTCACTGCACAGGTACATGAATGTAAGAAAGCTCTCCAATATGTTAGGAAATATGTAATTGTTAGTAAACATGTCTTCATACAGATGTTTGTAAAAACTTATTGCTAAGTTGCACATCATGGTAACAAGTTTTTATAGGTCAAGATCAATCTGTCCTTAGCTAAAATGTCCTTCACTGTCTCTTCACCTTCTCCTCAGGCAGATTTATCTTGACAGACTGGAGACATGTAGGGCTGCTTACTGAAACAGTTCTTACATCTTGGTCTGCAGAAGCACCTTTTTTGGTGGTCCATCAATAAGTCTCTCATGAGATGGTTGGATTCCTTAGCCTCTGAAGATTGCTAGAATAAGATTGGTATTATTCAAATGTAGATAAAATCCACCTGTTTGATACAAAAAAAAAAAAAAGGAGATAGGCAGATAAGACTTCATTTAAATGAAAAGTAATGAAAACACGTGAATGTTAATACACCAAGCTGGGAACATTTTCAAAATGTTTCATAAACAATTTACTCAACACCAAGGTACTGTGCTTGGAAGTCTACTTTTTTTTTTACTTCTGATGTTTAACAGTTGATTAATGCTGTCACCACCACTTTCCTTTTCTCTATGCCTGATGCAATCCACAGAGATAACAACTATCTCTAGCTCTGTTCATGTTGTCTGGAAGTGGGAGCCAAACACTTGTGTTGATGAGAACCCACTGAAATGGATTATTGCCAAGAGAATTAACATAGCACCCTAAGTAATAAAATGGGAACTTGGATATAGAATTATTTATCCATGGCTGTGTCTCTTTCTTTGTTTATTCTAGTTGCAGTGAAGAGTGACTATAGAATACTGTGTACTGCCAAACTTATATACAAGATTTCTCAAGAACAAGGCACCTGTAAAAATTTAAACCTCAGTGATGATGATTAAGCTCCTGGAAAAAAATTAAAAGTATTGTTCAAAATCTGGGCAGAAACTGATTCTGTTATAGAGCTGGGTACTTCTGTCCTGGTCCTCTACAGGCTCTGTTCAGCACAGAGTTGATCTGTAACTGGTGTCCAGCTTCTAGCTGCTGAAATCATTCCTGTCAGGGCACTTCAGCAGTGGCTGCTGAGCTCCTGGAGAGCCTGTGCTCTTGGGTCTGGTGAGCAGAATCCCCTTCAGTCCCAACCAGTGACTGCTCCTCATTAACTGATAGGACATTTCCTAACCATGAGATCTAAATGCTTTGTAGCTCTAATTCAGTGTTTGATAGTGCTTTTTTGGGGAGAATTTATGAACTCTTTGATGCTTTCTTCTCTTCACACAAAGGAATAAAGTGTGGGATATTATTTAAAGGTATGTGTGCTTGGCACACTGACAGAAAAACTCCTGTGGCTGTGGTACTTTGTCTTATCCTAACATGCTGAATTACACTGAGATAGTAGCTTCTGGTTTTGGAAACAGTCTTCCCTGGGTATCTCTTAAAGGTTTCTTCTAGGCCTGCTGAAAAATGGATCTCAACAAAGAAGGGAAAAAGAAGAATGGAGAAGAGAAATTCTGTTGGCTGGTTTTCACAGGAACGAAAATTTGGCAAATGAGGCCCAAGGCAGTGTAAGGAAAAGAGCTGTGAGGTAAAGTGCTCACAGATCTACCAGACACACACAGTGCCCTAGCCAGGAAACACTGCTGCCCCACATGGGCTTACATCAAACATCACAGAGGGCATAGCAGAGCGATATAAGAGGTCCTAAAGTCTGGATCATATTCTCACCCAGCTGAGACCTCCCATCATTCAAGTTTACTGGCTGAAAAGGAGACCTACATAAATTGAGTCACCCCATGCTGCCTGTAAAGTGTTGCATGTGTCTCCTTAATTATAGGCTGCTCTTGGTTCTGCCTTGTGTTAGGCTCTTCAAAATCAGGTGACACAGCCATGACCTGTCTTCTGGGCCAGGTGGGTGACTTGATCTTTCATTACAAGTCAATGTCCCCCCTCTCACCACCTGCTCTGTGCCCCAGCCCCTGAGATGCCAGATCTGTCCTGTACCTGGCTCCTGAACGATGGGGTGGGACGTGCAGTGGTGCTGTGCCACAGGCAGCAGGAGCTGCACTGTGAAAAACCCCATGTTCCCAAAGCAGCAGCTCTGCACATAAGTCACACTCCTTGTGCAAGGGCAGGGGTATCTGTGTATGGTCCCTGGAGTGCAGCTGGATACCTGGCTCTGGCATGTGGCCTTCACTGAGGCCTCGTTCCTCAGCGCTGCTGCTGCTTGGGAGCTCTGCAAATGCTTCCCACCCTTTGAACCTGCTGATTCTGTGCCCCTGCTTTCGTCTTGCTAGGGAGCAATAAAACACAATGGGCCCTAATAATACCAAATTTTGTCAAAGGATCCAACCCAGACCTGCAGTGACCTTCCAGCCACAAGGGCTGCCCTCTTAGTGCCCTGTGCCAGGTTAGGTCTTGTCTTACTGTTGTTCCAGCAGCTGCTTAGTGCCATGCTCTTAGGTGACATCTAGGGGACATAGCTCTATATATCCCAGCTGGCTTGTCAGCATCACCTGCAGGAATATCAGAGTCCAAAGAAAACATCCTTAGTTGGGCCTACAGGTATGAGAGTCATGTTGCTCTCTTGGGTAATGTCAGAAAAGTAGTACCCATGGAGAGACACCTCTTCGAATTATGTATCCAGACCTGAGGAAGGACCAGGCTCAGACTGCACATTCTTTTATAGTCTCACACCAAGACACGTGTGTCATCCCAGGGTTAAGCTCTGGGATCCCTAGGTTACAGTCTCAGGCCAGCAGTACCTGTGGTCTCTGGTTCACTGCTTGCTGCTGGCCAGTGGCAAGGTGGATGCAGGCAACTCCCAGCTACTGAGATTGCCAGTTTCGCCTGTTTGTTCTTTTGGTGGGGGTTTTTTGGTTGGTTTGTTGTGGGGGTTTTTTTGTTGTTGTTGTGTTTGTTTGTTTGTTTGTTTATTTTTTAATCAGGCTTGCCTCAGGGCTGGCAGGTGCTGCAGGGCTTGTGGAAATACCGCAAAGGCAGGAGATTCCAGTCCCTGCTTTCCAAAACCGTGGCTGCATTTACTCCGATGTTTCAGCCCTGCTTTTGCAATGAACTAAGGAAGGGATGCTGTGCCACCCGCCCGCCTCGGAGCTTCTGCTCTTTGGCCCTTCACTGAAAGCAGGAGTCCTCCAGCCCGGAGCAAAGGCTGCCATCCTGTCCCCCCGGGCTGCAGCAGCCTGAGGGGTCCGGCCGCTCCCCATCCGCAGGGATCGGCTCCTCGCAGCCTCCTCCTCTCACCACGCTCTGTTACTGCCATAAGAAGCAGAGAAGGACTCCTGGACTTGTCGGTGTTCCCAGGGATACTGGGATAATAGGGCTGACGGCGGTTCCTAACAAGGGGCAGTGCCACCCCTCCGATCGGTGTCACCAGCCGAGCTGGTATAAAAGAAAGAGAGGATGCTTACTCTCTGTGTGGAGCTGTGGTGTGCCCTCTCCTGGCTGCTGAGGCAGACAAGCTGTTTGGCATCGATTATCTCCCTGCTAACTTTTAATTCCAGCCTGGGGAGGCAATCGTCACAATTTCAGTAAAAAAGTACCTCTGCCGGCAGTGAGTAGTCATGAATTTGTCTCACCTAAACAACAGAGCTGAGAGCCACTTTAAAGTACCAGAGGTGCATGAACTGGAGACAGTGGGGAAGAAAGCTTGGGACAATCCTGCTTACAACGGCTCTCCCTCTACCTCCTTGAAAATTCAAACCATCTACAACCCCAAATCTATCCTGGAGAATCCCTACGAGAATTTTGAAGAGGTTGGGGATCCACTGCCTTACCAGGAAGAACAGAGCAAAGCTGTGAATGGGAAATCAAGTCCTTTCCTCAAGTGCTGCTTCTACATCTTCAGAGGCATCCGAGGTAAATCTCTGATATCTCATTAGATGGGAGTTATTAGCCCTCAGAGCAATGGTGTGGGGAGGAGGGGAGGAAGAGAAGGGATGCAGAATGTAGAAACCTCATAGTGTCACTCCAGAGATCATCGTTGGCTGACCTGAAAGGAGCATCCTTGCTCTATGTGCCTTGCTATAGCTTTGTGGTCTGTCCTGTTACCTTTACCACAAGGTAAGAGACTTAGTGGTGTGCTCAAGGTCATGCAGAGAATCTGCTGGCAGAGCTTAGGTGCTCTGAATCCCCAGGAGCCATCACTGTGGTGGTGAGATTCTCCTGTCTTGGTGTGCATCTTCTACATAGAGTGGCACTGGCCCCTGTGCTATGGGAACGTAAGAACTGAGAGACAAATCTACCAGAGAAAATCTAGTGCTGTCAGGACTGAAATGTAGGGGATTACAGCAATGTATCAAATGATGCTTTGCTTGAAGATAGCTGAAAGGAAGAGGTGCTGTTTTCCAGTTTAAAAGACAAAGGGGAATGAAATATTATGTAGGCTTATTCAGAGGCAAAGAAAACCCTGGGGGCAAGCTAAGTCACCTGCCAGGATACAATCTTGGGTAAGGGAATGATTTGAACAGTTTCTTATAGAAGGCATAAAATCCTAATATTTGAAAAACAGGACAGATAAAGAAAAAAAAGTTCTTGCCAATGTGTATTTTTTTTCCCTCACTTGGAAGGCAAGAACCTTTCTCAGAGCTGTACTTTCTAACAGTATGAGTGGGTGATTAATGTTATAGCTTGGTCCTGAATGCACAGCCCCTCTATGATCAATACTTTTGTCATTGCCATTACAGTCTAAACACTACTAATTCACATGGAATTCAGAGCACAGGTTTTAGAGATTTCTCCTGGCCAAGGAACAGTGCTGAGTGGGTTTGGTAGCTAATTACAGGTTACTCTTAGGCAATGTATCATTTACCTGGTTTATTCTGAAATGCTTTCTTCTAGGCTGTGTTTGAGGCTTAAAATGGAAAACCATATCCATACTTTAACATCAGTTTTTCATTTGTGAGCTGCCAGAGTTGAATTTGGAGAGTGCAAATGATGATAACTGTCAGGACACTACATAATTTTCTTCTGATTGTCGCAGCAGTGTGTCCTGACACTAAGGGTGGTAAGTAGGGCTGTAGGAAATACAAAGCTGGAAATCCAAAGGCAAGTGCAGGCACACCAAAGGCCTCTTTGAGCCTCACAGAAGAGGGGAAATTTTTCTTGAAGAATTTGCTTTCCTTTGCATGGAAGGATGCTCATCATTCTTCATTGCCTCTCTGTTGCAGGCTCTTCCCCTTCCTGTTCCACTTAATCACACTGATGTCTCACATGGAAAATAGAAGTAGTACAAATAAGTCAGGTAGATAATGACAGTTTGAAGGGTGTTTTTTTCCTTAAAAACTATTTCCTGGGATTGTATGTCCATAGCTAGTGGCAGTAGTTGGATTATTAAGCTTTTTTCTTCATCAGTTACTTTGCTGGGTTAGTAGTGAGCAGCTGCTGCTCCTCGTGGCCCTGCTCAGGACCACTCCTCTCTAAGCAACTCCAAGCAACTCTGTGTCCTGGTTCCTGCCTGCCTCCTGCCACCTGCAGCCTGTGGACAGACTTTGCTGGGAATCTGGGTGCACAGTGGGTGATGAGGGACATAGAGCTTCCCACTGCCTTTGGAAGAGGATCTCCAGCTGTACCTGAGACTGTGAGCTGGTCACTCATCTGGGTCACAAGTCTGCTTTAAAAGCACGCTCGGAAGATGATGTAGGTGTTGCCAGGAATTGTTATCAGTCACTTGTTACTATCAGGAAGGTGAGACTTATAAATGAATTATATTCAGAGCCTATTTTCCAGATTCTCTTTTTTTTTTTTTTGTTGCTCAGTGGTGTGAATACTGAATGGTCATTCAAGGTGCCATAAGGAAGACTGGATATCTTCTAGAATTGAGTCCTTCTGCTCCAAATGTCATGTCCAAAATAGCTGCATCCCCAAGGGGGCAGGTGGTGCCAAAGGAGACACAGATGGGGACACGCTTCATGTATGAGGTGATAGATTTCCCTGGCATCTTTCCTAAAGACATAGCTGAAAATAAACCTCAGCTGATACAGTACAACAACTACTGCATGCAGTCTGAAAGGACTGGAACAATCCTCATGGTCCTCCAGGTATCATTCAGGGCAAGTCTGTGAATCAAGTTCTCAAGGATATTTGAGTATCCTTGAATTTAGGTGTTCCTGAGTACTCTGCTGTTGTCAAAGTAAAGAAGGTCTGTGCATTTGCTCCAAACATATGGATAGTAGGGGTTCCCTGCTCATGGGAAAACCCCCAAACAAACCTGTTAAAAGATTGCCATGTAGTTATATGTAAGGATGAAGGTAGTAATTTAAAAGTGACCTGAGGAAATGGGCAAATTGTTTCCCCATGTTTTTCTCCCTTGTGAAGATTCCTGCAGATCACATTAAACTTTCTCCTCCACAGGAGTTAATCCAGATCATCTCCAGGCTGTTATTTCTGTTGCTGGTCTGGATTGTCCAGAACAGGCCAGTGTTTTGCCTTTGCAGAAGTGATGGCAGATGCTGCAACAAACACTATGGTAGTTAATGGTGCAAAAAACTCTAATCTCCTGAGATGCCAAAGAGCTATCAAAATGACAGCATAAATGCACACAGACCATTGGAACACTTCTGCTTACTCCAGAGAAAAAAGAAGTTCATCATCTGCCAGAGACGACTTCAAATGTGGGGCCTTTGATCAGCTTTGATCCTGGTCTGCAGGAAGATGGTTGTTACATCCTACTGGGGATAGGAATCAGGGCTGAGCTCTCTAGGAGCTGAAGAAAGCAGCAAGACTGTGGCTATTATTGACATGGCTTTCATCACTAGGCTTTCAATTGAATGTTCTTATGCCTTTCAACTTCAGGAGCATTCCAGAAATCACAACAGAAAGCCATTAAAATAAGAACAGACAAATACACTAATGGTATTAGGTGGTTCATCAAACCCAAAATACCAAGGCTCCTTTTAAAGGAAGCATTTCTTGCATATTGACAACCCTGGTGACATTTAATGAGTTGTGTGAAGAAACAGGATTTTCAGCTGGTGCAACTGGTGTATTGGATTCAGCTAAGGCTCCATTGTTAGATGTCCTGAAGATAATTTAGCTCTAAATGTTATGCTAGAAATATTGAGCTGGGTTATTTGATTGAGTCTTACGACCAACAAGAAAAGTGCAAGAGTTTTTAGGCAAGCAAGAGACAAATATTTGGGACCTAATGGTTCAATAGACACTAAAAGGAATAATAGTTGTAAAGCTAACACCAGATGCAGTTCTGCTGTGGAAGACCTCTCAGACAGTCAGCTGTTGGCACGAGGGTGACTGAGATGAAATATTAAGGTTTCAAGAGCATTTGTGACAAAGACTGAATTTCTGCAAAGAGTAAGCTGAAAAACAATCAGGAAAAGATCAGGCTATAATGAACACAAACAAAACTAAAGAGTGATTTAGCAAAATAAAAAGCTAGTATATTTCGGTGTTGGTTAGCCACAAATCTTTTATTCATGCTGGAATGGTTCTTCTTAGAGGTATTTATTATATTTTTATAGGTCAAGTTTTGGAATGAAAAGTGGATTGGCCTTGAAAAGTGACAAAACTTCAACTCCCAACAGCATTCTTTTGAAACAGGACTACAGCTCCTCATATGGCCCTTGAGAATGGCCATGAAAACTCTACAGTCCCTTCTTTCTACCCAACAGGTCTGTGGGGCACAACGCTGACTGAGAACACAGCTGAGAACAGGGAGCTTTATGTGAAGACCACCCTGCGAGAGCTGCTGGTCTATGTCATGTTCTTGGTGGACATCTGTCTATGTAAGTAGCTGTCATATCTCACAGGCATCATTTTTGTGTGCAGCATGAGGGGAATAATATGAGATTTTATTACTAGCTTTCCTTGCTCTGCTGCAAACGTTACATTTGTTGTGTGGGCACTCACAGCAGCAGGAAGTTGTCATTAACCTACAGAATAGATGCTGCACACAGAAGTAAATTACTGACCATTGCTGACTGATGTTGGTCAGACTTAAGCAGTATTTTCTGATTCGCATTATCAGTTCTAGCCATCAACTCCAAAGCCATGGGAGAATCTGCCAAAGGTATTTTCTCAGTTTCACAGCAAATGTTCAACACCAGGACAGCAGCTCTAGAATCTTCCTGGTATCAAAGACACAGTTCAGGGAGATTTTCCCCTCTAAGACCGGACGGGTGGCTGAAGTGATAAAGCAGATGGCAGCTCACCCTGTTGTTCTTGAGTGAAAGCAATGTGTCCCTGTTCCGAATGCTAATGCTAATATGGAGTTTGTGTCAGTAGGACAATACTCTTTGTTTCACAAAGGTTCGTTCGTTATCACAAATGAGCACCTGTAGCATGGGACAGTGGAGAGGGTTATATTTCATGAACCTATGGCAGGAGAGATGGACAGACAATACCACCCTAAGTTACTATCACACTGGCCCACGGAGACAGTGCTTCAGTCACTCTTCCTAAAGAACCAGGACACACTGACGTACATGTTGTCACACACTGACTCATCCATGAAGTGTGGGGTGTTGTGTCTTGAATGTCAGGTGCTTTATTTTCCTGGTGTCCTTTCAAGAGTAGGACATCTTCTTAGCGACCACCATGATGGATGTTTTTCTGAAGGAAGGAGCACTGGAGAATTGAAACAATATGTTTGCGGAAGTTAGAGCCTGCTCCTCTTGGGGATTCTTGGTAGATGAAAACTTACCTGGAGCTTTTCACTTGGGAAAATTGGGTGGTCTTCATGCCTTCATGACTTCACATCAGAAGTTCAAAATACAGGTCATGGACTTTGTTCTGAGAAATAAAATTTCCCTCAGAAAGTTTGTGTAGGAACAAAAATTGTTACCCAGGATGTTCAGTTGTATCCTCCAATGGTCTTCTCTCACTACTTAGCTCTTATAGTCCGTCAGTCTGACTGTTTAAACTCTGCAACACAGAGCAGATAAGTTTGTGAATCCCTAAGAAAGCAGAAAGTTCTAGTATTTCTTCTCCTGTGCCTTGTTCAGCTTACCTGTGAAAATATAAGGTACACAGAAAGTGAATATATAAATACATTTATATCAGGCTCCAATATTCAGGTATAAGGAAGGACCCTCCTCTTGTTCTCTTAGTGACATATGGAATGACAAGTTCCAATGCCTATTACTACACCAAAGTGATGTCTGAGCTCTTCCTGCAGACCTCTACAGAGGGCCGTGTCTCCTTCCAGTCCATCGGCAGCATGGCTGACTTCTGGGTGGTGAGTACAAACCTGGCCTGCCATGGGGAACCCTGAAACTCAAATACACTGGGTTATTCAGCTCCCTCTGAAGTATTATCTAGTGATTTCAGCAAGACATTTTGCTGCTACAAGCTTTTGCTAGCTACTAGCAATAGTTACAATAACATTTGCATGCAAAATATTCACTGATTTAAAATATAATATTTCCCTCAGACCTGTGTCCAGAATACTGGCTAGGATAAATGTTGTATGTGCCCAGAAGTGTCCATTTCCCAGTAAAACAGGCAGGACACAACAAATTAATTTTGGTGATATGAGCATCAGCTCATTGCACAGATAGGAAGAGAAACCAAGGGATTTACTTTAGGTTTCCTTGTGTTATAAGTGGCATTGGATCCTGCAGTTCAATGTCTACAAGCTGGTGTCTTAATAATAGCCAATGTCCTTTTTCATGTTATTTTGAGAGCATCAAAATTAACCTGCCTGTAATTAATGCCTGGGCTTATCAAATCTACAGATTATTTATGAAGAAGCTGGATTAAAATTTTCAGTGGCTTTTATCAAAGAGAATAAAGAAGGGAAAAACATCTGCGGTCTAACGTATTTCTGTTGAAGAATGGGTGAAGGAATAAATGACAGCCTCTGTGAAGGCTATTGAGTTATTGCAACCACTTATCTCTGACAGCCAGAAATTATTTGTCAATGAGAGTTTCCTTTTTCTGTCATATTAAAACACTCAGCAAACAATGGCACTATTGTTTCCCCCCTACTGTTTCCAGGACACTGGCACTCGCACTTTGCATCATTCACAACACGTGCAAGGCAATTCTTTGAGACTTGTGCTGACTGAAGGTAGATGAGACAAGGAGATTTGTAGGGCTCTTGTCTCTTCATTAGACATAGAAAGTGCCACAAACACATTACAGGCCTGTGAGAAACCAATGATGACCCTGCTGCTCAGCATCCCTCCTCTACAACCAGCCCTGGTCTTTCCTCTCCTTAACATACACAAACCTTCTACTACTTCCAATCTTGGGGAGCAGAGAGGGGTGGCTTACATCTTACTACCTCAATCGCAGACTAAGAAAATTCCTCTGGTGTGAGAGCCATGGTCCTCCTCTCCCTCCTTTGCAGTATGCCCAAGGTCCCCTGCTGGATAGTCTTTACTGGACAAAGTGGTACAACAACGAGTCCCTGGCAGCACACAGCACCCAGTCGTACATCTATTATGAGAACCTGCTGCTGGGTGTCCCACGCATGAGACAGCTGAAGGTGAAGAACAACTCCTGCGTGGTCCATGATGACTTCAAGGAGGAGATCTCAGGCTGCTATGATGTATACTCTGAAGACAAAGAGGAAAGGGTCTCCTTTGGGCTCATCAATGGAACGGCGTAAGTACCTCTAATCCAAATTAGTCTCTTCTAGTTCAAATAATTGCTGAACTGCAGGGTGCTGGGGGAGTTTCTCACATAAGGCTGGAATTCCCCTTGCAGTCAGAAGCAGCAAGTCCTTTTTGTTTATCAATAAGGTCAAGTGTCTCTTTGTGGAGAAGCATAACAGAATGAGTTTTCATGTTGGGAAAGCCATGAAAGATGTAGTGGGAATACAGGAAGAAACTGCTGCCTATTTTTAAGAGGGTGAGGATAAACAAAGACCTTTGGGGCCAGATCCATCAAATGGCAAGCTGGAATTCAGCTGGCAAGTTACTATTTGCTTTCCTCTGGGACTTCAGGAGCCAGAGAAAAGGGGGTGCATCCCTTTCATCTCGACAACCTTTTTCTCTATAATAATGTGAGGTAGATGCAATTTAGTAACTCTGCTCACTGCATGAATCTTCATCCATGAATGATAAGCTATTTTTCATTTGGAAATATGAGTATGAGAGCATTCTAAGCAGATGGTTGTGTGTGATGTGGTAGAAGACAATAGAGTAGATTCTGAGAATAACCTCCATGAACACAAGACTGATACAGCAATCAAACCTCAGAATTTTCCCTCCATAGTATTGCAAATCATATTGTGTCACTGCTAGGAAGCACTAAGTTAGAAAACTAACCATAATAGTTACCAATATTATGTAGGGTCAGATCAGGAGTAGGAATTAAGTGCCAATTCTGCAATTGAAAACTGCTCTGCTCCTTGAAGATATAACTTTTCCTGGGTACAAGGCCATATTCAAGGCTGGGCAGGTGAAGCCTTTCTTTGTACCTTGTCTGTTGCAGGTGGAGGTACCATTCTGAGGAGGAGCTCGGTGGTTCATCTCACTGGGGAAGACTAACCAGTTACAGTGGGGGAGGGTACTACATAGACCTCAAGATGACCAGAGAAGAGAGTGCTGAAGCCCTGCAAGTCTTGAAGGAGAAACTGTGGCTGGATCGGGGAACACGAGTTGTCTTCATTGACTTCTCTGTGTATAATGCAAATATCAATCTGTTCTGTGTTCTGAGGTAAGCTGAGTACCAACGAAAATTTTTCAGCCTCTTGCATCTTCCTCAGTACCATTGTTTCTTAAAATGCAAATATTTTACTACAGCCTACCAGGAGGGTGAGAATGAGTGATGTCATTAGGAATTGTATGCATTAGTGACTGAAATAATCAGTTACACTTCTCATCACCTTTCACCCTTTCCTATCACAGCAGTGAAGCAGCAGAGATATGGCTGCATGAACACATGCACAACTGTTCCACTCTTGGTCTGGTGGATAGCCCATGCTCAAGTTTGATACCTCTCAAAATTATCCCTGAGCCTCCTTCCTCTGCTTGGTAATTGTTTCCTTGTCCCCTTCAAGGTTAGTGGTTGAGTTTCCAGCCACTGGTGGTGCCATTCCCTCCTGGCAAATCCGGACCGTGAAACTTATACGATATGTCAGCACATGGGACTTCTTCATTGTTGCCTGTGAAATTGTGTTCTGTGTCTTTATCTTCTACTATGTGGTGGAAGAGGCTTTGGAGCTCCGTATCCACAAACTTCGGTACTTCACCAGCATCTGGAACATCCTGGATGTGGTTGTCATTCTGGTGAGGATCCTTGCACACATTTTCTTGGGGGAGCAATGGCAGAGATGTATAAGAGGCAAAATAAATGAAGGAATGTAAAAATTAGTCTAGATAAGACAAGAGCTTGCACGTGTTTTGCTCTAATCCTAAAATTAATAGCAGACTAAATGGACACATGCTTTTGTGTCTGGAAGAACTGCTAGGAGAAAATTCTTTTTTAGAGATGCCCAAGAGACTGTGAAGTAAGGGCATCATTCAGCACATCAAGACCATATTTTCACAGCCCACCACTAGCCTGCAGCTCTGAAGAGGGATTTCAGTGGGTTCTATGACATTTTAATTTCCAAGGAAAGCAAAGGAACCGTGGTCACTGCAGACTGTCCCTCTTCCTCTTTGCAGCTCTCCATTGTCGCTATTGGGTTTCACATCTTTCGCACCACTGAGGTGAACAGGCTGCTGGGGGAGTTGCTGAAACACCCCAACACCTACGCAGACTTTGAGTTCCTGGCATTCTGGCAGACACAGTACAACAATATGAATGCAGTCAATTTATTCTTTGCCTGGATCAAGGTATTGTAGGAGGGCTGGGAGGTTCCAGGTCTCCAGACAGGCCTCTGCTTCTGGATAAGCTTGAGCGTTGTCTCTTCCATCCCTCTGAGTAAATGAGTGTAACAGCTATAGAACAGAGGACTTTCCTCAAAGTCATATGCTCTGTTTTGCAGTAAATCTGGGCAACTCTTCACCCCACGTTCTGAGGCCAGTCATTTGGAGATAACAGTCAGGGGTATGAGTTCAGACACTGTTATGTAAAAGTGCTTCAAAAAAATGCTGAGTACCATGTAACTTTGTCCATCCAGTACTATTTTGGTTTTCTTGAGGATAATCTTGAAAACGTGGGTTTTTTCATGATGGTCACTCAAGAGCTGGAAATTACTTATTTGTTGACATGGGCTTTGCATTTCAACTAAAGCAGCTTGTTATGGTGGAAAGCCACCAAGCGGCTCCTCATTAGCCTTAAGAGATTTGTCCTTCTAGCAGTCCCTGTTTATAAATTCCTTTGACAGAGGAAACAAAGTCATATGTTTATGAACCCAGAGGAGGATGGTGGCACACCTGGGACAAATATCTTGAAGACTAAGCCACCATTCCTTAGCCAACTTTCTCCTTAGTACTTTGGTCCTATAGTGAACCTCTTAGTAAGCATGCACATATATGGGAAAGACTGACCTAGCTGATGGTTTGGCCTAACTTTGTCCCCATTCTTCCATCCTGCAGATATTCAAGTACATTAGCTTTAACAAAACAATGACCCAGCTCTCCTCCACACTGGCACGTTGTGCCAAGGACATCCTGGGCTTTGCCATTATGTTCTTTATTGTCTTCTTTGCCTATGCCCAGCTGGGTTACCTTCTCTTTGGGACACAAGTGGAGAACTTCAGCACCTTTGTTAAATGCATGTAAGTGTGTAAGTTAGTACTGTGTTTCCATAATTTTATCAAAATAATTTTAACTGCTTCCCATTCTTCCCCCAGCAGCAAATCTCCATGTCAATTAGACACTTGTTGTATCTCATTGTAAAAAAGCCACAATAGTTAATAATTCTGGCTGTGACATCTTCATGGACAAAAGAACGCATTGAGAAAACTGAGGGCTACAAGCAGATTTCTGTTTGTCTGGTATTTAACAGTAAGGACATGAGATATGGTGATATTGGTATGGGTATCTATTTCCAGAGAAGTCCCTCAGATAATGATCAATATATCTGAGATGGAGGGTGACCAGTGGGTGAATGAGGACACACAGAAGGGAGTACTGGGAAAGTGAGTTAAAATCCCATCTCAGACAATCCTGCAGTTCATGGGCCTGCTCAAGCAATGTGTGATGTTAGTGGAAGTATCAGTTACAGCAACAGTTTTCAGCTTGTGTTCCACAGACCTATGGGCAACCAGGTCCTGCCTTTGGGGGGTCTACAAGAAAAAGCTGAGATAAGGAAGCTTAGGATCAATAGACTTAAAATTTTTTCATTATAGGGGCTGTGAACTGCAAAATGTTGAAAAGTGCTATTCAGTTCTAACATCCCTTCAGAGTCTCACAAACTCTTGTGCAAGAGATGGCTTTGTTGAATCAAATGCCTTTAATCAGGGAAAATTCAGGTTGTTTTGGTTTTGACTCCTATTTATACCAAAACACATTTCGGACAACCTGAATTTCTGTAGAAACCAATGTTTTATTTTCCTCTTGCTCTAATCAGATCAGCTCGCTTCACCCCTGAAATACTATGGATGCATTTAACTCGCCACTCTGGAGGTTCTTAGACCCTGTTCTGGTTTGTGCCTGCCCATCTGGGCTGCAGGCAGGTTCAGGTTCATCTCAGGACTGTTTGAGGATGTAGGATAAATGCATGTGCCTTTGTGTGATCCTGTGCTCTTTCTTCCCCCCAGTTTCACCCAGTTTCGGATCATTCTCGGTGATTTTGACTACAGTTCCATTGACAATGCCAACAGGATCCTTGGGCCTATTTACTTTGTCACCTATGTGTTCTTTGTTTTCTTTGTGCTCCTGGTAAGCAACAAAGTCCTCCTTGTCCCTGTATTGAGAGCAGTGTTTGAGAGACCCCTCCTGACAATTCCTGGGTTAGGTGCAAATGCTTAGAAAAAGAGTTTTGGTTACAAAAGCTTTGCAGTGCAAATAGACCACAGCAGGCAAAGAGTGTGTTACTACAATTGGGTGATTAAGGGCCAACATCTGTTAAGGTGAAGCCTGAAACTGACTGGCTTCCTAGGCAATGGATGCAGAGGGATACTCATAATGACCAGGTTAAATACCCAATGTCAGGAGTCCAAATGTAACCTAAGATTTTGTAAGAGAAGCTACCAAAGATAGTATCTGAGGTGGAAACAAGTGTACTTTCAGCCACTGCTTTAACTGCAAAAACTTAAGAAAATGTGGTGTGACCCTCTTTAATTTGTCCAAGAGGCACCCCATAGGGAAACAGCTCCTGGTTTAACCAAGTCTTGTACACCTGTTCCTTGCTGCTTCAGCTGCTGGAGCAGGCAAGATGTCTCATGCATATTCATCTCATTTCTTTCTCTTTTCCTAGAACATGTTTCTGGCCATCATCAATGACACCTACTCAGAAGTCAAGGAGGAGCTTTCCAGTCAGAAGGATGAGCTGCAGCTCTCTGACATCTTGAAGCAGGTGATGAATAGTGAAAGCTGTGCTTTTTAGCTAAATCATGAAGCACTTTTTGGAAGTCCCTAGCCTAAGTGGAATTTACTAGAGAGGAACAGTGTTTGCCAGATCCCCCTTTTTTTGTGTTCACAGGAGTCATAGCTCCTTTCTGGGATAAATCAAGCTCCCAGACCCTTCAGCAATGAGAAGATGAGAAAGTAGGTGTTGGGGGAATCCTGTTACTTGATGCAGAGTTTCTGAGAGACTTTTCTTCCCAGGATGGTCTCTAGACAAAGCTCTTTCAGTCCTTCATAAAATGTACTTTGATCAATAACACAGCAAGTCCTACTGTTCTAAGCTGAGCCTGTTACAGTGGCACAAATTTAGCAGGTTACATCTGGCTCTCCCATGGGTAAATTCCAGAAAAGTTCATGGAAGGTCACAATTCTGCTGTGGTACCAATATTCTGCAAGGAATAGTATTTGAGACATTATCTTAAACAGCTGATATGTCGGGAAATCAGATAAAGGAAGAACTGGGATGAGAAAAGCAGAGGATTAGCCTGTTGGTGTCACCTGAAGGCATGATTCTAGTTTAGAGATGAGGTTCATAGGGCAGTGCTTTATTTTTGCTTGTGGAAAGCTTAAAAACTCCTGGTATTACTTGGCATATCCTCACTGTATCACATTGCACACTCTGCTCTACTTTTCACTGTTGTGTGTGCATGACTCTGTGTCTGAACCCTCGGTACCAGAGCTACAACCGGACACTCATGAGGCTGAAGCTGAAGAAGGAGCAGATTTCTGATGTGCAGAAAGCCCTGCAGAGTGGAACTAAACAACTAGACTTTGAAGACTTCAAGAACAGCTTGAAGGAGTAAGTGAGTCAGTTTGAGGGATGCCCACTTAGTTTTTTCTCTTAGTAATACAGGTAATTGAAATTTTCTGCTTTTCGAGACAAGGAGAGCAGTTAGCTCAAATCTGGGCAATTTAAGACTCAGAAAAAAATATTTTTTCCTCAAATGTTTAATTTCCTGTTCTAAATAGTTTCTGTAACTAGCTCCTGCCCATTTGGGATGTTTAAGTTTGTTACTAGCAGGAGGAAACAAAACAATGATTTAAAAATTCCCACTCTGTTAGAGCCTAACAGTGTAATTTTATGCTTTGAGCTTTCTCTTTCTATTCTTTTGCAGACTGGGCCATGCAGACCATGAGATCACAGCAGCTTTCTCCACATTTGACAGAGATGGCAACCACATCCTTGATGAAGAGGAGCAACAGCAGATGAAGCGTGACCTAGAGGCAAAAAGGGTAAAAAAAAAAAAAAGGACAAAGGAAAAAATCTCCTGTTTGGTAGAAATCACCCAAAAGCAGCCTCAGGAATCTTTGGGTTTATGGTATAAACTAAACAGGCAACTAAAATATAGTTCAAATGCTACCTGGATACAGCTGAATATATTGCTAGCTGTGAAGCTCTGTGTTATTCACAGTAAAGCTGACCACAAAGTTAGTATCCACATTTGCAGGAGTTTCTTTGTTTTCCAGGTTGCTCTAAATACAGAGATTGAAAATTTGGGGAAATCCTATGGTGACAACAACCTGGATGAGAATCTGACCTACATGGAAGCAAGGAATAACCACACCAATAAGGCCATCTGGGTCTCCAAAGAAGAGTTCCAAGTGTATGTTTGCGCTGCCAGTAGTTTAACCCTGCTGCAAATGAGGGGTCTGATTTCCTGTTGCTTCCTTCCCTGATGTAGCTCTTTACAGAGGTGCTCAGCACTTTCAGTAAGATCTTGTCCCTTTAATCTTGCACATGTGAAAATAAGCTGGTCAGGAGATAACTGGGACAGTTCTAGTTCTGCTTACTGTTCCTGTAAAAGATTGAGTTAAGAAATTTTGCTTTCTGCCTCTTGAATAACCTCTGCAGCTGTCACCCGCCACAGGCAATATGTTGTCATGTTCAGAAGGTGGCCCAAATAACTGGGCCAGGGAAAGTTGATACTTTTACAGAAGATCCTGTAGCAATAAATATCCTTGATTTAAGCCTAGTTGGCCTTTGTCCTTCAGGTCCAAGAGTAACACTTGGCTATTTTTTCCATATAAGTAATCCAGAATAAATACAGCACAGAGAATCAGGATATTTTGGTTCTGTTACTGAGAAGCACTGAGCAAACCACATAGGGCCATATCAAAGGAGAGGCAGGTGCAATAATTAATAAGGAATTATACTGTGTCTGGGCTGGGATCCAACCTAAGCAGAACCACTGATTACAGATGAAAACACAGTGTAGCAGGGAGTTATGTCCTCAGTAGGTGTGAATCATTGATCTGGGAGCATTCACTTCTGTTTGAGGTCTCTGGGAGATGTCTGCTGCAAATCCTTTTATTCATTACAAGAAAAAGCTTACAATGCTCTGCATGTCTCCCTCAGCCTCCTGCATCGTGTGCTGCAGCTGGAACAGTCCATAAACAGCATTGGCTCCAAGATTGATGCAGTGGTGAACAAGCTCGATGTGCCAGAAAGAAAAGAACTGAAGAGGAAAGATCTGTTGGGCAAACCACTGGGTGATGTTAGCAAGGTTGGTAGCTCTCCACCATGCATTTGAATCAGCATCAGATCAGGGGACCAGCCCTGCTGGGAGAAAGGGCCTGGTATCATCTTTGCTTTTCCAATCTTCATTGACTTAAGACAAAAAGGCTTGGGCAGGGTAAGTATTTTGTATGATCAATCCTTTTCTGTTCGAGAAAAATGACACATTTTTTCATGTCCCCACAATTAACCCTAGTACCTTTAAACACACGTTCTGGCTCCTTTGAGGCCGAACTCAGCCCTGTGGCAGTGGATAAAATTTGCCTGTCTTCATTTGCTTTGTAGCTGTTCATCCTCATGATCAAACTGTCCTTTCCAGCAGGAGCAGCTGATGGCTCTCATGGACTGTGATCTTAACATCTTGCCTATGGATTATTTATCACACGTGGTAGAAAATTGTCAGCTGTGTGCTTATAGCCTCTCACTGCAGAGTTGTGACTTTTGCCAAAGACTGCCCATATTGAGCCAACCAGTGTATCTTGGATGTTCAGCTTTGAAGTCAAAGGCAGCAAGGCATGTGGGAGCCATGCCACTACTTCATGGTTTTGTGGCTTCAATAATGAGAACGGCCAAACAGCACAAAGTGACCTAGCAGAGTCAGAAAGAAGCCTCCATTTTGCAGAGTAGGCTTGTGATCCCTTCCCATCTGAAAGTGTTTTGGGAGGTCCTGCTTCTCATGTGAATTTGCCCAAAATCTTATGCAAGTGCGTGTTTGCAGATTTGTTTTGCCACAGCATTTCTGGGAACGTGCTCGTAAAGGATCAAAAGGGATGAATCTCTCCACGTTTGTCTAAAGCTTGAATGTGCATTCAGCAGTGTATTGGATCTTTAATAGGCATGCTTGTTGTAATTTCTGAGAGAATGTGGGAAGATAATTTAGTATCATGCACACCTTACCTCTCTCCTGGAGTGTTGCTAGACTTCTTGGTAGCTTGCTGACATTGCAGGTCACACTTTCTTCTTGTTCACAGGAGGAAGAAGCCAGCCAGGAAGAGTGCACCCCCAGAGCCTAGATCAGCTGGGGAAAGAAGCAGCAGAAAGTTGGGGGATGGAACATGTACAGAGAAACAACCTGAGTGGCAACTCTTCCCAAAATGGGGTCTATCACATCTTGCCCAAGTCAAGTGTGCTGGGGTCTCATGTGCCCAAGAACCTCTAGCCACAGTCTGACATGCACTTCCACAGCACTGCTCAACTGCCCAGTGCTCCCAGCCTGGCTGCCATGATACCAAGCCATTGTCAGTTGCCCCCCACTGTTAGGATAATCCAAAGAGCTGGATACAGACATCACTGTTGCCAGGAACTCTTAATGTGAAAAATCAGGGATGCTCTTCTCCAGTGTAATGATGCATCATGTCACAGAACTAGAACTTCTGTCCCACTTCACCTTCTCCCCCACACCCATATCTCGGGAAGAGGTGAAATTTGGCACTAGGTGATGTATTAGATTTCTGCCTCAGAATAGGTTGGCACAACATGGTTTATCTAGCCTTCCCCAAAAAGTAGGGGCCCCAGAACTCTGAACATTTGTGTCCAGAGTGGTATATTGCAACTCCTTCCCAACACACATTGGTCTGCAGGAGAATGATATGGTTGTCATGTAAAGAAAGCAGAATATAATCACTAATGTGAAATGGAAGAAGAAACGTAGCTGTTTCTACCTGGTTACAGCCAGTTTTGTTCCGTTGTAGTTTTTTCCAGATTTCCTTGGTAACTGTCTCTGTACCTTAGATTCAGGTGTTGAGGAAAGAGGTTACTAGTGCTTAACTCTGAATAACTACAATGAAAGTTGACACCAGTGTAATTGGGGGAAGGTCTGAAATATTCTAAAATGAGAAGCAGTTGGTACTGGAGAGGAGTCCTAGGTCTGAGTGTTAGGGAACAAACTTCTGGTTATATGATTTCTAACACAGTTGTTGACACAAAGAAATCTTTGTCATTTATTTTCACTCCTTAAATTGCATCTCAAGGTTCTTGCACCTTGCAAACTAGCACCATATTTATGAAGTTGGATGCTTCTTGTTTTTGTTAAGGAAACAGATATGCAGTTGTGGGCGCTTACACCACTTGCATTGAAGAATATTGTGAAAAGGAGATGAGTATCAGTTTTCAAGCCACACGCAAAATTCTTCTTTTCCAAGCATTTTTCTGTTTGCTGAGGCTTCTCTTTCCTTGTAATTGGTGCAGACTGCTGCTGCTATTACAGGGCCATTGTAAATATATTACAAGTACCTTAATCACTGACATTCTGCAATACTTAACCTCAAATAGGCTCTGTAGGCTTAAAGCCAATAGAAATGTGAGCTGTACCAGACCACTGCTAACAGCTCTCATTAGTGCTACACTGTTCAGTGTGCTGTGCAGTGCAGTGATAGGCTTAGTGGGGACCTTGTGCAGGGGCATCTTGTTTTGCCACCTTTTTAAGACGGATGTGTCACTGAATTCTGGGGAAAGCCTCTCTGGCAATGTCTGAGGGACCTCAGGCTGAGCCCTGTCCACAGATGGCCCAGGTTTCAGGGCTGTCACAGCCACAAGATATTCTTGGTAAATTGAAACAGAGCGTCATTCAACTACAAGGGCCCAGCAGGAGCTGTGAGAAGGAGCTTGTTGCCCAGCCCACAGGGAGCTAAGATTTCAGACAGGAGCTGTGGAGGCAGGAACTGCAGGGTCTCATGACTCACTTCCCCTCACAGCTGGTCCTGCTGTTGGGGACAAGACTTACCTGTGAGATATTGCCACGGTTCTTGACCTATAGTTCCACTGTATTAAGAATTGAGCAAAACTTCTTACCTTCAGCTTTTCTAGCTGAAAACAGAACAATGGGTTTTTTTACTTCCTCCTCCTCTCTGCATTTAAGCTATTATCTTATTCAGAAGAAAACAGCCTGTCAGGAGAACTTCCCAAAATAGGCATATTTACCCCTCCAAATTTTAATTAAACAGAAAATTCATATGCTAAATTGTAATTGAGGAGCTATGTGCTCTATAATGGGCTCAAATAGTGCACACTTTAGTGCACTTTAGCCCTTTTTAGTCAACTCATCGGGTCTTCAGTGTTGAAAGGCACAGAGGAAGGCTCTTCCAAATTAATTTTTAAGACTTTGTTTTAGATCCTGGCTCAAGAGCAGACCATGAGTACCAAGACATTATTGCAAAGTAAAAAGAAACAAAAAAACAAAAAAACAAAATTTACTTTTCTTTTGAGGTCTCTGAAAGAGTGTCTGCCTTTTCCATGGACTCAAATTACTGGATGAGGTTCTGAGTCCATATTTCGGTGTAGATAACAAATCCTTGGGATGCTGATCTGTGAGGAACTAAGTCTGGCACTTGGGGAGAGATCCAAGCAGCAACTGTCTACTTCAGGTTGAACTGTGCTAGTAGCCAGTGTAAGATATGTTGTTGGCTAAGGCTGAGCTCCTTAACCTAGCAATAACTACTGTGAGGGTAGCAAGATCCTGAAATCAGGTTCTGCTAAGAAAATGAAGGTAAATATTATTATTTGTAAAGCTTGGCTTTACAAAGCTTCAGATTCCTCACAAGTGAGTGTTGTTTAGCTGCTGTGCTCAACAGAGAAGGTGACTCAGGACCTCTCTTTTTGCATTGTCCAGTGTTTCTGTTCCCCTTCTGAGCTGTGACAAATCCCAAGACCAGCCCCACAGATAACAGGGATGCTGCAGCCAAGGCGGCACACTGTAAGAGCCTGCCTGTCACTACACACCAGAAGATAACCTTCACCACCCTGCTCCTTTCTGCACAGGGACTCCCACAGCTGCCAGGGAAGGCAGGTGAAGCACAGGGGTGTGACAGCTGAACTCAGATCCACAGGACAGTGACCAACAGCCTCAGGCAGCCAGCTCCCAGGCACTGAGTCTGCTCTTTAGGGCAGCAGGAGGGACAGGATGGTAACATTTACATGCAGTGTTTGTTCATGCCTGAAATATGGGAAGCCACTTTTCCCCTGCAAAGGGAGAGCATGGGAGTCTCCACAGGGCCATTGCTGCTGGGAGAGATGTCTGTCTCTCACTCTGTCTGTCTCTGGTAAATGCAGGAGACTCTAGCCCAGCTTCCCAGGGCTCTCCCTTTCTCTCTGGCAAGAACAGCCTGGCAGCTTCCTCTCCCTTGGACTGGGGGGGGGGGGGGGGGACAGCAGTCACCCTGCCATGTTGAGGAGCCCTAAACCAGCTCTGGCTGGGATCAGACAAGTACTGCAAGCTGTAGGGATCTCCCAGGTCAGCTCCGTTCCCCCCTCCTGGGGGGAAGAACACTTCCCCTGTGCTGTGATTTTAGTAGTGCTGGTGCTTCTCAGTGTAAAACAACTTCTGTTACTGTGCCTGTGCCTGCATTAATCTCTTCTTTCTTGTACATCTTCATGCCACTGTGCCTTGTCTGTTCTTTGTCCATGCTGTCATGTATATGATATGTCCTAGAGTGAGCAAGGAAATTACTTGTCCCCAGCATTTGCTTTTGTGTAATTGTAAATTGTGTTTTCAAGCTGGTTGAGAAATAACATAAATACACCAAATGGTAAGTTCATACAGCTTCTCTTTTCAGTAATGTGTTGTCAGGCCTCCCATCAGGAGCTGATATTACTTAGGTGATATGTCTGATAGCAAAAGTAAAGTATTTTTCCTCAAAGGCACATGGTTGTGTTTTGTTTCAAACTACAGAGGGTAGCCTTCCAAACTGCACTGCCCCAGCTGTGCCTTGAAGTGGTTAAAATCTTTGGGAAGAGGCTTGGGAAAGTATAAAGTGCTTTGAAGAGATATCGGCAGTTATCACTATTATTTATGTTGGCACTAGCAGTGGATGTGCTCTGAGGCCCACTCTGGTAGGTGCTGCGAGTGCTCCTGATTTAGAGCCAAGGGGGAAGGAAGTGGTGTCCTGGCCATGATTTCAAAGTACAAGTGAGGCAGAGAGAGATTCATGGATGTGTGCAGGGAACGGCATGGCAGGGATGTCTGAGAAGACCTCAGGCATCTGGCACTAAGCAGCCCCAACCAGCCGTGGCCATGAGCATGGAAAGCTCCTGGTCGTGTCTCTGCTGTGTCTCTCCACGAACATAATGCCATTGTCGTAACAAGGAACAAACCTAACTTTTCATGTTTAACAGGAGCACGTACATCCCCTGACCCCTCACTAATTCAGCCAAGCTTCCAGTTACCTTATCAGCCTGTTTTGGTTTACCAGTAGATGTCAGTCAGCACTACTGACAACCCTTTGCACCTACAGCCCCTTCTCTTCCGATTTCAAAGGAGGCCAGAAACAAATCTGTCATTTGTTTTACTGAGAGAAACCGAGATACAGAAAAATTCCTTTCATGGTGACAGAAAAAAGACAGAAGGAGAATCCATGGCTTCCAACAGGTAATTAATCAAACTAGACCCTCACAATTGAGTATTTGTTGCAAGCTTTATCAGTCTAGGGCAGGTTATAATTCTCCCTGCAACCTCTAAAAAGGGTTTGTACAGGTTTTGCTTTCTTTTTTCAGTCTTGAGAAAAGTTCTTAATGAGTGCTATTATTAGCCTGGAGCTGGTGCTAACTGGTCAGTCTTTAGCACAGAAGGCTGTTAGCTGGAGGCTGCCCTGCCCCTGTCTGTTTTATAAACACACCCTAGCAGGAGTCACTTATAAAGAAAAGAGTAACATCAGGGAACAACTACCAGTATTCAGAGTTTATCAGTAACTAGTGTAAAAGGGAGGGAGTAACCAGCACCTGATGATCTAGCTGATTACAAGCCCAGATGATGTGCCATCCTTTTTCTGCTGACAGAAACCCAAATTCCAGGTCTCCAAACATGAAAGCAAGGAGCCTGGGAGTGCGAGAGCAGTAAAAGTAGGAGGAATTTCAGTGACTGCCAGGTCCAGCCCCCATTCTGGGCTCAGAGGTTAAGGGATTTGATAACGCGAACGTGCCGAGTTTTGGAGAGACGTGGCACAGCCCAGCGCTTGAAGCCCTCCTCATGGCCCGTTTTCAGAGGTGATAAATGCCAGGCGTAGCTCATTGCTGCACACATGCCAGGCACTCAGGCAGGTGACAAAAGGGTGGGTACCAGCCCGCGGGGTGCGGTGAGATAAAGCCAAGCCCTGGCTGAACAGTGCTGAAGGAGGAGTGCAAAAGTTCAGCTCATAAAACAATGGCTGGTCAGCGATGGGTCTCCAGCCTGAATCAGCCAGCTCTGCTGAGGTGTGCCATAGCAAGTTACCAAGAGAGCTGTGTGCATGGCAGTAACAGGGCTCTGCAGCACAGCCTGTCCCAAACAGCTCTGGATGGTGCTGTTTCCTGGCCGCTGCCATCCCCAGAAGATGTAACCAATCGTTACTCTGATGGTACACTCTCCTCTAAGTGCCAGCAGGCACAGCAGCCTAAGAAACAGCCACTCAGAGCAACAAGCAAAGCAGGAACTTGGAGCTGACTGTTAGTGCTGCCTGAGAAGGGACTGGGAAGGGACTGGGAAGCCATCCCAAGTGATCGTTTCCATGGGCTGTGACTTCCCGGGGGGTCCTCTTCTGCAATAAACACTACAAATAACAGTGAAGGGTGAGCTCAGAGAGGAAAACTCCATCTCTGTGCACACATACACCTGCAGGCATATTGCTGTAATGTTGCAAACCACCCAGGTTGTTCAAACATGTCCAGAGTTCACAAAGAGAGCAGGATTTGAAAGTACATACAAAGACTTCTGGGACAGACAAAAGGGCTTCTTCTTAGTCTCCTACATAGTTGACAAGTGTTACAGCAATAAGAGATCGTAGGCCTTCTGAATCCTTTCAGGAATACTCTCTCTTCTGCCTCAGTTTTATTCTGTTCAGGCCCTCGAGAGAGGCCATGCCACCAGCAGGTATTCTTTACCATGAAGAGAATATGGTGACCTTATTGTAAACCAGAAGAGAGTACTTACTTCTGTTCTCTTACCAAATACTCATGATGAAGGAGAGGTGTGCCCAAATGAACTATTCAGTGTTTAGGCACCAGAACCTATGTCCAGGTGCTGTGGGCAGGATCCTTGTCGTGACACAGAACAAGGAACACCAGCTAGACATTTCTCATGTCTCCTACGTCCATGGCCGGGTGACCATGGCTTGTTTATGAAGGTGTCTTTTCACATACACTTTAGGAGATTACAGTGTTCAATTTCTTGATCAGCCCCTCCTCTGTGAGTCATTAAGATTTACTCATTGCCCCTTCTCTCCCACTCTGAGTGCCTGGAGAAGCTACCCCTCGGTGTGCTGCTGTCCTGGTGAGAAGCTAAGCTCAGTGTCATCAACACTTGCCTCTCCTGGTGTTCTACACCCAGACTCTCATTTACTCTCCATTCAGACCTCCTTTAGCATTTCTGTTGTGACTCTACTCCCCCTGCCTCCCCTGACTACCGAGAGCTACCTCCAGCCCTAGGACACCTCACTGGCCCTCAGTGGTTCCTGAGTGACTCTGGGCTCCCTCTGTCCCTTTTGCGTGCACTTGTCATCTCTACTTGTACGGCCATTTCCAATGGAGGAGAGAAAAATTAAGTCTGGAAAAGAGCAGAGCAACACAGTCAGAAAACTTGAGATGCCCTGGCCAAGGCAAACAGCAGGCAGTGGCTTTACTGAGAAAGCCAAACATATAGATGAGCTGGGACATAGTGGAACATAACCAGTGAGACCAGATGGAAGGTGAGTACAAAGAACACTGGCATAAGTGGCTCAGGAGTGTTCTGTTTTTTCCTGTGGCATTGCTGGGTGAGTTTTGCAACCAAGTCCTTCCTTCTCTTTGTTCTCCTTTGCTACTGCCTTCAAGACAAAAAATCCAAACATTTATTCTAGCTTTCTGTTTTCGATAACGCTTGCTACCTGGTGATTCCCTGCTTTTCTCAGTTTACTTGTTTATAAATGTGATTTTCCTGAAGTCTGCATCAGAGTAGGGGACAGCTGAGATTTCTGAGCCTTTGCACTTTTTCTTTCACCTACTGTGATGCTCTGCCCTGTGTGGTGGCACAGTAGTTCACTGTCAAGGTCATATAGCACTGGTGGGCCTCTAGGAAGGCACAAAAGAAGGGATTATGGATGAGACACAGCAACTTTCTTTACTCTCCTTCTCCAAAATGCAAGCTGTTTGCTATAATGGTATTTCAGACTCTTACTGTTGTGTACAACTCCTTGGGGGAAGAACACTCTGTGATTCTGGGTGTACAGCACCTACTGCAAAAAAAAAAATAGTCTGAATGTGTTTAGGGCTGCCACAATAAATCCTAATGGCAGCAGCTGAGGCCTTGGGAGTGAATAAAAGTTAAACAGTTTTTGGAATATCTCACAGGGCAGCCTGGACTTTGGTCCTGAGGAAGAAGGTGAAATGCCTACAAAACAAAGTGTATGTCAACAATCATGTCTAGCAAGGGAACTGACCTCTGCAGAGCTCAGTTGGGACAGATAAAACACACTTTAATCCTGTTAGCCTCCTGCAGGCACTGAGGCCCTCAAAAGGGAAGCAGAAAGATGGAGTGGCCATTCCTGACTCGCAAACAGCGAGACAAACTGTACTTGAAGGAGTCCTGTACAAGACTCCTTGGGTTGAGTGTGGGAGAAAATTACACTGAGGATTGTGTGTTGTGGCCTCAGTGCCTGGTGCACTCTTTGGTCTGAAGTCCGAGGCTTTGTCCTAAAGGCTTGAGAATAGGAGAGTCATGACTGTTGTCTCTCCCAGACCTGCTTGGCTAGAGAAGACATGGGAGCTTTCTTTTTCCTTAGCAGACTCCTGAATACATTACCACCAGCAGTGAGTAGGAGTGATAAAAATCTGAGCACATTTATGATTTCATCTTTTTAACTACTGAAGAACTGCCATGGTGGTTTAGATGCACTAAGCATTTTATCTATTGCATCCCTGTCTGATTACTTGCTTTACCAGATAATACCTGTATGTAATTCTGTTGATCCTATAGTTCAATTATTCATGATTTCTGTCAGAATAAAGCCCATTATATCTCAATATACTGTACTAGTTAAATACTGATTTCCTCTACTCTTAGATTTGCTTCAACTCTTTCTTATCTTTAACCAATTAAGGATTTAGTGCTACTATGCATTCAGATAATGGACTAAATGATTAACAAAACTTGACAGAGTCAGATCATGTTTCCTCCACATAATCTGCAAGTCTTGCAAAAGTCAACTTCCCCAAGGCAAGCAGCACTTTAACCAAGTAAGGGAGGCCAGTCAGCACTAGCTCTGACATGATGAGCAATCAGGATGGAAAAAGCACAATGAGATTTTTTTTTGTGCCCAGGGTGGTAAATTTGGAAATGCAGCAGATTCAGCACGTGTACACATCTGTACAGGGTGTGTTTTTTGGAATGGTTTACTGGAGCTTTTGGAAAAGAAAAGCCCAGGAACTATCACTCAAGCACCATGTCTGATATTGCCATCTTCTGCATTGATCTTAGAGCTTCTTTTATTCAGTGAGCATTAGGATCTGCTTATTGATGCATGCAGTAGAGAAGGCAATAGTACTAATCCTCATACATTTTCGCCTGAACATATTTTGTGTACTCTCTTGCTGGTTCAAGTCCTTGAAATATTTTATGAGCTTTATTGAATTCAGCATTAGGTAGGATTAAAAACCACCCTCGATCCTCAGGTCAATGAAAGCAACCTCCTAAAGAAAGCAGTGGAGAGACAGCAGGACTCCTCAAAGCCACACTTTCTGCTAGATGCCTTCCCCCATGCCCAGGATGGTATCATGGTCCCTCCTGCTCTGCAGCCCTGCAGTGGCAGCCAAATGAGAGGCTCAAGGCAGCAGGAGCTAAGGAGCAAGAGCAAAGATCTCAAACCTGTACTAAAACCTGCATGAGATCTGAAACACGACCCAGGCTGTTCTTTGCTTGCTAGCACAACATATAAGTTAGAATTCTGTAGCATTATTTGTTTAATGTCACTCAGTAAATGCACCAGGGCATTGTAGCTTGGTGCTTTCTAAGCTTTACACTGGGCTAATGCTTTTGGTGTCTTTCTGTGAAGACCACATCCTTCAATCTGCAGTAAAGCCTAATAATTTACAGGGCAAATGCCCCCCCTCAGTGGATGAGGAGCACAAAGCAGTGCTGGCCCCCACCAGCCTACAGTGGTGAGCAAGAGAAACATTCAGTAACATCAGCTGTCATCAGTCTTGTTGTATTTGTCTTAAATAACTACAGCCCTGGCCACTGTTTTCTGTCCCTGTACTGGCAGAACCTTCCTCAGCAATAGTATGAACTAGATCAACTGGATTAGTAACATGATACTATTGAAAAATACTCATAATTGGGGTGGGAGATGAAACAGGCTCTCCTTTAAGAAGCCTAGAAGACTGCTGCTTGAAGAATGGGCAAGAGAAAAGCCAGATCCTCCAGCCAGATCCTGTATTTGGCAGATTTAGTTCCTCCCCATATCTAGGATCTCTGCTATTTCTTTGTCATTGGGATGAGCTTAGGCACAGGGGACGGAGAAGTTGATTTTCCATTCCGTGAAGTATGGGAGAAGCAGTAGTGTTTCCCAAAATTACCAGCATGAAGGCATCTACCACCTTTGTCTGAGGAGCAGATGTGCAACCAAAGCTGTCAAGAATAACCGGAACTCTTAATTGTGCTCCTCGAGTGAGCTTCTACTGCACCACTGTGCAGGCACTATGTGGAGCAGCAAGTTCATGACTCAGAAAATGCTCACCTTTGTTCCCCAGCACACAGGCTCTGTGCGTGAAGATTGACTCTGCAGCTTGTTGAGGGGTAGTGCATATTTAGAATTGAAATATTTTTGGAGACAGAGATGTGCATGCTTGGTGAAACACTAGGGCAAAAGTCTTCAATGTAGGCAGATTTTCCTCGAAAGAGGAAGTTGAATCACATAGGAAGCATGAACTCAAGTCCACTTCTGACCCATGGAGTGACTGAAGATAATATTCAGCAAGCCTGGTCCCTTGGGTGTACCTATGGCAAAACCTGCTCTTCTGAGAGATCTCTAGGACTATTTCAGTAAACCCACCTGCTGACTCTTGTCAGCCCTGCAGAGCAATGCAGCTTCATAGGACGTGGGTTTCTTCTGCCTAATGCATCAATGGCATTGAGTATATCAACACACCCAGAGGGAAGCAGGCGTTGGAAAAGGGTGAGGTGAGCCTTTTTAATTTTTATTATCATTATTGATTGGTTAGCTAGAGGTATATTTTATCATAGCTGAGCTTTAAATTAATCTAGCAAAAGGTGTAGTTAGAAAAAAAGCAATGTTGTACAGAGCTGCAGAGGCAGTCAAACCGGAGGCAATTAATATGATGACTTGACAGCTTTGCCATAAATCATATTTATAAACCATACAATTGGGGTTTTCCTGCATTCACAACATGAAGGAACCTGGAGAGATAGAGCTTATTTATAAAGACAATAGTGCTTGGGAAAGGGAAGACAAGGCGGCTTGACCACAAACTGAAGGAAATACGATATTCCCGATTTCACACATTCTCCTAGCTGGGAACACATGGCAGCACAGAGAGGCAACCTGATGGGCAGCGGGTCATCCCAGCAGGCCGTCCTGACCCGCTCTGGGCCCACCAAGGAGCACAGTGCCTCGGGAGGGCTGAGATCGGAGTGGCAGTGTCGCCCTGGGAAGGGCTGCTAGGGCTGCCAATGGCCCCAGCTGACCCGGCTGGGCTGGACCCATGCCCCGGGGTTGATGACCTTTCCAGGAGCCGGGAGGGACAGTGGGCGCTGCCTCCCACTCTCCGTCCGTCCCGCCAGAGCCGGGCTGCGCAGGGCCCGCGGGCGCTTCGCCGGGCTCCTCGCGTC
>JAHLSL010000018.1:18216859-18234860 GCA_025920805.1 Petroica traversi | reverse complement strand
CGGCCGGGCCGGGTCGGCGAGACCGGCCCGAGGGGCGTGGGTGGGAGACAGAGGGGCGCTGCTGTGAGGTGCTGCTACAGCCCCAGCCTACCTGTAGCTTTTGCTAGGCTTTTCTCGTCCTCCTGCCGCTGTGCACACACCCACTTGCCGGTGCTAGTCGGTAGCTTTACAACAACCTGCATGAAAGGGTGCACGGTGAACTAAACCACAGAACCTAGCGGGGACAGGTACAAGAAAAGTGTTCAACATTCTAACAAGGTCTTTGTCCCTGGTATCACTGTCATCCTGTTGAGTTGTTTTTGTTTTTTTTCTCATCATCTGTTGTGCAACCTTTCAAGTGTATAAGACATCTCTTGCTGATGTAACCAGCATATCCTATTTGTCTCCCCCTAAGCGAGTCTTTCCCAGGGTGACTAACCTTATAATTCAATATGGGTCCAAACTAAACAACCCTTCCTTTGCCCCACCATTTTTATTTTGCTTACACATGGAAAAAAACTTCTGCAACTGGTTGAGTTTTCAGTGACAGGAGGAGGAAGAGAGGAAAGGACAATTCCTATTTCTTTAAACCTGGCTTTTGTAACTCTAGTTTCCTGATGCGCTAATTATCTCTCCCTGAGAAATCTACTACTGCTGTAGTGGTGGTCATACTTGTTATCACCCTCTCAGTCCTTGGAGGAAAGAAATGTAGGTGGTGGGAAAGGGGTGGTTGGTGGGATACGTCTACCTTCACACAAAATTCAAGTAACTAGCAATGGATGTCTTTGTAGACAGGTCTTTCTTCTTGCTCTTTTAACCTGGTGAGCACCTTGGCTTTCCCCAGCATCACAGTAATTTTTAGAATGTGTAATTGCTATGTTAATCACATTGATATCTTTGGAAACAGACTTGTACAGCAAACAAGATGCATGTGACTGGCATTCATTTTCATAAACAAACATTTTTCTTGCTGTGGTTCTTCACACGGATTCATTAATAGGCTTTCTCTGCTGGCTTTGTTGGGGGGTAGGAGATTATGTTATGTCTGAAGAAGCTGATCTTCAGTCTCTCTAAGTGGTAGCAGCTTCCATTTGTAGTCTTGACTGTGGTGCGAAAAACTGTGACCATCATAGGTGGGCTTGGTTTTGCCTCATTAGATGCCCTTTGAGAAAGCATCATTTACTTCAAGAACATACTTCTTGTTTTTAAAGGTTAGTTCTAAATCTGTGGGTTTCCATGCCTTTGGGGACTACTGGATGTCTTCCGGTGCGGATGTCCATCCTTTTGGAAACTTGGCGTGTGTACCGAGATGTGCATGAACTTTTGAAGACACTTTCTGGAGAAATCTTTGTTCACATGTCTCCTTCCCTGTGTGTTTCTGTGTTCTTTGTCTCAACAGATGGGAACTGCTCAAAACAACAGTGACCTCAGAAATCTCCATGCCGTGGAGCTTGACCTATGTAACAAGGACATGATGTCAGACACATTCGATCACAGCGTTATTTCTGTTGGAGAAGAGGAAGGAGCGGGCAATTTCCAACGTTCTATTCCAACACAAGAGTCCCTCCGATCTCCTCGTGGCTCCGTTGTGAGTTTCCATAACATCGAGTACTCTGTTAAGCAGTCCAGTGGCTTTTTTTGTAAACGGAAAACTGTGGAAAAGAAGATCCTTCATAATGTTAAGTAAGTGTTTGCTTAAATGAAATACTAGAGGGTTGGAATTAATCTGCTGCTGTGAAGCAGTGACCTCGTGTCACCTCCAGATCCAGCTGTGCTGGTACAGAAATGGCTGTCCTCCTGCCAGTCAGCACTTCATGTGAGCATTTTGATTTGCTTTTAGGCAAAATAGCTGGGCAGTAGCTGAAGCAGTTTCAGTTATTGATCTGAGCAAATTAGGACCAAACCTTTGAGAACTCTTCTGAGAGGAGATCTGAGGGTTCCCTTAGCTATGGTTCAAGGTGCAGCCAGAGGAAATGAGCGATAGAGAGCAGTTGTCGCTTCTTTTCAAGACCCAGCTGGGCAGGGAAGACACTTAATTTCTGTCTTTTGTAGATTGTTTTCTATGTCCTGTTCTGATTCTGTTCTGACTGGCAGTCTGGGACAGAAAAGAAAAATGCTTATTGATTTCAGATTTAAGAAGTTTTTAATCTCTGAAATTTTTCTTTCATCAGCATTTTGTTCACATCTCATGTGTACTAAAATTTGCATATGGATGGCCCCTGTAAATGTCCTTATTTCTAAACTACTCTTTCCTTCTTCCAGTGGCATTATGAAACCAGGCTTGAATGCTATCCTGGGGCCAACAGGGAGTGGGAAATCTTCGTGAGTACCTTTACTCTTTTAAATGGACAGTCAGCTGTTATATGGGATTCTGAGGGCTAGGGGAGGTGTGAGGCATCTGCCTGCTTAGACCTTTGCATGCCTTTGAGAAATCCGGTGATGCAGTTTGACCTCCTGCCCCTCCGTCAGCTTTGCAGAAGTTCTTGCACTGTGTCTGTGTCACACCCCTCATCTGCTCCAGCTGGTGCTCTGTGTTACTGCAGTTGTCTTTGGTGGTGGCCTGAGTTGAGATGCCAGGCAGAACTGGGGTGACTGGAGCTCAGATGTAGGCTCTGTCCTGACTGGTAATGGGCTGGGGATGGGGTACAAGCTCCCCTGGGGCATGGAAGATGTCACTGCCTCTGAACTCCCTGCAGCAAGACTTTCTTGAAGCTGCTAGGCCAGACCCCTCTCTGACAACTGACAGGAATATGGTGTAATGCAGCTTGTAGGATGCTCTGTATCCTTACCCCAATTAGGCTGTGGTCTGCTGGTGGGGGTGCTTGAGTTGTTTGGATGAAGGCACAGAGAAATACCATTTAGACTACCTCTATCCAGTGCTAATGCTGTTTTCTCTCCTGTGGTAAGAGAACTCTTTGTCACTCTCTGACGTTAAGAATGTCAGACACTCGCAAATATGGCCAGGGTTTACACAGGTGTGTCTTTGTGGTGACCATTGATCTTCTTCTCTAAGGAGACTGCTAGTTAATCAATATGCTTTCAAGAGCAGCACTTCATCAGGGCAGTTTACTTGTCTGGTAGACAGGCTGGCCTCTGCATTGGCAGTAAGGAGAATCCAGTGATACATTTAAAAAAATTACTTTCTAGAATTAATCTTAACTCTTGTCTTGTTTACACCCATATGGATTCATTTCCTTGAGGTCAGGGGAGTTAGTTCTGTTCTCCACTGGCTGGAGAGCAGCCTGCAACGACTCAGCAGGGTGCTTTTGTCTCTGTGCATTTAAGGTTATCTGTAAATACACAGACCAAGTTTATGTCTGTAGGGGGTTGACTGTTGTGAATTGTGAGCGTCTGTACACTGCCATACTGCTGTGGCACACCGTGTGCTGGAAAATCCTGGATGTGCACCAGACTTTCTGTACAAAGAGCTAAAGCCTGCAGAGTAGGGGAAGCCCCTTCCTGTGCCCTCTGGTTTGCTGCACGCTGTGAGCAGGCTGTAGCTGCTACTTACCCAGTCAAGGGTAAAAGCAGCAGTTATTGCAAAACCTAATGCCTGGTGTTTGTCTGAAGTCTTTTAGATGTGCTGGCTGCCAGAAAGGACCCAGCAGGTCTGTCTGGAGAAGTGCTTATAGATGGCGTCCCACAACCTCCAAATTTCAAGTGCATCTCAGGATATGTTGTTCAGGTGAGTAACTGCGTTCCGGAGGCCTTGGGATGGAAGACCACATAAGATGAGGAAACATGAACTACTAGTTTAGGTAATTTTCAGTGACCCCTACAGAGCCTAATTTGATAACTCATATGTAACAGTTTTTAGCTTTTATCTGGGATATTGAAGACAAGAAGATCAAACTGTTATTCCAACCTAGTCAAGCACAGAGATGTTTGTCTTCCCACAGCCACATGGATGCCCAAACTGCCAGGCTACTGTGACTCGTCCTTTGGGCTCTGCCCTGAAGTGCTAGCAGAGACTCTTAGAAAAGGGAAGAAAAAAACCATGACACCCAAAGTCTCTTGTTGTTAAACTCAAAAGCAGTTCTAGCTGGCAGAAGTACCTTCAAACTATCAGACAATAATTCTAGGAAATAAATAGATCCCTGCTGTTCTTCCTCTGATTCTAGCTGGCTGTGACAGAGGTTCAATCCACTCGGAGACAGGAAAAGCCAGCTGAATCTGCGGAAGTGGGTGGAGGCCTAGACCAATAATAGACCCTCAAAGCCCTGGGGAACTTGGGGGAGAAGGGGATTCTTGGCAGCCGTATGAGCAGCCAAATCTGGAAACCATCCAGGGTTCTGACTGCAGGCAGATGTGACTAGGCAGCTGAAAACTGCCAGCAGGGGGGCTCTGGGAGGATTTGTGGGGTGGGACTGGTGCTGAATCTTCATCCAGCAGCTACCCTGTGTTACACCCTTTTCTCATTATATGCTAGGATACAGAATTGGTACAAATACCAAAGTGGGGGTGATGGAGAGGCATGGAGGTCTGAATGGACCTGATGACAAATCTCTGGCTCATGGTAGTTGCACGTTGCTGTAGGCTGCCCAGGTCTGTTGGCTGTATAGATCTGATTCTTCCTCAAGGTGCACATGACTGTTGAAGCTTTTGTAACCCTTGAAATAAAGTCTTAGGTCCAAGAGTTATACATAGCTGAGACATGGCAGGAGCATCTTGGTGTTATATTCTTGCTTCTCTGAGAAACTGCTGCCAGAGAGGAGCTGGGGAAAGCTCCTTGTTTGCAGCTGAACTCAGCAGATGCTCTGGAGCACATCAAGATATGGCTTTCAGAACAGAGCTGACTGAGATGATTCCCTGAGTGTCTCTGCCTTGAACACTTGAGCACCAATAATGTCCTTTGGCTCCAACTGGACTGACAGAAATTTAACTCTACAAAATCATTACCTGCTCTGCCTCACTTTGGCCAGTAAGAAAAATGCACATGCAGTACAAGGTGGCACTGCCTGTACTTGAACTTCTCAGTCTGAAAGCAGGCTGAGATGGTGCTTGGTGTAAGCTGTGGGGCCTGCAGAGCTGCAGTCTCGCTTGACTGCTACTGAAAGGCTTTGAATTTCACGTAATTTAAAATTTGAAGGAGTTGTCTTTCAGTCCAGGTCCCACTGTGGTCTGCAAACAGTTTATCCAGTAACTGCCACTAAGGGAGTCTGGTGCCCACTCAGGCAGATGAGGAGTCTTTCCAACTGTCCATTTGTACTTTCAGGATGACGTTGTCATGGGCACGATGACGGTGAGGGAGAACCTGCAATTCTCTGCTGCGCTGCGACTCCCCAGCTCCATCAGCATTAAAGAGAAGGAAGAGCGAGTTACCCAGATAATCAATGAGCTGGGGTTAAGCAAAGTGGCTGATGCTAAGGTGAGCAGCAAGAACACCTTTCTCAGAAATCATGCTACCTCTGGAAGCTGAACAACTTGTCTCTGGGCAGTATGGTTACATAGTGCAGTTACAGGAAGCTAAACAGGAACCTGACTAAAGCATATTGCATGCAAGAAATCAGTCTCCAGCTCAGGAGGGAGTTTGGAGAGAGGTATTTGTATTTGCTCCTAAAAGGGGAAGATTTTGAACCACGTCCAGCATGTTGTATAAATTCGGAAGGGAAAGAGTCGCTTAGTCATTGCATCTTGGAAAGTTGTTCAGTCACTTCCTGGCTTTGTGGGACAAGACAAGGAAATTGTTTTCTCGTTTCTGAAAGCTCTGAAGGATAGAAAAGTTCTGTGCAGAGCTTGTATTAACAGGCAAGCTACCAAAAAATGGCATCCCTGCACACCAGTGCCTCCTCTGAATGCTGTGGCCGCACTCTGTCTTTTCCTTGTCAGTGTCATCCTTGCTTCCTGGAGGCATGTGAAAATCAGGCTCAGCAGTGCCTCACACTGAGTCAAACTCACCTGCTGCTGGCCCTAGAGTTCATTGAAGGGACACTGTAAATGAAAATAGGTGCTGGGTGTGGAAAGCCCACAGCTGCAGAGCATGTACTGACCAGGTCTTGTTGCAAATGTCTGATTTCTTTTGCTTGCAGGTAGGAACTGAATTGATCCGGGGAGTGTCTGGAGGGGAACGGAAGAGAACCAACATTGGCATGGAGCTCATCACAGAGCCACCTGTCCTTTTTCTGGATGAACCAACAACTGGCCTTGATGCCAGCACAGCCAATGCAGTCCTCATCCTTCTGAAGAAGTAAGAGTCAGTTCTTCAGGGCTGTGTTGCAATTTGGTTGTCAAGTCATTAGTAAAAAAAGGAATGTTCTTATGACTGAGAAGCTATAGTGCTCCTTTAAAAAAAAAAAAAAAGCTAGACAAATAGACTGAGAAGTGGTGGCAAATTATTTGTTTGGGTCTTTTCCAAAGCCTTTTTAAGCTTATGGGAATCTTTCCACAACAAGCATTGGATTTGAGCCCAAACAGCAGATGTAGCTTGGACAGCTTCCCTTTGCCACAACGTGGGGTGGACTGAGAGGTCAGGTCTTGTAATCATAATTTCTTGGCCTTCCATCTGAGTCTGTTACAAAGGGCCCCCTCACTCCCAACAACAGTCCTGAACTCAGAGAAGACTTCACCTGCAGATTTACCCTCAGTGTCCTATGTTTTGGAATTGAACTGTCTTCTGACAATTAGAACAAAGTTACACCCAAGGAGGACAAAAAAGGCTTATTTAATGAGAATTGCTTTCTTATCCTCCTCCTGGGTTTGTGGCATGTTGTCTGGTTTTGCTTGTGGAGGTCACTTTGCTCTGGTGTTCGTGGATATAGGTCTTTGATCATCAAGGGTCCTTGGGCATCAGTGTTAAAGCATTGAAAGGGCATCTGACAAACCTCAAGGAAAACTTGTTTTGCATTTTCTTTAGAGTAAGTTTTCAGCAGAAGAGCCAGGAGAAATCTCAGCTGGCCAGACTTCCTCAGCCTAAAAAGTAACTCCTGGTACTGCCATTGAGTGCAATAGGATTGTTCCAGTTAGTCAGGTTGACGTCTGGTACAAAAAAAAAACATTTTAAGGAGGGTTTATACACAGCTGTGGCCTTAGGCTTTCCTAGCTACAGACAGCATCATACTTTGGCTACTTGACTGCAGTGATGGTCTCCTGTAATGATGGGCGCTGTCTTGAAGGTCCTGCATGCAGCATCTGACACAGTGACAGAGAAGGGAGAACTATGGATTTTGTGGGTCAAGACCCTGAGAAGTTGCCAAGTATTTGTCTTGGATTTGGATACTTGGGGTTTGACTTTCTAAAATTCAAAGTGTGGTGTACTTAAGAGATGTTTTATTTCTATTTCAGGCTCTCAAGAAGAGGGCGAACCATCATATTTTCCATCCATCAGCCCCGTTATTCAATATTCAAGCTGTTTGACAGTCTGACATTACTGGCTTCGGGCAAGGTGCTGTACCATGGTCCTGCAAAGCACGCCCTGGAGTACTTCAGTTCTATTGGTAGGTCTTCCATGCCAAGACATGGCAAAAGCAACTGGCTCATGAGTTAAATTTATGCGTAGATTCTTGCCCTAGAATGGGATAACAGTCCCACGCTTTTCTGTCACTAGGATGTTAGAGACTGTACTCATGCAGTGTAATGTTAGAACAGAAAAAAGACAGAATGAGAAACCCAGAAATTTTCAGACAAGAGAGCATGGCTCTCTCTTGCCTTTGTTTTGCCTTACATGAGGACAAAAGCCAAGAATCACTTGGACGTGTAGAAGCATGATGTACAACAGACAAGGTAGTGCTTGTAGTTGTACCAGGTCTCAGTGGCGGGTCCAGTGGTTTTTGAACCACAGCCTGCAGATTGGCAGCAATCTCTACAGACTGATCCAAAAATATACTCTAGACTTAATGCAGGTGGGCAGCCAGCACGACAAAATTATGGTGTATCTTGAGATGGGTTGATAGTTACACTATTGGGTAGCTGCACTCTCCAAGTAAGCAGGGTGAGGGTGTCTGACTATAATGAACAGAGAATGTGGAGTGAACTTCCAATCTTTAGGTGCAACCATGGACACATTAGATTGTAAGCTTTCCCTGGCTTTAAGGGAGGTGCTTTAACCAATGTCAGTATTTCTGCTCCTCCTCTTAGTGGCCCACTTCTTTTCTCTCAGGAAAGCTGTAGAACCATCTGTAGGTTAGAGTTTTTCTTAATTTCCTCCTTGTCCCATAATTAGAGCCATATTATAAGAAGCTGCTCTTGGACATCCCTTCCTCATCCTTGTGACCAGGGAAACACCAACAAGAGTTGAGCCTCTGGAAGAAATACCTGAGGCTGTAGAGTAGACTCCAGGAACCTCTACTGAGGAAATGTGTGCCTTTCAGAGTGGGTTGTGGTTAAACAGCACTGGGAAGGAGGCAAGAGTTGTCCATTCTGAGCTTTGTAGAAACAAGTTGGAGATTCGTCCTCACCTGAAATCAGTGAATAAGGAACTTTGAAGCTCTTTAAATATCCCAGATTCACCATATCCTAAATCCTGTTCATCTACTGCTGTAAAGTAACACAAGAAGCAGTGAAGTTTTCTGGTAACAGGGTTATGGAAAAGTGATTCAATATTAGACCTGACCTTCTGAGGTGTGATACATACATATCGCACACATACAACGCCCTGTGCGATACAATCGCGTTGTATGTGTGGTTTTAGTTTGGTCTGTTCTATCTTTTTTTTTTTTTAAGGGTATGAATGTGAACCCTTCAATAATCCAGCTGACTTCTTCCTCGATGTCATAAATGGTGATTCAACTGCTGTGGCAGCAAGCAAAGAAGATCACAGACCTGTGGACACAGGAAAAGGTAAATTGTGAAGGAGAAATTCACTGCTGGTTAGTGTAGAAAGAAAGTTGTATGTGGTGATGGCAAGCTTTTATTCCCTGTGTTTCCTCCAGTCTAAGGGCATTTCATTATCCTTTTATTTTTCCTACTAATAGATATACTTCGGTTTGGACTTCTTTAGAGAAATCAGAAAACTTTTAAAATAGATTTTTACAATTCAGTAGTATAGGAGAGCAATGACAAATACCAAAAATTAAAAAAAAAACCAAAAAAAACTGTGAGGGAAAGACTGGAAAAACTAGAACTGCTTAGTCTCAAGAGGCAGCTGACAAAAGTTTTCAGTCACATAAGAGGCTGCTGCAGAGAAGACAAGATAGATAGGCTAAGGAGTATTGGATTTACAGGAGAGTAAAAGAGACTGGAACTGTTAGAGAAAAAATTCTCTACTAATGTACTGAATGAAATGTTTGGAAATACTTGCTTGGGGATCATGTAGCATGTCATTTACTGAAGGTTTATAAGAGAAAAGACTTTGTAAAGGACTTTTTGGTGATGACAATTTGAGCAAACGTTGATTTAGCCCAAATTTAATGAAACAAAGGCTTTTGGTGCCTTGTTTTAAGGATATGACTATTTTGTTCCAGAAAGAATGGGCAAATTAGCTAGGTTTGATTAAAAATGTAGGAAAAACCTCCCACTCAAGCCAACCTCTTAAACTCAGAGCTAAAGCTTGAACAGCTCAAATTCTCTGGGCAATTCTGCCTTTTTCTTCAGCTTCCAGAACTGCTGAGCTTATTGATGGGCCACATCTGAAGGTCAGGTTCATAGGGAATCACAAGCCATATCTTGTTTTTCTCACTCAGAAGCGAGCAGTGAAAATGGAGTAGCAGAAGACAATGTGGACAGCAATGTGGTAGATATGCTGCACCAGAAATATCTCAACTCCAGCCTGTATCAGAGCACAAAGGAAGCACTGGGGAAAGTGGAGCTTGGACGGGGAAGCAAGCAGAGACTGTCCAAGCTGGAGCATGAGATTACCTATGCAAATGGGTTCCTCACTCAGCTGTACTGGGTGTCCAAGCGTTCCCTGAAAAATCTCATCAGGAATCCACAGGCCTCCATTGCACAAGTAGGTAACAATTGCTAGAACTCTCAGATTCTTGCTGCTCTCAGTCCCATAATTTGTAGTTTGTAGGACAGAATTGTGTTTTCAAAGGCAGATAGGGAAACAGAAAAGTCCTATGCCCTGCCATGTAGGTGGAGTAGGATGCTCAGCTACTTTTGTGGCCTTTGAAAAAATCTCCAGTTTAGTTTAGCATAAGGACTGCTGCACTGAAGATTGGGGTGGGGGAAAGTGCTCCATTCTCTTGATTACATGGGGATCTTCTAGGGTGTTACTGATTTTGTGCCTCACTTTAAAATTTAAACTCAGTTATTTTATAAGCATGTTTTTACTAAACAAAAGAAGCCAAAGAACAAAGTAGATTAAGTGAAGAGGACAAAATCTGAAAAACTGTCCTAAGGATTTTAATTGTGTGTTTCATAGGTATACATTACCTCATAAGAGCAAGGCTTTAGGCAGGTGTGATTCTTAAACACACTGCATATGACTTAATAATGTTAGTTCCTAACTTTTTTACTTAACCTGGAGGATTTCCTTTTTTCCTTTCTGCTTTCCACTTCCAGATTGCAGTGACTGTAATTCTAGCCTTGGTTGTGGGTGCTATCTTTTTTGGTGTAAAACTGGACCGAAGTGGCATTCAGAATCGGTAAGATGAAAAGCCACAGCTTTCCTCGTGTTTCTGTCAGTAGCAGTCAGGTTTGAGTCACAGGAAGGAAGGCCTTGGGATCCACTTGGAATTCAGAGGAGGGTTGGGTTCACAAGTCTCAGTGCACTGCAGCATGGAATTGCAAGGGATCCTAAAGAGGCCACAGTTCTGTCAGGCTTGCACATAAGTACAAAGGGAATGTAAAAGGGAAGATAAAGGATTTACAGTAGCACAGTCAAATATCTCCATTCTGTGGACAGAAAAACACTGACTTGATGGTGTGATGATGTCTGAGGCTGCCAGTGTTTGATCTGTTCCCTCACTTTTCCACTCTTCTGTTTTGCCTTGTAGGGTTGGATCCTTGTTTTTTGTCACTACAAACCAGTGTTTTTCCAGTGTCTCTGCAATTGAGCTATTCATCAGAGACAAGAAACTGTTTGTGTAAGTAGTAGGGCACTTGGACTGCTCATACCCTGGTATGAGATGGGGGAGTATCTTACACGCTGAACAAAATTATTACCACCAAAGACTTGATTGCTCCCTTGCAGCGTCACATTGTAATAGCAATGCTAAATTAGTCTGTAGAACAGGGAGTTGAAGTGCTAAGAGCTGGGGGAAGGAGGAAATTATTTTACTTGCTTGCTGTGTGACAGTTTACTGGAACCGCTTTTCCTACCCACTTCTGGTAACAGCTGGTTTTGAAGTCTGTGTGTGAATCCTGGAGACTGTGAATCCTTCTTGCCCTCTTGCTCACAGGGGCTGACGCATTGTCTTGCAATGGTCCTAAAGTGGCAAGACTATGCAAAAATGAAGCGAGAGTTCCTGGAAAAACTTTGCAAGGGAAGCTCAGATGAAGGGGGGCTGCTGTCTGGCTTACAAGAGCTCATTAATAATCAAGTGCATCTCTCTGTTTGGAGGGATGTGCTTGATTATTACATTATTGTTATAAATAATTAATATATATAGTTATTATATTTACTACTTTTATTTACTTATTGATGTATTATAGTTTTATACATACATATATGTATATTTTTGTGTATATGTGTGTAAATTCATGTAGATACAGCATACACTCATGTATATACATATATGTTGAAAGTGTAGTTTGGAGGTGGCTTCAGCTCATGCAATGGAAGGGCAAGAGACAGATCCTATGCAATGAAAAGGAAACTGGAGATTTATGCCTGGAATCTACATGTCCACCCATAGGCTGCTCAGAGCAGCTTAATATTGCCCCTAACAGCAGTTCAGGAGTGAAATTCCCCCACACTGCTATTTCTTGCTAGTCTGCCCTGCTTGCCAGTGTTGTTTACCACCTGTGTCAATGGGGATTTAGGCACCTCACCAGTTAAAGCATCTTTTCATGAGCTCTATGAAGCAGCAAAGCAATCGTAATGATGTTTAATTACTCTGTGAAGTGGAGGTTGAAGTCCCAAAGGTGTTTTCCCATTGCTGGTTATCATTCCTTTTTCCCTGTATGAGTTAGCAGTGGATAAAGTGTTCTTCCAGTTTACAGCAGTCTAATGCTTCCCTATGCTCTTTTCTTTGAAAAGAGGCTTAGGAGTTTTTAAATGATATTTTACTTAGCAGTCACAGTCTTTCATTCACTTTCCTTGGAGGGCTGTCAGTTTGACTGCAGGGTCTGTGAGACAGATCAGCCCTTACTTCATGGAGTGTCAGTGACAGCAGAGAGAATATAAGCAATTTGCATAGAAAGGAGTCAGAGCAGAAAGAGCAGAAAGCAAATCAGGATAAACCAAACACGCTCTCTGAGCCTGCCTCCTACAGAACCTCTAAACCTGTACAACTCCCCTCCTTCCTGTCCTCGCAGCCATCAGTACACCAGTGGATATTACCGTGTGTCTGCCTACTTCCTGGCCTTGATGATAGGAGATCTGCTGCCCATGAGAACTACTCCAGCCATCATATTCTCATGCATCACTTACTGGATGATTGGTAAAGAATTGATGCTTTCATTGAACCTGTCGTCTTCCAACACATTTGATTTCTGACTTAGCCAGAGCTAAATTCCTATGTCTCTAACATACTGCTACTTGAACCTTCAACTGATTTAAGTGCTTGGCATCATAACTTTGGAGGACTCTGGGGCAGGGCCAGAACACCAGAATCTAAGACAGGGACTTGCCTGACAACGTCTTCTGGTCATACTCTTTTGGCCTTTGAAGCATGCATAGTTCCTGCCAACTCCAAACTTGGTCTTTCTTCCTGATTTGCTTGTCTTGTATAGGAATCCAAGGGTACCTCTCTGGAATTCATAATGTGGTTGCTTACTGGACTCTTACCTTTCTGTTTTTTGACAGGATACCAAGCTGTTGCAGGGCGGTTCTTCTTCTTCATGTTGACCCTGGTGCTGGTGTCCTACACTGCCACAGCCATGTCCCTGGCCATCAGTGCTGGGATGGATGTGGTGGCTGTGGCAAATCTGCTCATCACTATTTGTTTTGTCCTGATGCTTGTAAGTAAATAAGAGGATGTGTGCTCCTTTGGTGGAGAGGAGGAAAGAGCTGAGATCAGCTGAGAGGATTGGGCTGAGCTAACCCTAGGCAGGCTAAAATTCCATAGTCCAGTGGCATGTCAGCCCCCATGCTTGTGATTTTATTGTCACTGTAGTCAAAGATACACTTCTGCCAGCTTGTAGTCTAAGGATCAGGTGCAATTCAGTAGCTGTGATGCCACCAGAGCTTTCCAAACAGTGTGCCCGAAACAAGTGTTGTTTGTTTTTATTTAGTTTTCCTAACAAAGATTGATTTTCAAAAAATTTTGTATTCTAGTATTAGAAATCTAAGTGTTCAACTAAATAATTTAAAAGGGAAAAATCTTGAAATAAACTTTAGATCTGTTGATTTATTGCATTAATTTTTGCTGTGCAAGTAGGATTAGAAGGTGCAAACCCTCTCTTTCTTGTAATTCAGTATTGCCCTGGGCTTCAAGAAATTAATACTTTTCCCCAAGGATTTTTTAAGGAAGAGAACAAGAGAGAGAGAAAGCAATTTTGACTACTCATAGATGAGAGCTGTGAATTCTTTTTCAAAGAGGTGATGCTGGTGATGAAACTTGACTGTGCGACCCACCAAGTTCATCTTGTCAGATGATACTCTGAGCCACAGTACATCCCTTAGTCTTCAATTTGCAACTTAATCTGCTTTTGCAATTAGTCAAATGATAGTGTACTGCTTCAACTGCTTGCTGTGGGTAAGAAGTGTGCATGTGCAGTGAAGAGCAGCTGATGTACCTGGAGTTGTCACAGTATGTAAGGAGTGACACAGGCATGTCCTGAAAGTCAGTGGGGTAAGCGCAAGATCACCTGTGATGAAGCAGAGGCTGAAGTGTCATGTTTTGGTATGGGGACCACTTGTGCTAAGAAGTAAAAGCAAATCTTTTTCCATACAAGAGAATGCACAGATAAAAGATGCAGGACACAGGGGAGGACAAATAATTACAGCCCTTAAGGCTTCTCATTTTTCTATTTTTTGATTCTCCACTTTGTCATCTCTCAGTCATTGTTCTTTAGCCTCTGGCTAGCTCTACCTCCTGAGTCCTCCTGAGTAAAAAGTGACCATGCTTCTTAGCTCACATGTGGATGCAGAAAACCTTTCTGCCCTCTTTGCAAGCAGTTCAGCTATAGTACTTGGGTGTCCTGTTGGGCCAGCAGCCTGGAGATGCTGCAAGGCTCTAACTCATGTCTGTGGGTACAGGCATGACAGCAGTACTAGGTCCATCAATCCCAGTGCACCTCTGCTGGGAACTGCAGAATCTATGCAGGAATAGTATTATTTACAGTAAACAGAGTTTGTGACTCATCAGTCTCTTCTGTTCTATTTCAGATCTTCTCAGGCCTCTTAGTGAATCTCCCTTCAGTAATGGGCTGGCTGAACTGGCTCAAGTACTTCAGCATCCCCCGATATGGCCTCACTGTAAGTAGAAAGTAGCACTGGTCTCCTCTGAGTAATGTAGCCACACTGCTGCTTCCTGGAGGGGTTTTAACTATAAACTGAAGTTCTCTTAAAAGCCAGATTTGGTTTGTTTCATTGCACGAGCATGGTAAAAAAAAAAAAAAAAAAAAAAAAAAGAACAAACCAGCCAGCCTCTAAAAGGAAGCAGAAGTTAGAACTTTGTGAGAACTGGAAGTCTCAGAGACTGAACAAGCATTTTGTGCTACAGAATCAGTGCTGCTTGGCCAGCAGCAGAGCAAGCTGTCAGATTCTAGCCTGAATAGTTGATCCCTTTGGTTTAGAATAACATCAAGTATTGTACAGCCTCTCCAGACACTAATGTATGGGTGGCCAGTCTGAGGCCAATGACTTTCCAGCTGGTTAAAGGATTTACTACGGTGCACGAGTGTCTCAGTCTTCAGTGTGGCTTCCTCTGAAGTGAAATTTGACTTTTCTGAATAGTAAGGAGCTGGACTACCAGAAATCTAAGGATGCAGCTGCTTGAAACACAGTAAATAGATGGAGCAGGTCACAGGTGGGAGTTGTTTCCATCTCCTGTTTTCATCCTGGCCAAGCCTCTTTGGAAGGAATAATGTCCTATGTTAAATAAAAATGACTGAAATTAATGCTGGAGCTGGTGCAGAGTGGGAGATGTGTGAGGCCTTATTGTTTGAGTATCACTGAGGTATTTTATCAGTGTTACTCAATTTGGAAGTGTCCTCTGAGATAGCAGGGAGTGCAGGATGCCCGTGCTAGGGAACCCTTCACCTCTTGCCTTGGTTCATTGTGCCATCCTTCAGTGTGGTGGTGCTGGGGTGTCTGCATGCTGCCACATGGTTTTCTGGATCAGTAGATTGACCCAGGTGAAAAGTGGATGAACAGGAACTTGCAGCTGGCAAGACAGAAACCTGTGGCTAAGTAACGTTGAAGCCTAGGCCTGGGACACCAAACCACCCTGCATGTAGAACTTGGAGCAGTTCCTAAGAAAGGCAGTGATTAAGAGCTTGAATATAAAAAGGAACATGTACATATGATTCCAAGAATGTACATGTATTCTAATAATCAAGTTCCTGTGAAGAATTTCAGTTTTCATACCCCAAACCATAAACTTTGCAATAATCTTGTGTTTGCCTCTTTCCCTAGGCTCTTCAGGTGAATGAGTACAGAGATCTCTACTTCTGTGGTGAGAAGAACCCAAACACTACAGTGTTTGTGGGAGATACAGGCAGTTGTCCCCCCAATATTTCAGAAGAAATGTAAGTAACTCATGGTGGTTCTGAGCCTGTATTGTGATCACTTGCTTAAGGGAAGTCTGACTGTGTCAAATTTTTATTCTATTCACAGAACAACCACTTACAAGCCAGTCTCAACAACATGTCCCTAAGTAATGTATTTTAGGATTATATAGTAAAACTCCACAATTACCCAAGAATGAAGTAGGGATGAAACTTAACTTGTAAAAATAGGCAGAATAGCTAAATTAAGTTTTGTATTTGATAACCTAGCCCTGATTGACCAGTTTTCCTAAACAAATCCAGGGTCATTTTAGAATGGAAATGCAATGTGTGGACAGGTACAGAGTTGCTGCTACAGAAAGCAGTAGACCTGTGACCAGAAACCTGCCTCCCTCCCAGAAGCTGTTTATAAATACTAACCTCCCTGCAGATACAGCAGAGAGTCAAGGTATCTCTCTCAAAGTGCTCCATTTTGCACCATTTGGAATACACTTGGCTATTAATACCTTAAGCTGTAGCAGTGCAACTATTTCATGACACATACCAGTGAGATGGCAAACTGAGTATTTTGCAGGGAAGAGTGTTAGAGCACTGTTTTTTGGACATGGCTTTGGACTTCAGTGATTGTGGTGGGAAACTAATGCTTCTGTAGTTACCACAGTTTAAGGTGGTTCTGAGGTTTCCTTATATGTTGCCAGTTATCTATAAAGAACAATTAGGCTGCAGCTGAAAAACTGTGAGAACTAGAGACCTAAATTTGTCCCTTGAGCTTTATTTGGTGATGGGTTCTCTATTTCTATCACCTGTTTTGCAGAGTTGAGGGTAGAAGGATCTTCGTGAAATAGGAATAAAAGTAATTTTATAAGAAATAAATCTATTTTAATTGAAGCTTTGTGCCACATAGTAATATGAACTTGTGCCCCATGCCTTTCTGCAGGTGTTCTGGTGAAGCATATCTGTGCAGCCAAGGAATCTCCCCTACCAGCTGGGCAATGTGGGAAAATATTGTGGCTCTCTTCTGCATGACTGTTATCTTCCTGATCATTGCCTATGCAAAACTCCGGTTTATGAGGAAGTTCACATAAACTCCTGTGTTGCCTTGCCCTGCAGCTTCTCAGGTGTTAAAACTGCAAAGCTTGTTAGGGCCTACTGGAGAGTGCCAAAATGCTTCAGCTGACTTTGCTGGACTTCATGTTTCTGGAGCATGATCTCCACAGGATTGTGATTGTGAGTTCTAAGAAGAGATACATTAATGTACATTGTGCAAGTGATTTTTCCTAAGAAAATATAATTCTTATAATTCCTTAGGTTCATATCAAACTTTTTATTGTAAATCATTATCATTCTGTGGCCAGCTTATACACAAAATATCCATTGAGCTTCTCCATCACAAAAGGTGGAAGGTGATGTGCATCTGTGCATTGATATGTTGACCCTTGTTAGTGCCTGTCACATCTGAGGAGAGACAGAGATCATTCACAGTGTGTTGGAGATGCATTTGCGTTTGAAGTCAGTACAGAGACCAAGCAGTCAGTACCGGGAAAGAACAGTTCTATTAGCTTCTCAGGGGAAGCTATTTCCAGAAACAACTTTAGCTTCATTAAAAACTAAGCAGCAGTGGTGTTAGACGTCTCACCTAAGAGAGAAATATATACTGTTGTACTGTAGAAAAAAGAAACCCAAAAACTTCACCCCCCCGATGAACAGCAAGAAATATATTTACTTAGTTAAAAGGAGGAGAGGGAATGCCCTGTTCCTTTATTTTTTTTCTAAATAAAAATTTGTATACTTATTTCTGGCAGCAGTTTTTAACAGTGGACTCAATTCTTAGCTGCAGTATCTCTGCATAGTGCTGCTTACCGTATGGACTGAATAAAACCTATGTAGGCACTGCTCTGGCAACTACAGCAACATCTTCCACAGTCCCCACAGGACAGTCTAGCGTGCCGGTACTTGTCTGCTTCCTCATCAGCAACAGAAGAGATGCTTTTAAATCGCATTTAACCCTGCAGCTGTAAGCGGATCAGCTAAGCCGAAGGAAAACATCCTCAAACACAGGGCTGGAGAGTTTGCCGGTGCGGGTGGGGCTGGCAGCAGCCCCTGAAGCGGTGCGAGTCCTGCCGGCGCTCTTGCCATGAGCGGTCCGGCTGCGGTGGCCATGGGGAAACGGAGCCGCATCGAGCACCAACCAAGCGCTCTCGGTTCTGCTTCACGGCCTTTAACAGCTGGGGCACAGTAACCTCACACCACGTTTTACCCCTCGCTGTCTGTCTCTCCTGCAGCCGGCCCCGCCGCGCCCGCACACCGC
>JAHLSL010000018.1:18196003-18216459 GCA_025920805.1 Petroica traversi | reverse complement strand
CGCGGGTCTCGGGCAGCCTTCGTGTGCGGGCCGGCAAACGCTGCCCACGGGGGAAGGAGCGGCCTGCCGGGTTGGGGAAGAGGTGCCGGACTGATCCGGGGAGGGGCCGAACAAGGGCAGGTTGTGTTGGTCTGGAGGAGAAAAGCGGCGGTTGCCCCTTCCCCCAGGTGGGGATCTTTTGTAGCCCATATGAAGCGGACCGGAGCAGCTGTGCTTCTGTTCCGAGTTAGTGACTAGAAGTAAACAGCACCGTTCACAACCACACGGAAGTTCTCCCCAAATTGCTTTGCTGTCTGAGCACAGAAGGGAGCTAATCCTTGTGAGTGTGGTCAGGCCGGGTGCCTGTCCCTTGGATGCTCGCTTAAATATTATTTTGAAATAATGTTGGCGCTACTTCAAAGAAGCTGCCGTGGTTTGTTACCCCTAAATGTGAAGTAGACAACTTAATGGAAAGCTGCAGGCAGCTTGAAGGGGTCAAAAATGGGACCATTTAATCTTTCTGGACTTGTTGTAGTTTTGCCTTAACCATGTAATGCCTTTACCCTGAGTAGAGGATCCTGCTATTGAAACCGCAGAGGAAGCTAAGGAGCCAGCAGAGGCAGACATCAATGAACTCTGCAAAGACATGTTCAGCAAAATGGCCACTTACTTGACAGGTGAACTGACAGGTAAGGCACTGCAATACTGACATGCAGGTCTTCTTTCCTTTCACTTCGTTTCAAAGAAATCTGTTATGTGGTTTGTCTAAACTGTGACTGTTTAGATCTCATCTGGTGGGACAGGCAGTCCAAATTTGGCACACTGCTATGCTGCTAACAACACTGAGATTAGTTATATTCATTTAATGAAGTTCCCCAATAGCACAAATATTTTTCAGAACAATTCAGTGAGATATCAGCAGCTTAAAAAAGTAATTTTTTTTGTCTTGAAGAAGTTTGGACATGGAAAATGAATCAAACAAAAGCAGTGTAGGTTAAGACAGAGTAGGAGGGAAGCACTCCAGAGAGTGGAGTTACTTTTTCCCCGAGAGCAGGGATCATACACATTTTCCAGCATTTATGCTTTAGACTAAACCGCTGTGCAGAATTAGTTGGTGCAAAGTAAACTGCTCACCAAGTTAGTGCATTGCATAGGCTCTGATTTTGAAAGCACTCCACAGCATTACTGATTTGCACAGACTTGAAGGATATATGATACAGATAACCAGTGTGGACTTGTGCTATCAGTTTTGTAAGTGTCTAGCTGACAGAACTAAGAGTAGAAATATGAGGACTTAGTAAATTTTTCTCAAAAAAAATTTAGAAGTGAATTAATCAGTGCAGTTGATTTCTGCAGTTCACAAAATATCATCTTTTTGTAGAGTGTATACTAATAACCTCTACTGCCATCTAAAGTGTTGTGCTTCATTTGGCTGTTGAAATCTCTTGTCCTCTTGAAGAGTCTGCATACAATTCAAACTGCATCACCTTTAATTAAAATAAACTTTATTATTTTTTAAGCCACCAGTGAAGACTACAAACTCCTGGAAAACATGAATAAGCTGACTAGCTTGAAGTACTTAGAAATGAAAGATATTGCTATAAACATCAGTAGAAATCTGAAGGATTTAAATCAAAAATGTAAGTACACCAAATAAGGTGGGAGTGTAATGAATGGTGCACTTGTTTGGGAAATAAAGCATGTTAGAGTCAGAAGGTTCACTCTCTGTGCTGAAGGAAAGAAAGCTCACTGATACAGATGTGCTGCTGTACGATGCTGGTCTTGTATATTTCTTAACAGCTTTAGAGTCTGTAGACTACTGTAAGAGAAAATACATCTGAAAACACAAATTTGTGTCCTTATTTACCCCGTATTCTGGATCTGATAGGAATAATGCTGCTTTTAATTCATGTTCTCTTGTTATTTGTGTTAGAGACTAGACAGTACATTCAAACATTCCATATTTTCCTGAAACATGGCTGTCAGAGTCACCACTTAATTTTGGGGCCAGGAGGGGGACCTTTTGAGCTGTCCTATCTGAAGAATGTAATAAGAAATTCTTATGTTTCAATTGTGAACTGTTTCTTGGAATTGCATAACTAAGAACTGACAGATAAAATGTTTATGCTTTTTTTTAAGATGCTGATCTTCAGCCATATCTGGAACAGATAAACCTAATTGAGGAACAGGTTGCAGCTCTGGAGCAGGCAGCTTATAAACTGGATGCATATTCCAAAAAACTTGGTAACTTTTGTCCTTCACTGTTAAGACCTAGCAGCATAGTGCCTTGCAAGGGGATTTTGAAAGAAAGAAAGAAAGTAAACTCTGTTTTGTTTAACAAATCCAAGCTGCAGAGTTGCCTATGCTGCTTTTGAGCACAAACATTGCTTGTGAAGTGATAAGCATTGGGAAAAGATCCGTGTAATGAGTTATATTGTGGTGGACTAGTTCAGGTGTTGTTAAACCACTGCTTATTAGTTTGGCTTAATTTCTTTTTCATGGTATGCACTGACTTTAATTTTAAAGACTGATGTTTAACCTTGCAAACTGAGGGATTCATGATGTTCCACCAGGCACCCAAGTCCCTTTGGCTTTAATTAATATAATTGTCTTACTTAAGCACTAGGTTCTTAAAAAAAAAAATTGTATAATTGTATGTGCCTAAATACCTACCCAGTACTAAAATATTATTTTTCCTTTTGCAGAAGCCAAGTACAAAAAACTGGAGAAACGATGAAATTACAACAGTCTATAAACTGGAGTTGGACAGTGAATCAGACTGATCTCTGATTTTGCACAGGAGCTCTTTATGTTGACAGGGATTTGGTTACAGCTAACATGGAGACTGGGAACTTTTTCCAGCTATTGAATGCAGTAGGCTGTATTCAGGCTTAAAGCTGAATATTTTCCTCTTCTCAAGGGGTACTGTTGCCTCATTTCTGCAGTGAAAAGTAGAAGCTTGTCCTTAACTCATGTCAGTATTGGCTATATGTGTGTTAGTCCTGTTTTCCACATGAAATGCTTGGTCTAGGGAAAGTCTTCCGTAATCTGTAAAAACATTTTCCCCTAGTAGCAGCAGGACCTAAACTTCAATTTTTCCTTCATTGAGCTCTGTATTGGGAAGATACCAGGACCTTTGGACTTAATGGGTGGGGGTATTGACTTCATTTTGGTATCCCCTTTTATCTGTTTGAAATAGAGAGACTAATTACTATAAATTTACAATAAACTTGCTGCATTTATTTCTCTGGAATCTCAGGTTCTGTTGGAAAGATTACACAAGCTATTTTTTAAAATTTTTTTTCAAAGGGGTCTGTTAATAAAGAGAAACTCCTTCAAGCTACTGGGGGTGATAAAAGAGAGCATGTATCAGGTATTCCTGCAATAACATTCTTTGACTGGACCTCAGGTGAAATTTCAAGACATACTTCTTTATCACATGCTCAGTTAACTTAGCAGACCCTTTCTCTACTTTACCAGTGAATTTTGGTCCTAGTAGTTTTTGAAGTGGCATGCCTAGCACAAAAGGCTGCTTCTCTACTAGGGTAACAATGTTCCAAATTGCTGATTTGGCAGAGCCCTTTCTCCTCCTGCTCCAAGGATATTTTTTCTGTACCTACTGAGCTTAAGTAATTCAAGCTGGCTTTTGAGTGAGCTGCAGTTGAAGACAGTACAAGTGCTGACATTTAGAAAAAAAGTGGTTCAAATTTAGGGTGCTTAAAAGACTGCCTAGTCAGGTGTCAGTGTGATAAAGATCATAATGTTGTCAGGCTGTGTACAGCCACCAACCAGTCAGGATGGACTCTTTTCCCTAGTGCTCTTTAAAAATAGTGAAGCAGATGACTTTTGAGAGCCTTCATCATCACTTATCCCACCTCCAGGAAGCAAAAATGAGAAGAGGAGCTTGTTCCAAAAGTGATTTTTTTTTTTTTTTTTGGGGAGAAGATTTTAGAGACAGACTTGCTGGCTGGCTGGAGGACTGTGTGACAGTGGCATCCCAGTTAGGCCAAGAGCTGACACCTATGTTCCAGTTGTGTCTCTGAGTAACTGTTACCCTCCCTGCCTGAGGGACCTCTGTGTCACTGGCAAAATCCAAATCATGTCAAAGATGGCAGATCTTTAAAGAGTAGCACAATACAAAGCTCTGTGTGAACAGCATTGTACTGGGGAGGTGTGTAGTCAGTCCAAAAGCAAAGCTACACTTGGTCACTACTCAGATGTTTTACCTGGAGAGTCCCTAAGAAATTCCAGAGGAGGTAATTAAGGAAATTAAATCTCCCTGTTCTCTTTTGCAGTATTTTCTGGTGGAAAATAGAGTAAGTAATGGATTCTCAAAGGGAGGAACAGTAGGAAAACAGTAAAGGGAGAGCTGATGTATGAGAGTCCAGGGGCAGTGTCATCAAAATGGTCTGTACAACCACTTTGGAGCTGAAGCAGTTCTTGATGGCTTGGACTGCAACTGCAAACCAGGGGATGAAAACAGTCTAGCAAATACAGCTCTTTTAGAAGAAGCAGAAGGTTTCAGTTCCAGAGGAGAGTTCTTTTCTCCCAACATATTAAGACAGTTCTGCCCAGCAGCTCTTAACAGGTTATTCTAAAGTCACCCAAGTCTCAGAGCAGTACTACGTGGGGACATCCACGGCCTTCAGAATCAGGGCACATGGCTTTAGCCCTCCTCTGATCCCGAAGCCCTCTTCATCCCATGGTGAAGTCTGACTTTTCAGCATGGAGAAAGATAACTGAAACAAGGAAGCTGCTTTCTCATTTATTTTGACTATTTTAGTCATGGCAGCTAAAGAGGAAGTACAGAGTATGTTTTTTTCTTGTGAGAAGACATTTCTGTGATTCTGAGGCATTTGTGGCTTTTGGCCTTTGCAATGCCATGCTAGTAACTCATGGTATATCTAGCTTGTTAATCTTTGAAAGGAAACAAGTGCTATCTGTTCCACATAAACAGTTAATGCCACTGTGGTAATACTACAGTTGCTGGCTTTTCCCACATAGTACAGATTCAGCTGTCTGTCTTCACTGTAATCACTATATATTATACATTGATGGGGAAGTAATCAAGACAGGAAATGCCAGTTTTGGATCTGTACATGTAAGCATGTAAACTCGATTGTAACATTGCTTTAGTAATCTTTATGTACTTCATAAAATAATGGGAAGATGCAAGCTGGAATTCATCTCGGAAATGACATGGGGGAGGGGAATCCTGCTATTATTTAATTTGTCCTTTTTTCCACAATGAACAGCTCTGTAACCACAGTTGGGGTTCTCATAGGTCCCATAGGGTCAGTGCAGCTTTGTCCCAAATTGGGAATGGATTTTATAGATCATTAGCCAGCTCATTCTTCAAGCCATAGTACATTTCATTTAAGTGAGTGAAATGAAGCAGTCAGATGTGTGCAAGACTTGAAAGAGATTTTGGAGTATAAGCTTTGTGGACACAGGTTTTTCACTAAAAGATGTTCAGGAATCTCAGAAAAACAACAATTCAGTGTACTTCTTTATTTTGCAGTATAAATTGTAATTTCACAAACCTTCATTATAATCACACAGAATATGACCCATCTGCCCAGTCATTGATAAACTCCATCCCCACCATGGTAGACAGTAAGTATTGGGAAAAGAATACAATTGAGGATCATTAACACAAAAAAACCCTCAGTGTTTTATGCTTGCCTTTACAAATAGATTATAAACAAACTGAAAGTACAGAGAGGGGTACTTCAAACAGAGTCTGGAAAAACCCTGGAGTACAAACATCTGTTCCTGCTGGAACCCCTCAGGTGATAGAACAGCAGCAGGGCTCTCAGAACCAGTGCAGACAGGCTGGCCTGGCAGGAGCCAGACAGTAACCAGAGCTGGGTGAGGTAGGTGCAGAGGAGAATCTCTATGATTTTGTAGGGGAATCGTGTCCTTCCCTGAGTGATTGCCTGCTCTGTCTGTTTAGAGCTGGCTGTGGAGATTATAAAAACACCATTCAATTTTATTTTCTAAGCACTCTTCTCTCCATAAAATACCTACCAGATGGTCTGAGTGTTTCAACAGAGCACTCACGAGTTTGGGAGCTGGCATCTGTCTTCACTTGGCTAACGTGGAACAAAAGAGACCTCATAGTGTTGGGGCATACTTGCCAAACTGGTGATTACTGGGGTAATGTCAATGTCTTTGTGATCAATAATAGGCTTCAAAGTAAAGTTCTGCAAGATGGATGTTAAAAATATGAATATCTCCATCCTGGCCAGACCTTCTCCTGCACAGACACGTTTTCCTACAAGAAAAAAAAAATTAAAATGAGGTGACAGTAGAGTATTTTGCTGATAACTGATTTTAGCCACTGTTTCATGAAAGTTCAGACATCTCAGAATGCACAGGCAGCACTGCAGTATTTTGGGGAAGCACGAGCTAAAGGTCTAGAACAATGAGAGCACTCTGAAGGCAGTTTGAAGGCTCTGATTGCTCTTGTTCTGCTGTTTGATAGTAAGTTTGAGAGACAAGTTGAATGCCTGAGTCCCACTTTGTACATATCCTGTAGAAGGCACTGGAGGAGCTTTTGTGTTTGCTAAAAAAGGAAGTAAACTGAAACTCTAGTGAAGGGGCTAAAGCCCTTAAGTGACGCTAGCAGATGTCATCTGACATCACTGTACAGACCATGGTGATGGAGCCATGAAATCTTCAGAGAGGTTTCAGGAGATGAGAGTCTAGGATCTGAAATAGCAAGAGTTCCTACCTGTGGAAAATGGCATGAAGTAGTCACTCTTTTTAAAGGTACCATCTGCATTCAGGAAATGTCCTGGGTCAAATTTTTCTGGATTTGGAAATTCCTTGCTATCATGTAGGACAGCACTCAGCATAGGGAATATCAGAGTGTCCTGAATAAACAAAAAGGGAAGGTACAATGGAGATGTGTTAAAGCAAGGAAACACAAAGAAGTTCCCAGAGCTAAATAGAAGGGTAATCAAAGTTTAACCAGTTTTTAATGAACATTTAATGTGTGAAAATATATGCCATTGGTGTGGCAGAAATGTTTTTTAATGAATTTTGTGAGTCTCTTTAAAGTATTTCATATTGCTTCCAAATAAATTAGAACTTATGCTGATATGAAAAAGGATTATCTCCTTTACATACAGAGGATGAAAAAGTATTTTCTTCTTTTTTTTTTTCTAATACAAGGGGTTGGACTCAATAACTTGCAGAATCCCCTTCCAGAAAACCAATTATTTCAATTCAGTATCACATTCCAGTGCTTTTGAAAATTAAATAAAATAGAAAGAACAAAACACATCATTGTTTTCAAGATAGTATGACCTTTCTCAGGCACAGTGGAACAGACCTTGGGGATAAAGTAGTCTCTGAACTTGGTGTCTCTGATTACAGAATGTGGGACATTAATAGGAAGGAAATCAATGTATCTCTGGACTTCATGGATCACAGCATCCGTAAAGGGCATCTTGCTCCGATCCGACATGCGGGGGCTTCGGTCTCGGCCAACCACGGAATCAATCTCCTTTTGCATTTTCTCTGTTAAGAAATCAGTAAATGTTGAATGAACAAGTCCCCCATCTGTTTGCCTCCATATTTGCAACAAAATTTGCTTTTAGCACACCAGGAATATATGAATATACTTAGTACTAACATCTGTTTCCCGTGAAGACAACTAAGAATAATACACATCTCCACACTGCAAAAACTTATTTCCTTATTCAGGGAACTATTGCCATGTGATAGTGACAGGAATTGCCCAAGCTGATCCCACAACCTATTAAAAAGTTTTAAATGATTTGTTTCCATTACCTACTATCTCCGGGTATTTATGGAGAATCAGAATTGCAAATCTCAGTGTGATGCTCGTGGTCCCTGTTCCTGCAAGGAACAAGTCGAGTGTGGTTCTGCTCAAGGTCTCAATGGTGAATACTGACTGATCATTCCCTTTCTCCTGCAGGAAGATTTGGCAGAAGGTTTTGAATGACAAAGCCAAGAAGTTTGCTTAAGAAGAAAAATCCTTTACCCATAATGTAGGTTTATAAACACATCCAATGTCCTTTCAAAAATACGGCACTCACTGTCCAGAATACCAGCATTTATGGTGGGTTTACTGAATAATATTATGAACCTTTTTTTTTTTATATGGGAGGAGAATTGAATTACATTAGCCAGATTGATCTTCAGCTTCTGTCACTGTGGTTTGTGCTGTTAATTCTGTGTTTAAAAATCCTTGATGAGAAAATGGAGAGGATAAAAGTCCTCTGAACTCAATGTGTCAAGAAGAGCAAGTTCCCCTCTGTATTTGCAAAAATGCAATGCCCATTACAAGTTAAAAGAAAAGATGTGATTCAAGCAGTGATTTCTATATAATCCAATAAATCTCTACTGTTTCAGTACCTGTTCCATTTTGTTAAGAAAAGTATCAATAAAATCTCGAGGACAAGTGGGATCCAAGGTTTTCTGGTGTTCCTTTACGATATCTGTTGTAAATTTATCAACTTTTTCAAAATTTTCTATCAGTCGTTTATGAGGTCCAGGTATATAATCCATGATATTTGGGAAGAAATTATATAGCTGTAAAAATAAAGGGATGAAAAAGCACAGTCTGATTAATGTGGATACAATAAAATGTTTCCCTGACTAACTATGAAAATGGGCCAGTTAAACTGTTTTGGAACAGTTGGTCTTTCTTACTTAGAATTTTATTGCCATTTACTTTATGGTTTCACTACATTCAAGGATAGACAACACTTGAGCAACATTTGCAATGATAGCCTTTGGACATACTATGGCAACTCCATCAGGTAAGGAAAAGCCAGCAGGAATTTGTTTAACTGCCTTTTTCACTTCTAAAATTTTCTTCAAATTTAGGAAAACCCACTTCAATTAAAAACTAATAACATGAATAAATATTCCTTGATAAAATATTATAAAAACTGACAAATGTATTTAATAAAATCACACACACCTGTGTTTGTATAGAGGTCTGGAGCCTGTTGTTTTCCTCTATCCAATCAATTAAAGCTAGAAATTTCTTGTCCTCATAGTCAAACCGATCCCCAAAGACGATGGAGCAGATGATGTTGGAAACAGCATGGACTAGGAAATTGCCAGGGTTGAGGGGTTGCTCTGCAACAACAACCAAAAAAATGGTATCTTGCTTTCAGTAGTTCATGGATCATCCCCTCCTCTAACACTACAGTTTCTCTGGAGATCCAGAGTTTTGCACTCTTGAAAGGACAGTGAAAGGCTTATCCAATTTATTCTTCTCCTCTTGAAGTGAACTAATTTCACTCTTAAAATGGTTTAAGTATCTCTTTTATCCTGTTCTCAGCTGAACAGTGGTCTGAGTGCCTTAATTCCTCTTCAGCTAGCACATGCCTGTGTGCCTTATAGACTGTTTATTAGAAACAACCTAAAGACCCCCACAAAATCCCAATGAAACCACTGGACTTTGCCTGAACCATGTCTTTAGATTATTCCACTGTCCTTATTAACTTTATGAGCGTAACTTCAGTTATATTATGCTCTCCTTGGGGTTCAAATGCCTGTGATCAAAGTCTAGTTTTGATAGCACAGCTGCATATCTCCTGTGAAGAGAATTATGGTGTACGTAAAAAGCAAGATTAGACCCAAGAAAGAAAGGAAAGCTATAATTACAGGCAGGCATAGGGTGCATCTCAAGGTTTAAAGATGAGAAAAAAATAACATGAAAAGGTGTAAAATCCTGAAAGAAAACCACAGTGTGAGAAAATGTCGACTTGGTAGCAGTCTATTCCAAGGAGCAATAGCACCAATTCTTCTCTGCCTGACTGGTGACTCTGTGGCCGCTGAAGATTCAGCGGATGTTCCAGAGGTGGTGAGTATATTAATGCTGAATGTAGAAAATACCAGTCATAGTTACTTATTAATTGCATTGAAGGTAAATAATGGATTTATACTTTTTGGTCGTATATATCTTGCTTGCAAAACCTTTTAGTACACAGTAAAAGATGCTGTAACAAGGTGAGCCAGAGTTAGAGGCTTGCATAAGGGCATAAGAAATACAGTGTTATTGTGCTAGTTAGAAGATAAAAGCAATGCAAGTGAGAGTGTTTTCTCTGTTTTATAAAATGAATGATTATCTGAGAGGCTGGATTGAATTTTCTAGTGGCTCATGGAAAACAGTGATGATTAATTATTCTTTTAGACCCATCTACTTCTCCCCCCTTGCAGAATAGGCACACATTGAGGGAGGGAATGAAAAGGAGGCCTGGGGCCCAGGCTTGTACTGTGTCACCCTCAGGGGAAGTAACACTGACTTATATACCTCCAGAAAACACATTTACAGGTTGAAACCAAGTGGGTAACCTTATACCCTTCCTTCAGTAGAAGCTGATAGTCTCTGTTCCCATTGGACAGCCCCACCACTGGGACACAGAGTGTAGTGTTCAGATGAACTGGACCCAAGCCCAAATAACTGCAAATGAGTTTTCTGGTCACCTACTTCTTCAAGATCTCTTTACAGAGAGCTACAGGACACAAGGTGGAGAAGACCATACTTGGCTACCTGACAGTGTCCAGCACTGTCTCCATGGCTGAATTCCATCAAACCCTTGGCTCTGTGGCAAAACCATTCCTTTTGCCACTTCCTGTCTTGTTCCCCAAGCAGAATAGGTCAAAAGGCACTATCCAAGCGTCCCCTACTTTTATTCTCCACACTGTCACAGGACTGGTAACTTTGCCTGCAGAAGCAGGAAGCAAAAACTGCAGCCACACGCCCACTCCTTGGGTCATAGGTTTTGCAAAGCACCCCTACACCCCTCATTGTCTCATTGCAGATATGCACTGACATCTCAGCATGCACAAAGTCCTTCTCTTACCACGAGTGTTCTTGAGCCTCTCTATCAGAAAATGAGCTTCCTCCTGGATTCGTTCCTCAATGCCCTTTTTCCCCATCCCAAAATCCCGCAGGGTGGTGATTGCAAATCGTCTCAGCTGCTTCCAGGTCTCCCCATTGCTGGTCACAATGCCTGACACAGGGAGGAAAAGGAGACCATCATGATGAGGCAGATTTTTTTCCCTTAATGGGAACTACACATTAATACTCAGCATGCAAAGACAATTCTCTGTGGAGTTATGCCCCAATTGTTATCTCCCCAAAACTGTAATTCTCTGCAATTCTGAAGGTGACAAATTTGGTCCATCTGTCACAGCATTTTGAATAAAATTGACTTTATTCCCAGGACAAGAAAAACTATGTTAGGAAGTTAGTAAAAAAGTAGCACTGAATTGGTCTTGGGCACAAGCACAAGGCCTTTACACTGACATAACCACTCAAATGTTCTGTTTTCATCTTCATTGAGCATATCATTATTGGCAATACCACTGGTATTGCCCTACATATATAATTCCATGGAATATACACTATAAATGCCATACCAGGGACTGACCTGGTAAATAATCTCAAAACCCAATCCAGATTGTGGCCCTAACCTTTGGTGTGCTGTGGACTTTCCTTTTGCTGGTTGCTTAGCTATTTGCGTATTCAGAATATTTTCTGAAATGGGGGAATGAACGTAAGACCTTAGAGGCATATTTAATGTACGAAATTTTAGCTAGAGCTTGAAGCACACTGGAAATAAAAAGGCACTCAGTGAAGCCATCCTGGGACCTTTAATAGCTCTCCAGGGGACCAGTTTACTCAAGGGTCCAAGTAATGAGCTGGGGTTTTGGTCTCTATTGATAATTTTTCTGCATAATGGTAGTAAATGAAATCTGCCATTCCCTCCTGCACTGCTCTCTCAGTTGTGTTCCTGAAGCACTGAAAGCATCTGTTTTTCATGCCAGCATTAGCAAGGACATACCTGTGCCTTGAAAGAGTCTTTTAATCAGTGGTAGAACGCCTCTTCCACTGAAGTCATCTCCTTGATCAACCAGAGCTTCTTTTACAACATCATAGCCATACAGCACCACAGCCTTTTGTGGGCCCAAATGTACTGTGAAGACAGGACCATACTTCTTACTGAGCTGTAGGAAAGATGAACACAAAGACCAACATGACAATGTGAATGATAACCCTATGAAGTTTGTAGCAAAGAGGTTTGAGAGGTGAGCACTGCTGAGATAGAACATTGATTAACAATAGTGCAGAGATCTTTCAACTATGAGTTACAAGGCAAGAAATAGGGAATATGAATGGAAGTGGCAAATATCCAGTCCAAATATGAGAAAAGAAAAGCAAAATAGCTCTTCACAGAGCTGGCAAAATATTTCAGCATGCCTTTGTGCAAGGCATAGTGGATAACAGCTTACGTGAGCTCTAAAATCAATGATATACATATATGGAAGCAATGCCTAAAGGGTTTTTGAGCACCTACAGCGAAATTGTCTCTCAGATGGGTGACACCAGTCAGGGGAGGGAATGGACAGCCCAATTCACCTCCAAACATTTTCTTCTTCAATTTCTGTGTTTGCCACTTCCACCCCCAGGAGATCCTATGAATCTGCCAGGGAGCAGAGGCAGCAAAATGGAGCTGGGTTCTACCCCCAAAAAGGGCCAGGCTGTGTTGCCAACATGGTGAGGAGTTGAGCACAGGAGGATTATATTGAAACAGAATCAGTGCCTTGATTGCACTGCAAATTTAGCACTGTGGTACAAATTGTGAGGTCAGCACAGGATTTATTGTGAGCATTGCAAATATATAGACTGACTTGTAATATATAGACATATATATATATATATATATATACACCCTTAACATATAGACTTAGAAATACAGATTATTGCAATATCTAGACTTCATAAGCATGTATGTGTGGGAAACATTTTGTTTCTGTTTGAATCTAACAGAAGTCAATGCAAATTAAGCTTGTGAATTAAGCTGAGACGGGTGGGACTTCGTTTTATATGCAATGAAGACAACATAGGAAAGAACAAGACAGTCCCTTACCTCCTTCATGCTTTCAGGCAAATTCCATGGGTTTATCTGGAGCAGGTTTCCAACAATGGGGAATGAAGGTGGACCAGGAGGCTCCTTCCCTTTTTGAGATCTGCTTCTCCATGTGATAAAGAGAAGGCATGAAATGCAGACCAGCAAGAAAATAGTCGTCGTTCCCAGGGGCTCCATGGTGGGTTGAGGAAGAGAAGTCAAGTGTCAGAAAAGCTTAATGCTGGACCTGTAAATCCATGCTTATTTATATGCTGTGGTGCCAAAGCACGTGGTTGAAATTAGCCAATAGTGTCTTCCTATTCTTGTTGAGATATGAGTTTACTTATTAATCTGCTCATGATAAGAATGAATGTTACTAAAGCTGACTTGGTGAGTTATGTAATAGTCCTAAAGCATTGGTAATTAAGGTCCAGCAAAGCCCTGGCAGGGAGTAAAATAAACAAGGGATGGGAACATTTATAGAGAGCAGAAGATGGTAGAAACTGTAGCTTAAGAAGGGGACTGGAAGTATTAGTGGAATAAAAAAGAAATTGGTTTCATTACCTTAGGAACTCTCTGTGTAATAAGAAAGAGACATGACATTACTCTAAAAGTAATCCTGAATGAGCCTCTGCAAAAGAAAATTGGTTCTCTCTGTTTATCTCTGATATATGAAACTGGTGCTCAAAGACAGTGCAGTGGATAATGCTAGCAGGAAAAATGAAGTGTGTCAAACACTTACAGAATATTCTGCGTTGGAAGGGACCCACAAGGATCATCTAGTCCAACTCTTAAGTGAATGGCCCCTATAGTGATTAAATGCAGAACCTTGGCATTATGAACACAATGCTCTGATCAGCTGAGCTATTCTCAGTATGAGTTCTGTGTAGCAAAATCTCTCTGGACAGTTCTGTTTGAAATAGTTTTCTCTTTTTTATTCTTCCTCCTTCCCCTCCCCCCCCTCTGTTTTTAAGAAGCTTTATGTTTTACAGCCCCAGACCCTTAGCAGGGGAGAGAAATCCTCATTGTGTGCTCCCTGGTTAGGCTTGCCCATCACTCCATAGGCTCTGGTCACACTCTGACCACTCTCCTGCTCTTTGCTTCAGAAACCTGGGTCTCTGTAGACCACCTACTGACAATGGATGAGCATCAAATTGGTGTCAGTGTCCTCTGGCAGTGTCTGCTTCTCTTTACACACTGGAGAGGGAGCTCATCCAGATTTTCAGACAACTAATGTCAGATTAGGGGTATCCCACCCAAATCACATCAGGGACCATTTCAGTCAGAGAAACAGGCTCTGCCACCTGCCAAGACTGCCCATCCCATTCCATCATTTGAGAAACACAGCCAAAATGATACTGACCCCTAAGATGCTGTGATGCTGGAAGGATGTGTTAAAATGCATATAATCTTTTATATCCTAATATATCCCATATATTCTTCTATATATCCTATATATAAGAATATATATGCATCTAAATCTCTTTGTCTCCCTTGTAATGGTATTACAAAGTAATTTGTCTTCCAGCATGAACTCGTTAGCTTAGAACTCAAGTCCACATTTGTTCAATGAGTTTTTAAGTGTTCATATGTACAAAAATAGCCAGAATACTGTAAACACCACATTTTGTTCTCTACTGAGTTGTCAAAATGGGGTTTTAAGGATGGGCAGATTTTATCTTTAGCCCAGTTAGCTGAGTACTAGCAGATTCTACAACAGTGAGAAAAGAAACATGTTTTGCCTAAATTTAGATATTAAAAAAGTGGGTGTACAAATGAGCTGACAATCTCCCCTGTTAGTGGGGAAACCCTGATACTTCCAGACAACAGGTCATATCACTTTGCTTGTGAGTTTATTTTTGTAAAATGAGTCAGTCACTGAAGAAGTTTGTTTCCCTGCCTAGAAAGGAAGGCGCTGGAGACATACAGATTTACATGTCTGACTGCTAAGGATCTGTTTTGAGGCAGATGACTCTAATTCCCTGCTCATTTCTTCTGGTCCAAATGGGTTTTTTTTATCAGCAACAAATTCTGCAAATTCTAGTACAATGGGCATTACTCTGAATGCTCCACACCAGGGTAGTTAAAACCAGAAGTGGGCAGATGAGTGAAACTGAAAGAAATCTTCTAGGCTTTGGAGGGATGATTATATTGCTGAGAATAGTCAGTTTTATTGCCATCAATAAAGGAAAAACTTTAGTTGTTTGCATTTTCTTTTCCTTTACTTTTGTAGATAAAGTGCCTTGAATTCCTCTATTGGCAGCCCTGAGGGTGAACTACTGCTGGGAAGCCTAATGCACTGGAAAAACAGGGCTTTGCTTGCAGCATCATCCCACATCCGGACGTGGCTTTTTTATTATTTATCTAATTACTCACATAATCCATGAAGGGTATCAAAATGGTGTTGGGAATAAAGCCAGAGCTGCTTGGAGGTATCCATGAGTTTAACTGTGAAAAGATTTAACTGCCAAAGGTCTTGGGTCACCTCTGATGACAGAAAGACAGGGATTATTTGAGTGTGAAAGGCTATTTGAGTATGAAAGGCTTATCTGGGTCTGAAAGACCCATTCTGATATAGTTCATTTTCACATGAGGCACCTAAAAATCTCTGCTTTCTTCTGAGCTTTCTTCCCAGCGTGGTAGGAAAGCAGATGCCAGGGCTTCTGGTCTTGTTACAAATTGGCACCATTTTCTGGCTCCACCTGTGAATTCAAGCTCAAATTGAAAGGGTGGGATGCTGCTGTATGGACCAGTGTTTCAAATTCCAGACCTTCCCTTGGATGCCTTCTGGAGGCTGTTGCTTTGCTGGGCCTGCCTAGTGGCATGCATGGGCCAGCTCGTGGGATTTCCTGTGTTTACAGCAGCCTTTAGTCTGGGACCTGCACTTAATTCAGTTGTTTCTCTTCTCCACGCTGGGTCTGCAAAATGTCCCCAGAGCAGCCCCTTCAAATGTATTCACAGCCTGCAAAGGCATGCAGCATCAGGCTGGCTCACAGCAGTGGTGTGGTGCCGTGGCTGGGATTTGTGACAGTTTTGAGGACACATCAGTGTTTCAGCTATTGCTGAACGATGCTTGCACAGCACTGAGGCTTCTTGGTTGCTCCCTCTGTCCCCAACCCAAGCAGCAGGCTGGGGGATAGCAAGGGATTGGGCACAGCTGGGACAACCAACCCAAACTGACCAAAGAGATAATCCATGTCTAACTTCCTGCTTGGCAGTGACAACTGGGGAATTGTTTCTCCAATGCAGCCATTGTTCAGAGACTGTGTGGTCTTGAGCATTCTGGTGGTGAGTCTTTGCATCACTTGTTTATCTTTTTTCCCTCTCTTTGTTTAATTGTCCTTATCTTGGCCAGGAAATTTTATCATTTTTGTTCTTCTGAGTTGCTCCCTCCTCCTGTTAGAGAGAAATTTAGGGTTTGCACAGTGGAAAGCTGGGTACTATTAACCAGTGTCTATTCCTTGGCATCTGGGCACAAATAAATGTAGCAACTTTTGGAATTTGTTCCTTCCATATTTTTAAATAAGCAAAAGGAAGTGGCTTTTCACACATCATGTCCTTGGGGTGTGGAACACCATTTTTCAAGATGTATGTGTCCAAAAAGTAATCAGGCAAATTCATGGGAGCAAAATCCATTGAGGGTATTCAAACACAAAGATACCACTCAGAAATCACAAAGATAGCTCAGGAATCACTGGAGACTGAAGCAGTCTGAAAGAATATTCCTCTGTGCCAGCCATGGTTTTATTCTGTTCCTTGGGAACTAATTTTCAGGCTAGTATTGGACTTGGACAGAATTCTGGGCTGCCTTGGCTATTGTCATGATCCAGCACACTCATCCTTGGGTTTCTATGTACTTAGACTATAATTTCATTATACTAATGAATGACATTTCACTTAACATTTTCACTGAAATATTTAACCTCAGCTGACAACTGAGCACCACACAGTCACTTTCTCACTCTCCCTTTCCAGCAGGATAGAGGGGAAGAGAACTGGGACACTGCAAGTGAGAAAACTCATGGGTTGACTTAAGAACATTTTAATAATTACAATAAATAATGATGATACTGATGATGATGAAGAAGAAGTAAATGAAATTTTAAAAATAAAAATAAAACTCAAGAAAGACAAATAACGGAAATTAAAAACAATTCCTCACTACCAGTCAGTTGATACCCAGCCACTGCTGAGCAGTGTAGACTCTGTTTTCCTGGTAGGACACAAGCAGCAATGGCTCGAAACTTAACATAAAAGATAAACTTGTCAATGAGCCAAAGGCAGAGTTCACTTGATTAAAACAAAATATGTGACTGCTTCATGGTGAAGTGAATTTTTCTGAGCTAATCACTGAATATCAGTTCCATTTAATGTTTAATAGTGATTGGTTCAGAGCCCATGGGGGCATCCTCTTCCTTAGCAGCAGTCTGGATTCAGGGATTGATTATGTTTTCCTATTCCAAAGCATGCAACAAGCCCTTCTAGTCCTCCCTCACTACAGGTTTCATGCATGGGATCACTGGGTAAAAAGGGCCCCTGCCTGCTTCAGGTGTCATCCCTGTCTCCCTCAAGTGTGAAAGTGACTCTTCCCCTCCTTCCCAGCCACTGCCTTCTCCTACACCTATCACCTCCTCTGAAAATGGGGATGTCTAATGCACTCTCTCTCATAAACATGAAAGATGTGCCCTATCCTTTTTCATTTATCTGGAATAGTGAAAGAGGAGAACATTAACTATGATTTATTTTTCCCACTTAAGAAGTATGAAGTATATGATGTTTCAATGAAAAATTGTCAGAAAAAAATAAAATAAAATGCCTGGCTAGATACCTCTTCCTTCTTTGTGACTTTTAGACAAAGTTATTAATTGAAGTAAAGCTCCCAGTAATGCTGTGGCAAAGGATGCAGAGTGATCCACATGTGGTACTCTGTTGAATAGTATTCAGCAGCTCAGATGACAAAGCTCCTAGAAGCAAAAACAAACATTGCACAGCTTATCTAGTATTTCACAATGACTTGGCAAGAATGATATTTGATTTATCAGTGCAAATAGGTTGGTTAAATGTTTCTTAATGAACTCAGTTAATCCAGGCATCACCTGTGAGGTTCCAACATCAGACTTCGTAACTAGGTTTTGCTGAAAGTGAACTTCCATGACCTCTTCCTGTGTTCCATGAACTTTTTCATTGCACCTTTCATGTAAGGCACATTGACTCTTTAGACTAAAAGCTATTAAGAAAGGATAACTATTTATTATTTGACCCAGGTGTACCTACCTACCTTGGGGTATCTATAGACCATGTGATGGCAAAGGCCTGCCTAGAAATATTTCAGCCTTAAAAAGGAAAAATTGAGAGAAAATAAAAGAACATTGTCACAGTCTTTTTATGAAATAAAGATATTTTCCTAAGCCTGAATTGAGTTTCCACAAGCCCTAGCCTGAATACTGGATTCTTTCTTCTGAGAGGTTTGTGTCTGTCCGGCAGGCAGAGTAATTCTGCTTTCCATGGGTCCATTTGAATATAATTTGCAGACTGCTGTCTGGGAGAAGGAAGTGATTGAAGCAGAAAGTCATCAGTCCAACTCTAAGAGCAGGTCCTGAACTTTGAATGTCTCACAGACTGTGTCCTTGGAGGCCAAGAAAAGAGAAGGGTCTAAACAAAATATGAGCCCAGAAAACCAGCTCCAAGCAGCTGGACCTGCTGTCATTCCCCATAGGAGACTGGTCAGACACAGAGGTCTCCAAGAGCTGCCAGCAGGAAGCCCCAGCACAAAAACCTGGGCAGCAAACAGGAGCTGTCTGGGGATGGCAGGCAGCACACTGGGTTCAAAGAAAATAGGTGGCAGAATAAAGGCAGGATGAGGGCTCAGCCTGTGGGCAGCAGCCTCTGGAAGCAGGGCTGTCACCCCACTGCTGTCATCCCATTTCATTCCATGGAAAGACAGGCTGAGCTCTGGAAAGAAAGTGATGTACAAAGACCAAAGAGACACTTCTGAGGTGCTTCCCTTTCTGACCCTAAGGGGAAATTGATCTTGGCTAACATAAAGAGCAGTTGAAAGTAACAAACAAACTTAGATGAGACAAAGCATATATCTATAAAAATAAATACAGCTAGCTGGATAATATATAGCCATGGTATACCAATTTAAAAGGGATTCTGAACTGCTTGCTTCAGCCATTGTTTTTTCATTTTTATTGACATATAAGGAAATTTGAATCTAATGGAATCATGTATATATGGCTTCACTCTATCAGTATTATAATAAGACAAGTTTCTTATGTGTGTGTTGTGTTAAGTAAATTTGTGGGGGGGAATCAAAAGGTAATATTAATTCCTTTCTTTATATGTTGTTTCTCTCACCTCTCTCCTTTTTCCTCTCCAAGGGGAAAAAAAAATATATTGCCCTTTCATTATAGCTCAAAAAATTAAATAACAGGCTCCACAATGGGTGAGACATTCCTCTGCTACTTTTCTACTGCTGGCTGGCTTATCCCAAGCCCAAGGAGAAGTTCACATTGCCATGGATAAACAAAGTGATTTCTCCCGATGGCTGCTCAGCAAGTTTTGTGCTGGAAAAGGTGGGGAGCTGCAAATGTGCTGCTTCCTCAGGTGCTCTGTGGATCCTCTCTCTTTCCAGGCCTCTGCCCCAATGATGGGAATGTGCTGTACAAATGGCCAGATGCAGTGTGTTTGTATCAGTGGAGAGGGCATATGGATCATATCCAACACCCTGTGCCTGCAGCACTGGGACATGCACAACCTGCAGGTCAGCTGCAGAAATTTGGACAAACCTGGGCGATGTTCATTTAGAGCTTGTGCTGAAAGTCATTCAATCCTTTACAGAACGATTGTACCAAGAGATTGATCATTTTGTGCCCCAAGAAGCTGGATGTCTGCACAGGGGTTTTAACACCTGAGATACAGACTTTTCCATCTTTCAGGCTGGTCCTAAAACGAGCGTGTGACACAGCAATTTCTCCTTTAGGCAGGTTCTCAGTGCTGCCATCTAATGCAGAACAACTCCGTCTCCTGTTCCACCTAAGAATTACACCCTTAATCTCGTGAATAACCAATCAAACCCATCAAGAGTTCACAACTGAAATTCTTGCTACAGCCCCTCACTCGGGCTTCTCCTTGTCCCCATTAGGACTGTGCCTGGAGGGGTGAGGAAAGCCTTGCCCTCCCAAACTCCACCTTTTGGACTCTGTCAATACACAGCATGTTGCAAGCTGCCAGAAGTGTGCGCAACACACATGTCATGCATTCCCAGCCACTGCCAGACAGCCTTGGGCACAGATGGAACACTGGTCTGGCCCAGGGTTGGTGGCTGGCTGTTCTTACACTTCTACATGCACTTCCAGCTGTTGTTGCTGTACAATTTAGGATGTTATTCACATAGTGACAGAGATGATGAAGTGGGGGGACAGAATTTTCTCTCTTCCTCAGGAAGTAAATACTGGTTTTGTAGCTCAGTTTACATCCAAATCCACCAAGAAACTGTGAAAAAATAAATCCCAAAACCAAAACAACACACACACACACACACACACACACACACACACACACACACACACA
>JAHLSL010000018.1:18159499-18195993 GCA_025920805.1 Petroica traversi | reverse complement strand
ACACACACACACACACACACACACACACACACACACACACACACACACCACACACCCCCCAAAACCCAAACTGTTTGTTATCACAATTTTATTTCAGCAAAGAAGATTGCCAATTTCTATTCCCAAAGGTCATGTACTGATACATTAATATTAAAAGTGCAATTTAAAAGTGAACACAAGCAAAATCCTTGCAGTATGGCTGCAAAGGTTGTTTATAGGTAGTGGTTGGGTTCCTGCCCACCACTGATGTAGTATCTTTGCCAGAAGAGAAATAGTGTGGAACAGAGTCTGGAAACAGTGTCATTAGTAACAGCCCATTGAAAGCCTGGTAGGTACCCTATGGCAAAAAACCCCAATCCCCCAAAAAACAACCACCAACCCAAAACAGAACAAAACAAACAGTACTCCCACAGCACCAAAACAAAGCAAAGAAAACCAAACCAAACCATGACTGGGTGAATACTTGTTAATTGGTACTGTCTTATTTTGAGAAATTAACATTTTCTATAGCTTGGCTGGTTTGTTAATAATTTCTCATTAGAGCAGGAGAATGCAGGAGAGAGGATCCTATTGCTGCTCAGTCCCACCAGTGACTGTGTAAAGTGCTCAGGCTGAGTGTTTTGAGATCCCAGTGCCCTCTCCTGGCTGGCTCTGGCCGTGCTGGAGTTTTCATAGGAAATGAATCAGGGATTTGCAGAGGTCCAGCATCTTGGGGGTTTCCATCTTTGTTTTATTAAAGACAGTTAATGGCAGCAGTACCATCCAGTCTCCCTGAAGCTGCTGGGCTCCTATTTATGCCTCAAATTCATAAACCATCTCTTCCCACTTGTCTCTCTATAAGCAGGGACTCTTTACTCCAACACATTGATAATATGCAGAAATTCAATTCAGAAGAAACACTTTGGATTCACATGGGAATGAATAATAGCAGAATTATCCAGTACTGCCTTCATCATCTTCAAAAAGACCTCTCTACAGTATGATAACTGATATTCAACCTTGGCCTGGTAGGCTCCTGGGAAAGGAAAAGCTTTGATCTAGTTCTGATATGATTATAAAAGCCAGATAAGTATAGAGAAAGCCCATTGATAACAAGCTGAAAATCATTCTGCTGTAGAGCTAGACAATGGATATTCCTTTTCTGAAGTTTCCAGCTCTGCTTTTACAGATAAAATAATTGACCTTTCTCTCCCCACAAACACAGACTTTATAAAATGAGCAAATTTAAACTTGATGCTTCCTAGAGTCTCTGGCTTCTGCCACCACACTAATGCTTGAGCACTTGCTGCTATCAAAAGACGCACAAAGAGAGTGGCAGCAGATTTCAATTGCAAAATTGTGGAGATGCAGGCAGAGACAGCTCAGGGACTGACAGGTTGTTGAGATGCTGTGCCTGAGAGCACTCCTGCAGTCACAGAGCTTGTGACAGCCCCAAAGGTCCCTCACTGACACCTCACAGCCACATCACTGCTGCTCTGGGACTGCCTTTACCATCACCCATGGCGGTCTCCTTGTACCACCAGAAACTGCTGCTCTGGTGTTTCTGCTGTGGCTGAGAAAGGAAGGAAGCCTTTTATGTGGTTGTAGCTGGAGGAAGTGCTGGGAAAACTCCTGCAAATATCATCAACATATTTTATAATCTCAGACCTGCTGACTGTTGATCAAGAAAAAATGCTGTACCCACCCAAGGCATGGGAATGGTGTCTACACAAAATGACTCAGTGATTTTGTACTGATAACTACTGAGTGAGAGACAAAGTCAATAGCTGTCAGCCATGTAAAGCCATGACTGTGTGATTAAAACTGGAAAAATCACTGTAGCAGGGGAACGTCAGACACGTCCAGGTGAAAACAGAAGCTCCTGGAAAAGCTGAATCTGAGCTCAGTGCTGATTCCAAATACAGACCAGCAGGGATCACTAGGGACAAGTGCACAAATTACTGAGATGTAAAGAAGTGGGACCTTAGTGCTCTCAGAAGTAAAACTCTATCAAAGAGAAAATCCTATCTCCGTGCTTAAACTCCTCTCTTAGAAATCCTGTAGTGAGATGGCAGAGCACTCTGTTTACCAGGTGGTAAATATTAACAGTGTTGGGGAAGAACAAGAAATGTTTCTAAAAATATTAACACAGTCGAGCAGCAGCAGAGGGCACCAGTGACAAGAACATCTACTGACTACTTCAGAATCCAGAGCCAGGGCAGCCCCCACAACCCCACAAGGCCCCTTGGAGGCTCCAGCAGTTCTCCAGAACTCTCCTCTGCATCTCTGCTTCGCTTCTGGTGTTTCAGCTTCTCTTGCTGCTCAGCTTTGGGCAGTGCTTCAGTTTCACTCATCTCTCATGACACTTGTCCCAATTCCTCCTAGTGCCATGCCCATTCCCACTCTCAAACCTCTGAGCCCCCTCAGCATCCTTCCCTCTTTGCTTCAGGTGCCCTGCCCCACATGGAAGGAGTCCTGCCACAGGTTCCTCTCCCTGCCTGCCCCACACCCTGTGGTGCCTCCTCCAGGGATGTGCCTGCCCCTCCAAGAATTCCAGCACTCCTTCCCATCCTCCACAAGGACCCACACCTGGAATTTGAGAGGTCATGGCCACTGTGACTCTCATTTCATAAATCTATCATAGACACTCTAGAAAATTCTGATCTCATCATTTTGCTATGAAGAGAGAGTTTCTTTTTCTCAGCCTTCCTGATGGGCTTCCAGAGCACAGTGGACTAACTAAACAGAGTCACAAAGCTGCTTCCAAACCAAAGCACCCTCCCCCTGAACCCAGCTGAGTTCCAGGCCTGCAGGGAAATGGTGGTGACAGCACGTGGAAGACCCACAGTATTAAAGGCATGCAATTTGTATCAGCATTCACGTCACACTTGTGTCAGGTACTTCTCTCTGGTTTTCTTCACTGGCTCACATCCAGACCCTGGAAAGCCAAAACTCTCCCACAGCTGCATCCCATCTGCCCTGTCTCACGTCCGCTCCATGTCCGACTGCGCAGCCGTCCCTGCCTGAGCTCCAGGCATGGCCAGCCAGGCCACAGGACCTCCTGCCTGGGGACACGGACTGGCAAAGCTCTCACAAACACTCCTGATGCCCTCACCAGCACGGGGGGGGGGCACGGGGAATCAGTGCATGACTTCTTTTACTGTCAGTGTTTTCTCATGCTGCAGGGTGTGAAGGGCCCCCTTGGTCATACGGCTCATTCTGGGTGACACCAACTCACACAAGCAGTTATGAGTTATTTTCAGAGCCTGACAGTCAGCCCTGATAGTGGAGAGATGCCATCATATTTACGAAGAAAAGGACCGAATTTGAATCCTACCTGTTATGGCAATAAAGAGCAAGATCCTCCTTCAAAAACCTTGGTGAAAGCTGGCTGACTTCAAAGGAAGGACAGGAGAATTACACCCTTTGCAATGAAAAAAACCTTGCATTTACTGCTCCTATGAATTTAATTAGCTTTGTGAAGGACTGAAGAGTAAAAAAGATTAAAAGAACAGTTTGGTGATCTAGCTTTGCATTAGGAACAAACAAGTGACAGTTTCCACTTTTAAGTGGCCCAAGATTTGGAAAACCAAAACCACATCCAACATATATTCTGAAAAGTTATTTGGCTAAGAAGATTTGGTGTGAAAATACCATTCATTACATGTACCACATGTGTTACTAACAGGAAACCTGGTTTTATGTACACATTTTTCCCAGTGAAGTTACTCATAGTGAAAACATTCATCCTGGAAGACCTAGAGAGAGATGAACTTTGGCAGATCAAATGATATCAAAAGCAATGAACAAAACCATAAAGAAATATCACAGAAAAACTGCAGATATATAACTGCACCCATTACATATTTTCCAGTTGTTCAAGAATTTTTCCTTATTCTCCTGACTCCTCTAAAACTGGGCTCTCCTGTTAAAATGTGCATTTATGAATGATGAAACCATAAACTAATGCAGTTTGACTTGACCATCCCTACAGCACAAAGAATTTTTTCTTGTTAGACTGCCAACATAATCTTTCAAGATTAAGCCAGACTGAGTTCATAAATTGTGAGTGATGATAAAACAATCACTAGTCCTCCTTCTAATTTGAATTCTTCCTTCTTTAGCTACTGGCTCTTGACATGATTTTGACTGCAGCATTTAAGCGATTCTATTGATAAAACAGATAAAGTTTTTAAAGAGATAAAGGGGTATGAAACCAAACCAAACCAGTGAAACCAAATCTCTGTTTCACTCAACAGTGCTTTCATGCTTCACTGGAAGTATGATGTGTGAATCAGTTTTCTTGAAGTTGCCTGAAGAAATAGCCAGGCAAACACATCAGGAAGCCTATTTCTCTTCATATATTTACAAGCTGTATGCTGATATATGGGCATAGGTGTCCAAAAAGGTGCTCCTAATTTATCATTGCTCTTTATCAGTCTTCAGACTTCTAAATAAAGTATTTAACTCTCTACCAGTGCCCAGTCATACATGATTCTTGCAAAAGTCTCCCCAGTAACCTGTTCAGAGCAGTATCGCACCAAAAGGACAAGCTCCCTCCTCCTCTGTGTGGCACTCCCATTTCCAGCACAGCATATTCTGCCAAAGGAAGGAAATGTGATTAGGGAAGTTTAGCCCATGCAGTAAGGTTGCACTGCATGTTTCTGAAAGCAGCTGGAGCCTTTGGACAACAACCTGCTTGTGACGCCTTTCATTCTTGTTTTTATATATTCTTGTTATTCTAGTGTTTATAAATTATTCAAGAAGCAACTGGACAATGTTCTCAGGCACATGGTGTGATTCTTGGGGCTCTCCTGTGCAGGGCCAGGTCTTGGACTCAATGAGTCTTGTGGGTCCCTAACAACTCAGGATATTCTGTGATACAATGATGCACATAATTTCTGAGGTCTTTCAGGAATTGATTTCACAAGTTGTCAGTGTAAAGCCTCCTGCATCCTTCTATTACCACATCTGTTTATTTCCTTTTGAGACACAAGTACAAGAAATTCTGCTTTCCAGAAACATTTCTGATGCATGCTTTAGGAGAACTGTTCATGTCTTTGCTGTCAAGTTAGCCCTGTAAAATAAAAGGGAGCAAAAACACAACTAAATCTTGGCCATGCTTACTGATTATTTCTACTCACTCCCACCTATGCAGACTGGAGTACCAGTACCCCCACTTTTAAATCATGTAGCACTCATTAGCCTTTGAGATCTAATGCTGCCAGAAAAATAATGTTTCAGCAGTACAGTTCCTGGGAAGGAGAAGGCTTCCAGATGGCCTTTTATTCCCCTAACAAGAAAAACCTGCTGTGAAATGCTGCTGCTGAAACAGCTTGAATATATTGATGCAACCCAGGCTAAAGTAGGATTCCAGTGGTGTAAATCTATTGTTTTTAGGTTAAAATGTAAAAAAGCCATTTTTCTTCATGCCAGAATAGCATATGGTTTTTTGCAGTCCACTATGAAGTCTGTTAATGGGTATGTTTATGTTGGGTCAAATGCAGTGGCCAAGGGAAAATCAGGCATCACTTACACACTTCCCACAAACACAGAAGGGTTGCAATCCTGCTTCTGACCTGTTGCTTCCACAGGGCCAGACAAACCAGATCTTCTTGTTTTAGGCCTGACCAAACACAGCTTTTTGGATTTTCTACCATTTGAACTCAGTGGTGACCAGGCAAGCACCAGACAAAGCCAGACTGTTCAAAGCTTTACCCAAACTCCTCGTGACACCTGATCATCAGCCATCAGGCTGGCTTTGTCACCATGCATATCTGCTTTTCAGTAAACATGTCCTCAGAAAGATTACTCTACAATTATTAGGATAGTGATTAATGCTGATTATTGATTACTGTTTAAGAATGATGGTTGCTAACCATTAGTAGATATGTGAGTGGCAGCAGACAGTGACACAGACACTCTAGGACACATACAAAAATATTTATAAAGTTGGCAGATCCGAAAAGTTACCATCCAGCTTTGACCATGACCCCTATAATATTTTCCTCACGGATGAGCAAGAACTGGCTCATCATGTCATGTAGCTTGTTTAGATCTGACCCTAGAACCAGAAAGAAAATGAAGGTTGGAGTTTGTATTTGATGCTGTTTGAGGGCAGAAATAGAGCTCCCCTTGCTCTCATGACTGCAGTATCTTTGAGACAAATGGTATGGCTCAGCTTGTTGGTGAAGTGAAGCAGAACATCCAAGAGCAGCAGGCTATAACCAAACACTGAATTATAAAGTACCTACAGCCATTTTGATGAGATGAGAACCATCCAGTGCTTCAGCTCCCCCAGAGAGGGAGGCTCTTACACTGCTGTACTTCCTGCAGAGACACTGGGACTCAGAGGCTCTGCTGCCAAGCCTTCAGGAAGACCAACACTCCACTTACCGATGGGGATTCCTCCTGAAATGGACCCTGAAAAGGCAGCAAGTGGAGAGGGAGGACTGACAGGTGACAGCTGCTTGTTTGCACAGTCACTTCATGCCTGTGAGGGAGGTGCTCAGACAAGGTACTGAAGAGTGAAGGAAGAGCTCTACAAACAAGCACCAAGTTGGCAAAGAAATGGTTCTTCTGTGTCCTGTAGTAAAGGATGTTCCCAGGCAAATTCCCACTACTGACACAGACTGTGGTAATTGCACTGAGTTAAACTGTGCATATACAGCACCCCTCTGCTGTATATGCACAGCTCCATGGAACCGGCTGGCCAGGCTCCCCAAAAACCTCTGCTGTATTCTGCTGTATGCAGGCAGCCAAAAGCCTGAATCATCTGTAGAGCAAACCCTGATTAAGTTAAATACAAGTTAAATGTTTCTAGCATTGGATGATGGAGCCCTCCATGACAGGGAGTTAAAACATGATCTTCAATGTCTCTTCCAACGCAAACTACTCTATAATTCTACAATAACGCAGCTATGTAATTAGATATTGAGCCTAATTACCAAGTACTGGATTTTAAACACTGCAAATCTAAAGTTAAAAGGCTATTGGATATACAGTATGCTCAATTTGAAACTTGACAGATACCTACTGAAGGTAGACCTACTGCCCAGGTCCACACTCGACTCTTAAAAGGAAATATTTGAACAATTCAATATTTCTTTTCCTCCCTGAAGGTATTGTCCACTGCTTGCGTATGTACAAACAGGAAATTTGTTCAGTAATGCAGATAATTTGCTGTGTGGTTTGTGACAAAAATCTATGGAAAAACTGCAGATACAGAGTTGCAAGCACAAGGAAATGCAGCCTATGAAATAATGACTGAAATAGCCATTTAATCATCTTTGTCATCTGCCCACACACTGTGTACACAGTGGTAACAGATAAGAGGTTTAAAGTAAGTCTTACAGCAAAAGGCTCAGGAAATTATTCAGTTTACCAAAAGAAAGGGGAAGCATGAAGTAGAGAACATGGTCTGAGAGGATCTCCAGTCGCACCAGGCTGGTGCAAGAAGCATGCCATCTGTTGCAAGACGTGAAGCTGAATGCACACTGAACTAGAAACACAGCATTTATCTTTCTCAGCATGAGGGATTCACCAGTGAGACAAATGTCTCAAGCACCAGGGTGAATCATGTTTCGGTACATCATGAGTGGATATGTTCACAGATGATTCCTAGATCAAGCATCCCTGTATTGAATTTGAAGAGGGAAATGCTTCAGGGAAATGCAAATACCTGTGTTATGCTGAGATCAGTCTAAGCAATCAAACCCATGTCTTCTGGCCATAAAAACCCATGACTCAGTTAACCTCTGAATGTACCAGCCACATCTGATTGTGCAATATTTATGCCTTTTTATAGTATAAATAAAGCAGGCTACACCCTTGTGATACTATCTCAGAGTGTGCAATTTCTTCCTAGATACCATGTTGCTCTTACCGTAGCAGGAGAGGGCACTTAGTGGTTGAAGCTTGAGAGTAGGAAACACATCTTTTGGGGTTTATGTTCTGCTCAGCATGAAACAGAGCAAGCAATTCTGAGCAGCCAAGCCTGAAACTGTTGTCTGCTCTCTAGAAAGGTAAAACTAGCATGCTTCAGATAAACAACTTCCTCACATTCTTTCTATAAAGGAAGAACTTCAATTCAGAGCTCATCTACTGAATTTCATTGCTCTTGTTCCATTTCCCCACATGCAAAATAGGGATTGATGGGAAAAAGGTAGCTTAATTCATATGGGATGACTAAGAGTATGAGCAGTTTGTTTTCAGCGGCAGTGAGAATCACATTATTGCAAGGTATGTTTGGGAGTTGGGAAAGTGACAATCCCAAAAATAGTTTATAGAGTTAAATTCACCCTGCAAAAAGAGGAAAGCAGATTCAGATATCATGGCAGGACTTCCTGAACAAGCTTTGTGAACCTAGTTCAGCCTTCCAGCCAGTTGAGAATCACTGCAATTGTTTTTTCAGCAAGGGAGATGTAGAAGAGTCAGGCTTCATTTCCTTGGACTGTCCAGTAGCAACAGCCATCCAGCCAAGACAGGAACTACTGGCTGTGAAACTTTGGAAGAGCTGGGCTGATGCACATCAAGCTTTAATGTCTATCCCAAGCTGAGTGCACACTTCAGAGGGAGCTGATACTTTCATTTCCACCTAGGAGGGAACCTGCAAGTGGGTACTGTACCTTAGTACCACCACTTAGGAGACTCCTCTGAGCAAGCCATGGCTGAAGCTGTGGGGAAGGAACCCATGGCCAATGCACAGAAGATGGCTCTCTGATAGATGGAGACAAGCTGAAAAGGGAGCTAAGAGTGGGACAGCAACATGTACACCCAATTCCCTGGAAGAGTAAGCACTGTACTATTTGCAAGTATCTGCTTTTTTTCTGGTGCCAATATTATTTTTAACCTCTCCAGCTCTTTCCACAGCCTTTCTTGCAGTTGAATCAGATGCTAGTTCCAGCTTTCAAAGCTGTACATTTAATTCCCCAGACCTCCCATCAGCTGTACTTGTATCCCAGGTTCACAGGCTACTGCAGAGTGCACAGATGCAAGAGAACATTCACCAGTCTCCTTCCATATTTTATTTTCTAAACAGATATTTGACTATGCAAATCATCATCACATGAAAGCTGAAGCAAGAGGGCATTCTCTGTACATAGCAGAAAGACAAAAGTTAGAGCTGGCATGCTGGATATATTGCATCAGCTCATTGCATTTAAGTTGCACTTTTCTGGTGTTGTGGTAGTGGGCTCACAGGTTGTTGTCTCTGATTCCTTGGTCCTATTCTATGTTGCTTTACTCTGCTTCTACACTCATCACTTCTCATGGGCTGCAGTAAGAAGATGATGCATAAATCATAAATGTACTACCTCAATAATAGGTAATGGTCTTACCTTCGACATTTTTCTTGAAGTCTTTGGTTGAGGGAGTGGGGGGAAAACCAAGAATCAGTCTGCTGAAAAGAGCCTAATATCAGTTTTCACACCTATTCCGTATGAAAATGTATATTTTAGTAGTACTCTTTTCCAAATCACACATGAATGATAGAAATAACTGTATTTCTCAACTACGTAAGTTTCATTTCACTACACAGCATGTTTTGTTTATTTCTACAAGGTTTTTGAGACATACAGCATTACATGCTGAATTAGATTTGTTTTATTGGCACAAAAAACTTTCTTATCTATTGAGAAAACACACTGCACACTGGCAGATCAAGTACAAGGAACAAATTCTCAGAAAAATAAACCCAAATTCTAATCAGCAAAACCACAACTCTTAAATTTCACAAACCTCAATTTTGTTTATCTCAGTGACTTTCTCAACTTTTACCAGAGCCTAAGCTTTTAAACATAAACACCTCTAAACAAAACAGAACAAAACTCAGTGGTTTAAAACTAAGATGGAACAAGCCTGCTATGCTTAATTGGTACAATCTAAAGATTCCTCTTAGAAACTCAATTAAACCTTCTCCACAATTTTTTCCATTTTACAAAGCAGCCTCTTCACTCCTCACAAAACAGAATAAATTGTCCATAAACCCCAGCAGCCTCAGCAATGAAACAGAAACTGAGCATAAGTGCTGCTAGGTCTGTACTTGCTGCCACTGCCTTAAGTAGAACTTTTGTCCCTACATGTGAATGACATCAAACTCTGCTGGCAGAGGCTAAAAAAAACCCTTCCTAATTTTATGTAGAAAATACTTAGGTTTATGTAGGTACAAAATTTTCATCTCCTATGAGATGTCATTCCACATGAACTTGGTAAGAAAGTGATAAAACCCCATCAGCTAGGGCAAGAAAATTTCCTGCTTCTACCTTCATTCTGATTAGGATATTCACAATGGTAGTGAAAATATTTGACATTAATCATATACAAAACAATGCCTAAACTTTAAAGATTCTTTTTTTTTATGTCACCAGCATCACCTATTAAAAACAGGAAAGATTTTAAAATGTTACGTGTTTATTGCTCATGATACTATTTCCATTGAGTATGTGAATGGTGATTACATTGTTTTGACAAGGAGAAGGAAAGATAACAGAAACAAGTCTATTGATTCTTAGATTAGCTAAAAAATCCTGGAAAAATAACTTTGTAACAAATTTGTCCTAGAGGGTTGTCAGTTAGACTTTTTTTTCAAGATTGGCCATAACCAAATTTGTTGTCAAAGTCCAGTAGACTTAAGGAAGCTCTGATGGAGAGGGTGGGTTTCTTACCCATTTCTGAACAGCTAACTGAAGAAGCATATGCAACAAAAAAACATCATTAGCTTTATAGGCCTCCAAACTGTCCTCTCTGTGTGCTCAAACAGCAACACTGTTGGGAATGCGATCTGGGGACAGGTAGTAGTAGGGAAGCTTTTTGTTCTTGTTGCGCTCCGTGATGGTGCTGACGATCTCATCCAAATTCTTGCGGAATTTTGCCATGGCCTCCTTCACCGGCTTCTCCACGAAGTGTTCGTCTGGGTACATGCCCAGAAAGAGCTAATTGAAAAACACCAGGAAATCATGCTTTGAGAAAGCAAAGGCAGTTCTGTTTCAATATTATGCCATTCAGCAGAACACCACCCAGAGCCTCACCTCACAAATGCTTTAGTATTAAAGTAGTGTTATCAATATTTAGGATAGCCTATGCCTTCCCTCTGCTGCTGGCTGCTTCTTTCCATCCCTGCATCCTTCTGTGGTGCTAGCTCAGGTGTCTACATGTCACCTCCTTGACCTAAAGAGAGCTCATCCACTGAAAACCATGCACTTTTATTCAGGCCAGTGGTCAGTCAGACAAGCTTCCTATGCCAGATCTCTGTACAGCCACACAAACATTTATGCTGGTACAGAAAATGACAGTATGAGAGGGGAATTCACAGCCAGAGATTTCAAAGGAAGATGACTACTTCATTCAGTGACAGTGGAAGATTCTGTTGACTTAAAACTGTCCTTCAGAGTTCAGTATGACAGTGGCTTTAGTCAGCCTGGACTCTGAGGATGCTCTGAAAAGGGCAGTGCCAGTATGCACACTGGCATGCTTTGGGAACTTTGGGAACTATTTTCCCATAGCACAAATTTCTCTGCTGATACTGCTTTCTTCTTACAGAGAAACTGAATTTAAAGTACCCTCTGCCCATCATCGTCTATTTAAGGATTTCAAAACGCATTCTCCAGAGCCTTTGTGTCAAACAACCAGGTACCTTCAACCTCATTTTACATGAGGGAAATGGCTACAGACCATGCCTGCAAAGCCTTTTGTTTTCACTCCTCACCCTCCAGGCACAAGCCACAGCTGAAGTGCACATGCTACTGCAGGGAGAAGGAATGGAGAAAACCCTTATGCCTCTGCAGCCCTCTTCCTCCCACACCAGCATCCTTATTCAGCAATGCCATGTTCAAGCTTCAATCTTTGATTATGGCTGAGACAGCCTCAGAATAAAAACACCACTTCTTGCTCAGAGCTGGTTTGCATCTGGCAGAGCATGGGCAAACACACAGCACTGACACATCTCCACAGGAAGGTGACAATGGCCAACTCAAGCACAGAGCAGCACTACAGCCTTGTGAGTCTGTGCAGTCTTGCCATGGCCCTCATGGTCTGCAGCACCTAGAGCAGGGAGGCTGACTTACTTCCTTGTCCTGGAATTGGCTCAAGGCCCAGACAGCTCCAAGATGCCAACAAGAACGTCCCCTGTCTGGCAGACTCTCCACAATTTGCTCGATGGTGACTGTCCCCTTTTCTGTTGGAGGAGGGCAGCGCATTGTTGGTGGGGCGTTGGGAATCCAGGAACACCAGTCATACTGCACGAGAGAGCAAGAGATCAGTGAAAACCTACAGTGGCTGGTATTTAGGAACACAGCAAGGAAAAGGAGGAGTTTGCCAACAGGGACTTTGCTTCTAATATGAGCCCTTCAGAAAGAGAAGACACCAAGGACAAGGAGATGCTCTAGAAAAGGACTGGGGGTGACATGGAAGTCCCTACAGTTTTGCTCAGGAACCCACAAGAGAGAGAGTAGGGTAATCTAAATGGGACTATTTATTCTGCTAACCACAGGCATGTGCCACGCAGCCCAAATTCAGCAGACTGGTCAAGGCCTTGAATATTTTATTAAACAAAGTTCCCTTCCGATAACCTGAGGTGATTGCCTTTTTTTCAGCTTCTCTTTTCTGCAAAATTTCCCCCAAGAACGTGCCCACAGTGAAAGCCCATGTGACCAGATACTAAGAGAGATAAAGCATGCTGGTTCCTCGAGAAATACAGAATATGGCATGCAGATATGGCCATGGTGAGCATCAGACTGGGAACTCACAGTCACTTCTGGCTGCTTCAGTGCTGTGAGACACTGGTGTCACATTTTCCCTCAGGTATGGCCCTGAGTTTTGCCACCATCTAAGACAATGCACTTACCAGAAATCTTTCTTTCTCCAGCACTTTTCCATTACCTTCAAACATATCCCCTGCCCTGCCTGAGGGAAGTGCCACACTCACAGTGTGCCCAGTGCGTTCTCTCCAGTGTGCAGCCACCTCCTCCTCCCCTCAGCCCTCTCTGCCTTTTGGCCCCATGGCTGAAGATCCTTTTCACTGATGGGCTGCATATCCTCTGCAGCCAGATTAAGAGATGGTTTCTTGAAGGTACTTGAACAGACAGGATTTTCTGAGAGGGACACTGGGAGTTATCTCAATCACTTGTAAAGTTAACTTAGAATGGAATGGTTGCAGAGGTCTCTGGTCATGGACATGTCACAGCAATAGTGTGGGTTCATTAGACACCAGGTTCCAGACCTTCTCCAGGGCTCCTGAGCTGCAGGGCTGGACAGGAGGGTGAGCAGGGAAAGTAATGTAGGGTATTTGGGAATAACCAGAGCACCAGATGGCCTCTCTGCTTATCTCTGAGATCGTATCTCAGAGATCACCTATTCCTGAAGTGAGAACATGCAAAAAAACCCCACCAAGCAACAAACCAAAAAAACCCTCATAAAATCATATAATATCTCAAGTTGGAAGGGACCTAGAAGGATCATCTAGTCCAGCTCCCAGCTCCTTGCAGAACTACCTAAAACTAAACCATCAGACTAAGAGCATCATCCAAATGTTTCTTGAACTCTGAGAGGCTTGGAACTGTGGCCACTTCCCTGGTGAGCCTGCTCCAGGGACTGACCACCCACTCAGTGAAAATCTCTGCAGCTGCCAAAGTGATTTGCTTCTGGTTGTTAAGTCGGCATTCCAAAATGCCTTGATGTTGAAAGATACAGCATTTGAAAGGCAGGCTGTTGCTATAGTTTCATGGCAGATATGTATCAGTCAAGGCAGGCAGGGATAACACAGGTTATCAGTGTGTGACACATCAAACACCACAGAGGAAACTCAAAGTTGCCACTTGGCTTGTAAACTCAAAAAATGTGCAGCATTTAAAGCCACTTAAATGCTCAAAAATTATTCCCAAAATAAAATCAACAAGGCTAAAATATACAAGTTAGAACCCTTAATCTGATCTTTGGTACATATGTAGGACTTGAAATTACTTTCTCAGTTTCCAAATCACTTCAGTTTCCACAGACTTCACAGGGATTTGTAGATGGCTCTGCAGTTATTTTGACCAGAAAAAGCAATATAATTCTGTACATCTACTAGAAAATGCTTCTCAGACTGAGCCCTGGTAGATGAACCTCACAGCCCAGAAAGAAGAACAGTCTTCCCACAAATTCCTACCTGACCAAAATTCACAGCTGCATGCTGAGCCGATGTAGTGAAAATGATCATTGTGAGATATTCTGCTAGTGTCTCTCGTGTCCTGATCATCTTAGGGAACCCTACAACGAGGGAGAAGAGAAGCTTAACCCAGCAATGAAGCAACCCTGCTACCCAGCAGCAATCAAAAGACATGATGGGTTAGAGGGGCATGCAGCAGTCACTGAAGAGCAGGGCACTCTGAATCTTGCTGTGTGGTCTAACAGAGCTCCTCAGCCTCTCTGTGCCTTGGCTGAGCAGCTGTAAAAACAGCCCAACTTCAGAAAAGTTTGTGAGGCATCGCCACTCTTTTAAAAGTATGTGGTGCTCCATAGGGGAAAGACAAATTATAATTATGCCTTTAAAAAACAGTGTCCCTGTCCCACCTACCCTGCAGCAAGGAACTCCCAGAGCCCCCAGGGCAGGGGCCTCAGATGCTCCATTTTTCCTTCAGTCTGCTGTGAGAGCAGGGAAGGTTCATGCCAAGGAGGAAGCGCCCATGTGCTTGTATTTATAAAGGCCTGAGGTTCAGCAATCAAGTGTATTGCAAGGAAGAGTGCAGGGAGAGTTTATTCACTGAAACGAGAAGTGAGGAAATGAGAACTTCTGAAAGACAAACAACAGAATGAGGAACAGAAATAGTTGCATTAAGCTGTCTTTGAAGGAGAATAATCAGCGTTATATAAAGAAAACACAGAATAGTCAGGGTCTAGGGAAACATTTTGCAACCGAAGCAACTCCAGGCCTGTATCTCTCCTGTCCTCACTAAATCACAGTTCTGTGCTGTACTCCCTGTCCCAGCCCAACGTGACCACAGGTCCCAGGATACCTACAGACCTGTTAGCACCCTGGAGCAAACTGTCCTTGCCAGCTGCTTCATGTCTCCAGCAACAACCTAATGCAGATGTGAACTCTGCCTGCCAGAGGGAAGAGGAAGCTCTGGCCAACCAGCGAGCCCAAAGAGGAGAGGATGCACCATCCCTCCTGTGTCCTGCTATTCTAAACACACTGTGCTCATCTTTAAAGGAGTTTGGCATTCTCCCAATCACAGCAGCCCTCCCAGGGAAGAAGCCTCCCAAATTTAGCCTCCTCCCACTCTTTACAGACCCCACCAAGTTCCCTGCTCTATGACACAACCCTTGGAGCAGCAGCAGTGCAGGAGATGCTGCAAGCCTGGAAGGTTTCCCACCTGTAGTGGCAGTCCTCCCACTAGTCATGCTTGTAGCATCCCACCCCAGCTGGAGCCCTGGAAAGGCTCAACACTTGTCCCATACCAAGATGCTTAGGTCAAGAATGAAGTTCCTATCAGGAGCAATATTTCTAAGCTTTTGCTAAGAGACAACTAGACAAACAAAAATGGACATTTGCTTCTCCAGGCAGAGAGAGCCCAGAAGCTTTTAATCCACCAGAACATACCAGCAATGACTGGAAACATCACAGTTTTGCCTGGACATCTGGCACTCAAATGTGTGATGCAAGACCAGAGCAAGCTGCCCTAGGTCACTGGCCAACAGGTGTTGGCAGATGTAAATCAGACAGGACACTAGGAAGGATCCCCAGCCACCTCTATAAATTCCTGAAACTCTGCTTGGAAAAAAATGTGAGTGCAAGAGAAAAGCAACATATTTAGGGAAAGACAGGGGAGTATTTACTCAGGTGGGCAAATTGAGCCATATTATGGATGAGAGCTCCCATGGCCAAGTAATGGTTTGCAAGTAAAGAGGCAGCGAGAAGAGCCAGAGCAAAGGAAAGTATTTCTTGGAAATAATTATGAGTATCTTTTCTTGAAGAGTGTACAATATTTGAATGATGACACAAATGCTGAACAAATGTGAAATGCAGCATTATACTCCCGGGGAGGTTCTTATTTGGTGTGAGGTTTGGAGCAGAGGATTCAAGGGGCCTTGCTGCTCCTTGATTTCTACCAGTCTGCACACACAGACACAGCCCCTAATGCCTAAAGCATGAGCAGACAAAATCAATGGACCTGTCCCATGTAAGAGATTACAGGAGTTGCCCAAGCTGATTATGAGAATCTGTGTGAAAGGAAGGAGCTGTCTCCTGAGAGATGGCCTGATCCAGGGTCTCACACATAAAACTGAGCATCTTCAGGCCAAGAGGGGAGAGGGTCTCTGCCTTGTGCTGTGCACTCAGCGCTGCTGTCAGCAGGGACTGGACAAGCTGCAGACCTGGCTGGGCATCACACCTTACCTGAGGCTTTCACACCCCTCATTCCATAGACATAAATGTCTTTGACAAAGGCCTGGAGCTCCACATCCTCACACACCACCTCGTCACTCTCATAGTAGATGTCAATTACATCCTCTGCAAAACTGCCAACAGAAATGAACAAACAAAACAAAATGAAAAGGAGAATGCAAGTCTGCCATTCCAGAGGATGATCTACTGACCTTGCAGATGCTACAAGGGAAAGAGAGAAGAGCAAGAGAAGGTCTCAAAACCCTCCTAATTTCTTTCCTACAAGCAGTGGGAATGAACAGAGGCAACTTTGATTCATTTAGGACTGCAGCATCACTTCTTCCCCCAACAAAAAGATCCTGGACCACACTGCAACCCCTGAACAATCCCATGCACTTTTTTCCCTTATTTGAGGCTTTTCTCCTGCACAGATCTCTATCATCACATCTACATCCCTTCCTCACTCCATACAGACTCCCTCTTGCATATCCACATGGCTGTCACACCGGGGTTCCCAAACTGTGCTACCAGAACCATTCCCTGTACATGGGAGACTCCAAACCTGCTCCTGAATGCCAGTAGTCAACTCCTCCCATTGGAAATCCTTTTTGTGAAATACTTCAGTGGCCCAGGAAACTTCTCCTGGGAAAAAGAGGTCTAGAGTTCTTTCCTATGCCCACTGTTTACAGCAGACATCTTCTTCCTGTTCAGTTCCTCTTTGCAAGATCCTCTTCCTAGAAAAACTTCCCAGGCAAGCTCACCTCTGAAAGAAAGGCTCTTAAAACACTGAGATAACAGAAGTAGCTTTGAAAGCAGTGAAAATAGGTAATCCTGATTTCCTGAAGAACTGCAGTTCATGAATGAAGGACTGGTTAATGGAACTGAGCTGAGATATTCTGTTCGCTCTGCAGGTACCTGTAATCTCTTGCTAAATATTTTGACAACAACCCATAGGGTGAAACACTTGACTGTATAAGCTGACTGATGAGATTAAGAATTGTTATCCAATAGAGATTTATAAATATAAAATAAACATTTATGCATTTTATAAATTTATTTCACAAATCTATCAATTTGGTTCCTATCAGCCAGTCAAGAGTCATTGAGGCATACAAACAACTGCATAGACACCAACAGTTTAAGTAATTTTAGCTTCCAGAGGAAGTTAAAGAAAAACAAAAACTTTGCAGCTTGCAGAGAGAAAGCTGTTCTCCATGAGCTCTGTCTCCATGCATTTGGCACAGGTGCCAGGTCTGGGGAAGGGGATCCTTCTCTCAAAAAATGGCAGTATTTCAGACCCCCTTCCATACAAGTAGGAATTAGTATATGAAGTGTGGGTGAGACCTTTTGGGCTGAAGTATCTTTGGGTTGATGTGTCTATCTGCAGTTAGATCAGAAATAGGAAGAGCACTAGAGGAGTTCACAAATTTGCTGTGTTAGACTCATTTCTATAGAAACAACCCTATCAACTTCCTTAGGTCTAGGATATCTACCACATGTACATGAAGTAATGCTGGGGATAGAAATTATTTAATCCAAAAAGTGGAGATTAAATAATTTTTAAATTAAATAATTTAAAAATTATTTAATCCAAAACTCACAGATTCCTGGTGAGCAGACACATCCATGATTGTGGGTTCATGGGTCAGGACCTCACACACTCAAAAGGGTCCTGCCCACACCATTTACAAACCAAATGATTCACAACTCTCAGCCAAGTTTGAGGCAGTGTAACATCATCCTCCAGCCAGGCTGACACCCACAAACAGTCAAACTGCATTGAGTTGACTAAGTGCTACCTGGTATTTGAAAGGTGTATCTCAATCCTCAAAGAAAACACGGGAAAGAGAAGGAGGACAAAAAAATGGACTACATGAAGAAAACAACCACAGCAAAGTTGCAACTTCCTTTTCTCTCAAATGGGCACTAACAATTGCAGGAAATATTGCAAGATAAGCCCTTGTCAAAAAACAGAGAAAATACAGGAGACAAAGATGTCCCCAGAACTTCCAATATTATGCTTGCATCATAAAACTCCTTCTTTGTGTAGACAAAAGATCCGATTTTTAATGAACATGCTTTTCAAGAGTCACGTGATCAGAAACAGCTGCATATTTGGTAAGCAACTTACGCCATGCAAAAATGCATTGTTTGTTAAATTAAATGCCACTGCAGAATAAAAACCATATAAATCATGCAACACAGTGTTTCAGATCTGAAAAGTAGCTTTTGTGTGGTCAAGCAGCCTTGCAGTACCTCTCTTACTCAAAATTGGTGCCCTTCCTGATTAAACTCAGACCCTGCAATTTTAATGCATTTTAAGAAAGTTTTTTTTCTAATCAATTTATACCTAATTTATTGAGTACCAAAAGAGAACCATCATGGAAGCCAAGCTTATATTTTTGGTCTACAAGAACCCTGATGAGTTCATGTGGCTGGCTCAGAGAACTGAGTCCTCCTTTGGCTTGTGCATAGTTAAAAAAAAGATAACTGAATCCCTTTTGCAGGCTAAATTCCAACTCACTAAATTTCTGTGAAATCCTGTAGAAGAGTACGTACTTGTAAAGGATCATCTGAAATACAGAGTGCAAAAAAAAAACCCCAAAAAACCTGAAAAAAACAGTAATTAACAGTCTTTCAAGAGTGTGTGCTTGACTAAATATTTTTCCTCAGATGAGATAAATTGGATGGAAAGGGCACTGTATGACTAAATAGCCCAGATATTGTTTACAAGATGTGATGAAGAGTAGAGTGAGCAGGGGAAAAAATGGGATTTGTGTCTCTGTGACTTCAATGTTAGCCAATATCTAGAACTATGTTTTACCTCTTTATAGCCTCCCAGACCTTAATGCCATCGTCCCGGTAATAGTAGTAGGGGATGTCCTCTTTGCTGTCCATTCCTTTAGCTTTGATCTCCTCAGGGAAGCAGAGGGAACTGTAAGTCAGGTCCTTCATTGCTTTCTGCACCATTTGTACATGTCCTCCTCCACCCGTCGCGTTTGCCTGCAGGAAGAACAGCAAGATGGGAACAGCAGGAGATTATGTTCCCTTTGTGCCAAGACTGGCTTTACAAATTTGCAGGAGATGGGATACAGAATGTTGGTGAATCTGTTTTTCAAGGACAAAACCTCCACACAAAGTACCAAACTGCAGAGGTCTACTGGAACTGTGCATTTTGACTTCAGGGATTTCACACCTCTCCCATGAATCGCTGTTAATATCCACATTTGCACCACAGGTACTGCTTATACTGGAATTCACTAATAAAGTACAGCAACATCAAAGCATGCCACTTCTTGCAGTCCTATGCTCCAGAACCAGTGCTTGGGTGAAGGAAGGCAGCCCTGAGTGTGTGAGAAGAGGCCTTAAGTTAAACTGCCAGTGCTGTTACAGAGTAGTTTAGGAGAAAGTTTTTAGGGATGCAGGCTACCCTTAGTCACCCCAGAAATAATGCCAGGAGATCAATCCTGCTGGGTCACTACTAATGAGGAGTGGCCAGAGTTGCAGTATGTGTTACATTTGAAAAACACAGCATATCCACAATAGACAGCATTGCAAAACTCTTTAGACAATCGCTGTGCAAGAGTTCCCAAAAGTTGCTTTTCTAGTGAAGGATATTATGTTGTACATTAGTGACCATACATTTACTGTCCTCTGACTGCTTGTTTGCATTGGAACCAACAAATTCTGCAACTCCAGGCTCTTGCTGGCAGATCTTACCCACACACTCATCCCACATGCAAGGGTTATGGATATGACACCTCTGTTTAAAGGGATGGGAAATCTCCACAGTCAGCAGTGAAGCACAGATGACAAGGGAAGGAGTCTGGATTTAACCCCTCAATTCTGCTTGTGTGAAAAACTCTGAAGCAAGGAAGCTATTTGGGCCTGGTGCCAGTGGTTTAAGGATGACAGAGGTGTCCTGAAACACAGGCTCCCTCTTTGAAAGAACTTCTGAAACCTACCCTAGTGTGCTCCTAGAATGTTGTCAGAGACTGCTGTGTGACAAGCTGTTGCAGTCCCTAGATGCAGCATTCCATTTCTCCCACCCAGCTTGGTGTCATCTGTGGACTCTTTGAGGACGCACTGTAGCCCTTCCCCAAATCACTGATAAAGGTATGAAATACAGCTGTGTTTCACTGACTCAGATGAAGCTGAGATTCAGTCCTAGCAGGGTCTGCTGCTTATGGCAACTCAAGAAGATGGGCTGAAATCCAAACACACTCTTTGTGGTCCTAGAAATGTGACTTTCCTACATGCCTTTCTGTGATGAACATTTCCATTTGCAATCACAAATCCCTTTGCTCACAGATGAATAACTGAATACTTAAATCGGGGGCTGAACTCTGTGGATACACATGCAGGAATTTATGTGCACTCCTATATCACAATCCAAAGGCACATCAGCAATGACTGAGACACTGACTGACATAGGCCGGTTCTGCTTTGGCTACTTAGAGGTAAAAGAGAACATCTTAACACAACAAAGCATCAGTTCAGTGTGCTGTTTCACGGGTGGTATTATGGAAGTTTGCCCGTAAATAGAAAGGACAGGAAACAAGGCAATATGTGAAAATTAAAGGATATGTATGTATGGAATCATGGAGAACAACAAGGAACCACGAATAACCATGAATTGACATTAACAATGAAGATTCCCAAAGAGATTTACCTACCTTGTCAAAAAGGCCACACTCACAGATAAGCTGTTCTCGGGCTTTGGTATTGATGGCTATTGTGAAACGCATATGTGGCACCAAGAGCTGTGAAATGAAACAAACAATGAAAGAAGGAAAATTCTCGGACTGAATTCAACAGCAGCCAGATGTAAAGTTTGAAATCCTGGTGGCTTAGCTGTATCTTATCTTGCAGGGCAGCCAAGGTATTTCAGCTGAACGATCACCAGAACTTCATTTTGGTTTATCCAACTGATGTGATAACCACCCTAGCCCACATACATCCTCCCTTCCTGTGAGAACCAACCTTGAAGAGGGGATGTACAGCAGGCAGCTGCCGGAACATAGCTATGCTGAACACCTCTGAGACCAAGTGTGTCCGCAGGAGGTGTGTCACTGTCTGGTGGATGTGGAAATCAGACGAGCGCACCCAGATTTTGGCTAGCAGCCAATCGTATGTGGCATCTGAGGGAAGGAAGATGGGATTGTCTGGTCCAGGCTTTTGACCAAGCTGAAAGATATAGAAAGAATATGAAATCCCAAGTCCTTAGTGTTTAAAATGAGACAACAAACAGTGTGACCCTCTAAAGACCCTGACAGCAAGCCCACCTGGATTGCAATGGGTACAATTTTTTTCTCCAGATTCTTATACAGCAGACAGATGGGTGCAGCCAAGTACTGTATTGTGCATGGGTCTGTTTTATTGGCATCCACACCATCAAGCAGCTCATAGTCCACAATGAAAATGTTTCCTTGCTGTGGGGACGAACAAACAAACAAACAAACAAACAACAACAAGAGAAGCATGACATGTATAATGTGTTTTAATGACATGCAAGCAGCTTGGAACAAAGGAATGGGAAGTCTTGGCCAGAGACTGACTTGAGCTTGGTGGTTACAAGCGACCCCTGGCCCACCCCTGCTTATGGTGGCTCAGGAATGATGCCTTGAGACAGAAAGTACCATTGCACAAACTACCTGACTTGTGTCTGCAGAGCCTTTCAGCAAAGAGCTTCTATGTGTTTGGTACTCATGCAGTGACACTCAGATGCTACAAGGTTCGCACTGCCAGCTGAAGAGAACCCTGCGTTAATTGTACAAACAAAAGCAAGGCACCATCCTCATCAACCCTTCTTCAGCATGTTAGTGGGTAAGATTCTATCAGGAAAGGAAGAGGCACTTTTCCCCTCTGAGGCATTCAGTCAACCCCTAACTTTCAGAGAAAACCACTGAAAAAGAACCGTTCATCTCCCTGTTACAGCTCTTCCACTGAACTTGGAGACAGGCATGGCCTGCAGCTCCAGGACAGCCGGAGAGGACCTAACAGAAGAACTGCCAGTCTGCAGAGACAAGCAGCTTTGCCACGACCTGTCACACATCCTGAAGAAAGGAGATGTGGCTGAAGACAGAAGAACAGACTTGGGAGATTAGAGGGTGTGAGAAGGAACAGGTGAGAAGGAACAGGTGGAGAAGGAACAACCTGACCCCAAGCTGTACCTTCACTTCCTCCTCCAGAGTCAGGTTCCTCTCCAGACTGCATTCTACCATATCCATGGTCACAGGCAGCTTCTTGGGTATCTCTGTGCACCTCCGGATCAGCACAGGATTGCATCCATTCAGGAACTGGTAGCCAAACATAAAATCTTCCTTCCAGTGTTGCATCACATATTCTAAAGGAAAAACAATGCAGCATCAATATCTACTGCACTGTAGGATTCCTCCTTTCCCCCTCACCTTTTTGTTACACTGCACTGCAATTTTGAATACAGAAAGCAGCAAGAAAAGGATTCAAAAGGTGACAGACTTTTTAGAAAAATCACTGAAGTTAAATGGAAAATTTAATCCTTGCTTCTCATTGAGAAGAATGAAATTGATGATACAGAAACAATGAGAAGTAAAATATTCCACTTCTATGAACAATAATACTCTCTTCATCTGTAAATCACCTTCCCAAGTCTTCCACGACATTTTTAAATCCCACGCTTCAAATTCACAGGGCATGCAGCATTGAGGGATAAGTTCAAAAATAGGTGGCACAATCAGGAGAAGGAAATACACAGCAATGTGTGTAGGGAAAGAACAGCAGAGGCTGGAGCAGCTCTTTTAGCTAGAGCTGGATGAGGGAAATTTGGGGGGAGGGTTTGGGCTTTGACTCAGTAAAATTCCTCATTCGTTGTTTTGCTTGTTTGACTTGTTTTCCCTCTATTTATTTTTCAGTTGTTGATGTAAACTGAGATTAACATCTCAGTAAAACTCGAGTTTTGGATACTCCATCCCTTTATTATTAAATATGTAGTACTACTGGACCTTTTCTACAGTTGCAGTATTCTGTTTTGTAATGCCATGTTCTCACTCCAGTTAATGTGAAAAATCCCATTGGAGTCTTCAGGGGAAAAATAAAGGTAGTGAAGTTTTCTACCACTGTCTAATTTTAAACAAGGCAGGACTTTTTCTGAAAGCAATTAATCTTTCTAAAAAGGATAAAAGGATTAAAAATATAGGCCCCAAAGGAACACAGTGGTAATTTTAAAAAAGTCTCAAAACCCACACTGCTTTCTCATTAAGCAGAAAAAAGTTAAGTTTATATATAGTGACATTTACATTATCTCCACCAACTGCCTATGAGTCTGGAGCTGTATCTGAAGTCTACATCAAGAAAAAAATGACTCAGCACCTTGGACAGAAACCACATGACTGAAAAATGCCTTGAACCACCTTCTCCATTATCCCTGTTTCTGCCAAGGCTTGCAAAAAAAGCAAATTGAGATTTGCATTAACATAACTGAGACCGACACTTAATGTTTAAATGCCACAGAATTGGAGCTTTCCTCGAAGTATGGAAATGTTATCAGTGAAATTAATTGTAGATCATATCTATTTCTCATGTTAAAACTACATTAGGAAGCAATCTTATTAAATGTAACAAATTGCTGTAATTAGTTTTTAATATCTCTGCCACCTTGTGTGTTTGGGTTTATACCCAAGAAATGTATAATTGCTCTTATTTCTGTGAATTGATCCCTAGGCAGCCTGAAGAAGAGTAAAACTTCAGAGAAGGAGGGAAAACCATTTTCCCTTGTAAAGACAAAACTGCCTATTCACACACATTTGAGGAGCCACACACCATCCAATTTAAAGGAGTTGTGCATCTATTATATCCAATAATACAGTAAGGTAATCACAGGTGATAGCAGAAGGTTGGGCCTGGCTCACAGACTGGAAGCTTCCCAGCCCAGCTCTACAGAAATGGCACCATGAACTTCAAAACCCCTGACTGTCTGCAATTCTTTTACTGAGATTTGAAGTAGCTTTAAAGATTTTTGTATTGAAAACGGTTAAAGAAAAGCAGCATTTTGTCTTTTACATGTCAATATGACATGGATGGATTTTTTTAACAGAATGAAAGATACTGCAGAAACTGCACATCCCTGAAACCGAAAGTGAAATTCACTTTAGGATTTTTCTCTTCTAGTATGATGATGTGAGTATGAAGTCGCAAGCACAGGAGGATATTTAATGCAATATGCATAAATAATTCTGACACGTTTCTGATAAGTGACATTTTGGACAAATGCCACAAACTTTTTCAGGTCTAGCTCACACTAATTTCCAGTAAGAAGCATGGTTCCTCAGATTGTGGTCTGATGACTTATCCTGGCCTGCAGCAGGACCAGATGAAGAAGTTAGTTTCCAGGTCATTCCCAGCTCTTTGTAACCCATCCCTAGATCTGCTGTCCTAAAAGCATAGGCTCTCATATCTGAAATGAGTACTGTCAAAAAAACCCTGTGGGAAAAAAATTTACCCCTGAGAAACATTTGAGCTGCACCAAGTCACAAATGGCCCAAGAGAACCATCTGAGAAGAGCTCCAGGTCAGTGACAGTACAGGTCTTAGGAGAGTAGAACCAAGGCACTGATACCCTCCCCAGGCTGCAACAGGGTTGAGAAGCCAGGATTTTAGCAGCAATGCCACTGAGCACATGGCTGGGATATCAGGCAGCAGCCTTTGATCTGGGCTGTGTCAGAGGAAAGAGGGGTCACCCTCATATTTGCTCTTGACAGAGAACATTACCAGACTTCCCTTTCTGCAGATTTTCTGTGTGTTCAGATGAAGTGGGACATGGACAATCAAACTTTCAAAAATGCCTTAAGAGCTAGTATGGTCTGAAAAGCACTCCCTAGTTATCTCTAGGTTTAGATGCAAAATATTTATGAAAATCTATCATATGGGACTTGAACATACTTGAAAATACATTTCTAAAAGCCAAAAGGAACCATGATGCCCAGCTGTCCTGACCTCCAGCATATCCTAGTTCCCAGTAATTCTAATTCCTTGTGAGTTCATGGGGTTTTTTTAAAGTCTTGTGGGTTGATGGTGTGATCAGCAGTCTGAGATTACTGTTTATTTACTGGAGAGAAGAAGAGCAGGTCAGCCACCTCTATCCTAACAAGATGATCAAACAAGACAACTAATTAGTCACTCAATGACACAAACACAAGTAAATGCTGATAAGCTCACCAGAGATTGTGTTGCTGATTCTGACAAAGATCCTCTCAAAATCTGCAAAATCACTCCAGGAGGACTGGAACATGTGCATGAAACGGTTGACATAAAGATTCTCCATCCTAAAAATAAACCAAATCAAAAGATAACTGAAAAAATTCATCTCCACCTTTCTCAATACCCATTCCTGTTATTTTCCATGCCTGAATATATCTAAACACAATAAACCTTTAGTAATGGAATGTGGGATTAGTCACCCTTCAGAATTAATATTGCAGGCTGTACCTTTGCACACAAGGCTGAAAGGCACTTCAAGTGCTCAACTTCTGCTATTGCATTTACAGAACTCCATTCTGCAGTTGCTCTCAGCAGCCTACAGTGGCAGTGCTTTAGGACCTACACAAACTGTAAGCAGAAAACCCAGTGCTTCACACACTGTCAGTGGTCAGAATCAGCTGAGAGTGCTGAGGGCATTAACCCAGTTCAGAAAGTGGTGCAGTGACACAAAGAGACTCAGAGAGGTGCACAGTCAGAAGACAAACAACCCAGGATCAGTCTGCCACTATTCCTAACAAAAACAACAGTAATGTATCTACATGACCAAGGCCAAGCTGGATCCCTAAGGTGTGAGGCCTGAGTTTTTGAGAGCTTTCTGTTTAGTCGAGCTGCTGGATGAACTTGATGCTTACATCAAGTCCCTTGGTTGCAGACATCACATGAACACAGTGGGCTGGGAGCCAGAAATGTTTGACTTCATCTGCTAATTCAGCAAATACAGCACAGCCAAGCAAGTTCCCTTCATATGAAATGACAAGTCCTAAATTATTACATAAATGTTAAACTGACGTTATTAAACAGAAATCATTTACTTTGACTTGAAAGCAAATAATGAATTTGAAAAAGAAAGCTGTCTTCCCACTAACACTTCAAACACACAAATAAAAGTGCACACAGCACACAAAGACATGCAGGGCAGACAACAAAGGAAAGAGAAGTTACAGTGTTGCTGGAAATCCTCCCAAACAGAACTTAAGGAGAATTCCAGGAGGCTGGAATATAAGCAGCAAATGTATAGAAAAGATTGGATTAGAACTGGCTGGAGAGCACCAAAAGCCTGGAGAAACAGCCAGTGGAAATCTGGAAGGAGGGCTCTAGAGCAACATGACCATTACACAGACAAAGGAGCTGCTTCTGCACTAACCCAGATGGGAGCAGGCAGAATGGGCTGCTCCTGCTGCTGCAGATGGCAGTCGGGGTAAGAGGTGCCTGGAGGTGTGTTAGGAAGTAAAACTCACAAACTGTCTAGCCTAGAACAGGAGATGGACTCTCCAAAGTTCTTTTCTCACCTGACAGGGACCCAGAATCACTGTACCAGGATCAAAACAAGGGTTACTGCTGGGCAGGACTTTCTGGAGAGGGACCAGGTGTCTGCATCACAGATGAACTTCAAGAAGCAACATGAGCATCACCAGAAGGTTAAATTATTTTTAAAAACATAAGTCAGTAGCTTGAGAAGAGTTACTTAAGGCTGACTCACTTGAGAGTTTCCACTAAAGGTCCTGCAGAGCCTCTGCCATCCTTCAGAACTGCTCTAAGATTAGCAAACATTTGACAGATGAGCAGATACTGCTCCTGTCCTGCCCAAGAAGCTCTTTACCACCCGGGGGTACTGTCAAACAAAGCTGTAGGCACAGCACCTGGGATCTAGTCACAAACCTGCTGTGTTCTGACCTGCTGAATGCCAGGCACACATCCATTCTCAGATATTCTGAAGATTGCTTCCAAAAGGAGGAAGTTCTTCATATTTCCTATCTTGTAAAAAACTTCCAAAGTAGTTAGGAAATAAAAATCTGTTTTCCCCAAGAAATCAAGTACTTGGAAGTCTCTGGCACACACTAGAAACCAGAGCAAGGAAAAAAGAGTCAGAGTTGCTTGTAGAACTTAATCTGCCCAAATGCAACGTTGGTCCAAAATAGCTACACAAGCCTGAATTTCTGGCACAGAATCCAGGCTGAGAGTTTCCATTTGCTAGATAGTGTAGGTCACGTCAGCACCAGACACCTTCAGGATTATCTCCACCTACACACAATTAATCCTTTAAACTTACAGAGTTATCCACTGTCAATAGCATCTAAAGATCCAATCTTGCAACAGCATAAAGAACATCCAAGATGTATCCCCAAGTTCATTTCTGCATGCCCCATGAAAAAGGCCTTTTCCCTCCCCTCTTCCCCTACTTCCTATGTCTCATATCAGTCTTCCAGTTCTCACATATTTCCTTCAAAGTGCTCCTTGCCCACTGCTACACTTTTCAGCTCCACACCTGCCTTTGGATTTCCAGACACAGCTCCCTGTCTTCCCTCCTACTGCACTTCAATGTAGGCCCCATGCCTTCTCCCACGTTTCTCCACTTCATTCCTGCAAATAGGTGTTCCAAGCTCCCAAAGCACACCAGGGTAGCTAGATAAGGGCTATCAAACTATTTTCCGAGGATTTTCACAATTCACTCAACCAAAAACATAAGTCTAGATTTTTCAGCCAAATGTGCCAGACAACACGCATTTCCTTTGCCTGGAAAAATCTCTTTTGTGTCATATCCAGAATGCCTGACTATCTGCACTACAGTTTCAGGTTCCTATTTCATGGGGAGGGCCCCCTACAGCCAATGACAAAGATAGATGTCCCTGCACTCTGTTGAATCTCTTCCAAGTTTCTCTTGGCAGTGACTCAGGACCTCTGACAACATGCCACAGCCTGGCAGGATGGGACTGCTGGAAGGGGAATGCAGCCTCCAAACTGTTCATGTCTCCTAATGTCAAACCTCTCCTCTCTGGCATTCAGGTCCTGTTGCTCCTGCATCCCTCAGAGCTTCTATATGAGCTGGGAAACAGCACTAGCTAACACCATTCTGATCTGACTCTGAGTTGGTAGTGGAATTCAGCTGCATAAATGAATAAAAAAAAATATCCAGAATGCTCTGACAAATAAGGACCAGTCTTGTTTCATGTCAGACTATTCCACCCTCTGACAGTGGGGTGGGATATCTGAGACATTGTGATATGACCTGGGCATTTGAGACAGCACAGAAGGGGATTGACAGGTCAGAGATGTCCCATCTGCCTCACTGACCCTGAACTATTCCAGAGCTCTGCAGGATTGATTATCCAGGCTCATCCAATGGCCATCCAATGTTTTCCTCAATAACATGGCACATGCAAGTGGGTGGACAGTGGCTTGGCTGCCCCAAGCAGATTACACTCAGGGGTGGATAACTGATGAGCTGCTTGGAAGAGAATTTCTCCAGCATTTCTCCACATTGTGTGAGTTTTATTGCCTAACATGCCTCCAACGTGTACTGATCATGATCTTTATGTATGCGACCAAAAGGTTTAATTATTGCCAACAATCTGTGGAGAAAAGTATCTCCAGGGGGCAATGATGAGAACTGAGTCAAAGGTTCAAGATCTCAGGTGCCTGTTGTCCTGCTGATGCTTTTCACCTGTGGCTCCTCCACCTGCCTACAGCCAAAACCAAGGCTAACAAGAATGCAGAGGTTCATTTACTTCCCAGTGAGAAAAGCTTAAAAATTGATAATTAAAAATAAAATAACAAACCCATTAAATTCCTACTTTCTTACTTTGATTGGCTGCTGATCCAGCTTGGAGAAAATAATCCCATTTTGAGATTCAATGAAACCTAAAAGGCGAACAGATCCTTACCCTGCCCCAGAAGAGATTCTGCAAAACTCCTGAAGTTCTGCAAGCACTTACGCTTTCGTGTAGTTCAGAATGAAGTCAATTCCCTTCTCATTGTCAAACTGGATGTCACGAGGCAGCTCACTGTGAGAATGAGCATCGATGCTCAGGGGGAAGCCCGGGTGCCACTCCTTCCAGCTGAGAAAATAAGAGAGGTTTGATTCTTCATATAACCTTGTCAGCATGGGAGCTGTGCCTTTTCTTTATCTCCACTGCTTTGGTGACTCACTGCTATAAAGGAATTTTGTGTCAGACTCACTTAGGCCAAGGTGAGTGATTTACACCACATCAATACCTACCAGTACCCCACAGAATCTTGAAGCAGAGTGGAAGGCATCTATTTGGCCACCTACCTTCACAAAGCTTGAAATAACTTAACATCTGTGATATTTTTACACACTTGCCACATTCATTTGAAACTGGCAGTATCTTCCAATATATTATGAGGGGAAGGGACAGAGAGACAGCTGCCCAATGCATGTTCATTCTTGGAGCTACACTTTTGCAGAACTGAGATACAGCAGCTAAAACTACTCAGGCAAGTACTGAGATTCCTTCAAAAGGCACTCTCCAGGAGTCTTTCAACTGGAAAGAATACTTTTTCAGAGGTATTTCCAAACTGCCTGCCACACACAGACTGCATTGTGTATTATCAGCTATGCATCAGAATTATAAGTAGCTATTTCCCTGAAATTACAAATGGTTTTGCCTTCCTTCTTGTGTATGTAAATAAAATTTTGTGTCACACCTCTTTTTGAACCATATTTTCCTCTGCTCTATTTCCCATAATTTGTAAGGAACAGCCTTTCTTGTTCAAATGAAATAAAAAACACATAACCAAGCCTCAGTCCACCAATTCTGAACAGACCCTTTGCCCCAATCCTTACCGTCCCAATAAGGAGATACAAGTGCAAGGAACTTTCATTATTTTAACAGAGCACATCTCCAGCAAAAGGCAATGTCTAATGCCCTTTGGAGTTACCCTCTGAGGAAAGTCAGAATTTTCTCATCGTGACACCGACTAGAAAAAAATATCTATGGCAGTATAATAGATATGTGATACATATGTATAACACATATGTGTCTGTGTGTGTGTATATATGTATGCATGAAATATATATGTGTAATGTATACATATGTGAGATTTTTATATATCACAACTGTGTTCTGTCAGCACATTCCAGTTCACTCAAACAGGGACAGATTTTCACTGCACCCTGGTGCAGGAAACAACTCAAGCTAGCTTGGTGCAGCAGCCAAAAAGCTCTAGCAAAGGCTGACATGTTCAGATCATGGTCTAAAACTAGTACTGCTTGTAACAGGCAAATGAAATATGCCTCCTTGAATCTTCCTTGAAAGCACCACAGTGTGCCAGAGGGCCCACACAGAGGCTGTATCACTGCATTCCCACTTAAGTCTTCCAGAAAGGCTTATCTGGGGCACAGATATCTCATAATGCTACTTGCACCAGGATGATCATCACTTACAATGAATTCCATCTAAGTATAAACCAGATATGGCCCACATGGTAACTCAGGCTTTCTCTTATGCAGCAGTAGAGTAACTAAAGCCACATGATAATGTGATTATAGCCTGCCAACCTGTGCCCTGATGAGGACAGCCCCTGGGGCAGTGGGACACTCACCGGTACATTTTCTGACGGGACTCGAGCTCTTTGCGCCGGTGCTGCTTGAGGATCTGAGTCTTGTCATCTCGTGGGAGCTTTGCTGTGAACAGAGAAAAGAGACAGGGTTATGAGGTTCCTCTACCTCATAACACTGCCCAGCTGTTGGGAAGGACAGCAAAGTTTTCAAACCTTCAAATTTCTGATCTATACCTTTAAAAGTTTCTGTGGGAAATGCTTACATGATCCAATTTGGTACTTTTGAGTAGACACACAGGTCCTCAGAGAATCTGTGGAAGAATATCAGCTCCTGACCTGGTGCTTCCAAGGGGAAAGTAGCTCAAGTTAGGAACATCTGTCTTAACTGTACATAAACCCTGGATTTCTAGGGTAGACGCTTGCTGTACATATCTAGTGTTTAATGGTCTCAAGAGGGTCATGGGAATTAATTTTACAGTTTAATACCTAGGGGAATTTCCATCAATAAGAGAAACCACAACACTATTCCAGCTCTTCTTCTAAAGCTAAAAGACATCTCCAGGAAACATCTCCGAGCTTCTCTCCCTGAGCAATGCTCTCCCCTGTCAGCTTAGGGCAATAATCATATTTTCCAGTCAGAGAACAGAAAGAAAAAACAATGAGGCTTCAGTTCTGGGCATTTTGCTCTTTTAACCATGAATTCAATATAACAATAAATAACACAGGGACTTCATTAGGGATCAGAGAAAGGGCAAGATACAAGACTCACTTTACATACACAAATGTGGAGGCAGATAAAAGCAGCAGCAGTTTCATGACAAAAGCTGTTTGGGGTTGGAAATATCAGAGGTAATACAGCTGATAACATGTATGGCTAGTGGTTTCCAGGTGGTTGTGTTCAAGCTACCAAGAGAGTTTCATTTGCTTTTGTCCTTTACCTCACCATACTCTGAAAGCCACACAAAGTTACCTTCCATGGACGTGTTACAGTTGTTATAAATCAAATGATGAAAAATGGAAAGACCAAAAGTAAACTGACATTATAGTTGTCATTATAGGACAAAAGACTTCAAACACAAAATGTCCCAGTCAGGAACAGCCAAAAATGTAAGGGGAATAGAAACATTTATTTTCTACCACCTCGCACTTGTTTCAGCTGTTTTCAGGCACTCACGCTGCAGAACACTACAGCAGCCAACCTACCTCCGGTGCCAGAGAGGGGAACGAGCAAACATCAGTGACAAATGTCTGCCCAAACCCTGGTCATGGCAAGAGGGGTCAGAGACACTTGGAATACATTTCTCAGTCACCATTATTTGCAGCAGTCATATCCATTACCCTGCCTTGTCCTGGACTTGACAGCATGCAAAGAGAATGAATGAAAAGTAAGCTGCTGTTTCAGTTTGCACTTGCTGAGCAGCCTATATTGTGATTTTATTTCACTCTCATGAAAACAAGACAATTTAGAGGCAATTAATCACAGGCCACTTAGGAGCTTAGTATGAAATAAACAGGGAATATTAATTCTAATTCGATCAAAAGGGCTTCCTTTTGAAGCAATGGCAATGTAGTCAAAAATTTGGCATTAGGGCCAGCCTTCAAATTCGAGGCCAGTGAAACCATTAGTGTTAGGACCCTTCCTTGTATGGGCTTCCCAAAACATCCAACCCAGCTGCCAGTGCCTGGCCCAACAAGCTGCTCAGAAAGTATCCTAGCAGGGAAAGCCCATTCTCTAGGATGCAGCAGGGAACTGGAGGTGGGTCTTCATCTGAGAGAGAAGATTGGGAGGTACACGGGAAAATGGGAAGGACGGATGGAAGAATTCCAGGTGTTCTGCAGGGAATCTGATTTCTTATAGCTCTCACCTCTTCCATCTCGAAGGACGATCTCCTTTTCATCAGTAATCCAGCGGTAACATGGGAACTCCAAATAGTCACCCACTGGGGTTTTCACAGTGATATACTTAAGGTACCAGTCATCCTGGTACCAGTATTTTCGTTTCTCAATTTTTATTAGCTGAATTTCTCCGAGGTCTTCTTCCACAGTCACGTCATAGGAGTCAACCTGCAGAGCAGAAAACAGCCAGTGATCCACTGCACATGCAGGAAGCAGCACCACCACTACCCAGGCATACCTAGTCTGTCCTCACACAGCTTTCCAGCTTCTTGTGTGTGAAAAAAGAAAGTCCTATTATTGGATTGCAGTGCAACAGGAAGATGAGTAAAAGAACAAACAATAACATGCAAAACAGTTTTGAATGCAACCTAAAAATGGTATTATTGCTTGAAATGTTTGGAAGTCTTAGAAAAACATGGAGGCCATGAAACCATTCCCTACTCTCTTAGAAATAGCTGAAGAGGTACTGCTCTGGGACATCTACTCATGCAACAGGAGTGGAAAGATGTTAAAGAGATTAAAACATTGGACTAGGAATTTAAAGACCTTTGTGTGTTAGTTATGTGTGCTTCAAACTAAAGACAGTGTCCAGATCACCTAAAGCCACTGTCTTTTTCTTCTTGGTCTACTTCAGTTCTCCCTTTTTAAAATGAGGACAATGGTGCATTTTATGTTTGTACAGCTAAGATAAGGACAATTGTACATTTTATGTTTGTAAGGCTCAGATGTACAAAGGAATTGAGGTACAATGTCATACCTAGACACATGTATACATAAGATTTAAATTAATTAGCAATATGAATCAGATCCAAGGAGTTGATAGAAATGTCACACTGACAGCAACCTTCAGAAAAAACTCATTCCTCTGGTAACCATCTACATGCCAATAATAAAAGAGCCCTAAAATAGTAACTGTTGATGCAGTACAAAAAGGACATGCAATTAACCTAAATGTTCCTGGAGGTTTATACTCTTTTAATGACCATCACAATTCCAATTTTAATGGCAGTTCTGAAAGAGAGGGCTCCCTACTGGTACCTCACAGCTTCTGCTGCCTCCAAGCCAGCACTGCTATGGGCTCACCTCAGATAACAATTTTGCTAATGCAGTAAAGGTGTGTCAGGTTACTGAGAATGCACAAGGTGCAGGTAAAACCTGACACTTGGTTGCTCAAGGTTCCTATGACTTTTGTTGTATGAGGTCCCTTGACAAACACCAGGGAGGCTGCACGGTGAGCCAGAGATGCAAGGAGCTTTTATACAGTTTAAGTGCAGAGTAAGAGACCAGAATCAATGAAGACTATTGGACTGTCCAAACTCCTGTACCGTGCTGTTCAAGCAATTTAATCTCATGCAAAACCTAAGTCTGGTCTTTGTAAGAGTAGTCCTACTGACTACATTGGAAAAGGATGGCACAGACAACTCCTCTTTCTATAAGCACAAAGCTCTAAGTGGAAAGAGCTACACTTCCTTCTGGATATACACATGGGTGCACTTCTTTCAACAAAAGCAAAAAGCAGATGAAAGGGGAACAGGAAGGAAAGAGAGAACTTTCCTTCTCTCTGAGGGACACCATAAAACTTTGAAATCACGTAGCACCAGAGGAATTTACTCAAAAGACACTATGCAAAGAAAAGAAACTATGACTTTACACATTCCCTGTGTCCAGAGCTTGAGGTAAGTCAGAAGAACTACAACTGAGCTACCATTGTGCAAATTCCTCCAGGCTTTTCCACATACTTTTCCCTCAGTCAACATTTGCCATGCAAATCTCCTACTCAGACCTGGCCTGTGCCCTCTTTCATTACATCTAGTAATAGGCCCAATTTGCAATAATGCAAAAGAAGGCATTATCAGGATAACGGAACTACAGAGCCTGGCCCAACATCTAAAAAAAAACCAAAAAACAAACCTAGAAAGTAGACAAAGACTTACAAAATAATACTGCAAAATTCTGCTCATCCACTAAAAAGTGACATTTGTTTTGCAAATGGATCAACAATTGAATTGCTTTGCAGAAAAAAAATAATAAAGACGGTATTGAAAGAAACAATAAAGGCAGAACTATGAAAACAATTGCTATATTTTGCAAACAAACCAAACTCAAAGTCTTCTGGCTTGCTTCAGTTTTCGTTTTTTGGCTCGGTACGGGTATTTTTCTTTCTTTTCCTTTTTTCCTTGCACAGCATATTATTGAGACTCAGAGTGTTTTGGGTACAGTGTAACCTGAACAGGTGCCTGGAGAAACATGCTGCATTCCCCCAAAAAACATCCTCAGAACCAAAATGTCGCAGTTTGTACTGCAAGTGTCCAATGAGCCAGACACTTTGTGGAACGCAGAGTTATTCTGATGGTCCACAATAAATACTTGCTGAAAAGCTGACTGTGTGTTTGTTGCTACTAACATCCACGCCCTCTGTTTATTGCTGCCTCCTCCTGCTGGACCTGGTCCCACAGCAGCTCACCAGTTGCTGCTGGGCAGATACTGAATGCTCCCATCATGGCATTTTCTCCCTGTGACAGGATCCAGTCCAACTGAACACTCAGAGTACTGCCAGGCTCTCCACCAGAGCCACCCAAAATCCACTTTTGCAGCTCAGGAACAAGAACAGACTGCCCGATCACTAAAATCCTGGGAGAGCAGCCTAACCCTAAGTTTGCAGGACAGTCTGAGAACTCCTTCAACCTCTCTTGCTAATGTTGTTCAGTTTTGCCTAAAATATGTGACTATTCAGCAGATAAGAGAGAAGCATGGACTGGATGTCCATTTGGGAGATTCAGGTAACAAGGTCCTAAGCTAATGAATGTTTAATCATGAAAGAAAATTAACTTCTGTAGCAATGGCTGGTAAATATCTGGGGGACCACAGCTACACATGCCATCAACACCTACTCAAAATGCTGACTTCTGTTAAGTGTGTCCATGATCTTTAACAGGGAAGAGTCTTGGACCTAATTCAGGCTGTGAACCACACGGTTGAAAACACACACCTCAAGGCAAAGCAGCACCATCACAATGAAGACTCTTGTACATGTGGTGGTCTAACTTGCAAACTTCTGAATACCTTTTTAAAACTTTCAAAGTTGTTTATATCTCACCAGACCTTCTAGAAACTGTGAATTTGATTTCCAGGCAAAATCCACATTTTGGAAAGGGGGGAAAAAAAAGTCTATTATTTCCAGAGTAGATAATAAGCAAATGAATAAATACCATTCTAAACCAGTGCTCAGAGTACAAGCAATTATATTGGGATAGTCTAAACACTCTGACAGGACCACAGAGAGGACAGGGCTCAGCAAACAGCAGAAATTCAGGAAGGAAGAAGAGCACAGCTGATAGTCCAGCCACAATTTCATTCTCAAATACACGCTGTTTTTCAGCTTTCACTGATGTTGCCCTGCACATTCCTCTTGGCAGGCACTGTAATTCCCACTAGATGCTCTTACCTCTTTGTTTAATTCTTTGGAGCTTTCAGGGCTCTGACCCTGATATCAGTAAATACCAACCCTAAACATCACCTATCAACAGGAAACACACGTTTTCTTTTTTAGTATTTGAAAAGAAAGTATGAGGAGATCAGAAAGCCCATTTTAAGTCGGAACCAAAGAGCCCCATCTTTCCCAACGCCCGACTGCCCAGGGCTAATCCTGGGGCGGGATGCGGACGATGGGCGGCCGGGGAGGGCGGTCTCGGTGTCCCGCTGCGGAGCACCGGCACTCGGAG
>JAHLSL010000018.1:18064775-18159099 GCA_025920805.1 Petroica traversi | reverse complement strand
CCTGTCCTGGCACTGCAGCCCCGAGCCCGGAATTCCAGCCCTGCCCGAGCCCCTGTCCTGGCACTGCAGCCCCGAGCCCTGAATTCCAGGCTGTTCTGACCTCCTGTCCTGGTACTGCAGCCCCTCACCCTGCATCCCAGCCCTGTCCCGCACCCCACACTCAGCCCTCTCCGTGTCCCCGCCGTCCCGCTGTGCACCAGCTCCGCACCAGCCTGGTTTACACCGCCCTTCATCCTCTACTTGCCTCTTGATTACCTTCCACAGTTTCACAACTCTACACAGCGTCCAGAGCTCTCGGCTCTGCAGCACAGTGCTCCCCACAGTATTCCCGATCCTGCCCGGCACAGCTCACCTCGGCACAGCCCCGTGTGCCTCACCACCTCCACACTTACAGGATTTCATCTTTAACTGCTCTGCACTCTGTAACCTCATCTCCAAACCACACTCTGTGTGTTCCTTACACTCACACTTCACTGACACAACACACTTCGCACTGTAAATATCCCACACTCTTCATCATCCATCATAGCACCATAGAATTGTTTAGATTAGAAAAGACCTTTAAGATCATCAAGTCCACTCAAATTTGTCATTAAACCATGTCCTTAAGTGCCATATCCACATTTTCTTTAACTCCCAGGGATGGTGACTCACACCATGCTGCACCCTCGTTCTATACACTGAATGTGCAAATCTGTGAACAGCTCACACTTCCCTCAGGGCTAGACCCCTGAATGTGCCCATGCTTTATTGCCTGTATTCTGCTAAGCTTTCGAGACACCCTGCTGTCTGCATTACCCGGTGTAACACCAAATGCCAGCACATCTGCACATCAGAGCTGTACAGCACAACAGCTCCCCATTTGCAGAAAGCCCTCTAAACATCCCACCATTTCACACTCCCCACCCTGAGCACACCAAGCACCTGCTACCATTAAGATGCTGACATTATGAACAGTCTGTGCTTCCTCCAGCCTCCAACTCGGCCAGAGAAATGCACCCATACCAGTGACACTGCACACTTGGCACTTCGACACCAAGACCACTAAAACTGTTCTCTAGTATTTCATCAAGCAGACAAATACTATATACAAATACTACATGCCACCCCTGTTATCTCACTGATAATCTTCCTCCACGCTGCGGCAGGTGCATGACACTGTGCTGAGAGAAGCCAGGCTGAGCTTTTGCACATCTCAGGGTCCTTTCATCATTGCTGTGTGATCAAACCCAACTCCTCATTTCTTTGCTGTCAGGCACTTGGCCTAGCTGGTCTCTGGCTCTTGTGAATCTCTAGTGATAGATAAGCATAACAAGCTAAATTAAAACCACCTCAGAAGTGCTTTACTTGTGGCATAGTTAGAGCTGAGGTGCTGTGCTGGATTAATTAGTGTATGACAGTAACTTCTCAAATCATACTTTGGTACCACTTTCCCTGTGCGGCACTCTGCCCACAGGTGAGACCTTCAAATATGGAAGGAGTGAGCAATTAAAGCCAACAGTTGGAAGTTGTTGCTGTGCCAGTTTCTGTTCTGCCAAGTCCAGTTGCAAAGTGCCTTTTCCTCTTGGACTGCTGAGCAACAACATGAGATATGCTTTGGATTCTCTGCTTCAGCTTCCCAAAATATACTGTAGCCTCTCTTATGTTTTCAGTTACTTACATGTTGTGGCCACACAACAATGGGGACAACAGGGACCGCCTGTGCTGCCCTTGAAAGGGCCCAGTTCTTCTTTTACAGAGCCATGAAGATACTGGGCTGTGCTCACCCAGGGAAGGTCTTCTATGTCTCTTCAGGTCAAGTAGAAACTCGAGCATTTTCTGTATTGTGACTTAGATTTCAAGGTTCTCCCACATTAGGACATGCTTTCATATATAGAAATAGAAAAGATTCAAAAGTCCTCAGCATTAATTTCTAGTCTGCTGCTACTTTTTAAATAACACCCAGAAGTGCAAAATGCCAACTGTTGCATGGTACACCCGAGGCAGTTGCAGAATCCCAGCCTGGAGATCTGACTTCTCCTGAGATTTAAGCAGCAAAGGATCCTTGCTACTGCACTGTGATCACTCCCATGGGCAGTTTTACCACATAGGAATGAACCACAAACCCAATAAGATCTTCCTTGCTTTCCTCTTCCTTTTACATAAGATTTCGAAGAACTCACACTTCCCTTTCATTTTTGCAGAAGAGCTCCTAGTCCTCAAGTTTCTAAATTTAGGTTCACAGCCTTCACTGAAAGATAGCTGAAACCCTTTAAACATATCAAGCGCTTCAGAAACAGATTTGTCATACCTAAGGTCTCTTTCTAGACACTTTCATTTTCACTGCAAATAGGAACAAAGTGGTGTTCAAATCTTGATCAGTGGTTTTCCATGTTTCTTTGCATTTCAGCTCTGATGCAGCATTTGAACCCAATTCCATTCCCCTGACTGACGAGTTCTGTTTTCATATGGTTTGAGGCTCTTCTGTAAAAAGATGTGACAGGGAGTTTCCCTATAGTGTCCCAACTCCTTTTACAAACTCATTAAAATAGTAGATAAGCTCAGTCCTGTACAGGAAAGTTGTAGGAATGCATTTGTTATGTCTCACCAACCTTTTCAGAGCTATGTCTGTTTTTAGTTCTGTTCTTTCAGCACTTCTCACTTTTATCATGAGGCCCACATTCAAAAGGTTATTGATGATATTTACTTTTGGCAAAATTTCAAATGCTTTGTCAAAATACTGCCAGATAAAACGCAGGATACACAAAAACCAAACCCAACCACTTCATCCAGAGAGTATATTACTTCACTCATGAGGAGACCCACTCTGTACTGTCACCACCAGCCCAGGCTTTTGCCCCCCAGACCCCTTCCCTGGGAAGGCAGGAACTGTTCCCTGCACCCCCTGTGCACCAACATCTCTCTCCTCTCTTGGAGAGGGTTTCACTGGGCAGCAGGATCTGTGCAGCCACATGCAGGCAGAACAGGGCCCTTAAACGTGAGCAGCTGCTGTGCTGGTCTGGCTGAGTGCTAGTGCAGGGCAGGACAGCTGCCTGCGAGGGGCACATCGACTCTGCCAGAGATTGTGCTGCTCCTCACTCACAGCTCCCCTTCGCCTAAACGTCCCTCAGATTCACTACATGGAAACAGAACAGCAGGCAGCTGCTGTGCCTCTTCACCTTCGTGCAGTGCCAGAGAAAAACAAGGCTGTGCTGTGAAGATGTCACGTACCTTACAGCCCTCCTGAGGTTACAGGCAGTTGGGTTGGGCAGATGGCCCCCCTAATATATGTTAATAAGGACTGGGAGCAGGGAGGAATGACACAGTGTGGCACTTAACAAATGACAGAGGGGAGCAGCAAAGCCCACAGAAATTTCCAAGCTACATAAATAATCTAAGGGGCACAAGCTTAATAGCTGAGAACACACGGGTGCTTATTGCATATTACTTCCCCAGAATGGGGAGAAAACCCCTCCATATTCATTCAACTGCCTCTGTCCCTCCTCAGTGCCCAGAAATGAACTCTAGAGTTGCAAAGCTCAGCACGGTGTCCTTGCTCTGCCATCCAGGCAGTGGCAATTCTGGCACCAGTTGAATCTCTCACAATCCCCAACAGGGCTGCTATAGCAACACTTAATACAGAATCTTTATACCTTTTCTGCAAGGACCATCCATGTTGCAGGAGGCTGAGAGTCCCTCTATTCCCATGAACTTCCTACCCTCTTTCTGAGCTGGTGTTCCTTGGATCCGTCATCCCATTTAACATGATCTTAGCACATCTCCCTCAGCCCTGAGGACCACGGGATCTGGAACTGCCTGACCTCATCACTTCCCCCTAAATGTGCAGAATCTCTCCTTCCTCTGCAGATGTAGCTGTGCAGATGGCATTTGAGGAGAGGAGGGAGGCAGAGACAAAGCAGTGAACTTTCAGGTTTCCCCTCCCCAAAGCATTGCTTGAGGCTGTGCAGACAGCAGTGCTAAAAAGGAGGGGTGAGCAAAGGCATGGGACACATAGGCCACAGACAAGGCAAAAACAAGGAATACAGCTGCAGTAGTGGCTGCCCTTTAGGTATCATTTTGTGCTGCAAACATTTGACAGCTGCAAAACCACAACTGCAGCGGGAGACTGAAAACTGTTGCAAAATTCGTAAACCCAAGCAGTACAATCCTGTTAGAGGCTTGTGCAAAATCAGGCAGGTCAAAATTAATCCTTGAAATAATACCTCTAACTTCTACCACAGCCTGATTTTCTCCAGGGCTGCAAGAAAGCTGCTCAATGGAACGGCTTGATTTAATTTACATCTGATTTCTCTGGTGTACACCAACTGCTTACAAGTGACTATGAATGTAACATGGTCCTGAAAGCAGTTTTGGGATAGAATAAACCATCATCTTGCTGGCATGAGGAAATACTGATTTAGCTAATCCCATTATTAGAATCAGTTCTCTTTCAACACAGCACTTTCAAAAGCAAGAAGGTAAACAAGTCAGGCTCTAGAGAGACCTTGGTTTATCCACAGGAAAGGGACAATGGTACTTGTTATTTTGGGATGCTCAGGAGTAAAGCAGACACAAAGTATGACATATACTCTCCAAGACAGCTGTGCTCTTGCAGCTGGGATCAAGTCACCAGCCCAAGACATTTCCTGTTCTGTCCCAGCCACAAGGATAACTGTTTCCCTTGACAAAGGAACCTGCTGTCCCAGCAGAAGACCCTAACAGTGATGCATTCTCCTAAGCCTGCTTGGCCTGCCTTGTCTGCAGGTGGCCTTTGAGACAGTATCAGGACAACCCAGCACAGCAAGTCAGTGCCAGCAAAATTGACTGGGAGGTTTGTTTTAGTGAAGTCTAAAAATATTTGGAATTGCAAGCCTGATTCCTTGAAGCTTCAGGATTTAATGAGCACACCCTGAGTGGCGATCTTCCCCCTCTCTGCTCTGTACAGCCTTCTGGTGTTTTATTCAGTTATTTCAAACCCTCCTCTGATGTTAAAGCCTTTGAGACAACTTGATTTATCTCCCTAATGCTCTCAAAGTCTACTCTCTATTTTCAAATTTCAGCTCCTCTGACAACATTCTTGCCTTTTTCCTAGAATGCACTCTAAAGAATATTCTTAAAGTTTGCCATCACTTCACCCTGCCTGAGCAGTATTACATTTCCAATTAATCTACCTGGTATAATGCACTGAATTTGCTCCCCATTTCCTTTGTCCAGGGCTCTTTAGATTTCTGTTTGTTTTTTTTTTTAAAAAAAACCCCTCCTCTGCTTCCTTTCTCCATCTATCCAAGATGAACTTAATTTTCCTCTGTTCAGTTCTTGTTCTACATTGAGCTATCCTTGCCTGATTTTCTTACGTTATACATCCATCCTAAGGCAGTGAAAAAACTAATTCACTTCTGCTGTATTGTGCTACACAATACAATGCCAAAAGGTCACAGAGCATCCTACACATCAGAAACTGGAGCCTAGAGGATTAACAGGGAAAACAGGGATCGTAAGGGGACATTGAACTTTATTTGCAGTATCACTTCTGAGTACTTCTGTGGTCATTCCTATCAACCACACGTTGTCTGCAATTTGCTACACCCTAGCACAACCCTCACAGCCAGCCTGGCCCAGAGGCAACTCAAGAAGGGGGCAAGAGAAAGGAAATTCGGGTTGCACAAGTAGACTGAAAGGAAAAGGACAAGCACAGCATGAGACAGATGGGGACAGGGGTGTCTGAAATGGAGGGGTGGGTGACAGGAGATTGATCCACAGGGTGGCTGTGGTAAGTGGGATGAGAGGTGTCCAGTTCCTGCAGCCATGCAGGTACGAGCCCGGCTCTTGAGAGAAAACTTGGTTTTCAGAGTCAGCAGCTGGAGTCGCACCTTTCTGCACTTCTGTAGCCTCCACAGGGCACTCGTGAACCTTGCAAAATGCTTCCCCTTCTGCCTGGCTCCTGTCCTGCCAGCCAGATGCCAGCTCCTGGGGACCAGATGAAGAATCCTGTTCCTGGAGTCACAGCTGTGCCATATGCTGCTGAACCAATGCTGTTCTCTGCCTCAGAGATGGACACACTTCACACAGTGACAGTAATACTCTTTCAGATGAAAATAAGGTTTACAAGAGGAAGTAAGTTAATTTATAATTAACTCGAGATGCCTGAGCGCAAGACAAGGAACACTTTTTAACTGGCAGCCAGATGGCTTTGCGAGCTCTGTTCCTTAAACCATTTATCAGCTTTTCATCTCAGAGATTGCCAGTCAAACAGCAGGCCCTGGAAATTATCCTACCATCTCTCCAGGAGGGTATTTTTGTATAGAGGTCTTGTTGGGTTTCCAAACTTTATGTAAGTAGCTTAATTTACTACAGCCAGACTTTCTTTACTAAGGGAATGTAGGACAGAGACTTTTGTTTTGCATGGAAGACACCTCTACAGGGCTGCAGATTTCAGATTTACTTCCCTTCCTTACCTCAAAGAAAATGAAAAACTAATTACGGCTTAAACAGAATTTAAAAGCTTTTCTTTGAGCCCCCTTGAGTCTGTTACAGACACAACTGTCCAGGTCTTTGCTCTTTGGTGTGTATGCCTTTATAACAAACTCTCTCACAGCAGTGCAGTTTCCTTGAGCTACTGGTGCTAGAAACATATTCTAGTGAAACTGCTGAAGATTTCCTCTCCTGTACTCACAATTAATATTCTTCCTAGAGGAAAATCATAGCAATGAGCATCTTCTGCTCTTCACCTCTACACAGATGCATGTGAGAATACTGACTTCAGACATGAAGCATTTCATGCCCCATGCAGTGTTGATTCCAGGTCAGATTTTAAGGCTCATGGGAATCTTCTCTCCCCACCTCCTGCATGGCAGAAGCCAGAAAATTCTCCCCACGATTCCTGCACTTGAGGCCAAAGCACGTGCATCAAAGGAGTTGCCCAATTACTCTGATGGTTACAATGCCTTTATCATTATGGATCACCAAATCAAATTGTCATGGGATGCTACTCTGCATTGGTCTGCTACACTGAAGAGCCATCAGGTTCTGTGTTTTGACCGTCATCTTCCTACTGGAGAGCTCAATTTTTCTCTCCACACTTTTTCAAACAAAATGGATACTATCATGGGTTTGGGTTTTTCTGGTTTTTTATAGAAACACTTTATTGCTGCAGTCAATAACCCTGTGTATCACACACAAATAACCAATTACAGTTTAAGAAACTAAAAATAACTCTGCAAGTGGTAATACTGAGAAAACAAACATACATGAAAGGATACAAAACTATACATTAAGTTACTAGAAATTTAATAACTAAAAAATTCTGCAGAAGTATGAAGTGTCTTGTATAAACTATACAACACATGCCAGTGTAAAGTTCTTCAACATTATACAATTACCTATCTACAAATGTTTAACCTAAATACAAGATTAGCTGCAATTTTTAAACAGTTATCTTCTATACAAAGACAAGTGCTTTCAGTACTTCATTGGAATATACAGACACTGCAATATCTCAAAACTAAAAAATAATCACAAAATAAAAGGTCCCACTTAGAAATTTTCTTTGCGTTTCTAATACAACACTAAGGAAATCCAGCCAGCAATATCCTTGCTTTTGTATTTGTCCTGTTTCACCCATATCTGAGAGAGACCCAACCCAGAGTCACTGACCTCCCCCCTTTCATTGCTGGCCAGTCTCCAGAGCAGACCACACCAGAAATCTGTATCTTTACACACTTCAGCTTTAGGAGAAATTTGGACCTGGGTCCCACTTTGCAATAGATACACACTGTGCCAGCTCCTGTGCACGGCCACACCCACACATCACTCCAAAGGCTCCCCACGAGTGGCTGGCCAAGCAGCCCCACAGCACCAAGTGGGACTGTGCTCTCATCAGTACAGGGGTTGGCTTGGACAGAGTCACTATTGCTTCCCAGGAATTCCCAGGTACAGCACAGAGGCCCAGTATTTCTCTAACTCCTCGCAGGCTCATCAGTCTTCAATGAATGCCTCCTGCTGAGGCAAAGCCAATCTCAATGACATTCAGCCAGAGGAAGCTGTCCCAGGGTCTGGCCATCTCTTCAGAACACATTTTAAACACCACTCTCACTCCCAAAACACAGGTTTATTGTTGAGAAAAGTCCCGAGAATTCACAGGAATTTAATATCTCATCAGCTCTTATACAGGATCAACCTTCTGCAGCATACCCCTGTATTTCTAACATAATGTATGTTCATGACCTTGCAGATACATCAAACGTGATACAGCAGGGGAATTTCCTTGGCCCAGATGGTGTCTTTTAGACAGGAGTGCTGTCAATAGAATGGGGCAGGTTATCTGGGGCATTGGACGTATCAGCAAAAGCTCTGGCAATCTAGGGAAGGGATTGTGGTAGCTGGCATTAAGCCTATGTTCCCTCCTACTTAAATTCTGGTCTCAGGAAAGTCCCAGGGTAACCCAAGCTAACTCTGGCCAAGGTACAAGGACCAGGCTTCTATTTCAGTCATTTCAAAAGCTGCCAGAAGGAAGTACTGGAAAGCCTGATCTAACAGGGGGAGGTTGTTCCCCTTACTGACACCTGAACAGAAAGGACAGAGCTTACCTGAGCTGGCATCAGTGCCTTACAGCTGGAAGCTGAAAGAAGTCAACAGTAACTTTTTGAGAAGAAGAAAAAAGCACCATTCAGTCTTCTCAAACATTGATGGCACCACGTAGAAGCAGAAAACTGCATCTCCCACCGTTTAACACCAAGCAAGAATCAGCATGAGAAGTGTGACCAGCAAAAATTAAACCCCCTGACAGCTGGATCTCTCCTGCAGCCTTTCCTGGTATAAGCATTCCTAAGCAGTATAAAGAGTTTAAATAATAGGCCTTAATTTTCATTCAGAAAATACCTGCTGGGAGAGGGAACTGTTAGCAGCAACACTGGCTAAAAACATTTTCATTCACAAATATTCTTCCCCAAGTGATTTTGCTTGAGACGATTTTTCTTTACAAGTTAAGATACTCAGGGGCAGAGTAAAAACCTTCAGCACCCTGAATACACTGAATGCTACCTGGCATATTCCACATGCAGCTTCCAAAACACCAAATGAGATTTAGCAGTGTTTCACCTAGACTCATGTACAACAGTGACTGAAGCAGAACCAGCAAGGTACAGGGTGCTGTATCGGCGATGTCAGAACACTGCTCACACACTGGAGCCTCTCAGGTGTGAGCTGGAGAACAGCAAGGTTTCATACCAGGACTTGTCCATCCTCATTTCACCCACTGGCCACAGATAGGATGAGACCATGCACAGCACTGCTCAGCAGCTGATCCTGTGCATCTTGCAGCTGTAACGTGAGCATCTCGCAGACAGGAGGCCTTGTGCACTTGGGCTTTCCAGAAGAACATCATGAAGGTGTGCAAGACCTGATACTTAACCCACCTGAGTTTATCTAGTGAATCTTGCACAGAACAAAACAGAAAACAAAACAAGACAGTGTATTATCTGGGTTCTCGTAATAGAAGAGGATCACCCACAGCAGAGTTCAGGAAAGGTCTCGAGTAATTGCACTTTAAATTATGGCAGGCACAGACAACAAACTCTGCATGTGTATGGTCACATAGACCCTGCCCTGGTACTAGCAGGGTATGCATGGTTTGTCTGCCTGTATCACTTAAGCATGGGACATCCTGACAGCTAGTACAGTACACAAATCCATGCCAGTGCAGCTTTACCAGGACTGCCCAGAGGTTTGGATGTTTTAACTCGTCTCAAGAACAAGGTACCACGTTGTTCATGTAGATCACAGACAGTAAGCTTCAAGGATGAAGTGACAGAGGCACACGTGCTTTTCCTCTAACAGCTTTTAGAAACCACTGGGATGTGTGTTGTCTTACCACAGTCCCTTCTCTGCCTTCTATTAAAATATTGATTTAGAAATAAATTAATATTACATTTTAAGGAAAAAATCCCTGATCTCTTAGTGTTATACTTTAAGAAATCTTAAAGCAGCTTTTACTATGAAAAGAATGTACCCAAAGTTGTACTTGAAAAATACTAAGTGAAACTTCAGCTCAGAATTTAGTTCAGTATCTCAACAAGTAAACAGAAACTTTTACCTGAGAAGTCCAGGCAACTCCTACTAAAACCAGCCATATTATCATCAGAGATTAAGCCAGGGCTCAGGCAGGGAAAGTCAGCTTTCAAATGCAGAGGTCTCATGTGCTGACTTCTTGTGGGGCTTTGTTTCTGCTCCAGTCTCACTGAGACTTTGGTTAAATGAGTGCTTGAAGCTGGACAGTGGTGCAGTGAAGGGGACTGGGCAAACAAATGAACTGTAGACACTCCAGGCTTTGGGCAACTCTGTCTAAAGCCTTCAAACAGATTTTAAAGCTATCCCTCTCTTTGCATGAAAGCTGACTGATTAAAAAGCAGTCCCAAATTCAAAATCACAGACAAATACAATTCTCTGACCACACAGTGCATCACATCAGGCAGGTATTTTTAAATTTATCCACTTAATGTGATATTTACTTCCTAGACTTGGATGTCAGCATCTCCTCTGACAACATCAAATTCTTGGGTAATTCACACATGACACAGCATTAAAGAAAGAAAACCAGTTTCATTGTATTGACTAAGTTTCCTTTTTTCTATAACAGCTCACATTTTTATCAATATAGCAACAAACCCTTTGCCAATGGTTTGGAATGAAAGTTACGTTAGGTATATATATGCAGGTATGTTGATGGTCTGACCTGTTGGGGGAAAAAAAAATCAAAACCAATGCCTAAAACAGAGCACTGAAACCACTGAAAACAAACACTGTACACATCCACTACTCCTCATATACAAGTGCAATATCCTTTGAAGAAAATTGCTCCTCAAAGGAAACCCAAAGAGGCAGAGTTTTAGTGTTATGTTTAGTAAGATAATGTGGGCATATGTTGGAAATCACAGGCTGGAATTTTTAAATTTTTTTTTTTCATAAGGCAAGAGGTTTATGTTCCAGAAGAATAGATGGGGTAAAGAATGAAGAAATGTTTCAAAAATGACACATTCTTTCAAGTTTCATTCTCATTTGACATACATATCACAAAATAAAGATTTTTAAAAGTGCTAAATGCTTTGTAAGTCTCATCACAATATGTAAAGCAAAATTTTACACCTGCTGCCTAAGACACAATGTTAGTGGCAGTGTTAGTGGTAGATTAGACTCTCTCTCTCTCATTTCCCTCACTGTATGGGACAACCTCCTCCATCACACATAAAGAACAGACCAACCAACCAACCCCTCTCTACACATCCTCCAGAATCTCTTCAGAGTCATCTTCTAAAGTAACAGACTCCATGAAATTGCTGACAGCTCGCTAGTGGCTTGCTTGATACCAAACCCAAGGCTTCTTCTCCCCAATATCCTGTGGCTCTTTGATCAGCCAGTACGAGACACAAAATGTTGAGAGGTATGCAACCATGATGACATTAACAGATATGCCTAAGGGATTTAAAAAAATTCCAACAAAAAAAACAAATGTAAAAAAATTCATCCACCAGCCCTCAGCTGTTTGCTGATTTTAAAAAGGTAGAGCAGTTTGCAGTAAACAATGATATTCAAATCTTCAAGGACATACAGAAACACCCCTCCCACCCAGCAATCAGACATGAAGGATTTCTGCAGCACAGTCTTCTGGCTCTGTGTAATGTGAAGAGTTTGTGTCTGAATGGTGAACCCCAAACATTTCTTTGCTTTCAAAGTTTGGCTCCATTAGTGCAGGTTTTTCAAAAATATTCTTTTTGCTAGTTTCTGGACAGTTTTGTACATATATTACTCGGTTGTAAGCTTTAAGTCTCTTCCACAGCTGTACGTACACCTTGCATTGTACATACATGAACAGAAGTCCTCCAGTGAAACCAATAGCCACAACTACCAGCTTAGTCCAAAATGGCCACTCTAGAATACCTGGAAGAAAGAAAATAAAAGGAAGAATTAAAAAAAGGACCCAGTCAGTATCAGCTGGACTCAACTGGATCTTTCAAAAATGTACTGTAAGGAAACTGCCACAGAGTTTGGGTCATGCATATTCTTATTTTGCCATTTCTCCTGTTTGGCTTTTTTACTCCCCTTCAAATCAAAGACACAGACTTCTGCTTCACATATCACATTCTTCTCCACCAGCGAAAAACCAAAACAACTGGTTTTCTGTGTCTGAGCCTTGATGAAGTACAATCACAGAGTCAAGGCAACCCCAGTAATATGCTTAGGTCCTTTTACACGTGTTTTTAAACAAAGACTGGATCAAATTATGAAAAGGAGTCTATGGCATGGTTTCCTCTTCACAGCAGAGACTCGACTCAGTGACCCAACACGTCTGTTCCACTTTCTGATCACACAGTACATGGAGACATAAAGGAGTGATTGTTACCATATAGCCTGACATGTTTGTCATAAAGGTGAGGAAAATTTTATCTGCATCACACCCAGTAACTTGTATCTGAACTAGAGCACCTCCTCTGATACAAAACTGCAAGTGCTGGAGATGCTGTAGCATTCCAAGCTTACCCTCTGTCCTTAGAAATTACACCATCCTTTTTCCTAAATTTGTTTAGCTTGAATACTTAGACAGTGGATCTTGTTACACTTCTATCAACTGCTTTTAAATTAAAACTATTAATTTTATACATATTCTGCTTACATAGGTCCTGTATTCATCCAGCCTCTTTAAAATAAGTGCCATCACAAGATGAATTTGAAACTATGCTGAATCACCCATTATATGGTTTTTCAGAGAATAAAATAGTATCTTTCCAACTCTTCAAAGTTTTAACCAAGATATAGGCTGGTGTTGTTTTGGAAATGCACTGTAGTGTGGGAAGAATGAAAATATTTTAGTCCCAATATACAAAGGGCATTGCAGCCCTACTACTGATGAAATCCCACCTGTGACTGAGATCTGACCCTCTGATTCACAGGTGAGCTGTCTGATGCTGTCTTGTAGGCATTGAGAGCACATGCTTGCCCCTGTGTGGACACAAATATATATCCACATACACTCCCTGCAGCCCCCAGCTCATTACAGTACTCCCTCGATTTAGAATCCCAATGAAGGGAGCAAAGAAAACCCTATAACATGTACCAAATATTCACACCATTCCTCCTGGTTATGTTCATCTAATACATTTACTGGCTAAAATAACCTGGAAATGATAAATCTTTGAAAACATATCCTTATCATTATCATATGGAAACCTTACACTGAAAGGCCAATAATGTTAACTGTTCATGGAAGAAATGGAGTTGGATGGAACAGTAACTAAGAGATTTCATTGAAAGCAGCTTCCTAACTGAAGTCATGAACAATCCAAATATAGTCTAAATGAGAAATCAGAGGATAACTTTTTAATTTCAAGCAATTCTGATCTGAAGAGACTGCAACAGCTCTTTGGATTTGCAGGTTTATTAATGCTCAACTACCTCTCCAAAGGACACTGTTCAACCACCAGCAAAACATTTTCCAGCTGCATGTCTAGTTGGCCTGCAGTGCTCTGTAAGCAAGGACAGCTTGCCTTCTACCAGCTTCCCTCCATTCTACCCCCACCTTCAGGCTCAGCTGCCTGAGGAACAGTTCTGCAAATCTGCAGCCCAGCATCCCTGAGTAAACACACTTCAGCTTGTTAAGTTTACTGCTGACATACCAAAGAAAACATTCATTTCAAGAAGTTAAGGTACCTGTGCACTGGGGTGGCAGCCTCTAGGTGAACTGCAATGCATCTTATCTCAGTTGTGCAAACTGGAGTCCTAATATTCAACTTGAATCTTTTCTGCTTCAAGTGCTATCACTCTTAATTTTCCAGCCTAACATGGCTCTCATTGACGACTAACCCATGCCACAGATGATTGGGTGGAAAGATAACCCTGTTGATTTACCTCAAAGATTTCAATTTAGGTTCCTCTTACTTCTTCTCTTTTTTAAAGCTGTTTCAGTTTTGCCCAGTTTAAAGGTAGTCATAGCAGCAAACAAATGCTTACATCCTTATCTGCAAATTTAGACCTAAATTTGCTGAGGCAGTGCAACTTTGTGCCTGGCTACAGTGGATTAGCTCTCATATCCGTGCATTTCACAAGTGCAAACTAAATTGACCTGAAATAGATTTAAAAAGCACCCACAGATTAATTCACTGGTTAATTTACTGATTTAACTAAATAATTTTAGAACTGTGCTTTTAAACCAACCCAATACCAGGGTAAAGCTGACTATTTTAACACTTATGTTCCACATCCTCTCTGCAATCAGGATAAAGAATTACTCCAAGAGAATAAATGGGAAGATAAGCAAGGAACGTACCGGTAGTTTGTCCCTGTTTAATCTCTTCAGCAGTCCTGTCTATCAGGACATAGAGAGACCACACAACGCAGGTGATGGCAATGATATGGAATGTTACAGAGCACATGATCTTCCTCCTCTCGCTGGCTGTCATCTGCAGCTTCTCCCACTGGCAAGAAACCCGGAACCAGAGCAAGAGGTTAAGAGTTTATTGTAGTTACTAGAGAGTATGAAAAGAGAAGATTGATAAGAACAAAAACCAGGCAGGAGACCAGCTTCCTCTTAACAAGGATTTTAAAAGTCAGATGGCATCACTGCTTTGGCCACAGCATGTGTGTGATGGCTGGCAGCTCACCCTGCTGAGACAGGAGCCATCCTGGTGCTGGAGGGGACTCAGTGCTCAGCTCCCACCTGGTGCCTCAGCACAGCGTCACCACACCCTGCCTTCCACACAGGGACAGCTCCAGCACAGAGGGGCCCAGGCAGTGCTGCTCCTTCCTGTGCTCCCCACTGGACAGCAGGTACCCCCAGCTGCAGCTGAGCATCACGAGTGGCACTGGGTACCCTCACTCAGGGAGGCTTTCTACAGAACAATGGAAGTGGCACATGATTCAACTGAGGGGGGGTAAAGACACCTCATGGTGAGCTCTCAGAGTCCCATGGCTGTTGAGCTCTCACCTCCTGCCTCTGAGGGTTTCATTCAATCTTCACGTATATTTAACACCACTTTTAGCAGTGACACTCATATTTATTTTCAGTGTTTCAAGTGCACTTAGATACATATGCCTTAAGAATAAACAGCAGAATGGAGGTGACAGCTTTTCTAAGCAAGAGGATGCAGCAAATTAAATCCTCAGATCAGCATCTACCAATAATGCTTATATAGCCCAAAACAAAACCACAAAATCAGGTCAATGTAATTTCAGAAATATACAAAGAAACTAGACAATTACTATAGATATTTCTAATATACCAGACATACCTGGGACACCCAGAACCCCTGTTTCAAATTTCTTTTCTGTAATTTTGCCTGTGTATATGATGGAAGCTTTTGCATGTGGGACATGCATCCCTCAGCATATCTGCTTGGAATAGAGTTATGATGGGTTTTTCTCATACTTTCACAGAATAAATGCTGGGACACATAAACATCTCATGCATAAAAAGGTGCTTTTGATGTCTCATAGAATAATTTGTAGAAAAAGAGGACTTCAAAAAGAAGGCATAATGTGGAAGGGGGTAAGTATGATCTGAATGGTATGATTGAAATAATCCATTATGTTGAATTATTGCTTTTACTGACACAAATATGAGAATGATTGAAACATGAGACTTTGTGATCATCTCTGTGCTGCCAATTGCCAGTCCAAGCCACATTTCCAGCTTGGGCATCCCAACATCATCATGGCACAAAAATTGAATACTTTCAAAATGACATGCTAGACTCATATTGTACTAGAAAGCTATATTTTTTCAATCATTTTAGAAAAAAATTAGACAAAACATTCCCTTTACATGTTGCATTTTGAATAGAAAATTGCTTTTATGTCTTTACAAAGGTGTTGCCTTTTGATAGAAAGTACAAATTAATCAAATTATTTTGCCAAAAAGCAACCATGTTAAATCTATTTGCAAATGCTTTTACAGAGCCAGGAGGACCTGTGTTTTGACTAATTTATAATTCTCTTTTCTGCTGCACAGCTTGGGCTCCTCTGCTGGACAATACCTCATGTGAACTGCTGGCTCCACAGTCACAAAAGCAGTTTGCACCACCTCATTGCTTCAAGAGAGATGACTGCAAAGCAAAAGAGAAAACATTCTGCAAATTGCACACTAGTCCGGAGAGGAAACTCAAATCTGTAGGCCTCTGCTGCATTATTCTGATGACACAGCATTTGGCATTTCCTACTTGAAACAGTCAGCAGTTCAGGACTTTTCAAGTGTTGATAAAACTAAAGAAAATCAGCAGAAAATTGAGATTTAATGTCTACTTTTTCATTGAAATTTTAAGAGAATTTCACTCTCTTGTCCGCCCTCATCTGAGCCAGGACACTCTTTGTTCTCACCCTCTTCCCTCTGTAACCCAGTGGCTGAACAGCCCAATGCTGCAATACAACCTTAAGATGCCATGGAAGTTTAATTTCATTTCTACCCTATAGACAAGGAGAAGCCCTTTTATTTGTCCCATCCTGATAATATTCACCAGTTCCAGACTGTCTTCTCCTGACTGAAAGGCTACCATAATGGCTGAATTGAAGACACAGAGGCATTTTATCTTCTTGCTGCAGCTGAACCTCTAAAGGGACTCTTTAGATGTATTTGAGAGGTAAACTCCTTCTATTTATGGCTCTATCCCTACCTTCTGGCAACTTGTCTGCTTCCCACAGATGACCTGTTCAGATATAACTAATGATGTTGAGTGACTCATTTCTGAAGGTGCACAATATTTTTTTTTTCCACAGGGCACAAATATTCAGAAAATGTTTCCCACCCACTTCAGGCAGAGTGAGCACAGGAAAAAACCAGCAGCCAACTGACAACTAGAGCAACTCTCCTTTCTTTGGATTCTCTGGAGTAATTTCTTTCCTGTCCTATGGTTAGGCTGAGCAAAGTATTGCCTCTGCAGACAACAGAGCTTATGATGACCAATATTGCAGCTCAGAAGCAACTACACACTGTGCCAAGGGGCTACCAAGCCAAAATCTGCCATTTTTAGAAGGCAATGATCCACCACAGTCATAAGCAAAGGAAATCCTATTCACTGGACATTAAGCTATACACTTTGCAGACAGTACATCTCTCTGAAAAAATAAGAATGTTTGAAATCTGTTCTATTTTCTGTTAAAAGTCACTTTTAGGAATTGGACAAATTCTCATAACAGTTTTTTGATGGCTGCAGTCCAAACTTCTCACCCTACATGATTTAGGCTCATCATAACTGAACTTAATGTTTCTCATTTATTCTAGTTCCAGACTGAGGTTATTGTTATTAACCTCTGCCACTTTGGTAGATATGGCAAGATTTGTCTGTGCTAAGAATACCAGTGGCTTCCATCTCAAAATCCTGATGTAAGGACAACTGACACTGAAAGCTCGGAGGATGGGGGAGAACAAAAGGGGATAGAAGCACAAAACTGACTTAGTACCTGTACTTTAAGTAACCAACAAAAATACAGGTTCTAGCAACCTCAAAGTACTAAAACCTAGTCATTCACAGCCTAAGAAAAGGTAAAACACATTTAACAGGGAGCCACCTTTCTACTTACAATGTATTATTTTCACTAAATAATTACGATCCTTTAAAAAGAAAAGCTACAATTTTAAACTAAATTACATTCAAGAGGTGTGATTTAATGTGAAATCCTCATATTTTAAACAGAACTTAAAAGCCATGTGGATCTTAGAGCCACAAACTAAAGCAGGTAACAGTAATACAAAACTCAACATTAAAAAAAAAAATCAGACTGCTTCATGCACACACACACATATATGTGTGTGTGTGTGTGTGTATGTATATATGTGTATATATAGATATATGAGCATTTACATGCAGAAAGCTGCTGGGCTTTAAGAGCTGTTATCAGAGCTGGATTCCAGTAATTTTAAATTTGTCAGGGTGAGTGTTAATTCAAATCCTTTTGTACCTATACCAAACTGAGCAGACTTACTAAGTATCCACAAAAACATGAATAAATACATGGTGGGCGCTGCAGGCTCATGAGCCCAGCCTATTCCAGAGTGGATCTCTGTTCAATAAAGCCTGTCCTTGGGGAAGCAGGTCCAGTGCCTACCTTTCTCAAAGGTTTCAGCTTTGTCTCCATGATGAACTCGTACTTGCAGAGCTCACAGCATCGCGTGTCCGAGCTCTTGATCCACTGCTGCAGGCAGGCCTGGTGCACAAAGTGGAGACTTCCCGTGCAGTGACAGGGGGTAATCAGAGGGCTCTCATCATCTCCTTCACAGTGACAGATCCTGAATCAGAAGCAAAGCTGCTCATTAGGAGAAGAGGAAGCAGAAAGGATGTGGAAGAGCCATGAAATATCTGATCACACATGGATGTTCACTGAGGATCCCGAGACATACAAATCAAAAGGAATGTGTTCTACAAAGGAGCTAAAACTAAACAACTCTTCACTGCTGCACAAGCACATACACAGGCACAAAATAATTAAGCACAGACACAACTAACTAGACAGCTGCTTTCTCACAGACGAGGCACATACACAGAGCCTGACAGAAATGCAGTACCTGAAAGAAAAAATGGAGGAAGAAATGACAATGTTCCACCCAGACCAATAGCACTTAACTGCAAATAGCATTTCAACAGATCAGATAGCACTTCCCAAGACAAATATGCACAGAGAGGTACAGCTACTCATGTACTATAGTCTGAAACAGATGATAAAACAAAATTCCAACACCAGTGGTGAAACAGTCCACCCAGAATCATGAACAACTAATTTTGACAGCCTGGCTTTTGCACAAGTGATTAATTCCAATGCAAATTGCCAAGAGACAGAAATACAATGTAAAACTACAGCTGAATCTTACTCTACTTACTCTAAATGGTTTTACTTCTCCAACTCTTACTTAGCGAGAGTTGCTAAGGAAGCATCAGCTCTGCAAAATTCTGTATTTTGCTCACAGCCTAACTGTGCAAACAGCAAAGACATCTGATAAAGTGTTACTACCAGCTGCTGACATTTGATTTCCAGACTCAATTTACACACAACCCTTGGGTAGCATCAAGCTCTGTGAAGTCCTTTTAACCATGTGGAAGAGGTCATGAATTGAAAGGGGGATGGTGAGGAGCCCAGGGAATGAGTACAAGTTACTAAGCATATGTGAAGTACATTCTGGCCTGCTGCCATCCCTGTCTATTACTGAAATCTCTTACTGATGTGTAGCATCTTGCCTCTTGTGACCTTGCTGATAGCTGGCAAGTGGAAATGAAGGAGTGGGTGGATTACAACAGCATCTTGTTGATGATAAGCCAGTACAGAACTAGATATGGTGGTAACGAGGGGGGAGATCAAATAATATTGGCAAGTAATAACAAAGCCAGCTTTAGGAAGAGCTGTCAGGGAGGAGAAAGACTAGGAAAATAAAATGCAATGTAGAGAGATTGGACATTTGCTCCTGAATTTGATGACTCTTGCTCCACAACCGCATTTTAGACGTGGGACAGGGCAGACCTGTAGACAAGTCACAATGAAGACAGTCCAGATCTTGTTCCCACCACTTGTGCACATGGTTAATCCTCTGTAGCTGGAATAAGGACACCTATCATTTTTGGACCTCACACTATGGACATCACACAGGCCTACCACTAACAACCAGCACCCAGATCCCCTTTGACCAAGGCATCCAGGAAGTTCTTAACAAATAAAAAGGTGTGGTGGGATACAAACTGAGGGGGGGAAAAAAAATCTAAAGCTATATATATTGATCTGATCTCAGAAGCAATTTTCAAGCAAACTGTTTTCCTCTCAACACCCACCCTCTGACCAAACCAGCAGTGCTGTCAGGACAACACATTGCTCATTAAAAGCCAAGACGTGTTCAGCTTGACCTTTATGATCGTAGCTGAGTCTCTCATAGTATTCCCAGTTTGGGCACTGATAGGAGAAAAATACCATCTCAGAACCCCAAACCTGAAATAAACTTTAAGGGAATTTATTGACTCCAAAGGAAATTCTTTTGCTTAGTAGCCTTGTTAAGTGCATCAGAGGGGTGCAGCAGTACAGAGAGAAGGCAGCATGCTTCAAATCACACATACTGTATTAGCAGAGTGACAGGGTAAAAGAAGAGACAGAAACAGCACAAAGGCAAGGGAAAGCAGAACAGTCACCACCGCACATGGGAGGGTTCAAAGGTAGGTGGTTCTCTGGTAAACCAACCTGCAGGTATCCCCCGATGTGGACACAGGGGAGAGAGGGGGTAACTTTTCTGAGAGGGGGGAAGGGCAGTCAAGGTCACTGTCCTTCTCAACTGAACAGAGCGGTGCCCGCTGCTCTTTTGTTCTGAGTTTCACTGAGGTGCTGTCCTCAAAGACGTCATCATCTCCCATATCATCAGAGCAGAAGTCCGTGCTTTCCACCAGTATGCTGGAGGATTTGTCAGCTTGGAAGTGACTGGAATAGCTCTCCAGTTCATGAAATTTATGCAGGCTGCTGATGCTGGAGGTGTGGGAGAAGGAAAAAAGGTAACGCAACAGTTTTTTGCTCCTTGAGGTGTCATGGTCCACCTTGTCCTCCAGCAGGGGGATATGTACAGCGCTGTGGTTCTCTGCTCCTCCCGATGCACTCGAGTAGTTGGAAAGGGAAGGGATATAGGAGTGCTTGGAGTTGCTAAAAGAAAGAGGCCTGAGATTCAGCGGTTTCCTCTCTTTAAGATGAAATCTGTTAATCCTTAAACACTGCTCTTGGTTCGGGGTCAGTTTGCCTTCCGAGCGTGTTCGCTCCACATAATCAAAGCACTCGCTGGTGCTCTGCGCCTTCTGGTCCACGTCATTGAGGGACTTGGAGAATTTCAGAGTGCGGGTGGGCTTTACATTCTTAGCAGACCTGAGTGCCTGGCCTCGATCCTGCCCACGGGAGTTTCTCTTTGCTGCATGTAATGTGTCCTGACAGATTACTGTCACAGTGACCCCTTGTGTCAGAGGGCTCTGGCAGTGCGGATTTTTCAAGACAACAGCAGACTGCACTGGACTGTGATGACAACACTCAGAAAACACTGCACTGGAACTGCATGCAGAACAGTGGAATAAAAGCACAGAAAGTAAAAAACAATTTAAAAAGAGAACACATATAATTAAAAGTGAAGAAATGAGAATTACAGCTAGTGTGGGAATGGTAAACATAGCAGGGCCAAACAGTCAGTAGGATTTAACAAAGCAGTGTTAGACAGCAGTCGAGTCAAAGAAATGGGATGCTTCATGTGGGAACCCCACATCGCTTACTTCTCCATAAACATGCTTTTTCAGTTTTGTTTTTCCTTAATTTGAACCTCGCCTGAGCCTCACTGTAGTCACACAAATGGCATACTTTACCTGCAGATGTCCTGGTTGGATGGTGTAACAGAAGTCCGGGAGAAGCTATGAGGGGCAGAGACAGAGGTTGGACTTCCAGCCTGCAGTGAAATTAAAACAAACAAACAAAAAAACCCTCAAGTCAGGAGTCAGTGTGCACAGCAACCACCTTCAGGGTGAAACACAGCATGTGGAGTCAGATATCACTCTACAGCAGATACTCACGGGCTAGTTGTAAAAAAGTGACTTTACTGTTAAATGCGAGAGAGGTCACATAGCCTCATCCCTGGAGAAGTAGCCATCAGAACAGAAATGTTTTACCCCAAGGTTAGATGCAGATATCCCTGGAGTGGAACCTGCCAGCTGTCAAACATTGCACAGAACAATAGCTCAGGAAATGAGCAATGCTACAGTAATTAGAGTAATTAGATGGAAGTGTGCGTATAAACTAGTTGGAATTTAGCTACCATATAATAGCTAATCCTTCCTCTTACAAGGATGGCAAGAGATTAGAGGCTTGAGGTTTTCTTTGCAAAACAGAACTGTCACTAATTCAGTAACTCAAATACAACCTGAGGTCTTATATTCCTTACTAGCATATGCACATGAGCACCATCTGCCAACCCAGACCATTCCCTGAAGTACTTTCTGTATTTTGTGAGGCCTTTCATCCTGCTCTTACTTGAACAGGATCTTCCATCTACCTGGAGAAGGGGTGTGGCAGCAGTCATATTCATAAGTCACAACAAGAGCCCAGTGAGAAATAAAATAACTGAAGAATTAATAATTAGCTGAACTAATTCTTGGTATATGTAACACTTAATAGATAAGCCCCTAAAATCAATGTGCTACGAATGAGCACTGTCTCAGAGCTGTGACTCCACTGTCTGTTACTAAAGACCTGTTCTGCTGCTGTATTCTGCATAGCACTTCGACAAACTTCTCAACTCTTCCTAGAGTTTTTGGCGACGAGGAGACCTGCATTAATAACCTAGTAATAGAGAATCTTTAAACCTGGGTCTCCCGTGCTCCACAGCCGCTGGACAGGCTGCACTGCTCATGCACTGCCGCCTGCATTTCAAAATTCAAACAAAGGTTTACAACTCTTTTGATCTGCACAGCAAAGCCTGAAACCCAAGAAGGAGCAATACAATCAGCAGAACAAGAGAAGTGCCATCTCTGTGCTGGGCTGCATGGAAACCAGCACTGCCAGCAGAGACCTGGGTCAGGCAACTGCAGACAGCCAGACCAGGGAGACCTCAGGTGACAAAAGGTGTGCTGCCACAGAAGGAAGCACGCTGTGCCCAGCCCTGTGCTTCAGCTTCAGACACCAGAGCTGCTCAGTCAGCTGCTCAGTTGCAGCTTTGATCATGCTGCAACACACACTGTTATCTGTCTTCAGACTCTTCAGCTCTTAATTTATTAAAAGCCCCTATTGTATATTTAAACAAGGCTGCCACAGGCTTTTATACTGTCATAGCAAAACCAAGGTTCCCTGTCACGCATTATACTCTTATTTCTTTGTGAGAGAAGATACATACACATGCTACTTTATAAATATAGATAAATCAGCTTCCTTGTCACAGAACTCGCCTTTTAGGATTTTATTTCTCTAGTCAACAGCACTGTAGACAGCAAAGTATCTGCCCTCACATTGGGAGGCCTCAGGTGCGCAGACTGAAAAAACAAGTATCCATTTACAGCTGGGGTCAGCAGGAATCAGAGGCAAGACAGCCAAAACTCAGACACACACCTCTTAACCCTTGGTAAGACACTGCAACTTATTTTCCATCTTACTCAGCTGGGTACATGTGTAGAATAAAAACCAGTAGAATAACCTGGGGCCAGAAAGCAAACTGAACTATGTAATGACTGTGACAAAACAAAACAAAGACAAAGATCAATTACCGGCTTTATCCTGGAAACTACAATTCTTTACATTTTACACCACTTGCACATGGTAACGATACAGGATTCTGATCATGTAGTGACATGAATTCAGGCATTTGTTGGAAATTTGTTCTCTCTTTGATGCTTAACCTCTCCTAAAAGCAGGTACATCTGACTTCATATCCTATCTTTTAAAAGGGGTTTGTGCAGTAACTTTTTTTAAACTCAAAGTCTGACAATTTAATGACAGATCTGACACTAATTTACTAATAAACTGTTTCACTCTGCAAATGAAAATCAATAAAACTTAAATAATGAATTAGTTTAAAAGACATATTGAGCAATCTTCTAAAACCAAAATATTAAACCAGTAAAACAGTATGTTGCATTCTGCCATGGAGAAAGAGCAATATATTGTTGGAAGTGAAGTAATAAATCAATTAATAAATCTGTCTCAGGTGTTATGTTATGGGCAAATCACAGAAGGTAACCTGCTAAGAATGAATCCAATCTCTTAGCTGCTTAGCAATGCTTTAACTTTAGGTAAGTTTAGCAATGAACTTATCTAAAAAAGGACAGCAGAATATATGATGTGACAGTCTAACAGCAGATGATTAGAATCAGTGATCCAAAATTTCCCTTCCAAAATGACGTTATTGGTTTCTTGATCCAATTGTCTTGTACCAAGAGTGTTAAAGTCTTGCCACTTGGGACATCAAAAGGCTGGGACAAAAAAGAAATTGTGGAATTACATTTGCATTTCAAGCTTAGTATTCTGTTTCTAAGATGCCAGTACTGTTCAGGGTGGCTCGCAGAAAGTCAGCATCGGAGGCACATTTCCTTCCCCCCCATCTTTCTCCTTCAGAACATAAGATACTTTTCTCCATTTCCGTACACAATGAAAGTGCAATCAAAATATGAACAGTAATTAACACACTTGGATAGGCACCACAAAAAGGAGCAACAGTTAATCATTGGAGGAAGTTATGCCCTACTCTTGGATCAAGCTAATGCAAGCTGTGGCTGCCACCGAAAGCCATGGTTCAATGAGCCTCCAGTCACTCAGTCTATCCTCTTTTCATTCCATGCTTTTTGCTCATGAACTTTACAGAGCTGTGGTGCAACTCAGAGTAGGAAAGTGAAGTGAGGTAAAACAAACCATTGCTATAATGTCAGTCACTTTCCCAGGAATGTCAGTCAGTGACAGCACTGAGCCTCTGACAGTGAAGCATAACTCCCTGTCAAGAGCACAGTAAAACGCAAGCTGCTGTCAAAAACAAAGTTCTGCTGGATCTAGAGGCAAGGCTACATAGAGCTGCTGCTGGCAGTCCTCCAGCTCACCTGGGTCTACTGACTCACACACAGCAGCTTTCAGGCAGAGAGGTGTCAACAGAGAAAAAACACAGGCAGCCTCGGGAGAGAGCAGGGCAAAGAAGAGATGGTGATGGGTGAATGAAACAGGCAGATCCAGCTATCCTGGAGCTCTGATGCTGGGAAAGAGGCTGGGAAAATAAGCCTTCTCCACTCTTAGCTTCTGGCACACACCACCCTTACTGCCCCAGCAGCAGCCTCCCAAGCAGCAGCACCTTGGGCCAAACTGGCTATTTATGATGGCCATGGCAGCCGTAGGTTTTAGAGCACTCCCTCTCATAGGAGGTTTCTGCCATGCTCATACGAGACACGTAGCCTAAACCTTGACAGCCTGAATTTGACCCTACTAACCCCATAATCACTTGCTGAAACTCTGTGGACTGTCATGCCCTTCGCAAGGAGGAATATCATCTCCAGTGACAAGCCTTGGAGCCATGTGCTTGTGAGTTACCCTGTACTGCCCGACTGGTTGCCTAAAATAGCTCAGTACTAAAGGTCAATAGTTAGGTAATTGTGTATATTGACATTCCCATCTAATGCAATTCACTGAAATCCCAGCACGGCCTTCTGCACTGGTGTTCAGACAATCACAGCAAGTTTGAAGCTAACAATTCCTGGAGTTCCTACAGCTCATTGAAGGGTTGCCACAAGGAACATATACATTTTTTTAATATGCATATACACCCATATATGTTCTCATTCTGCCTCCACATGAACAGTGCTGCCTATTGGTGAGAGAACTCAGCCTTTTCCAATTACATACTTTTGATTATGTGCTGCCCACCAAAAACAAAAAAAACCCACCCTGCCTAAGAAAATAAAGGTATCTTTGAAGTAAGCAATATTGAACATGCCAATGGCTTGGGTGTATTTCAAGATAACCTGCTTATCTGACACTTCTGGGTACAGCTGCTGTTGTCCCACTCTGGGTTGCACTTCAGTACTAGCAATTACATCTCATTTTAAAGAAATTTTCACATTCTAAAACCTATTTTAAATTATTCATTGAAGATAAAAAATTAGAAACAATTTAACTCCAGTAGAATCCTTCAACTGATTGGAAGTCTAAAGGAAGCAAGAAAGATGTTTTCCCCCACACCTGCGAACTTTATCATTTCTAGGTGCCCCATGAACAGGAACAATATTGTGGCCCTACTACTTGTTCTACAAAAACATCTAGAAGTCTCAGCTAAAGATCTGGAACTAGCATACCAAGAACTATGCACATTTAATAACAGAGCACACCTCTCCTTTGGGCAGACAAAGAGTTAGAGGAAAGAAGCTCAATTTTAAGTCTTTTATCAGGAGGAACTTCAAAACAAGAAGCTTCAGGCAGATACAAATTTAGCAATGGGACAAGGAGTGAAGCACTCCACAACCCATATTTCAATTTGGCATTTTGATTACGGGCTTGCCTTTATTTTATGCTCTCTTGAGTGCTTTCAGCAAGTACTGTATTCCACGTACATGCTGGCTGATGGAATTTGCTGAAGTGCACTGCAGTTGTACAGCCTGTGAAGTTCATCTGTGGAGCAGACGTGGTTGTGGCACTGCACATTTGCCACAGGAGGCCTCCAGCGATGCCAGCAGTGCAAGGAGACCAAACTGTACTAACCTGACACCTGAGACAGGCACAACAGGCTGCCTATGGACACACTGGGTGATGTGACAGGCAGACAGCCCTGCTGACAGGCTGGAACATGGCAGGATCAACCATCAGCAACTTCTTATCTTCCCCAGTAAGTTCTCCTGACCAGATTCATGCCATATTGACTTCCAGTGCATATTAAAATAAATCTGTCTTTAGAGAAGGACAAGATAAATTATTAAAATGGAGAGTGGTTAAAAAACTGTAGGGGAGATATGGGAAAGAGGCATCTGAAAATTTCAGGATGATCAACTCCGCCATGTAATTTTGGCAACAATTTGATATGAACCAGCAGTCAGCCACTGGAAGAACTTCCATACTTTATACAATGTATATGACTATAATTAACACTATGTCTAGCAACTAAAAGCAAAGCTGAAGTCAGCTTTCCCTTATTATTTCTAAAGAAATCTAAAGCAGGATTCTGTCAGAAACATTCTCTAGAGATTCCAGGGCTGAAGATACTAGAGAAAGGAGGCTATCTCTCTGTTCAAAACCTCCCCAAGAATAATACCTGCCTATAGCACAGGATTGATGTTGACTAAACCCAGTAACAACTTTACAGGTTCTGCAGGGAGAAGAAGAAAAATATAGATATGGCTTTTTGTCTTTAAAAAAATCTTCCTTTAATGGACTGAGGGAACAAAAGAGGAAAGGAAATCGCTGCAGGTTCCTCCTTAATGGGGTGCCCCCATACCTATATGAAGTAAGAATCCAGCTCCAGGAGGGGGAATTTATCACAGCACAGGGAGACTTTCACATTCCTCACAAACATGACTGCACTGTGTCCCAGCATGAGATTACTTGCTCTTATACTTGGGGAAAGACTATACTATCATCTTCACACTATACAATTTTTCCTGTCTTTTTCTTTCCCCAATACTCTGTAGAAGGTTTTTTTTTTAAGCAACTTGTGTTTCCCTATCCCCAGGCTCACGTACCTGAACACCTCTGAGAAACAGTTCTTTACAGTAAGCCTTGGTCATCTGATAGACTACAGGATAGCTAAGCTCTGCAACTGAAAAACCTGGACTGCTTTTCTACAGACAAATGCTCACTGAATCCATGAAAGCTTCAGGCAACAGTGGACGTGTGTATTCGTATGCTTTTCTACATCTGTTCCAAGCTGATGAACAGCCTAAATGGATTTTAAATTTCATAGCAAGCTTAGGCTACCACTTTGTGTCTGCACTGGCTGCTATTCAGCCTACGAATAACCTAATACTTCACAGAGTGCTTCTGCTGAAAAAATAAAACTATACAGGCTTTCAGAAAAGACAAAGCATTTACATTTTTTAGGGAGTTCACTTTTGATTCCTTTGCTGTGATCTCAGCATTAGCATTTTCAAAGTTTATCCCTTGGAGGGCCGTGAAAATAAGACTACAAAGTGCTTCCCCTTTACATTAGAATCAACCCTCCAAAGCAATCAGATGACAAGAACAGCACACAGATGTCCTGAAGGTATTTCCAGACATCACATCATCAGTTTCAGGATATATCAGACACTTGAAAGGTAAACAATACCACTAATTTGAGAATAACTGTTTAGAGAACAGCTCTGTAAGTGACCTCATTTCATCTGCTTGTAAGCACAATTCCTTTATCTATAAACTGAGGGCATGAATTACCACTACTGTGAAAATCCCTCTTTTAGCTGCTCCCAGTGACTAGCTGTGTTTTAGGGTCAATTTCTTCTATATTTAGAGGACGAAGCTTCTATGAAGCTTAATTATTTCTCTGTGGGGCTTGTATGATGAAGGCACTTTGCAGCAATCAGTGGCCGCTTGGAAAAAATGCTGGCTTAGGGTAAGGAGACAAGATGTGGATCTGGGCTGTATTCCCCTGTGCCAACTGGGGTCATTTCAATTGGCATCAGTGCTGTTTCAGTGTCTGAACAGGGCAAGATGGGGAAACTGGGCTGTGTTCAAGTCCCATGACTAATCAATTAAATCTGTCTTCAATATTTTTTAAATTTCAAAACAAATACAAAAGATTTCAGAAATTCAAATGTTTCAAGTGTGGCAGATTTAAAATGAGTGTTTGAAATATACACACCAAAAAAGCAAAGCAGGGCCTGGAGGAACGCCACATCCCCCAGTGTGCAACATACTGCACACAGCCTAATGACACCATATGAAGATCCTCCTACATCTTATTCCCTGCTCCTTTCTCTGCTCTTTCTGGCCTCCATCCCTAGCCAAGTATTCAGGTGATTGCTTTTTCTTGGCTTGGCCACATGTACTACCATCTCTTTTGCCTCCCTTAGCATCTGCCTCTTGGAGAACTGCCTTTTTGCCCCCTTCTCCCGAGGGACAGCTCCACCTGGCCCTGACACCGGGGTTTATATTCAGAGAGGTCCTGCTACCTCTACCAGCTGATTTCATTTTCAGTAGCACCATCTGTCTGCCTCCCTCCTTGATCACTTTTAGCCCTTGGGCATTGCTCTCCTTGGTCACAATAAGTAACACAGCATCCTCTCTTGGCTAAAGGCTGAGTTCTGACTCAATCCTTTCCACTCAAATTGCACTGTGCAACTGAGAGCAGTGGAAAGATACACAGTAATAATCACAGCGGGTTCATAATGACATATCAGCACCAATAAGGCTTTGAATCGAGTGTCAGAGCCAAGAATTTGTAGCAGATTTGCAATGTTGCTGTGCTGTAAGCTAGATTTGGGTGGAAAAACAATGGCTGAAATTGTCAGTTGCAGAAAACAATTACTTCTGCACACACACGCTCTCTCTCTCTCTCTCTCTCTCTCTCTATCACACACACACACTTCAACACATCTGGAAATGCAGCATGTAATTGATTTAACCCAATTTTGGTTAAAAAGCTCCTCTTAAAATGGTGTATGATCAACAAGTTCTGTAGATTTCAGAAAGGGCTACACAGGGAGCCAAGCATTTCCATACCTATTCCTTTACACGTATCCAATCTGCCTTATTGGCCAGGTTGCTATGGTATTCTGAACAATAAAAAAAAATGGCACTTTCCTATTAAAACTCACAACTGAAGAAAAATTTTCTATGTACTTAAGCTTCCATGCAGCACTCCACTACTACAATCTTTCCTGATTTGTCATTTGAAATTACTTGCAACAGCCAAAACACTTGTCAACCACAAAATAATTGTTGCAGCTTAGCACTGAATTGTCTGGATGTACAAGGCAGACATGTAGGCAAATCAGGGGCTGATTTCACTGATGGGTCTTTCACTTTCTGCCCTTGTTACAACTCATCTCCTGAGCAGAGAAGGTGCACAGAATGGATCAGACAAAGGTGACACAGGAGCAGTAAAAACATCAACACCTCTGGGACACTAATTTTGCAACCAACAAGTTTCCCCCATTAAACTGTCAAGGCTGACTTTTGATCCCTTCGAGAACCTTAGCTTTTGCAACACAGAGTCACGTGGAACGTTTCAGTGCTTCAAGATGAATGTAAATATTGATGTCTCACTTGCCAGCACTCCCAGGGAGAGCCTTGCCAGAGTGCAAAGTCCTTCCCACTGCACTGCCACACTACGAGTTCTTGATGAATTAAGAATGAACTGTGCAGATTCGTATGGGTACCAAAGTGCTGCTGCCAAAAGGCTTGCACTGATTTGAGACACTCTGGGAAAAGTACAATGACATTTAATGGCAAAACTACTATCTCTGCTGAACAGAACCTGAAAATCCAATTAAGGACCCCTAAGAAGATAAGAACCAGGGTAAAAAGGAACAAGCACAGTCCCATTTTAGAAAAACCCACATGAGAATTTATACTCATACAGTTTTTATTTCAAAACCCTTTATATGAATGCTAATTTTCTGATGCCAAATGCAAAACGATCTCTTATCAATCCATGATAACAGCAGTTTGGTCAATAGCTTGGGCACTGGGCAGTTGCCTCACTCATTGTTTAGGACACCCAGTAATCTTGTCTTTCAGCTCCAAAGTGAAAGTTGTCTGTGCCCTTACAAACCATGTGCAGACACTGTCTCCTCTGTTGCAGATAGTCATGAACAGTTCCCTAGATCCAGAAGTACCCACAACAGAAAAAAGGGACTTCAGCTTGTGGAAGCCATAATGACTCAGTCTTTCACTAAAAGTAACTATGAGCAGCCACTTAAACTGTGGCAACAAAGAGTTGAAGCTTATGCACCCCATGAAAAACACTGCTCAACCAACACAGCCTTGCTTCCATGAAGGCTTTAAGCAATTGTACTTGTGTAAGCAAAAAGTTTTCAGGCTTACAGCTAATAACAAATCATATTTGCAATGCAGAAATAGAGTATGTATTGCAATAATTATATTGGACAGAAGACACCTTTTTGCTAATGGCATAACAAAGCAATTATGCTTTTGATTTGCCCACTGGCTCAGCTGAAGAGTGATTAGAATGGGTGGAGCTTGCCTTACATGACCAGGGTCTATAAAAATCAAACATTTAAAAATACTTACAAAGTCATGTCCTGGTAACAAGCTCATTATGCTAAAAATAATTCGGTGTTGAAGTAACAATACAATAACATTTACCCACATATCCTACACATATTATGGGATGCATGGCTATACATATCTTACACAGCTTCATCTTATAAAACAACATACTTGAGTGATGTTTTTGGAGCCACTTTCCCTCTAAGATAAGATCTCAGGCATCTGTCATCTATCTTGCTCCTATCAAGCTAAGGAGGCTGACAGTGTGAAAGAGAAAACCTACCGTAGCTTCCATTTCATTTGACCTGTAAAGAGAGTCTGTAAAACACCAGCGTTCTAATGTTTCAGGAGTGACTATCAATGACAGGCATAACAAGCATTTTTCTACTGGTCACATCATCACATGTATCACTCCAGTTTTGAAATGAAGGAAATCCCAGAATTCCCAAGTTAATCAAAGAGTGAATTACATCAAGCAACATACCTTTGAGATGTTACTAGAGCGGCTCATGGAATGCCCCAAAGCCTTCTCATTCTGAAAGAGCAAGAACAGGATCACTGCAGCAACAAGTCACAGTTATGAAAACATTTAAAAGTTGGCATTAAAAAACAAATTTCATGGAGAAAGTCTTACAGCTGTGGCTTTTAAGGATGTAGCTTCTATTGACATCAGCCTTGATTTCCAATAATCACTGAATTGCTTTGTTTGTTTAACAAGATATTACCTTGCAGAAAATCACATAGGCAACACATGTACAGACTGAGAAATACCAAAACAGTTATTTATTTTCTCCGAGGGTAGTGTAAAGCTCTTTACTCATATGGCATCTGTTTTGGAAAGGATACTTCTTGGTATCACGAAGACCTGCTTCACCTACATTTAAAGGCAAACACCCAGCCACCGAAGCTGAACACTCTTGGTTAATGAAAAACAAAAAAAATCATAGTAATGTCTGGAAACAACTCTGAATAACCACATGCACGTCACTTCAGGATACAGGGCAGAACTACTGAGGAACTTCCTTTTACTACAGAACTTGGAATTAAACTGGAAATATCATACAACATGGAAATGTGGAAGCTGCAATTCTCAAAACTGAAATTAGTGATGATTGTATGTTATTCACTTTTCAGCGTGCAGACCCTGACACAAAAGAATGACAATCTTATCTCCTACAAAAATTAACTGCAGGTTTCAGCAAGGTATTTCAGCAAGCATAGCTGGTTTCTGAACATTGGTTTACCATAACTGTAACTAGACACGGTTGCTTCACTTGGAAAAGCCTAGAAATTGCTTTGCAAAAACTTTTCTGAAAAAAAATCCAATGAAAAATACTTTTTCCTAAACAAGTATTACAAACAAGTAATACATTCAAGTATTACAAGCAAGTAATAACATTCAGTTACAGATCTACATTCCTCTAAGTTTGGAATGCAATAGATTTGAGATTTAAAATGTCTGAGAAAAGGACAAAGTTAGTACTTTTTCCTATGTGCTCTATGCTACATAAGGGCTTTTAGAAGTGCATCTTTTTCCTTGGGATTTTATGAAAAACTCTTTCACATTTACTCCTGAAGAGAATTTAACCTAACAGGGACACTTTGGCAGCACCCTCTTCTAGTCTTCTGGGCAGTGACTGATCAGACAGAAACTGAGATCAGAAGTCCTACATATATAACAAATAGGGACATAAAACATTCCCTGTCAGTCAACTGCTGTTAGTCCTAGTTCAGCACGCTCGTCTCAGACCTCCTGCCTATGGTTTGCTACAATTCAAGTGACCCTTCAATAACTAAAACCCACATGAAGTCAGCCTGGCTGGCTGAACATTCAGATGCTACACATATACTCTGACACCCCTGTACTCCCCAATACTTCTTCCTACCATGCATCCTCCACAGCACTGCAAAGTTTTTTGATGAGAAAAGAGAAGCCAAGGCATAAAACTTTAGCATGTGCTTACAAAAGCAGGCTGTCCCTTCCCTAAACCACCAGCTGTCTCTCAACACAGTTCTGGGCACTATGTCAAGTGACAGATAAGAATTGCATTTCCTTCATTAAAAACATGAGGAAGCAAATTCAGTGTTTTGAAATTTCCTGTATGAAGGAATCTGAGTATCCAGTAGACAGTAAAATTGTATTTCAGAAGAAAAAGGGAAAAGTGGTTAGTGAACACCACATGCCAGATTTGACCACTGGCCAAAACAAAAATCAGCAAGTATCAGAATGCCAGATTTGTACACTGCAAGGCTGAGTTTGATTTTTGAGATCACTATGAGCTTTTGTTACATAGACAACAGTATTCCTGGAACAGAAACAAACACACAAAGACCCTAAAAAATACGGACATAATGCTTATGCAAAGACTAATGTTGGACAGGACTACTGCCAGAACCCGTATGGCTAAGAAGTGGCTCCAATCATAAGGGAAAGCCTAGCTATTTCATCAAAGGCAGTGTAACCATAGCAACAGGGCAAAAAAAATTCATTGAAGCTACAGGAGCCAGGAGGAAGAAAAAAGGGGGCAGGAACATGTTCTCAAGTTATGACGAAAAGAGACCAACACAAGCTGGCAAGCACAAAGACTTGTCAGTGCATATGTGTGAGGTGTGGGGGAAGCAGGCTGTGCTTGGCCTTCTAGGGATGCGTGGGAAGCAAACAGAGCAAGGCTACAGGGGACAAGGGAAAATGACAGTGAAGAGTGAGACCCTTGGGCAAGAAGCCTCCCTGAAGCAAAACAGGTGAGAGTCTCAAATCCAGCCCAAGGTTTCAAAGACAAGGACGAAATTAAACAGGGCAGAGGTTTCTTCATGTTAACTCAATGCCCCCCCCAAAAATTCCTGTCTAGCTGAAGAAGATGCCTGCAAGGAGCATGACTGAACTTACAGAGGCACCTGTGTCAAAAAGGATGTGCTAAAATTCAGCACGCTTGACAGGCTGGAAGACAAGACCTGTATTTGCACAACACAGTAGATGATGCAGAGTAAACTGACTTTTAGCTGCTGCCACAGAAACTTGTCTCTCTGCCTCTGCTTCCAGAACTGATTTTCTCTGTTAAATGCCAGGAGCCTTCAAGAGACAGACACACATATTATCTTTATTCATATCCTGTCGGAAACACACCTGTCAGAGGTTTCAGTCAGCAGATAACTGCAAACAACTAGTTTTGTTATTGAAAGAGTGACCATTTTAAATCAAAATGCAGTCTTGAAAAATATTCCCTTAAGGGCTACAAAGTGCATGCGCACATATATTTAGGAATCTGTGATATTTCTAATGGACTCCCAAGCATCTAAGTGCTTTTTAACATCCCCGTTTCTTAGCCACAAAAAGCAGGTACATCCATAACATCAACAGGAAATTCACTACAGTAGATTTTAATAGCAGGCACAATTACTGAGGAACAGAAACATTCAACAGATAAAAAGTATTTAAAAGGCAAACAAACAAAGCTCACTTTTCATTCTGTATTCATCACCAGTACATTAATCCCAGGATCTTTTAGAATTATTCACAAATTAACACTGACATGGGAGTGGCAAGGCTAAGCTTCTTTCATGGTTCTATCATTCCCAACAAATAAAAACCTTCAGAGACTAGTTCTAGTATGTTCCCACTGCACAGTAAGACATATTCTGGTTGGTAATTACAGCTCCAAACAAGCTCTTCCCTCACGCAAAAGCATTAGGCTTTGCACTTGAATGAAAGATCAAGACAAATGCAACATCTGCAAGCAAGGACCCTGTAATTACAACCAGTTAAACTAAGTGTCACTCTCCTTTAGCAATTCAGTCTTTCTGTATGAAATAACTGGAATCCTGCCTTCTGAAGTTATCCTCCTCAACTAGAACCACCTGGCAGGTGTTTAAAAAACAAATAAACCAACCTAGATAGGAAAAAATTACAAGTGGAACTTGTCACTTCTCCTGAGCCATTCACCGGCAGTTGCTGCTCTGAGGTCCCCAGCAGTTAGTATGGCTCTAGAAAAATGACTGAAAACCAGAAAAATTGCTACTCAGTCCTCTGGATGCACTTGCTTGCAATTGCCAGAATCCTCCTCCCAGTTTTCCTTTCATTTTCTACCTTCCCCTTGAATGTGCTCCCAATTGTGAGTGACAGAGCTGCCTTCTTCCTTCAGCAGTTGCTCCAGCTTACACGTGCCTTTCTTCAGTGCTCTACCCCTTGCCTTCTCTGTCTTGCTGGCTCGTTTCCCTTCTGCCACCATTCCTCAGCTGCATGACACCTCTCAAGACCTTTTCAGTTCAGAGATCTAGAAGATGATAACTCTCTTCTGTCTTTAATATATTCAGCATTTCAAGTTCTTTTACCCTAGCTTCCCTACCCTCATGTATCTATTTTCCACTAAGCACAACAGCTACATAACTCACATGGCCAAACCCAGAATTCCTGTGAACCCAAATACACCAGTTCCTACCATGAGAGCCAGAGCAGCCATTGCTTCTCTTGTCCACGTAAAACACCAGTGTATCAAACTGATCTTTCTCCAGACTTAGCTGTAGACTTACTGCAGCATCAGCAAGCAGGCACCGTAAAGAAATACAACTTAAATATCTTTGCCAGATGAAAGTTAAAAATTAATCAGTAAAATAATTTGGTTTTGTGTTTCCAACACTCTGATTTCCTGTCATTAAGGCAGGTAAATAGAACATGACAGAGGATGCAGCTTGTGCAACTGCCTTTTGGCCACATCCCTGACTACACACCTAAATCCAGTCCTAAGAATGATTAATGCTAAACCCATCTTTATCTCTGCAGATAGGGCTGCAGAAGAAACTGCAAGCCAGATCCCACTGGATCAGCAAGATGACTTTTATTCTCTTTCCATGTGGGATAGGAGGACAGAGGGCACCAGAGTATAGTACTCCTCTGCCCTCAAGACACCAATGGCTATGTGTGAACCCAGCACAGACTTGCTTCCTGAAGTCTTAATTCTTTAACACATCAGTGTCCTGATAGAGCACTATATTCCCCATTTTGCAATACAATTTCTGTGTTACATTGTCTTACATGATAACAGGGGTTAAGAGCTTCAACTGAAGCTAGGGGTTCTCCATCTAAAATCCCAGTAACAAAGAGCAGAGACTTTATTTTGAGGATGGTGTTACTGCAATGCCACAGACAGAGATCCCTACAGGGAAAGCACTAATGTCTTCAGCCCAAAAGAGACACAGAAACAAACCAGGTCAGTCTGGCTACAGCACTGCCAGCTCGTGGTTTTCTACGTGGACTGTGAAAGGCATTTTAATTTCATTTTGTGCATTACAATTGTATTTTACAGTGACAGATTAAGCATGAAATCAATACCTAGCAAAATCACTTACTGTTATCAACAATTCACGTCAATGAATTTCAGCAAAGTCTTCTGGGTAAACGGTTGCTTAATAAAAAACTTTGCAGAAGAGAACGAGTAAGTAAAAACTACTCTGATTCATACAGCAATTCTCGTTTTTAGCTCTGATGAGAATTTCAGAATGGAACACAGAATGGCACTGCTTGCAATGGTGAGGTGCTGAAGTACTGAGTAGCTGCAGGGCAACGCAGCAAATCAGGAGTGAAACTCCATTGTTCCACTGAGTCCTACGACCAGAGCATGAATGCATCACTGTTCTACAATCGTACACACCCAGGTACTGTTTCAGGTTTCATGACTGTGTCAAAATTCCTGACAACTTCTTCCAAGAATTTCTGCATATCTTGCTCTGCAAGCCTGTACCTGAACAATATATATTAAAAAGAACATACACTTTTAGTCTGGGGAGAGGAATTACTGCTGATAATACTGGCAAGTGCATGTAATTGTCTGAAGTAGACAGAATGAGAGGAAAGAAATGGGAGCACACTTCGCAATTATTTCCTTCATCTGTCAAAACCAATGGATTGTTAAATTACAAAAGCTTTGTCAGCACTGGATCTCATCACTGACAGAATTCGACATTCAATTACTTCAGTAAGAAATGGTACTTTGCATCTTATCATCAGAATATGACCTTTATTTCTTTGGCAGTCACCAGGTCATTGTGGAAGAGCAATAAATATCATCAAGGTTCATCAACAATTTTTGCACACAGCTAGAAGAGTAATGAAATGAAGAATAATGCCATAATGCACCTATTCAAAAAACATTAATAGCATTTATGCCTTGCATCTCTGCTCTTGTGACGTATTAACTTGAAAATATTTGTGCAGTATTTACTTGACACTTGAAAGCAAAAGGGTTATGGAAATCACATCCCCTATTTCCTTTTTTTGCCTTTCTAGAGACACAGTATTAATACTGAAATAGGAATCCAAATCATCCCCCTTGCATCTAGTCCAGCATCTTCTGTTACTGGATAATCCCACTTGATTCCCTGCAATCAGCAATCCATGACTAAGTGCAGAAAGCCAATGTAAGATTTCAGATCTATCATAGTGGAAAATCTATAGTACACTGTGGGTAACTCAGAGAGCTCTCTAACTTGTTTATTCATATTCACATTAAGCCACTTCACATAGTGGGAGACAAACTCAGAAAAACAACCTGAAGGCGAAAGATAAGCCAGAAAGTAAAACATAGGAGAATTAACAAGCTTTTTTCCAGGCGCTGAACTTACAGCTGCGCCTGAAAACATCAGCAACAGAAATCAAATCATGAGATCACAGGGCTTTAACAAAAAAGACTGTCCAACAAAAGGAAAATACAACAGACCAAATGGCTTCAATGGCAAAGGTCAAGGAACTTAGGAATTCAAAGAGCAAGCCATGCCCCTTGGGGATTTGGGGAGACAGGCCAAAAAGGCTAGCAGATCACAAACAAGAAATAGAACTGAGAAGCAATTCAAAGAGCAAGGCAAACACAGCAAAATGCCAAAGTTAAAAAATAATCTCTTGCCCATGTCTGCACCCCAGTGTGGAACGGAAACACCAAGCACTCCATCTCCAGCCTGCCTTGGGAACAGCACTCAGAACTTCCATGGATGTGTCCAGTACAATGCAAACTTGTCAGGCACACAAGTATACGGTTACTTGTGTACTGCTCTGTGCCTGGCTTTGCCAGTTGGTCCTAGGATTACAGGCGAGATACAATGCTTGACTTCTTTGACTCCAGCCAGATGGTGGCTAAGGTGAGAAGAGCATTCTCTTCAAAAAGGCCCTCTTCTCCATGGCTTTGTTCAGCATACCATTTTTCTGGATTTTGCATTGCTTTGTTTTATTTCCAAAGACTGAAAATTGCTTGCTATCATGGATAACCTGAATCTCCAGCTGCTATTTCAAAATGGACATCTGACCTCCATCTTCCTCTAACTGTCTGAGCTAGAAGATGACATATATGTTATCCTCCTGATGACCAAAGGTTGCCTCACTTGGAAGTGCTAATTTTTATTTCTGTACAAGACCATCAGTCTGGTACATGTCACTAAAATCGTATCAGTTTGCACACCTTTTACATGTACATGCCATGAGCCCAATTTCAAACAAAGAAAGTAGACTACAAAGTTTGGCACCCAACGTGTTTTATCCATGTTCTTATCTTGCTGTTGCCAGACAACCTGCCTGAAATCCATGCACGTCTTTATGTGATGCAACAAAAAAGAAAAAAGAATCCTTCCCTCAGGGAACAAATTATATGAACTACAAAAGACATGATCCAAAAATATACACCTTTCTTGATAATGGAAGCAATACACATTAAGCTTACAGCAAAAATGCCATTTCGAACTATTTTGTGTATTTAACAGCAGAAAGAAAGAGACAGGCGCTGAGGAAGTCTGCAATTATAAACACATTAAAAGGAATAACATTCTGTCTTTTACAAAGTAATTGCATTTAATGCAACTGCTGGAATTCTCATGGTACACTAAACATGTCAATATGCCAAATCAATTGACTATTTTAAACATTCACAGATTAAAAAACCCCCTAGGCAACTGCTAACTTGGAATTTCTCAAGCTGCCAGCAGACAGAGGAAGCCTGCAGCCTGGAGAGCCTCTCAGCAGAGCTGGCCTGTCCTGGTGTCTGCAGGGCCCTGCAGGTGCAGCTCGGGCCCAGATCGCTGCCTCTGCTCATCTAACATGTCCCACAAAGCTGCTCTCATCTTCGACTCATACCACCAAGGTATGCTGCTAAAACAGTGAATATTACCAATTAATCTCTTAGACAAGGTTACAAAGGCCTCCTGAATCCAAAACCAGATTCAGAACAACTCTAGAAAACTGTCTATTGCCCAAAGCAAGCTTGATACTTCAAGCAGTTTCTATATTGCTCAAGGATTTGACCTTCATTTCCTCCTTTTACATCGTAATGTAACATGATTGCTTATTAACCTATTTCTGATTGCATGATCATAAGGGCAAACAATGTTCCCCAGAGAAATTAGAGAAATTACTTCCCAAATGATGCTGGGAAAGTGTTCAGGGGATTTTTGTTAACATTTAACATGATATGGCTAAAAGCACATGATAAAAGAACTCTTGAAAGAGCACTTATAGATATCATATCTATTTAGCAATACCTAATCAGTACAGACCAGCTTGCTTTTTCCTGAAATTTTACCTTTGCAGTTTTAATGTTACAAACAGCAAATTATTCTGCCTGGAGCATTTAGAACTCAGTGCTGAATGATCACAGAAATTCAGGTAAATTATCAACTAGGGCCTAGAGATGTCATTAAACTTAGTGAGCCAAACACGGTTAGAGTGAGATCCTTTTAAGACTCTAAACTGTGATGTTCTGGACAGTTTTAGGCATATTACATTTCTAACAACATTTGTTTGCAAGTTCAGAGAACTCACTAAGAATAGTGTCTAAGAAAAGCAACTGCTCTGGGGAAAAGAGGTGATTCATACCTAAGAGAAAAGGTACTTTTCATTTAAAAGATACAGCATTTCAACTGCAGAGTGAGAATATTTTAAAGCATAAATGTGCTAATAAAGATTTTTATTAAATGCTTCTTCAGAGTCCCCGACTAATTATCCAAGAAATTCCAAACATGCTGACTGACTATATACTGCAAAAAATTAAAAAAACATGCATGTTTGAATGCCCACATTTACATAACTTTAGGCTTTTTTAATTAAAAGAATTCCACTCCCCTGCTCCACCTGGAAAAAACTCTACAACTAGCGAAAGCACCTATACAGCCAACTACCCTCTTTTTCCCCAAAACTCACACCCTGATACCAGAAACAAAGGCAACTCTTGAGATGTGGCAGGCTACCCTAAGCAGTAATCCAAAAGCACTGTATATCATTTTGTCAAGAAAGCAGAGTTGGTCTCTCACAGGGCCTCACCTGATGCTGTGGGATGCAGCCAACTCGTGTGAGTCCAGAGAGGGCTACCTGGGACTAGGGAGAGGGTCACTCCTGAGCACAGCATCACTCACGGGCACCCACTGGTGCTATCTGTGCTCAGCTGTGAACGTTTCAAGCCATTGCACTATTACAGTGTCAGTGCATGGCAAGAACCTGGTAAGGCAGCACTCTGAAACACCTGGCTACACGCTCAGCCTGCTATTGCCACTGTTAACCTCACCCTTCCACAGCCTGGCTCAGCAGGACATTTTCTGCAATTGCCAATTTCAGGGCTTCCTGCAAAAAGTCAGAGCTGAGGAAGCCAAGGTATGCTGTCTCCTGCTTTCCCACGTCTGTCTCTCAGGACTATTCTGTTTGATAATAGTTGTGTGTGAACAGCAGTGACTCAAGATGGCAGTTTCTCACTGACCAAGAAATTCTGTGATTTGCACAGTGCCAGAGGCAGCAAAAGTACACAGGATTTAACACACACTAAATGTACTTCTTGGCCACCTGGGCACACTGCTGCCTCAAAGACTCTGACTGAGCCACTTCCAACATCCTAACCGGAAAAAAAGTATTTTAGTAATATTACAAGTGGTAGGAGGTAGCTTTGAAACTACTAATTTACCTTAAGACATGAGAAAGAGAGATGAAAAAATTGCACTAGGAGACAGCTAGGAAAACATGTTTGCCTTTGCACATGGAAATCTACATGTACTACACATTTAGCTGGGAGAAGCAGGAACACATCTTAAAGAAGCCCGGTACAGGAAAGGATAGCTGTGCAGTGCTTACACTGTGCAACACTGAAGCCAGTGAAGCTGTGTTGGCTAAATTAAGCAGGGATGACCCAGCACAGCAGGGCTGTCAACCTGCAGGCCAACAGTAACAGTAAAAGGAAAAGCAAAGAAGAGGTATTTTTTGAGCAGGTGGTGTGAATACAGACTATGGTGACTGTAGCTGAAAAGGAGATGCTCCATGTGGGCAGCCTCAAAACCTAAAAACCTAGAAGACAGCAGAAGATGGTGTGAGGCTACTGGATGGGAGACTTACAAAACCTACCAGCTGAAGAGAAGAAGCCTTCCAGGATAGCACTGCTCTTCACCCATTTGGAAAACTCAGCATACACAATGTCTAATAAGGAGGGCTGAGTTTTCTGTGTGTCTGAAGTAGCTGAATGCCAGCAGCTGCGTAAGAACTAAATTTACCACCACAGTGCCAGGAATGCCAGCATTTTCTGCTAAAATAAATTCCCTGGGCCATTAGCCTATTGAAACAGAAGCTTTTCCACTTAACTGGAGACATTTACTCATTCTCTTTCTGCAACTCTCATGCTCCAGTTCCAGTGAAATCCTGCTTGGTCTCAAGAGTTTTTTATGGAAACACACATGCACCAGCTCAAAAGTACTGATATTATGCAAGTAGTATTAAGCAATTCACTTCTTTGGGCTCCTTTGCTTCACTCATTTATTCCTATGAAACAGAAAATGAACTGCAGCTGCAGAGTGTGCTGCCTGACCTACTGGGGACAGTGCTGCATTCCTGCGCTGACACAGCATTCTGTAAAGTTTATTTCCCAAGAGGAAAGAGTTATAAATAAGTCTCATATTCACATTAAATCTCCTGCTCTTTATTTATCTAAAGCTTTGAGTGAGGACCTTTTTTGTCGAAGGAAATTGCATCAAAGTTTTCAGGAAATGCGTATTAACTTATACAATTTGACTTTTGTCAAATTGCCTTTAAATTGACCCTCACCAAAGCTAGACTTTAAAAACTCAGTTTTCTTCTTTTCTATGCTCACTGCTCTACACATTCCACACATCTGCAGAAATCACACTGGGCTATCAGTGCAATCTGCAGCTGGTTTAGAAAACAATACATTTTAAAATGCATAATTTTGTATTTTTTGAAGTAACTTTTAAAACACCACAAAGAACCACTAAATAATTAAAGGCATTTTTGTATACCTGCTGCAAACATATATAATCAGACCTGCAATTGAGTGAAAAGCTGAAACAAAGAAAGAGGGGCTTCACTGCTGGTACTAAAATCCAGCAGAGAAGATTCCTTTAGGGGGAAGGACCCTCAGTTTGCAAGCTTTTACATTTGAAGCACTGCATCAGCCACATGCTTACTGATCCTTTTACAACAAAGTTCTGATCCAGAACTGAAACTTCTCAGTCCACACAATCCCTGCCCCAAATCTACTTCTGATTCCTTTTAGTTTTAAAAACACAAAAAAAATTAAATTATCCCTGAATGTAAGTACCATACTACCAGTCTGAAATGACTGCTGAAGTTATCTGCCTGGAGTCTGAGGAAAAGTAACTACTTCTTTGGAAATCCATTTTCTTAAAAGCCAAATCCCAGGCAAGCAATATTGCTTATCTGGACATTACAAAATGACAAAATTCTCCCTTAGATTTTAGTTTTAAAGGGGCCCTTCAGAAGGCATCCAGCAAGAAAAAAAATTGCAAAGCATTCTCTAAGAGATAAAACAGATGATTTGGCACGACAAGCACTGTGGGAAAAGGCGGGAGTGCAGGGGGAAGGATTAAATGTTGCTGAGCTGCATCTTGCAAGAGCAGGCAGTGGGAGTGATCAGACAGTACCATGGGATAAGGATGCAACCTGCATGAACAACTGGACTGTGCCCTGAAATATAGAAACTTAAAAGCACAAAGACCAGGACACTGTGGTCCACATTCAGACTCCTCTGTATTTAAAATTCACAGTTTTGTGTTTCAATACAGTTACCAAACATGAGTGAGAGCGATGTGAATTTGCAAGGAAAAGCTAAGGGTTAGATAACTTTATCATCTTTTGCATTTTAACTCTTTGTTTCCCTTTCACCATTCTTACACATAAGTGCTTTGCTTTGAGGAAGTCACAAACGTCACTGCGTTTTCACAGGCATCCAGGAGGAAATTCATACATGAGATTAAGTAATTCCTTAGGTCAGGGAAGACCTGAGACTGGTGAGTAGGGATTCTTGCAACAAAACAAGCATCATGAACAATGGGAATCAACCCAAAGGAAAATGCACTTAGAACTGATCAAAAGATAACAGTTCACCCTGCAGTTATGACAGTTTCCTATTACCCTTACAGTTCAGTTTTTAATAATCCTCCAAACAGGGAGATAGAGATATTTAAGTATCAGGTCTGGAAAAAGTCTGTGGGTTTTTGGACACAGTCCCTGTAGGCTTCCCTTGTTTAATGTGTGGAAGTGAATCTTGTCTCCAGTGAAAAGTCACTGGGACAAACCCCTTCCAGTCACTTAAATCCAGCCAATAATCTCAAAGTAGTGAAATAGGGAGTCTTATTCTGCAGCTTAGAACAAAGTAGTATAACAGAAAGGTAAATAACAAAAGCAAGAGTTCAAAGGAACAAGTGGCCAATTTTCTACACAGTTGCTCAGAAAAAAGAATACTTTTCTTGAAAGGTTCCTTGACACCATCTGCTGCTAGTACCCAAAATGACAGAATGAACGACACCAAAAAGAGGATGTAAAATTGGCAGAACCTCTCTCAGTACGTTAAAGTATTTGGTAACACCCACATTATCACTGAAAATTAGGCTGTACTACAGGATTGAAACTTTACTGCACAGTGCATATGCTTTCTTACATAGCACCCTTCCTCCAAAACAGTATTCCCTCTCCAGAGGGATTACTGCAGTTGTTCAGTGTTGAACAGCACTAGGGAGCAGCTCAAAATAAGAGCTGAACAAGATGATGCCTGTAAAAGAGACATGATGAGGCCAGTTTGCAATTTACAGCCTCTTGCTAAACACACGCCTGGAGTTTGATATCAGTGTCCTGAAGCAGACAAATGTGGCAGTTACTTGGCAGAGAAGAAACATGAGGCACAAGGAGATTATGCTGCCCTGAGTGAAATTCACCCGTTTGTACTGCTGTTGTATGCAGTGTTGCTCTGTGTCACAGCCAGCAGCTGTGTCCTGTTACAGGCACGTGGCTCACCAGTGTGTGTGGCTTGCCCAGAACAAGTTTCATGTACAGTGAGGCCATGCCAAAGCAAGAACAGGAGCGAGAGCTCTCCCTTCCATTCTTCTTGGTTGTAGAATGTAAATCTCCAAGCTGCATCTTGTCAGAGCATCAATTTTCACACTGAGTATCAGACTTTGGGTTCTGCTTTAAGAGCTGCCTCCCAGAGCCCAGCACCTGGCAAAACACCGACTACATCTGAGTGCGTGCTTACTTCAAGTCAGAGTGATGTATTTCACTCCAACTATCTCATTTCGCACCTGAAACTTTTCTATTTATCTCCACCACTTGTAAATTTCATCTCAAATTGTCACTGCACTTCCCTAGCTGAATAATGGCCTTTAGTTCTCTAAGCATGTGGTCCATGAGCATGCAGAAAGTGCTCCATAATGTCCTCAATTTTGTACATGGAGGCAAGCAAACTGAGAGTTTTGCAAACAACTGATAAATGTTCAAAGATGCCTAATTTGTTTTATTTTGTTTTGTTTCAGGGGTGGTTTTTTGTTTGTTTGTTTTGTGGTGGGATATTTGATTTGACTTTGTTTGTTTTGTTTGCTTTTTTTGTTGCAAGTGAGGCCCCACAGTGTAAGGAATCTACAGGCTTTTCCAAAGAAGTTAGGCTTTCTTTAGGCTCTTGGATATTAAAGTTTTTCCAGCCTTTGGCACATCAGAAACCCTGCTGCCTGTTCTCCCAAGCACATGGGCATAACTAGAGCATAGCAGTGTAACTGAAGTAAGAGGATTACATTTCAGGAGGGACATGTTTTGGTGCGAGACTAGAGGCTTATGGAGATTAAAAAACAGGAGCTGCTTCCCAAAGTGACAGGGTGAAACCAGCAAAGCCCACACATAAACACTGCCTTTAAGAAAGCACAGCTTTGTATCCTTCAGCAGCAGAGATACAGTGAGGAGAACAGCCAATGAACCAGTGACCACCTCAAGTGCATCTTCGGCCACCATCACTATCCCCACCACTGTCTTAACTCAATCACACCTGCATTTTCTGTCTCCTTGTGCCTTTTAACACCCTTGATTCTTCTTAATATACTGCACTTCCCATATGAACCAGCTCGTTTCTCCTGTCTTTCTCTGTATTCTTCCCCACTTCTGCAATAACTTAGAAATGTTTTTTAATTCAATGCAAGAAACAGAATTTGGGATGTTATACAAAGGAGTGTGACTTCCATATCAAGAATCTAGAATGGACAGAAATACATTCATCTTCATAAAATCTAATCCTGTGTGCAAAGAGGAGTTCCTGTAAGCTTTAGAAAAAAGGATTGTAGTAATTTTTAAATCCAGAAGGATTTTATTTCTCTGCCAGTTGACATTCTTCAAAGGTGGAGCATTAGATTTGGTTTTCAATTCAACAAATCCTTCTAACAAATACTTACAGATATGGTAGTTTTATTCCCAAAAAGATATGGAGTTAATCTCACTATACAAGAGTTACAAATACTGGAGAGCCTAGAACAACTGGTACATTCTGCCCAAATATAATTAAAAATCAGAATACTGTGCCAAATTCAAATGATGCTTTTAAGAAAGAAGAGAATTCAGGAGCAGGGCTTTGTACTGATAGGCAATACAACGCATGGCAAAAGAATGGAACTGATTCAGAAATCTTATTACCAAATACAAGAAAAGGTGACTACAGCAATCAACAAAAGGCACTAAGAGGAATGGATACTGGTGTAAAAACTCGAGGTTTTACTGGAGTAAAAAGACTGCCAGATGTATTTATGTCAAATGCATTAAAATGCATATATAGACATATATACATATATATTAAAACATAAACCTCACAAACCACATTTTGTTTTCATTTAATGGAACGAATCTGCACTAGATGGGGTCAAATCAACAGCTACAGTAAATTAAGACAAGGAAACTCTCTCAAAAGAGAAATCCTTTAAATGTCACCTCAATTTTAATGACAAGGTAGTTGATTCTATTTGTACCACAGACAACAGCAAAATAGAAAGGTTAGCCTAACCACTGGGCAAAAGCTGAGGGACTAGGAGGTGAACTTTCTGTAATCAGACATTTATGGCCTTGGACACTAAATCTTCCCAAAGTTCAGCTGAAAAGAATGGGACAGAGTCAGAGATCACCTCTGAAAAGTGCTGACAGGTAAAAGTGGTTCACATCTAAAAATGGTAAAGAAGAAGACAACTTGCAAAAATGCTCGCATTACAATGAGCAGATTCTCTTCCCACTGCTGATCAGGAGCTCATGTTTCCTTCTTGTTAAATTCACACTTCTTGCTATTGCAGATGCTCTGTTTTCATCTCAGATGTATCTGTGTTCACCCTTCTCTTCCTTTCAGTGAAAAGCACGCTAACATCTTCCCTGGAGTCAGACATGTGAGAAGGCTTCTACTTGTGCTTCCGCAAATCAAAAGCAGCTGCTACATGGCATGGCATGGCAGAAGTGAAAACTCTTTTAAATAAAAAGCAGAAGAGCAAAACTGGGAAAAGAGGACAGAACAAGTAATAAGCAATATTATCTGCAATACAATTGAGGAAGAGAAAAACAAAATAAATTAATCCTCCTCTACCCTTAATTTGTTGTTTTGTTTTTTTAATGACAGGATGTCTCTTACATTTCTTTTTTGAATTTGGGATGAGAAATGTAGGTCTTTTGATGACAGACAATTTGCACAAGCCATTAACAGTTTGAAGCATCAAGAAAAACTAGACTGAAGAGCCCGATTCACAAGCTTCTTCATGAGCTAGGGGGCGACTATCAGATAGCAAAGAGAATGCAGAGTTCCTTTCCAACCTTACCCACTCAAGGAATATTCTTGCCCCTGCTGTATTTACTTCACTTGAGATAATGAGCTGCAGAAATGAGACTGTTAAAATATCCATCCTACAACTGCTGCATCTCAGAAATCCTTTCACAGAAGAACCTCAGCTCCCACCACTAAGTTTCTTCCAGTTGTCACTTGCCACAATATTATTATGATTTTTTAGGATACAGTTTCTTGATCAAAAAAACAAAGTAAGAGACAAAAATCTTCATTTTTGTCAGCCTATCACTGCATTTACCTAGCTTGATTTTTCAATGGGAATTTGGCCTCTGTTCTGTTTGTTTTGTAAAAAGAATGCCTTTCTTGAATGATCACATACACTGTCCTAAGCCTGTTTCTCTCCACACAGGATAAATAGGTACTTTATACCAGGTAACCAGGAGACAGGCTCAATCTTTCCTCCAAAAGGGCTTTGCTCCAGTATAGCTGAGGGAGACAAAGAAGAAAGATTTATAGAAATGGCTTCTTGTAATGAGCTACATTTCTCATTATCCATAACACTGGTGCTTACAGTTTATTAGGAGGAGTTACGTCCTCTTATTTTTAAACCCCACTGTGTAGGTTAGGACAACCTTACTGAGAAATTGGCTTGGTCCTGGACCACTGTCCAACTTCTCTTTACATTTAACACAGCATTTTTGGCAGAAGAGAAAATGCCCAATGCCTAATTAAGAGCTTTGCTAAGGTTGTAGTTTGTTTAAATGCCGCAGGTATGTAATGAAAACCATGGTGCAAAATACCAACACAAAACTCCCTGCCTCATACAACGAGTGAAAGTTTGCCAATCAAAATAAGCTTTATGGATGGAAAGATGCTTATTTTTTCTTTTGCTTATCTACAGTGTGTTTGCCATTTAAAGACAGGTATTTTGGTAAATCATGAGCCTTCAAAGTACAGGTTAGGCTTACAGCTTTCCTACCCTTTAAGAAAACTTCCTAGCCATTAAGAAAACTAGCAAGAAAATGTCTTTTAGTTGTGAAAATGCTTGTAGGTGAAAAGCTGATGGGACAATGATGACAATGTATTGTCACAACAACTTATCACCAAAGTTCATTACTTCAAGGCTGATTAAAAACAACAGGGACAATTCTAAAGCACTGTCCCTTGGAAACCAGCAGCTCCCAAGCTTTGTACACAAAGCCCTTTCAGGGATGCTGACTGCAGCTAAGCTCAAGTTTCTTAATTTAAGAGCTTCTGTCAAACTGTAATAACTACACCAGACTGCAGCACAGATGATCACTAAGTCAACTCCTACTCTGACCCCTAATTGTAACCTGGGAAATGAGAAGCCAACAGAAGTCAGGAGACTAATTTCACTTGAAACAAAGGATATTTTTAGGGAGAACAACACACAGTCAGTATTCTCACAAAGACCAGAGTGGGTGCTAGGCCACAATTATGGGAGAGGGAAGCATTAAAAAAGAGTAAAATAGCAGAAGCAGAGCTCCTGAACAATGCAGACAGAAAACACAGGGATTATTACTCTAACCATGATGGCCCAGCCTGGATTTGAACATAGAGCTAGTGCCTCAAATAGCCTAAGGTATTACATCTGGTTCTTCAAACTAATCTGACCCCTTTGAGACAGACAAATGTTGTTATATTTAAACATCCTTATATTAACCACTGACTGTCCATTGAGATAAGTACCCCAGTGAGTCATAAAACACTAATTTTCCATTAGACAGTATGAGAGAAACTAAAGACAAGTAACAACAACAAAATTAATAGTTAACAGAAACTAGATGGAATGGTAAAAACTGTTTGACTATTAACTTAATATCGGGAGAAGAAATAACAGTGTGTAGTAACCACAGAATCCCTCAATGTGGAGACCAACCAACCATCACAGTCATCATAAGGGAGCTTAAATGCATTGGTTTGAGATTGCTCCCTATTACACTAGGCTAAGCTGGGAACTTGACATTAAATTAGGAAAAAGGAAAAAAAGATGCCCAGACAAGAGAAACACGAGAAACCATGTTAGCACCAACTCAGCTGCCCATCAGAAGATCTCTGGAAGAACACTTTGAAGTCTCTGGAAGAAGATTTTAAAGACATTTCTCCCAACACTCTCCTGCTACCTCTCTTTTGAACTGCCAAACTCTACCACTGAAGATCTTCAGATTCCCTTAAAAAAAAAAATAAATCATGCATCTCCACAGTCTTTGCTAGGACATAGTTTAAGGACTGTCTAGGAACGTGCCAGTTATCACTAGATTGCCACTTGAAGCATTGCTGCACTAGTTAGTACTCAGAATCCAAACTGTTCACTGCCTTTCAAACAACATCAGTTCAATTTCTGTGAGCTCTGATACACAAAAAAAAAAAATCCTCATTACTCAAGTTTCAAAATTATGGAATTAGCTTAAAATTTATAAAACAAGTGCATGCATTCCTGGTCACAGAAGCTGAGTACACCAAAATACATGATAAAAACAAGTCAGCAGTACTGCCTGGTAACTGCAATAGAGGACGCAAATCTTTAAAAATACACGTTTCAAGCATTACTTGGGTTTAAAAAAAAAACCAAGAAACCTTTATCTTCTTAACTTTCAGTCACGTGCAGGACAGATGCATGGGAATGCTCAATGCAGGGAACACAAAACTACAATTTCTTTTAACATACTCATTGTTTCAGTACCACTGAATTTGCTTTTGATTGTGTTACATCTCAGAAAGAACTAACAGTATGTTTTAGGGGTTTGTTTTGTTTTGGGTTTAGGGTTTTTTTTTTTGCTAGAGGGGTGGGATGATGATTTGGTTTCTTTTCTGGTTTTTTGATATGTTTCGTTTTTGTGGTTTAGGGTTGTTTTCTTTTTTAATTAGATTTTTTTTTTGTCTTTACTGGTACTGAAATTTAAGGGGTTTTTTTTCCACCAAATGAGGCTGCTAATCACAATGGAAAGGCTGTCTGATGTTATCACCTAGCCAATAGGCTGAAGTCATTGTGTCCTTTGCAATAAGGCAAAATAGGAAAAAAAAAAAGGATGAGACAAGGGGGAACTGCTTAACTGAAGAAATGGGAAAATCACACTCTTGCAATGCTCTTCCACATAACCTCACCTTCCCCAAGCCAGTAATCTCTCTGGAGTATATCCTATGTTTTTAAGCACTTCTGAACAGCTTTACAGTACCCTTCTGGTGTCTGCAGTACATCAAAATAAAAGAACTTGGAAGAAACAGCACTGGTGGATCTGCTTTGTCCAGCTGTAAGATGAAAGGCTGGAGTTGAGCTGTTCGGATTTCCTCACAGCTAGGCTCATAAAGAAAGCACTCAAATAAAGAAAAATCCCTGCAAGCAGAAGACAAAGTTCAGGGCAAGAGTATTTAAATTCATTTCAAGAAGGGCAGCACCTGATTAGACTTTATAGAGCCTGTGAAGTGACACTGGCAGAGAGAACTGTTACCTCCTTCAGGCCCACTGTGGAACTCTCTTGTGAAAAACTAATCACTTCAGTGAGAGTAAAAGATGACATGAACCTCATAGGTTTTGCTCCTGAGAGAAGCAGTGGAACTTTACAAAATAAAGTCTCTCTCTTCAGAGACCTACTTTTTTTTAGGCAATCTGTCCCACTAAAGCGAAATTCTGAGATGACTGGCAGAGGTACTGATTGTTTAACTGCTTCTTCTTGATCATCGCAGTTTAAGCCACAGAAGGTTCCCACACACTTTATAACAGGCACCAAGCAAACATATTTAGCAGCATTGAACAGCATTTAGCAGTTACTTGGTGAGCTTGCAGTCAAGATAAAGTACCATCAGGAAAACTCCCAATTATTGCCTTTGTCTTTCATTCAAATATAGCAGACAGGCCACAGAATCTAAGAATCATTAAGGCTGGAAGAGACCTTTAAAATCATCAACCAGCACTACCACTGTAACCCATAAACCACATCACCCAGCACCAGATCCTGATGCCTCTTGAACACCTACATAGGTGGTGACTCCACCACATCCCTGGGGCAACTTATTCCAGTGTGTGACCATCCTGACAGTGAAGAAATTTTTTCTCGTATTTAATCCCAAGACAAGTTTTCTAGACCTTTCATGAGCCTTGTTGCCCTTGTCTGGACACACTGGACACACAGTGTCCTTTCTGAAGTGAGAGGCGCAGAACTGAAGGCAGTACTCGAGGTGTGGCCTCACCAGTGCTGAGTACAGGGGACAATCGCTGCCCTGATCCTGCTGGCCACACTGTTCTTGCTACAGGCCAAGATGTCAATGGCCTTCTTGGCCATCTGGACCCACTGCTGGCTCATATTCACCCAGCTGTCAACCAGCACCCCAATCCTTTTCTGTGAAACAGCTTGAGAGCCACTTCTCCCTCGACTTGTAGAGCTGCATGGAAAAGGGATATTGCTAACAAAGAAACATGGATTCCAAGACACATTACAGAAGAGTATTTTTAGGAAATGCAACCGTAAGAAAGAAACTAGTAACTTCAGCAACAAGTGGAAAGAATCTCTAAGTAAAAACAACATACCCAGATGAAGTGAAATTTAACAAAAATTAAATCCCGATGTTGAAAACACATCAAGTAGAGACATGAAAGGGGAGGAGAACACGTCACAAAAAGAAATCAAAAAACAGAGAAGGTAGGAAGAACAGCATAATCTGAAATTCTCTCTGTTCTTTACAGATATATGAATGTTGAAGATCATACAGAAAAGGTTTGTTCTTTTTCTTTAATGTTTGCCTTGTTTTTCTCAGTAACTCAGTGCAACAGTAACTTACCAAAGTTTAGCTCTGCTTTATTTTTTGACTGAACTGTCTATTGATAATTGCCTATTTTTGACCTTCTCCAAATGCTCTCCTAAGATTGTCATGCAGGGGCAGGGATTCCCCATTGAGGCTGACTCATTTCTACTGCAGCTGACAGGATGCCAGCTCTTCCAAAACCTTTGTAATTCTTTGACACAACTCAGTGAATGAATCCATGTGGCATGCAAATCATTATTAACAAACACAGAAGGTACAACTGGGTAGCTGTAACTATTGTGATTGTGCTGCATATGACAGAGACAATTCTCTGTCAAACCACTCAACATAGAAGCTTTACCTGTTTATGCCATCTTCCAGTATATTGGGGAGGCACCATTATATATGGGTGATGATATGCCTATTGCTGACATATCACATAATTGCAGACCTCTTTTTTAACTACTCCCTAAGCATCTCCTGTTGCACAGTGCCACAAGCTGCTTTAGTCCAACCTGGTACAGCAGCTCTTATGTTCTCAGTTCTAGCTATGGTCTTAACTTTGTTGGCACCTTTAGCACTCTGGTTATCATGAGAATAAGGGGCTCTTTGGGTCTTTGAGTCAGTTCTCTGGATTAATCAGCATTCATGAGATATGCATTTAGTGCTGAAGGGTTAAAGAAAACATTATCTCCTACTTTCACATAGGAGATGATTCTCTCCAGAAACTGAATTTAGATCTTAGTAAAAAAAAAAATAAAAAAATCAGCAAATCAGAACAACAATACATGAGAGGAAGAGAGCAGGAAAAAAGAAATGCCACTAGTGCCTCAAATACCTATAGTGCAGAGGTGCAGTCAGACATAAGTATCCCAGGATAACACTATAAAGATGACAAAATAAACCCAAACTCCCCAAGTCCCAGACTGCAATTGTTGCTGTTGGTTCCTTCCTGACCTCCACTTTCTCGGTGCTTTCAAGCTGCCAACCTTCACTAGCTTCACACAAACTGCTCCAAAAGCACAGGAAAGGCACAGTGGCTAAATCTCTCTGCAGAGTCCAGTGCAAAGGTGGTGTGACTTTGGAGAGATTTAACTGGCCTATCCCTATTAATGATTTTATATCTCAGTCCAAGGTCATAAGCATCTGTACTCCAACATTTACAAATGGTGTTGAAATGCCTTTCTGTTAGCTTTAAGCTTGGATATTGTGTGTCTGCAATCATCTCACTTCAGGATTGTTCTCTAAACATTGCTGAACGGTAAATACATGACCAGGTAGCTCCAAAGCAAAGAGAGAATCCTGAGAACCATCATTTATTGTACGCAAAACATCAAAATGCTACTTTACTTCCAGTCTGTTCACTTGCTGTTATTTAATATGAACATACAAATAAACTAGACCAAACCTGAGCTGTGCTAAGACAGCACATCACTCAGCCCTTTACCCAAGGCTTGCTCAGAGAGCAGCAGCTGCAGCTTGGCAGATCTCTGCACTAATGTGCTCATTCAGCTTTTGCACTGGGCTTGTCTGTATTGACAGTCATGTCCTGACTCACTCGACTTGCAGTCAATCCATGGAGATGCACATGGTTGCCTGCTATCCCTCTGTCTCCACCAAACCTTACACAGGCTCACATCCCTGCCGGAAGCTTTGTAATTCTTCCCATCCTGCAGTCATTCCCAGGAGGGAAGAAATGGACAACAGCATTTCAATTGTTTCTGATCAGATATTGAGCATCCTGTACCTTTTGGACAATAAGATGCAGAACTTTGGGGAGGTGTGGGGGAGGAGGGGGAAAACAGTCTCCGTCCCTCCTCTTACTGACCCTCCCTTGCCACCAATGGCCAAGACATGCCCATGATGAAGTGGCCAAACCCATTTCAGAGTTGAGTATAAAGCACAAGGAGATGATGGGGCCCCTTTGCCCTCCTCCACCCGACCAGGCTGCAGAGACCCCCAGCCTGGAATGCCGCCCATCCTCAAGGAGGTGCAGAGGTCCCTCCCTCCTGCAGCCCCACCACAGTTTCTCCTCCCAGCCACACCCATGGGAGGAAGGCAGTCACTGTCCTTCCCTGCAGCTGGCAGAAAAGGGAGTTTTCCCTGTTCTTTACTACTTTTCCCAAGGATGTCACAGATGGATTTAACTTAAATGCTATTACAGTATGATGATTCCTTTATATCACAGAACTAATAACTCCTTTTCCATTTGCTGCTTTAAAACAAATATAAGCATACTCTTCAGTTTGTGACATTTCTTGCTGCTGCTAAATAGGGAATACTTTCATTGTATTCCTGATTCTGCCATTAGAAGCCTTCATTACAAAGAGACAAAGAGATACGAGATGAAACTGGTAAGGAGTTTTATCAAATAAGTCTCAGCCCTGCTGCCTAAACAGAGAGTAGTTGTTTCTCCTTCTGGTTTGATTCCAGCTCTTCACAGTGATCTACAGAAAAATAAAAAAAAATTGATTTCTGCCCTTTCCTTCCTTATCCATTATCTCTTTTCTTTTTTAGGGTCAGTACAATCTCTCACCTTCCTGTATCTGTAAGTAAATGCCTCAAGTGTTCTGTTCAGTCAAAATAGTTTTCTCACTCTTAGCTGATGGAGCAAATCTTTGGCAACTTTTGAAGACAAATCCAGAACATTTCCCAGACGCAAGAAAGTTTATCATCATTGCAACAATGTTTGAATTTTAAAAAATAGTAAAAATCTGAATAAAAATTCTCTTTCCAAGACAGATTTTATGATCAGCAATCCATCCATATGATTTTATGGTCATAGTCCATCCAGATGTCTCATGCTTCAGCTTCTTGAAGATTTTGAGGAATTTCTGAAGCATGGGCATAAACCCAACCACTTTCACATGACATATCAAATACGACACTTTTATCTGGGCCCAAACTGGTTTAAGCCAGGGTGAACATGTTTGAGTCCTCTCTGGGCAAACCATGCTGTAACTGTGGCTTTTTGCTACAGTGACAGTATTAAACAGTATTTGATTATAAAAAAGAATTAATAAAATCAGCTGAGTGGGTAGCAGGATGGAGGCTGAGTACAGATCCAAAATCTGGATGGGGATTAGTTGAAAAAGAACAACATGGAGACACTTTTAGAAAACTTAATTTTAAATTATCAATATATTGAACAAGCAAGTACAGAAATAGCTCTTCCTTCCCCATACCCTGACAACTAGATAACATAATTCTAGACTCTAGGTATAACTGAGCAGCAGAGGAGTAAAATACACTTTATTGTTAAAAAAAATCTTAAAGTTTAAGGCACATAATTGCAAATACATCTCCACAGACTTCAGTCAATCAACTGAATGCATAGGACTCCTAAGTGTAATAAACTCAGATAAAGAATTCTGTTAGAAGCTTCCATGAAACAAGGATTGAGAAGTCATACATTCAGCTGTAAGAGAATATTAGACTGCCAGCTCTCTATCTCACGGCAAGTATTGAAACACCTGCAAAATTCAAGTAGCAGAGCAATTCTCAATATGCATAGCATATCAAATTGAAGAACTTTCACACAAAGTCAAAACAAGCTTTTAAAGTTTTAGAGTCAACATTTAAAGTTATTTAGGACTACCAAAAGTATACCTGTCCCCTCACCAAAGCCACAGACTGTCACAAAATCTTGGAAGTCCCAATTGTTAAAAGGCAAAAAGAAATGTCACTAAATAGCATATTCTTGTGTACATGCAAATTTTATTTAGGTGATCAAGTCATCTTGGAAGACAACATACAGGCAGCCAGCATACCAAACTACATGACCATTAATCTCCTGTAGGAGTTCACATAAAGCTGACAATTTTTGCTTCCACCAGCAATGCTTATTTACTAAATACTGGACTGGACTTCAAGCTATTGTTTTGAAAAGAAAACAACTCATCTGTACAGCAAAGCACCATTTTGTACTGGTTGTCTAGCAATTACTCTTGATCTTTGCACTGGCAAGTCTTATCAGCCCAGTAAAATAAATAAATAAATAAACAAGCAAATAGATAAATGCTACCCTCCCCAAAACTCAGGCAGATCCCCAACAGGACCAAACCCACACAGCAAAGTTTGCAGCCAGAAGCAGCACACACACAAACACAATTCAGAAAAACAAAGCAAATAACATTTGAACATTCCTGCCAAATGAGATTATGTGTTCCTGTACCTCCCTCTCACACATATGCACAAACCCACACATTACACAGCAAATAATGCTCACAGAACAAAGGCCCTTTGTTATTGTTCCATAAGGTTTTGCAACATCCCCCCACTTCTTTGTCTAAAACTGATTTAACAGTATTGCTAGAGCCCTAATAATTTAAACATGCAAAGCTTGCAGAGACAGACTATAAATTTCATTTAGAGCAACTGGTAACATTAAAAAATACATATATGCTTTGAGAACAGAAGCTCCTATTTATAAACATCTTTATTCAGCAAATTTTAAAAAGTAGCAAATACTGCAGCCATTCAAATGCAGACTCTCTGAAAGGACATACTGGAACTTAAAGCTTATCACATCCAGCTGTGTTTTAACAGAATCTCTTATGGCTACCTTCCCCCCAAACAGAAGTGCTAATAACCAATAAAATTTAAAAACACACCTTAAAGAAGAACAACGCAAAAATCTCCAAACCCCACCACCTTTAGAAGAATGTCAGAATGAATGAAAGAAACACGGTAAAGGAAAAAAAAAGCATCTTCATAATTAGAACTGAACAAAGTATGACACTAAAAGGGATCATTCAGGTAGCATTCTACTGAGGAGCCTCTCTAGCAGCCTCCCTTGACAGGCTGCCCTGTCACACATTCATCTTGCAGGGTTCAACATCATCCCTCTGCTCACAAGACATTCTCCTACTTGAAGCTTCATTTTCCAGCATGAATGCACGTGTGCATCCTCAGAGCAGCTTTCCCTGGTTGCATGACTCCTGTTCTTCAGACTACAGAGACAGAGGGGTGTAAGCAGAGCTGCAGTCTGACCTACATTTGGCCGCAGATGAACAGAAAGAGTTGGAGCAGACTTGCCTGGGCTTGTTTAAGTCGCCTAAATATAAACACTGGTGTAGCTCAAACTAACTACTTCCTCCAGCTGATTCCAGTGAAAAGAGCTTGTGATGAATAATGCATGAGAGCTCCTATGAACATGTTCCATTCCATGCAGCAGCTGATGTCCACCTCTCCCAGCTTCCCCAAGGCAATTCTTAGCAATTTTTGTGCTATGAAGCATAACAATTCTCCAGATGTCCAAAGAGCAAGGAGGATGACCCTTCCAGATCCATCTTCTTTCCTCATTAGTCAAATAGAACTGGTAATTTTCTTTTTTCTTCAATAAAAATGTACACAGCTAGAAGTCCAATAAGGTGTTATAAGCACAGAACCACGTCTCTAGGACAACATAACATTCGAAAATTCAGTCGCTTAGTAATTAACTTTTCTTATTCTTAAGGACTGTGATGCAAGAGAAACTGTGTAAAGATCAACACTGAAGACAGCAAAAGAAAGTGACAGACCAGAAAATACTGTACAAAGAAGGTGGAAAAAAAATGCTTACTGCAGCTGGCAAGTTCAGTTGACTGTTTACAGAAAAAGATACTGTCCAGAAGAACTTAGTGGGTGGATTAATATAGGGGATAAAAGTTCACATGCTTATTCTCTTAAGCAATAAATTTTGCTTTGTCAGTAGAATTTTTCAAGCCAACAAAAATAATTTTCAGGTATTCTTCCAAAGAGTGAACAAACAGAAGAGTAATTTGCAGGTAATTTATTTGCAAACACAATTACTGCAATAGGCAAATGTTACTTGTAGATTTTGGTCTATTTCTCAGAATTGTTTAGCTTTGATTTCGTTGTTAGATACACATGAAGTTATTTGGCATCTTTCTATCAGTTACCCACTGCAATCCAAGTGACACCGCTGTCCAAACACAACTGACAAGGCTCTCAAAGCCATTAGTTTCCTTTAAAGGAAATGTGGCTTGTCAGTCTCCCAAGCAACAAGAGTTAGGGCCAGAGGAAATGGCCTCAAATTGCATCAGAGGAGGTTTAGATTGGCTATTTGAAAAAATTTCTTCACCGAAAAGGTTGTTTAGTGCTGGAACAGGCTGCCCAGGAAAGTGACTGAGTCCCCGTTGCTGGAACTGTATAAAAAGATGTACATGTAGTGCTTCAGGTATGAGTTTTAGCAGTAGACTTGGCAGTGTTAGGTTAATCACCAGATACAATGGTGCCAAGGTCTTTTCTAGCCTAAATGATTCTATGACTTACAGTGAGTTCATCCAACTTCCTAAATTCTGAACAATGACTCTTCAGTTTGGGCATAATTTAATTCTCTAGACAGCGCTGAAATCACATTTCTCAGGTCACATCAAAACCAAAGAGACAGTCCCTGCTTTCCTCAAATTAACATGAAAGATGAGAGATAAAAGGTGAATATAACAGAGACCAAACAGAAAGGGATATTCAAAATAGTCGTCAAAAGCCCAGTTGTGACTGCTTGTTACTTTGGAAGGACTACTCTTTCACCTCTGTTAAAGGTGGTTCTCCTGCATGGATCAAAGCTTAGGAACTTCTCAAATGTATGTCTCTCTATACGACATTATCCAGACAGTTACATTTATTGTTGTGCTTTCGCTGTGATACCCTGTGACCTCAGGAATGTGATACACACACCACAAGGCAGAGGAGAGGATTTACCTTTCCATCAACTGCACTTTTTTTTTTTCAGACCAACCCCATCTTTTCAGCTTCATTAGTTCTTGCCACATCCACTTTTAAACTTCAGTTTTCAGATGGCTGCACCCTACGCAAAATTCAGTTTTACCACAAAGAAACATGGTACAACTTTGGTGGCAAGTATCACTCCAAACATACTTCGTTTCTCATATTCTCCTTTTCACTCAAGGTCAAGGACAACACCCTGAGCTAGACAGACCTTTTGTCTCATCCAACACAGCTGGTCCCATATCCTGTGCACTCAGTAACTCACTGTTACTCCCTCCCCCTCACAGAATACTCCTTTTAAAAAAGAAAAACTCCAATGCCTAATCATATCCATGCAAGCATTATCAGCTCTACAACAAAGGCTGTGGAAACTCTTCACTTACCAACATCCTATAGATAAACAAACCTCAAGGAGGCAAAGTACCTTAACATTTAGAAACTGGAGCTTTAACGTTTCCCTTCAGGCTCCTCCATTATGATTCTAAACGTGGGAACCAAGAGGCTTGCAGAGACTTAGCACAGCTTCCTACAGTGAGGAAGAAGGGGTTCTGCCTAAATCCAGCCTTATATGCCAGGTAAGCAATCAGGCTGCACGCGACAGACACAGAGCGACTTTATGGACAGAGCTTCTGTCTCTGCAAAGGAAGCCAAAAGGACTACACCTTGTTAGCAAACAAAACTTCTGCCTTAGCTGAACTTGGGCTGCTGTGGATTCACTACCCAGATCTTTTCTTTCATATCTGGAAGATAGTTTTGAATTCTGAGAATTTTTCTTCCAAAGGCTCTAACTTTGAGGGTAACGGAAATGAATTGCTGGAGGAGATGGGGGAAAAGATGCCATAAACACACATTTCTAAGATTCTATAAAGGGAAGTACGTTACCTAAGCTGAGTTAAAAATTTCCCGTAGCCTTTTGGATATTTACCTTCTTCCTCTAAGTACTTCAGGAGCTTGGGTGAAAGGTTACAAGGCTGGTTTCTCAATTCAATAGGTGTATTACTACCATAACAAAGAATTATGCAAACACAACAAGCTGAAAGAGAAATACAGTGTAATTATGTTCTGTACCCGTTCCATACCAGTGAGCTCTCAGAACTGTGTGTGCACTTGGCCATGGCACTGCCCCCGCGACACCAGGGGGCAGCTTCTGGGAGAAGCAAACCAGAACATAAACTGATGAATATGACAGTAATTAAACACATTTTATTATTTCAGACCATTTCTCAAACCATTCTCTCTAATGCACATTCACCTTTAAAATGTAATGAGAGAATTAAAGCCTATCTGCCTTCTACAAAAGGTGTTCCACAGGAATTTAACAAAAAGTAATAGTGTTTTCCTAACTTTTTAAAGAATAATGAGCTCAATTGGTTTTTGAATCCATCTTCATTTAAAATCATGGGGTTTGCAATAAAAAACTGGTTGTCCATTTACAGACAGCCATTCTTACAGACACCCATATACAAAACCTCCAATTTCTATGAATCAGAGCTTCAGAAAAAAATCATATTGTAAACAAGGATATTTAAAATCTAAAGCCATGTGGCAAACAACTCTAAAATTACTTGAGTTCACAGATTTTTGAAAGGGACAGGTGACATTTGACTACTTTGAGTTAACCTACTCTTGAGTCTTGCATCCCTAAAATAAAGCAATTTGCTGTTTGGGTGGTTTTTTTCTCAAATACTGATATTTTCAAATACTGCAATCTAACCAATATGTTAAGTCCTATGTTTGTGAAGCTGAAAAAAGCAGTTCAAAAAGTAAAGGCATTCAGCCGAACAGCTTTGTATTTCATTTAATATGAGCAGCCTTTTGTAGCATTCACCTGCATGCCTGAACAATCATGTTGCCTCTCTGAAAGGCAGAGATGCAGGAAAGGCCTCACCACAGCAAGAACAGTGCTTAGCAAAATCATCTTTCGTGTGCATTTCTTTGGTGAAACTTGAAATAATCTGTGTGGAGTGGACTCACAGACATAGCACTTCATTACATGCTTATGCCAGGGGCCAAGCTGAATCATTTTGGTTAAGTATTTAGCTACTCGCTGGCCAGTTAATTTTACAGTCAAATTTTGTACAGTCTATTTAGTTTCTCCCATTTTTAAACAACTGCAACCTCCTGGGGAAATTTTCTACTAGACCATCTGCTCGTTTCCTATAAATCCTCCTTTCAGACCTTACACACATTTCTGAGCTGCCAATCAGAACTTCTTTGATGTCTGGGTGAACAAAACCTCAGCTATTCTGAACTAAAACCTGCAGTACAAAGAGATTAGTTATCCCCTGACCAGTAGAATAACAGCAGAAAGCGGGTCATTTCTCTGCAGTGCACCTCAAGCAGCTGATACTCTCTTAGTGGAAGAGCACTTACGGTCCCTCCCTGGCCACAGGACAGCCACAAGCCAGGGGCAATTCACCTCACATTTTCTCTGGAGGTTCTGTGTGTTCAAGCACTTTGTTTGCTGTCATCTCAGCTGGTACTGCCCACAAACAGCTGATGGACGTTTCCCAGGTCTAGGCCCAAAGGAGGGTTGAGGGAAGGGACAACCAAACTGGATGGCAAAAAGTGCAATGGGGAAAGACAGCATAAGGAGATGTTAAAAACCAGGCTGTGTTTCCTGTCAGTGAATTCCCATAATCATGCTTGTGCAAGCACTGCTCTGCTCTTCTCCAGCTTGTGAAACACTGCAGGCTGTGTAGATCCAATGATACACCAGACTTTTTCCAAGCAAACAAGGCTGGAGGGAGTTTCAGCAATCAGGAACACTCTGAACAAGCCAACAGACTTTGATCCAGCAGCTATTTCTCCAAGTGCATGTGAAATTCACAGTGGAAAAAAGTAGTGAAGATTTTATCTCTCTTTTTAATCAAATTAGCACCAGTCTCCAATCTGTACCAAGTGCTAGCAAACACCACATAACCCACTCTTCTGACCCGTGCTTCTATGGAAAAGGCAGAAAGACACCTGTTGTGGCAGCTGACTTTTGTTGGTGCCCGTGTCTAACTCAAATACTGCAACAGTCAGTTCACAATGCTGCAAAGCAATTAAGAGCTGCTTACCCAAGTACTGTGGCTGTTACTAATATAAAACAAGAGTGGGGTATAAAAGCAGGACTTAAAGAATTTTTCAAAAAACATTAAAAGACTGACAACAGAAAAAAAACCAAAACAAAATCCACCAACAAACCAAATCCACAAAAAACAGTTCAGACTATCAAAAACTGGATGGTTGAACATGAAATGAAATGGCCAAGCAAGTAAGGGGCGTGGGGAGCTCAGTAATGCTTTTATTTCCCCTCATATCTACATTTTTGGCTCTTTGTTTTGATTTTTGGCCTCAGAAAATAGAACTGAACTCAGAACAGTGGACTGCACACAAGTTCTCCCAAATAAAAACTGCACAGGCAGGAACTAGTAAAGTCACTTCCATAAACATTTGAGAAGTCTAGAAGAAAAAAGTAAAACCCAGAACTTTGCTATAAAGAGGAACTGTATGAGCTTCCTCAAAAGTTTCTCCAAAAAAAACCAAAACCCAAACAGCAACAAAAACAAACCAAAAAAAAACCCCAAAGAAACCTCACCCCAAAAAGCAATCCATCAGATTCAAAAACCCTAACAGCTAAAACCTACCCAAATGTGCAAGAAGTCGTCAGAAGGGATACAACAGCTTTAGGGTCAAGGCTCTGCATTAAACACCCCCCAAAATTCTGGTTTTAAACTAGAACATCAGTCTTAGTTATTTCTGTCCTAATGACTGCACTGAAAATCAGCAGGGCTTTAAAAACGGGTCGATCTCATCTGCCTTCCTCTGCAGTTGATCACTCTGCAATCCAGAGACTTGGGTGTGCCTCAGGTTTACTACAGGTTGGCAGAGAGAAGTCAGTGTTTAAAAAGGACTTTAACAATGTACTTCTTGTGTTCCAGTTGGGTACCCCCCCATCATTCTTGGGACAGATGGCATGAGAGCACCAGAGCCTGCCACTGGGTTCCCGGTGGGATATGTGTGAGCAGTGAGACCACAGGGAACATTTTCTTGAAGAGGATAAATCATGAGACTACATTTCAGAGGGGGCCAGAGGTAAGATACCTGGGTTTTACTGGGTGAGGTGCTGAGGGATGGCACTTTTAAAGTAGTTCCTTTAAATGAGTAGTTTGAGCACCAGAGGTAGAGAGGGATCAGAGAGAAGCCTTTAAGGAATTGCTGGGCTATAGTAGTTATTATTTATCTTCTAGATGCTTTACAGGTGGGCTTGTGATACAAAGAAGACCCAGTTTCCCATGGAAACTGCAAGCTCCTATACACTTCAATCAGTTCATTCTAGTAACCATTAAAATGCATCTTTCAGAATGGCATTAGCTATTCAGGCTCGAAAACACACAGAACATTGTAAATGAAACTCTCAGACCTGGGCATGTTACCCACTCTTGAAATTCTCCCCACCAACTCTTGCAGAAGAAACATCCCCATCCCTTGCAGCAGCTGTGCTCAGAATGTAATTGGGAGGAAGTGCTGTCTTGTTTCAATCATGCTCACCCCATCTTTTGGGTGTCTATTGTCTCCTATTAACATTTTCCTAAAGGTCTGTTTTAGCTCAGTAGAACTCCCACCTTTACTATGTCTGATATAGTGGAGTGTTTCCTTCTATTTCTCTTCTCAAATATTTCCATCTAAAAATGGAACAAATGATACTGATACAAAACAAGTTCAATGGTAAAGATCTGACTGATGACAGGTTTGATGTTGGCCTTATCAACACAGAATCAAATGAAGATATCCCTGCTGTTTCTACAAGATTCGTGCTAAACCAGGCATCAGTAAATATTTTCAGTAATAGTCTGCAAATTAATTTAAAAAAAAACAACACAGGAAATGCTCTGCCAGCTATATTTACAGGTGACACAAAGCTTAGCAGGCTGACGAGGTTTCCAGACACTTCACAAATTCTGAGCATGTGAAACTGATCTGGGGGAAAAAACCCACTGTATGAAAACTGCCTTTTATTTTCACCAATATGTCACAGGCTGTGATTGCAAATTACGTGGGTTTCAGCTTATAAAGCAAAAGTACAGCAGAGGACAAGATGTAGGAAACTGTAGAGAAGTGACAAGTGAAAATGAGAACCTGAAAGGCTTTGAGAACAGGATCAATGCCATTCACCCTTGCATTAGAGCAAGCAGTTTTCAGTCTTCCCTCTGAACTGCCAAGGTAGCATTGGAGAACTGAAGGAGGACAAAAACTGGAAAGCCACTGAAACCCTACCAAGAAAAGCAGCACAGCTTGCCTTGTAATTAAGACACTCGCTTTTCGAGCATCCCAACCTCTACTTTTAAGCAAGACAAGAGAGGCCCCAAAAGGATATCTCTTTACATCCCTCATTCCCCCTGCCCCATTTACAATTCTGAAGGAAACACCCTATTGGGTGAGATTCCAGAGTTTTATCTGGAAGTTTTTAGATAAAGTTATTTACCTCACTTGTTTTTAACAGACTTGCTTACTAAAAACATTCAAAATAAGTGTTTTTTAAAGAATACTTTAACCTGTACTCCAACACACCTGTCTCCCTTCTGCATGAAGTTCTCCACTGTACAGTGATAAAGATTTTTTTCACTGCTGATTTGAAGCAATTATAAGCCAAATAGTCAAGTTTTTCATATTAATCACAGAAGAGAAGCAGCTCAGTCCTATTCCCAGCTGTAATTTTTTCTTAGATAAAGCAAAAATTAGCACTGGCAGTACCCAGTGGTCCTAATTTGCTAATGTTTCCATGAAGTACACTAGTGCTTCCCTGTCACTACTTAACCTAAAATAGCTATGGCTTAAAGTTTATAGGTACCTGGTAGCTGTGCTTCAGTTCTCTCAAATATCGCAACTGTGGAGCATGCAAACAGAAATCCCCCTATTTAGGGGTTACTACCAAAAATCACCCTGTGGATGTTTTAGTTACTTCAGTGTCTCTGGAGTACCCAAGGTTTGTTACAGCCAAAGAGGACATCACATTCCAGTGTTTCATGCGGAACAAAGTTGCTTAACTGTTATGTTAACCAGCTCAGAGAAATTAAGATGCAAAAACCAGCAAATATTTCACTTCATTGCATACCCAAATAATGTGCTTTCAGCCATCTGAGTAACAGTCAAAATACCCAAGAATACAGGAGGGAAACAAAGCCCAAACAACTCTTTTGTATTCTCTGGGATCCATGAGAAGTTTGCACTGTTATAATGCATAAAAACTGAAGCAACAAAGTATCGCACAAGTCACTGGCTGAGGTAAACAGACATTTCAACCTGAACAACCCTTTAATCACCTCTCCCTGCATCTACTGCTCGGGAGTATTACTAGAAACGGGCAGGCAGATGATTGCCAGGAGAAACTTTACAACTGACATGGGGTTTTTGTGTATCTAGTCACAGCTGGCTAAAACACTTCTGATTCTGCAATTTTTTATTCAGGAAAAGCTATTGTGTTACAAGGCTGCTCCTTCACCACTTTACAGGAAAAATAAGTCAATTGATCAGTTGATACTCAAGAACATCAAGGCCAGCTTCATTTAAACTTCTAAAAGATCTTTTTTTAGGCTCCTTTCTCTAAATTCTAGGAAAAGGATAATCTCATACTTCTTTTAAGAATTTTATGCCGATTCATAAATATCACATGAGGTATTACACACAATACACTTAACTAATGATCACAACTACACTCTAGAGAGTGAATTTAACTTTTGAATTAGAAAAAAACCTGACTGACTTTTTAGATAAAAATAGCCATAAATACATCTATATCTGTGACACCTACAGCAGTGATTTTCCAAAGTGTAAGTACCGACGAGTAGGAAATACAATTATCCTTCAAGGCAGTGGGGCACACTGGAAGTCTGTGACTACAAATCCAGCTTTGATATAGACCTCAGCAGATTACACAAAAAATTTAGGTGAACACTTCATTTCATTACTTTAAGGTCTCTGAAAAACCTAAGCATAAGATGCAAGCTTATTACTAGAAATGTTCTAATATTAAAAATACACCAAAAATTGCTTCCACACTCATAGAATCTGAGTATATGAATATCTGTGCTAAAAACACCCACTTCCAGTTACGCTGACAGATGTGTGCAAAGCAGCTGTTGACACAGCCCCAGACACAAGAGATGCTGCACCCTTAAAGAACCTGGTGGAAAAATGCAGTGCTCACTTAGCCCAGGGGTGAAGTCAAATGCTGTAGACTCAAGGACAGCACTCTCCCTGACAGCTACCTGCAGTTCAGGTGCACAAGGAATCAGATGTGATCTGCATTCAAGGAAATGAAAAAATTATAAACAGACCACTTTTTACTCATTTTCATCAACATCAAAGTAGTATTTATTTACAGGAAGAGAGGATTGGGTTGTAAATAAACTTAAACCTGGACAAATAGATGATTCCGCTCCTTTGTCTTTAAAATTCAATGCTTGAAATTCTGAATTTCAAAGACTGACCTCATAGAATACACATATGGGTTTGATCAGTAATAAAAGTATGCTTTAACTCGTGGCTGTAATGCAAAAATCTCCATAAGAAATTTCCTAAAACAGGAACTATGTCCTCTGCCAGAGAGAAACATGTTTAGTAGCAGATGAGAGGCCATCACTTCTGGGACCAAGAGATGCTAAATTAATCCCAGAGGTGGATTTTGTTTCTAGGTGCGAAGACTGTTGACTCAGAAGGCTATGCTCCTTAGAGCTTAGATTTCAGCAAAGCAGGGAGGAGCAATTTCTGAAGAATAACTTCCCCTGCTCCTGTCAAGAATTATTCATAAGTGGCATAAAGGCCAAGTAGAATTAGCTAAGTTCAAGGTGCAAATCTAAGCTAATATAATTTTGCAGTTTTACCTATAAACTGCTGGGGTGCAGGCCTTAAGGGGAATCAGCAGGTTAAAGACAGACACAGTTTTAAAATCCCCTAAGGTTCAAGTACATTAAGGGTACTACACCATGCCTCCCTGGCAGAATAGTTAGTCTTCATTCTTCTCTCAAAACAACCCAAAACGAAACACCCTAAAAAATAACCCAGACCCTATTTTATTTCACCAGGCAAAGAAACACAACTGGCTGAAAGATCAAATCAACAAAGTCATTCACTATGCATCAATGCACAAGGCAAAAATCCTGCAGAAGGAAAAAACATCTGTACTTCTGGGGTGTCTCCTCTACAGAAATTACATTTAATAAACAACAAACTGTAAAAAATCAGTTTGCAGGAATCTGACAGCCTCAGTTGAAAGACACAGTGTAGCCAAAGGATGATGAAAATCACTGCACACTACAATCAAGTCTTGACTAATGTCTTTGTGGAGCTGCGATGATTTCAGCAACACAGGTATTTATATGCATATCTTCATCACTGTGGGATCATGACTGACACACACATCTCATTAGAAGGCAAACAAACAAGCATGCTTCTGCTAGGGAAAAAAACAAAACAAAAACAACTCCAAAGTCACGAGCTCAGATCCAGGGTTCCCTTTATGGGCAGTTGTTGCACATTAACATACACCAGAAACATTAACAGATCTGCAAAACACCATCAAAACATACATGACTATTGTGTTATTAAATGGCATCAGCTCCTCTTTTAGAATGTAATATTTTTTTAAGAATGACTCTCAGCTTATTTAAGTGAGCTGCTAATAAAAGCCAGACAGAGATTTTGTTAATATCTGAGAGATGGTTTAAAACTCAGGTTAATGCATCAGCTACAGATTGTAATAATTAACTCCAAGTTTCTGGTCTTGAGACATAAAAGTAAGGAGTTCACATGCAATAAGCAAAGTCAAAACAGAGATTATATATAAATGAGTGATCATAAGCAAACAGCAAAAAGCTAAAACTCTGCTGCTGTATCAACTGCTGTTAGTTTTCATAATGTTTACTGAATTTTTAAACGAAAGAGTTTTCTCCTCTTTTCCCTCAAAACCCTTTCAGAAACCACTTCCCACACTTTGCCTTTTGTAATTCATCCCCACTCAGCAGCCATCTGCTCCCTTCCTCACACACACATGCTGTACACACTCCAAAACAAACAATGCAGAATCAAACGGCGTGATCTGACTTTTTTGTTAGGACTGCTCGAGCAGGAGCAGCTCCCTCCCGGTCCCATCTCCCCCTCCCACTTCCTGCCTCCTCTCTTTCCCTTTCATTGGGGTTTGCTGGAAGCAGCATGTGCTAGCTTCCAACAGTAGGGCCCAAGAGGACCAGATTGCCATCCTGCACTCAAGCACAGTAACTGCAGAAGAAATACAGCAAAGTCACAACATTTTGCACACTCACCACAACTAAGATCAAGCAATGCTCACCTTCAGGAGAAAGATCCCTCTGTTCTCCACATAGCCCATGCCCACCATGCTCTGCAGCAGAGCTTTGGGCTATCAGCACAACTGTCTGCAGACTGGGACTCTGGTAAAGCAGACATCTCAAAGGATCTAGTGACAAAGACTTCCAGGTGCTCAGCTTTCATCTGTACACCTGAAGTCCCCTACAAGGCTAATCAGCAGTGCCAGCCCTTTTCCACAGACAGCAATCAGGACAGCACAAGAACCCAAAGGACTTGCCCTATACCATACAGCAGGGTGGTAAGACAAAAACAAATCCCAAATTACAGATTTGGCTTAATTCAGGCCTGGCTGCACTCTGTGCTTCTCGAGAGCTTCCCAGGTACCACACCAAAGGCAAGGTAAATCATGCTCTTGCTAGAAACACATGGGACAGTAGAAGAAAGCCCTTTAACTGGCAAGGGGAGGAAGAGTGGAAAGTGTAATTTTTTTTCTGAAAAATCCTTTATAATCCATTGAAAAAACACACCAAGTAAAAGCCAAGATTTGAATTTTCAGGAAAAGTCTTCACAACTCCCACTCTGCCTCGATGCCTATAAGCAGTACAGCAGCAGAAGTACATTCTCTTTCTCACAGAAGAGATAAAGAATACTCAGACAAAAAAACCTTCCATAGTTAGCCAGTTTCTATACAAAGCAAGCATAAGAAAGAAAAAATGCCAGGCCCTGTGTTAATACATGACATAGCTACACATAAACACACAAAATGCATTACAAAAAAATAAGGGGCAAAATTCTCAAAGGATTCAGAACCTGGCTGCTTAATGAATGATTTAGTTTAATGGGCAAGGAAATAGAAACACACACACACACAGCCTTACAAAGCCTGAGTATTTGGACCAAATTCAGCCACTCAGAGACCTCATTCACAGCTCAAATTCCAAAAAGTGAATGGAAAAAGTCACAGAGCGCTTCTGTACCTTAAAAACAGCTCTCAAATTTTCACTCTAGATTCAACAACATAAAGCACACACCTTTACCTTGAAAATACTGATCTATGACTACAGACTCTTGCAAACGCATCACTTGCTTTTTTTCCCCCAAGTCCTGCTTTTCCAATAAGACATGGCTTATTTGACTCAACAGGCCATGGTGCCTTTCGTGTTACAGGATGCAGAAGATCATTACAAAGGCAGAAGAACTTTATGGAGATGCATCACAATGTGTTTCTATCACCATAATTTCATCTAGACAAATTAGGCACTCAGTATCATGAAGGAGACAGCTTTGATAAATACTTGGAGATGTCAAGGAAAATCACAGCATCTCAGCTGAGCATATAGCAGCCAGTAATACCACACAGAACTTAGAAAACAAGAGAAGTGAGCAGAAGAAAGTTTCAGTAGATCAACTGGAATCAGCGAGTTTAAATCTGACTAGAACATTCATCTGTATCTGATATAAATGCTGTGTGATTTTTGATGACAACCTCCTTAGGTTGAGGCTATTGAGAAGTAACCGTGCCCAAAACATGACTTGCACCAATCTCTCACGATCTCCTTCAGTCACTGATGCCACCCATCCCTGATCTGCTTAGGAGATCTGCAGAGATCACAGCACAGGAGGCCACGGTTGGTGCACATTTTTAGAAGAGCAGTGAAAAGCTATTGCTGAGGGAGCTTCACTCACTGCAGTAACACTAACAACTTGCAGTAAACATCAGTCCGCTTCAGTGAGGAAGGCAGAAAGCCCTCAAAAAGACAATGCTATAATGAAACAAACCCAGAACAACACCTCAATCACATGCCAGCATCCTTTCCTTGTCTTCCATCAAATCCTGAGAGCTGTTTGCTTTACAAAAAGGAAACACTGCTGCCAGCATACTGCCCACCAAACAGGGGCAAGGGGAGTTATAGCTTCTCACCCACCACAGAGTAACTCTCCCTTAAATCAAGTAAGCATGAAGCTATTCCTAGTGAAGGGTAAAGTAAGAAGCTAATGATGGTTATTAATAGCCCTTAAGGCTATCAGTTCATCTGAGTTAAATGCAAGAGTAATAATCCCTTTATGACCTTCCTTATTTTACTGGGGAAAGTTTTGTGAAATACTGCTGCTAACCTCAGATTTCAACTACTGTAAGTGTTGCAAATTACATTAACCTGAATCCACCAGGCTCTGTTATGTATACATATCACTGAGGACATAGTCCAGAAATGGCTGGCAAAAGCCTTTCCTCCTAACACTTCTTCGAATTTGATAGGATTTTTGCCAGTTTCCACAAGTATTGAGTCTATAATTTAATCTGCCATGAGGCATGCCTAGGTATTTTACATCACTCAATTAGGTACTATACATCACACAATATGAGAAACTGGAGGTGGTAAGAATTTCTTACTGTCACAAATCAGTAATCCAGAAAACTTCCTCTTGTAACAAGGAATACTGGAATAAAACCAAGCCCTAATCTGAAAAGCAAGAGCTACATCTTGACCAGACGCATAGAAGAGAAGAAACAGTAAGAGAGCTGTACTGTTCAGATTGAGAATTCTTCCTCTGCAGCTTTACCACAAATGTGGATAACTAACCGCATCCGTAATCACAAAAGATAGCAAAATATAAAGCATATTCTGGGGAATAGGAAAAACACTGGTTTTTTTCAGAAACTGGTGCAAGTTCTCTCTCTAGAGAGAGAGTCCTTCATTTTCTGTTGCTGTGCTTCTTGTGCCCTTCCTCCAAAGGACTTCTTACAGTGCAGGATGCAGGTACCAACAAGGGTCTGGTATGAAATAGCAAAAATGAAAGCAAGACAAAATTTCATCTATAGATGACACTCTACCTTTATTCACCTTGGCTTTAGCCACAGCTTGTCAATAAACAGGGGAGATATGTACATGAGTCTGTGCAATCTATAAAGTGCACACCTGGAAATGCACTTGGTCTAAGAAGCTTGGTACTACAAAGCAAACCTACATATTTATCTGTGAAATAGTACTCTTGGTTTGGATTGTGGTTTGTGGTTTGCTAGATTTGGTTCAGATTGTAAAGTGGCTTTGTACAACTAAAAATATTTTAAGACCACGGTGTACACATTTTTTGAGTTGCTTACTGTTCCGTCATAGAAAAAGTAAGAAATTTATCATTCTTATTACATAATAAAGGTAAGGTAAGAAAATCATGACACTTGAATCAAACTGTGAAATGTTGCACATTTTTCTTATGTTTTTGCAGACATAAGAACTATGATTAGGCCAACCACAACATAAAGAAATAATTGTGAGCCATGTTGTCTAATGGGAACTTATGCAACTGAAATATAAAAGTACTGAAGTTACACTGACTGTGCACTGAAACATCTTCTTTCTCAGTTTTACCTAGTATCCATCTCTTGTACAGCAGATGTTATCTAGGGCACAACAACTGCTCAGCAGATTTGCCCAACACAGGCCCATGTTCAGCTGTATTTGCTGCTCTTTATCTTGGAGTGGTTACTATCTAAACAGAAAACAGGCATTTTGAAATTAAATCGGATTAAAAATATGTCAAGGATAATCTAGGAATTCTTTTTCTCTTGCACCCCGTCTCCCCTTTATTATATTCTTTAAATATGAGCAGAAGTCAGTCTGGCGCAGTGGGTCTTGACTGCATCCAAAAGTTAACAGGGACTCTGACTATGAAGTATCAGAGCATCCTAACTGATGCAATATGAAAATTTAACTGGCTTGGTCAAAGTCAGCACATTAACAACTTGATTGCTCTCCAGCTCATTTGTAAGATCCAGCATTAAGGATTAACACCAGAAGCAGGAGCGAGGAAAGGAGCGTAAGAGCCAGGCTCATGCGCACAGGAGCAGCCACAGTGTCAGTACAGCTGTGCAGCAAGGACAGCACACAGCTCCCCCAGAGCTCCTGCTGCTCCACTTGCAGTTTTGGCAGAATGCAGGACACCTGGGATGTGTGAGTATGCTGACTGAGACAGGAAGGACAAGACTCGGGAAACATGAGGTGTTTCCAAGATAGCCTAGTCTACTGCTTGCATGATCCCACTTCCTCTTCAACACTGCACATATTTAAATATGTATTCTGTTCTGTTTCTAATGCGCTGAGGCTTGAAAATATAACAGCAACCCAGCAAGGGGAACAATAATCAACATTTCAACTAGTTACCATGAAGGAAACACAGGGAGTATTTGCTAACACTGAACTCACTGGGCTGGAAATGAAAAACATGTTTAGAAGGAGAGTTGGGACTCTTACTTCTGGGCCCACTGCATGGTTAGAGGAACAAGTTGCTCTGACTGCCTCCTAATCTCCACCACCCCAGAGCAGAGTAGTAAATTCACAGCCCTGCCCTGCATTTGACCAAGGAGCTGTTTCACTCTTAGCACACAGAGTTACTACATGGGAGAGCACCAAAGGGAAGGAACAGCGGAGCCTTCTTGCCCAGGGAGCAGCCCAGACAGTAACTGTATGCAACAGGTGGGAACAATACATTCCAGCACACTCCTGAGACAGGGTGCTTTATGGATTTAGAGCACCTCCTCTGTGATAGTAACTTATTGCCTAATTTTGGCAACCAATGCCAGCAGTGTGCCAGCCTAATTAATAACTAGTTTAAGAATCTGAAGGGCTAGAATCCATTTTAAGATGTTACTAAGGAAAAGACTCAAAAAAGTCAGTATTAGGACAGTTTATTTCTCCTGATGACTTTGGTAGGTGCAATCTGGACAGCTGTCAGGTGAGACAGGTAGTCAGGGCACATCATCCTAACACATCAGGAACAACTCTTTTACACTACTCCAAGTTAGTGTTGGTGAATCCCTTTCTGTAACACAACAGTGCCTTTCTAGTCCCTTGCACATAAGCTACACCCCATCTGTAATCACTCTAGGTCTCCTCAGAGTAAACCACTGCTGAGCAGTCCTCAAAGCAGGCCCTGCAGCTGTACCATAATGTGAATGTTCTCCTGACCTCATTTTATGTTAAAGCTAAAAAAACCACAAAGAGGTTTGTGTGGAACTTACAGAAAATATAAAATCAATGCAGTACAGTGTATGCTAAAGCACGATGCACATTAAGGTTTCTGGGCTGGATCAGACACAGCCCAGATAAATAAGGTTGACTAGACATAGTATGCTATTACAAATTGTTAAGTAGTGTATTGATTGGATTTTACTGGATTTATAATCAGTAGATACTTTAGATATTTTTGCATTAGCACCACAGCAAGACCTCAGATTGATTCCACTCACACACATGCTCCCAAATTAAGAATACAAATCATATTCCATAAAACAGTACAGTATGCACACATATGGGTGTATATGGCCTTCCTTGTGATATTCTAGTCACTATGAAATACAACACAGCTACTACATGCTACCAAGAGCAAAGGAAAACAGGATGCATGGCTACTTATAGGGGTTCACATTCCACACAATTTTTCTTTAAATACACTTGTAACAGCTTCTACAATAACGGTACAGTGCCATTATCCAAATCCCTATCTGCCTTGAATTCTTAAGCAAAATAGATAGCTGTAGATTGCATTTTGCAGAAGTTACTCAACAACAATCTTTAGAATTTTGCAGCCAGCTGCTTTAAAATAGCAAAAACAAAAATAAGAAGATAATTTGTAGCATTCATACTCACTAAAAGCAGCAGTAATGCAAGGAGTTGGGGCTTTAGAATAGAATCAGGTCCAATTTGGTAAACCCTATCATTTTATACTTAGATAACCCCCTAAAAATCAAACATATCTGACAGTACCTGTTCCTCTTTTTCTTTGGTCTTGCTCCTGGAGACTCTGGAAGAGGTAACATCCTGAGCTGGAATGACAGAGATTTGATGCAGTGGCATGTTCATCACACCGCCTTGTTTGGTCCTATCATTTACAGGAAGGAGGCTTGAAGGCAGTGCTCATTCCGTGCCATTGTAAGGCCTTGCAACTAAAAAATAAAAATATTGGATTATGTTAAAGTAGCTTGAAATGCAGTAATTTCTAAACCAAAGCTATGCCATCCACTGGACCAAGACACATGTCTTATTTTCTCTGGATTTTGGTGCACTTGCTGGGTGAGAGGAGACACAGAAATTTTAAAGAATTTTAACCAGACAGGTCAGGGCACAATTAACACAAAACGAATAAATAAATTCTCAACCAATTCTGAAAAGCATTCTGAGAGCAGAATTAGAGGGCAGGGATCATGCTTGAGTCTGCTTGGATAGGGAGGAGGAGGAAGAGCAGCTCTCCAAGCAGTGCTTCTTGGAGGTGCAGAGAGCAAAGCTCATACAGGTGAATTTCCTAAACTGCCAACCCCACCATACTGGATCAAATTGCCTCAGGAGTCATCCTCAAACAAAGTGATTGCTGTAGTTTTGGCTAAAAACAGGCAACAGACTGGACTTGGCTCTTGTCATTCATATAAACCTGTACCACTGTCAGTTGAAAGATGTATCACATGAACTGTTCCTTTCCTAAGACTATTAGAGATTAATATAATCAAAATCCCTCCCTAGGGATTGTGAATTCACTGGATTGACTACACACACTTTATCCTTCTTTTACTAATATAACAGGGAAGCATTACAAATAGGAAAGACAGTGATAGACATAAATTAGCCAAAACTGGCAATGCTGATCTGAAAGGCAGGCATAATCAATCATACCTTTTATTAGATTAGTGAAGTTACATTAAACAAAAAGCTTTTTGAAACACGTAATATCATGGAGTGTTTATTTGGAATGAAACTTGCCACAAATGAGACACAATGAATTGAGTGTAAAGAACAGATCAGAAGGGAATTAACACAGCTGGGACCATATTAAACACGGCAACTGAATGATGCACTGTTCTTCTGTTTCCGTAACATACCAACTTTTTGTTCAGCTGGTTTTGAATTGAAAAAGCAGAAAACAGAGACTAGATGAATGCCCTATGTATTATGTTATTTAACAATTTGGAAGCAGTACAGCTTAGCACTTAGTGCATCCTCTTAACTTACACTGCACCCATTTTCTATTTAACATTTAATTGGAAGTTTTGAATATAGAACCAGACCATTCAGCTTCTTTCGTGGAATCATAAACCTAGAAAGCTTGGCCTGTTTCCACTAGACTCCACAGGAATACTGCAGTTGTGTAAAATCAAAACAGGATCAATTATTTTGACGGCTTTTCATTAAATAAAGTGAAAAAATATTACACATTCCAAGCCACTTTATACGAAGAATGATAGTTTACTATCCTCTTTGTACTGAGGGAGAAAGAATTATCAAAGGTCATAGAGCAAAACATGAACAAAACCAAAAATGCATGCAAGGCCTGCTGCATCCCAATCACACACTCCATCTGCTGCGTGATGCTGTTTGCCCATCCGAGTGCTCAGCCAAGTTCAAGAGCTTTACTGACACGTGGTCAGGATTTGTGTGACTCCCATAGAGGCCAAGGCAGAGCATCATAAAGCACATGCATGAGAGCTTTAAAGGCAACGCCTCCATAACTTTCAGGCATCACTTACTTTAAAAGTAAAATATATCAGTATGCATAAACTAGCAACGAAGACACTTCCTTACTCGAGGACAAAGGGAAACATGGGATTTACCAGCATTATTGAATCCCAACATAAAGAGAGAACACAGAACCTCCTCTGATCCTCCCCACACCTGCTTGGTTAGATCCTCTAAAAGAGCCAAGCCAGAGAGAATATAAACATGGGCTGAGATGGGATTATCAAACCACAATAAACAAGCCAGGAAGGGAAGGTATTTTCCCAAGAAAACGGAGAAAGGAAATCCAGAGAACATTAAGCTTCAATGAAAATATGCCAGGTAATATGTTCTGTGCTATTGCCAGTGACAACAGAGCAAAAGGGAAGGAGTTCAACCCTGCTCTATCCCCCCCTCAAAAAGGGTTCTGGGCTTGCAGGCAAGGACACGTTATGACTATAAAGAACAAGGAAAATTATTGGAAAACACAGTTAACCCTCTCTGATGATGGCAAACAAGTCAAACCAGTTTTTCTGCAGGTACTTCAAGGACAGCATGTGTTAGAATTCTTTGAAAGATCTCAAACAGTAGATATAATCCAACTGAGTATTCAAGATTATGTGAAACAGCCCTCCTCTGGTAAAGAAGCCTGGCAGACGCTCTAATAAAGCCTGCCTTTGTTCAAGGGTGGCTTAGAGAAAGCTGTAAACTAAACCCAGATGCCACCCTGTCACATCCCAAATCTGCTGGGTCCCTAATAATGCACACAACTCAAATTCTGTCTGTATCAACCTAAAGTACTTTAGCTCCAGAGTGCTAATTAAAGGATAAAGTTACGTGAATGAACAGACCATCTGCAGTACTGAGTGCAAACAGACAAGGATGCCAGAAAAGCAATGCCACTCAAAGCCAACACAAAGCAAGTTATGACAAGTTCCACAGGCCATTTCACAGATAAATTAGTTCCACGTCCTACCTGATTCAAAGGTGAAGAGTTGGGCACCTGCAAAGTGGGATCCAAACTTGAAGCACATCAAACTGGGGGCCTGCCAAAAAGGAAGAAACGCTAAAGCAAGGAAACTGCTCCTAGATAATCCCTTCTCTTCAGGATTCCAGTTACGTGTTCAGGCAATACCTCATACAAAAAGAGAATTCCTCATTACTACAGCATCTGCATCCAACAACAGAGTACACTTGCCCAGGAGGTGGCAGGTAAGGGCTCAGGTTGCTCCTTCACTGTGTTTTATTTGGTTCAGAACTTCCTGCAAAGCTGGCTGGGGCAGATGGGAATGCCAAGACAGAGGACAGCTTGAAGCTCAACTGTTATATATAGCCACTGGCTCCTAAATGATGGACTCCAGGCATACTGCCATTGCAGAGAGTCTTCAGAAACAAATGCTATTTCAAAAGACAAAAGAGGTCAAAATCCTGGCTGCAGAGTCCACAGACGATCTTAGCTCAGTGAAGCTAAGACTTCACCCACTCAGGTAGTCCAGGACAGGCAAAACAGTAACTAAAAATGCACGCAGACCCCTGGAACCATATCACTTGGGTCCTCATTACATTGCTAGAATCACAAAGCTGCAGCAAAACCAGTCAGATATGGAGAAAACAGGACAGAGCCTCTCAAGGTTGTTGAAAAGTACAAAAGGAAGGAAGAGCATGCACATGACTTGGGCCGGGTGGCTGGGGCATTCCCCTGAACAGTACATGTGACAGAAGCAGAAAATTAGGTTCTTCTGGGTTATCAGGAAGAAGTATTTGGTGTTATGGAAACCTTCCAGTCTGACCATCCACGTGACTCTGTGGCAGTCACTTTCACTGAGACTGAAGCCCCTTCACAAGAGGCCATTCACCCACCTCACCGGCACCATCACTTTCATAGCCTTTGCTGTCCAAGAGGTTGGCAACTCAAAACCTCTGGTCTAGGGCTTGTCTGACCCACCCAGAGCTCAATCTGCACCTTGCAAACTGCACGTTGAACTACCTGCACCAGATGAATTCCTCAAAAATGAGAAGTGACAACAGCAGGAAACCTCAGTAAAACAGAAGTAGGTGGAAACCACTTGAATTCCCACTTTAATCATCCACCCTGTCAAGATCTCAGTTTTACACGTGACAGAAAGAACATGAGATGAACCAAATGATCTGTAACTTGCTGGATTGTTAGAGCATCAAGTGCCACTGGAAGAATGCAGATGAAAGTCCTCCTTCACCCGCCACTTACTGCAGCTCTCTGCCCATTACACGTTCCAAAATAATGACTAAACTACTCTTTGTCAAAGATTCACAGCTGGACTGGGGCAAGTAACCACAAATCATGATTTCCTGTCTCTGGTTTGGTACCTACCAGAGTCTATAAACATGCAGTTTGAACCGCAGATTTTATTACATCATTTATACTTCAGAAAGTCCACCATATTCCATATGCTGGAAAACTTCAACAAAAGCTCTGGAGCTGTAGTGGCACTGGCTACAGACGTACCCAGGCCTTACCAAAAGAAATGCATCCTAAGGACGCATGTAGGTGTGTACAAATGCTTTGTATTACTCAGAAAGGGAAAAAATACAGCAGTCAAATAGGTCAGTTGCTTTCCTATTTAAAGTACAATAGATATTCTGGATTAAAAGAATATGTCTTTAGGTACATTAAAGAAATGTCCTGGAACCCATGGCAGAAGGAAGATGGTAAGTCACTAACAGAAGGGAATTGGAAAGAATTTCACCTTTGAGTTGTTCTGGTCTGCCCTAAGGTTTCTTAAATTTTTCATCAACTGCCCTAGCCCCCAGTAGTGATGGTGAGCAACATCACCTATCTCAGTGCTCTGAATCTGTTGCAGGGTGGACGGGTTAGAAATAAAGCAACTGATCACTGATGTCAACATAACGCAGACACTGAAGCACCAATGCACTGCTGTGACAATCCTGCCATGGAATAGATCAATCTGTAGACTGCAGGGGACCTTCCAGATGCAGGCTGAAAATTCTACTCTGAGAGTCTGTGGATTGCTGCCATGCAATCTGGTCTTCTGAAACTTCCCCTCTACACAGCACAAAACCTGACCAACCCAAAAGGGAACGGAAACTCCCTGAACACATTTGACTGCTGCTCGATGGTCTAACATCTTCATCAGCTGGCTTACTTTCTCATAAGACTTGAAATAATCTGTTAACGCAGATTTGGAATCTGTTTTCCTGCCGGAGGTCTTGATTGAAATCTCAAAGCTTCATTTAAAAAAATCCTTTGGTTTTGGGTTTTTGTTGTTGTTCTGAAGGTAACAGAAGCACTCATCCAGTGACTTTTGCAAATTCCTGTGTGCATCTCAACTTTTTCTAGCTACTTTGACATTTCAGATAGATATAGCTTATACCTACTTTCTGTGCACTACATTTTCCAGATTTGCAAATATTTCCAGTCCTATCAGCCTGTGTTGGCTCCAGTTTGAAGCTTTTATTTATTTCATTTTGAGCTTGTTCGGACTCTTCCCTTACTAATGTATCTTACGTAATCCTCTTCTAAAGATGACAGATGTGCATTTACAAAAAGAGGATCCTGCATCTGCATTTCATTTTAGTCTAGTGTAGCTTAATCAGTACTGTGTTAACAGCATTATTTAAGAGATGTTATCAAGTCTCACGCACTTCACATGCATTTGTTAACTTGACAAACAAATCTAATCAAGAGAGCTTAAGGGAGAGAAACTAACTTCCTTTCCTGCAGTACCTTTCCTATTTCACTTCTAATGTTGTACTAATCCTGAAAAGAGCCCTTGTATTCAACCAGGCGGATATAATTCTGGATTATTGCTATTTACAGCTCTGAGTCTGCCCATATATCTTGCACTGTTTACTAGCTGAGCTGTAACTTCTCCCTTTATCTCAGTTCCTCCTTTCCTCCACCTGCTAGCATCCCAAAACTGATCAGCTTCAAGACTTAAAGTTCCAATATAGTTTTAAATTGTTATTGAGTAGTTGAAATCAAAAGGAAGGCTTAGAAAGGGGACAAGAGATTCTTCTGCAACTTCCCCATCTTCCCTTTGAAAGCTTCTTGATATACAGGAAAATACAGGTGTAGACTACACATAACATACAGAGAAACAGAAGTGTCTGCCACCTCTGGCTAACTTCTCTCAGAATAAGAATACGATTATTTTTATGAATACAATTAAGACAAGCAAGCAGTCAAACTACAGTCTCAGTAAATAACGGTCCCAGAGCTCTTAGCAACCCCTTCACATGACTTCAGTGGAAGCTGAGCAAGATCCAGACCGCTGAAAAACAGGTCCCTTAAAAACTGTTCCCTTCAAATCAAATCAGCTGATAAATACAATGATGAATTAGCTTGGTAGCATTCAGGAGAACAAATGTCACTTCCCTCTGCTACAATAACAAAACAGTCCCCTGAGAAACAAAGAAATTACTTTTGTCTGCTTCTGCTACTAATAGCAATTTACCTACGTCAGAAGCATCACTGATCATTCCTGATGTCTTGTGGAAAGAACAAAGCACCAGGTGCCTCACACACACCTGGGGCAGTAAGCTCCTGCTACAGATGCAAAACTTCTCCAGCATCAGTGGTCTCTGGTTCACAGACATTTTAAAGTAACTTCTGTTGTATATTTGTTGATGAAACAGACCATAATAACATCAGCAATAACGGGACAGCCCTGGGACAGCCTCTAACTAGAACGAGCAAAAAGAAAAAGAGATAAAGCAAGAGTTTCTTTCTCTACTTTGGGAAGTCCTAATGGTAGAGGCTGGGGAGAGGTAACAGCCATGGCTCCTGTTTTCTCAGCCAAGTTCTTCTACCTGCTCCATTGAATTCCCAAATCTATTTGCATAAGGGGGTACCATTCACTCTTTTGCCTCAATAATCACCATTTCTCCTCCCCCCTTCACGTTAAAGACATGTTCCTGCCCTGACATGCTTGTGAACAGAGCAAGTCTAGCACATGAACCACACTCACAGCAAGCTGTGAGTCTTTACAGCTTTGCTGCAAGCAGGACATGACATCACAGCCTGTTTGGGGCTTGCCTTATCACTTTTAGCCATAATCCCATCAACTCCCAGAATGAATAGAGACTGGCTTCCTGAGAAATTAATGCTCCTCACCAGAAGAGGCATTCTTCCCCCCAATTTCGCACTGAAGCCACCCAGCAGATCAAAAATTAGGATGTCTTAATCACACAACTTTAAATTTTTCTAAGACATATGGATGAAGCCTTGCTTCACTATAATACTCATTGTCAGAGAAGAACGTGCCACAGTATTAAGCCTATTCCTACAGTTTTTGAGAAAAGCTGTCTTTCCTTCTGCACTGCATGTCCAAAAGTAACGCACAGCAGTAACTACGTGGATTCCATCACAGTGTGAACACAGGTTTGGGAGTGGTCCACCAAGACTGCTGCAGTTGTTCTCCTGCAATTGCAGGTCATCCTGCAATCAGCACAGAAGGATCCACAGTACAGCTACTGGATACAAAAACCAGTCCCCTCAGCCCTACCCACGAGCAAAAGCCAAAACCCACAAAACTCTGACATGTCTCGGACAGACAGCAAGTGATGTCAAGGACAAGGTAACACCCCAAACCTCCAGCATAACTGCAAATCTCTTGGGAAAAAAGCCCACATGACAATTATAATTTGGCAAAGTGCTCCATGTGACAATTGCTAGTTTTTTAGAAGAAAATGTAATGAAGATTATAATCCAGTATAAGAAGAGGCATACTAATACACATATAGACCAGAGAGAGACATTTGCAGACCAACTACTTGCAGGTAAATTTACAGTCTAGTGCACAAGTCCACATGATACAACACAACATCTATAGATAATTTATGATCCCTTCCCTTTCTTTAATGCAATCCTTTTGGGGTTCATAAAACTCTAAATCCAAGGAAAAATTGCTATGTATTTTTATCTTCAAAATTAATAATTATTTTAAATGCATACACTTACACTGAAGACAACAAAAACCTGGGTTTCTCAAACAGTGTAAAGATTTACAATACAAGGCAGTGATAAAACAGAACAATCTCACCACTATTCAATGAGAACATTGCTCACATTATATATTGTACAGAGATAACAACAATGCATTTTTTGGAAAATTCTGTGCTACATCACTTATTTTCCATTACATCAGAGATGGACAGTTGTAAAAGCCATTTACGAACAACAGGCACCTAAACAACATTTTTCATTATTGTTTTACTGCTACCAGGCAAAATGTTCCTCTTAAGGCAGAGTAAAAAGAATGTAGTATTGATTAAATGATTCTGAAGAAATGTGAAATCATTCCTTCTTTGTCTTTGGGTGAGTAAGAAATTTCCAAAGCCATGCACATAAGAATGTATTTATTTTGAATGATTTACAAGTTAAGTGTCAGGTAACTCTTTATTTATAGGTTTAAGTTAAAACATGTTTTTGCTGTGGAAGCCTTAATAAAATCTACATTTCTGGATCATTATGCCAAACCTTTAAACTCTGAAGAAACATCTATAAACCACATTCTTTAGGACTTGCCCAAAGCAACTGGAGCTCCTAAAACCAGGGTCTTCAGAAGTTCAAATGTAGAATAAAAAGAACAATGTACCAAGCATCCTATACCTTATTATTCTGCTTACTTGCATGACACCAATGAGTTTGTTTTCAACCATAATTTCCCACATTTCAAAGTAACTTCATTTCTGATGCCAAACTCACTACCAGAAGTCCTTTGCTATCCCCCAAATTTAAAAATTCTAAATACATTTTAAATACAGGGAAATATCATGAGTTATAAAGTATAACAGATTTCAGTGAGAACTTTTTATTGGGAAATAGGCACAGTGTATTTCCTTAATGGCTTTACGTTTCCATCTGTTTTTTTTTCTGTTCTGACACCTTCTCTATACATTTGCCACATCCAAGAATCCCCCGTGCAAAAGGCTGTGTGGAAGGACCAGTACTGTGACCTGCATGAGAACTTGTGCTGCAGGCAGAGCAACACCCTGGGGGAGTGGACTTCACAGCCCCACTGACATTGCTGCCCATCTTTATTTCAAGCATCACCAATACACAGATGTGCACCCTTGTCTGTGGTTCAAGAAGGCAAATCACTGGAGTTCTTTGGTTTTAGCCACTTCTGTGCAATGGAAGGATAACAGTACTTCTCCTTCCCACTTCCAGGATATTCCAGCCACACAGACAGCTTTTGTGGGGTGGCATTGTTCCCTACCATGGCCAGGTACAGTACCTGGCACAACCAAGAGCACAGACTGAAGTACTACAGTAAGACAAGCAATAACAGCACTACACATCTGAGTCACTCCTTCAGTTCCATACCTGCACTGTCACCAAAAACTGACAGATCTTGATTTGAGAAAGCTGCTAGGCAGACAAACATGGTATTTCTCATCAACTTCAACATGAAAACTATGCTAGAAAAATTTAAGAACCTGTGTGTCACAGCATTATCATTAAAAAGTAAAGCTGTACAAAGCCCACAGACAGAGTACAGGACTGTGAACAGAACTAAATCCCTTCCAGTGCCAGAACAAGACAGTCTCTTCCAGCTGCAGCCTCATCATGGGATTTGCTGGGTAGTTAAAAAGGCTGCATGTGCCTATCATATTTTAAGTGTCCACGGTAGAGTTTAAAGGCCAGGAAACTGATTTCAGATGTCAGCCAAACAGTCTCACCCCAGCTCCCTGTGCCAGTGCTGACACCAACAGCACTGGCAGCAGCAGAGCACCCACACAGCTTCCCTTCAGGAGGGAGTTATTTCACACGAGCGTGCTGGCACGTGTGTGCTGGTTCTGACCATCCTTCCCACACAACAATGCTCTGTGCCACCCAAAAAGAATGGATTGGCATTACTGAAACCCACAGACAAGGCATTCCTTACCATAGTCTATAAAGGGCCATTCATCCCCACTGTACCTAAAATAGCCACTAGATGCAATCATGAGACGAATATGACTGCGGATTCTTTTAAATCACTGCCTTCTTGCACAGACAAGAAACCAGTGTTCAGCAGTTGCATCCTCACCCCATTGTCCTTGGACTCAATTCAGCAATCAAGTATTGACCCTTTCTGTCCCACCCAGTATTAGCCCCTTCATTTCTAAAAGTGTTTAGAAGTTTAGAGATTTTATGAGAAATTTAGAGAAACAGCACAAAACTCCACCAGTCCTTTCCTATGCACTTGCAAGACCTGTATAGAGTCCTATTAGAGGAAATCCATCACAGCTTTCTTATCACCAGAACTACAGCAGTACTTCTAAAGTCCAGCTATCCTCCACTAGCTGCTCATTGCCAGCCAGGCACACTCAGCTGCAGAAAGCTACTGAGACAGAGTGAAATACACAGGTACAGAAAAATGGTGTTTAAAGCTGCACAGGTCTGTTTCTTGCTGCTAGAGAAGAGGCTGACTTGCAGTGCCCTTTTGACCTACTCTTAAATGATTACCAGTTTTTACTCCAGCACATGTTTCAAAGTGACCTCCAAGTGTCTAGTAAGGGTGAGGGGAGGCCCAAGCCAACAGACAGCAAAATTCTGTGGGACAAAAGGTGGTTCTGAAGGAACCTGGTGACAGCTGGAGCAATACAGAAGAATCGATTCTGGGATGCTGTTGCATACCTATAAGGCAGTAAAAGAAGCTGCTCTATGAAGTTCTCCAAACAGGGAAATAAAATTCAGGAGCATGGCCACAGCACTGATGCCAATTGACATGTCACATTTTTCAACACAATCACATTTAGAAATGGCTTTTCTGTCTTTTCCCCAAGCAATCGTCTTTGCTTTAAATTAGTTTTAACACGAGCCAGTGAGATAAACCAAGTGTGCTACTCTAGTGCACATGAGCACTACTGTAAAACCCAAAACACTCATGAAGACAAAACCTGGAAGTAACAGTAGTTTTCATCAGGAATCTGTTGAAATTGAAAGCTAGAAGAAAAACTGTATTTATTTATTTATCAAGCTAAAATATCACTAGTCCTTGTGGAAAATCTACTACTGGAGAAAGAGGCAAGCTGTTGAATTTTACATCAACATCATCGTTTGCCGCAGAGAGGAAAACCCACACAACTTCACCCTACTCTCCTCCATGTTTTCCAGGATCCATACCAGCCGACTTTCTGGTTTCTTTCTCTAAGTAGCCTACAATTATGATAATATTCAGGGACATTTGCTATCACAAAGAGCACATGAAAAATAACTACAGACAAGTAATTTGAACATCTGCCAAATTAGGCTAACAGAGAGATAACGACGTATTTCTCTATTAATCATTTCAAATGGCAAACGCAAGTTTGTTTTTTCTTTCTCAACTGAAAAAAAACCTACCTCCTATTCCAAATGCAACAGATGTTAGAAAGTAAAGACAAAAATCGCCTCCATTTTCTGCTCACTTAAAACAGTTGGCTTGTTCCATTCTAGATAGTCCCATCTTTAGCACAGGCTCCTACACACGGGCTGTACAGCACATCAAGATGTTCACAAGGTATATAAAGACTAAAGATGTCTTCTGCTATTTCTGAAGTGACAGGAATCCACAAGTGACCAGAACACTGCTGCTTTCCTCTTAGAGGATCCAGTCATTCCCTTCAGTCCCTGGGCTCTACAGGAAGCAGCCCGGTGCCTGGGAACAGGCATGGTCCCCTCTGCGTCACAAGTGACCTTGTGCCTGCCACGAGCCTTCTCCATTGGCTGTGCTCTCTCTGGATGAGGCATGAAGCCTGGAGCTCGGAGGAAGTTACACTCTTTGTTTTTCAGGGACACATGCTATTCAGTGAATGGCATTACCTGGCAACATTACCATCATCTTACAAAGAAATAATCTCGTACAAGCTCGCATACCCTGTATTTCCTGAGAGCTAACAGAAGTTTCACATCTCAGCAAGGCCAGCTGACCTCTCACTGCCTCATTACAGAGGCCAGAAGTCATCAAACTTAAGAAATGAAACTAACAAGAGGCTAAGAAGTATTCAGATCCCAGTCTTAGGAGATGTAAAATACCTCAGCTGAAAAGGCTCCCTCTTCCCTGCTGTGCTGCTTCTGCAGCTGTCTTAAAATGCTCAACATAATAGGTTCAAGCAGGAAACAACAACGTAACACACGTATACTGCTCCTTTCTTGCTCATGGACTGGGGTTTTTAGGGTAGGTGTGGGTTTTTTTAAAGGAAAAATAAAAACTCTAGGAAGGCGATGCCCACGAAGGAGGGCATCTTCTCTGCCTGAAAAAGAAGACACTGCTGGAAAAATTGCACCCTACAGCATTTACTTGGGGCAAAGGCTCAGTGCAAAGTGTTCAGTGTTAGAACACCTGGTCTCCCCCCAAAATTACCCGCCAAAACACTGATTCTGTCCAGACCTTCCAAACTGACAAAAACACTTCAGTCTTCAATCTTGTCCTACATGCAGGTTATGAATTAGAAGACTTCTCTAATTAGAGACCACCAGTGGAATTAGAAGGTAGATTATTTTTAGCAATTGTCTGGAGCTGGAGCTGCACTCAGTTGTTAGTTACTTCTTTTTCTAAGACTACATTTTACACATGAATTTCCAGTACAACATTTAGTACCTCTACAAAAGCCATCATCTTTTAGCAGAGACGAAGCAGCTATCATACACTCAGGAAGGCACTTCTTAATATCTTCAAGTTTCTCACTCAAAGCCTAGAAAGAATGGTAAGGGGAGGTGAAGAAATCTGGAAAGGCACAGCCATTTTCACACACCAGTGGTGAAGGCATTTACAAGCTCGAGTAACCCATCAGTCTACAAGTTGTCATGCTGGAATGGCATCTTCTGTAGAAGAGGTCATAAAAGGCCCAGAGACAGCAAAACATGTGGTTTTATTGCTCACTAAGTTAAAGCATGACTTAGCCTGCTAGAGATTTTCTTCTTTTTTTGGCACGTTACAATAAAGGAGAAAAAAAGGCCCACAGAAGAAAGGCTTGGCTCAGAAACTTGCCAACTGTCCTTGACTCAGAGGGGTCGCTGGAGAGAGGGAATAAACAACATCTCAGAAAAGCTGATCTGTGCTGCAGTATGCCCATGTTACTGGCCTTGGTGGGATGCACTGTGTACAGTCAAGTTGCTTACCACTCCCATCCCCTGCTGACAAGAATTACTTTCAGACTTGAAACCGAACAGTTTCATCATCTTATTAAATTCCCAATTCCTGGCTCAGATGTCTCACGCATGCATTAGTTAGATTACATCAACCACAAAGACCTGCCCATGAGCCACACGGGATATAGCTCAAAGGCAATCACTCAGAGACTGCATCATCAGCTCTCTGAGTTCTTCCCCTATTCCTAGAAGCAGCAATGCCAGCTGTGTGACAAGGGCTAAGTGTATGCTTTGTAGTGTCATGTGGAAAGGGAGATAACACCAGAGCATCAGGATGCAACTGGAAAACACATCTTCCTTCCTTGAGCAGAGCATCCACCCTGAAGCAGAACCATCCCTGCAGCCTCCTCCCACAGGCCCTGCACGAGGCATCAACAGTAAAGACAGGCCAAGCCAAACCCATGCAGGTCTTACAGAGCAGACAGCCTTAATACAGCAGCTAATGAGGACTTGAAAAGGCAGCTGACAAACAGCCAACCAGAAAAATGCCTGCAGGGCACCACAGCCCTACCAAGCCTCTGCAAAGCACCTGTAGTTCTGTGCAGTGAGAACTTGCCAACTGAAAAACTTCCCAGTAGGCAATCGAAGATGGATGAGACAGACTGAACACAAGTCCAAGCTGATAAGAGCTCAAGCAGACAGAGAAAGCAAACAACCGTAACAAACATCTCACAAGACACAATGAAAGATCACAGCCAAGAATAAAATGCAGGATGTATCTAATTCCCTTTCTATATAAGGAACAGATCCTGAGTTCTTTGCTGTCAGGCTGCTGGACCACATGATGCTATGCTTGTCAGGGTATCACTAACAAAGGAAAGCGAGTGAGAAATCTTATCTTGAATCACACATGTTCTACAGCAACTGAGCTGGGATCCTTGCCTTGTGGTTGAAGAAGCTGACATCAACACCACTAGTAAATAAAAGCCTAGGTCTGGGGCAGATACGTGTCCCCAAAACACCAAATACCAACCATGGGAGATCCTGGGAAGGAGACCACAACCAAAAGACTGCAAAGCATATGTCAGACTTATCCTGCTGCATTTGGTATGTAGTTATATAGAGGAGATGCTCCCACACTTCACATGCGGCAACTCAAACACAGCCTTACTGAGCAGGGGCAAAATTCAAGGAGCACTTAGGCAGACTTGGTACGAGGCACAGGGCTCTGGCAGCGCCATCTCCTGCTGCTTTGAAGTTGCTGTTCTAATAAATCACTTGCACACTGCCTCACTAGAAACAAAGCCACACATTTAAGAAAATAATCAGATGGATTACGAAAGGTCAAAGAAAAATTATTCTGAACTTCATGCCATTTGGAAAACACAACAGTGTTGCAGGTTCTCCACGATTTGCCTGGAAAACATGACAGTGCAGTTTTCCTACACTTCTAGGATGGCACATAAAAAGAAACTAATCTCAAAAATGTCTTAGGAACTGCAGAGCTCAGCAGGTGTACTAGAGTAGGACTCTATTTTGCACCCTGCCAAAGCCTGGAGCAGCTCACATAATATGGAGACCTTTCAAGCCTTGCAATTTTGCAATGGTTGATGAGAATTTCTGCAACATTAGAAACACTAAATTTGAGTGGTCTCAGTCAGAGTTATCCTCTCCTATTAGGTCTGACCTAAGACAAAGGGCTCAAAATAGCTGAACATCACTGTCAAAATAATCACAGAAACAACACACATGCCTCACACAAAGTGCTAAGAGGCAATATAGAGTTTTCATGCCCCAAAACAAGATATTTCAAGGGTTCAATAGTAAAACACTGCATAAGAACACCTATGTGTTTAGAAGGCCGAAATCTGATCTTGTTTTTATTGGCTTCTGCTTTATTATGCCAAGAGCAAAGTTAAAACTCTCATATTTTAATCAAATCTGCTACTGTTTTGTGCTAATTCCCAAGATCAAGCCAGCCTGACAAGAATTATGTAATTTTACAAGGGCACTCTCCTCCCTCCACCTCCTTATGTTGTCAAACATTAACTTTGTAAAAAGTCTGCCACCTCATGCCAGCTCTAATTTAGTAACAATACTTTAAATTTCTCCTAAGCCTTCTGAAGGCCTTGCGGTGGAAGAAGTCCATTCCATTAGCCCAATCTGATATCCCGTGTTTGGTATCCTGTGGTTGTAGGTTTCACTGGGGCCTATCTTATATTTTAAAAGTGCCATCTCCATGGGCTTTGGCACAGGGTGAGGCTGCAGTTCTTAGTTGTGACACTGCAATTTATATTCCATTCTTTCCGCAACATCTACAGTTCCAGCAATTATGTGACATTTAGCCAACAGGTTCAAAAGTTACTGGCAGTGTGATTACATAAGCACACTTCCCCTTAGAGAACAGAACAAAAAAATAACAAGACAAATCCAAGAACCTTACAAATACCATGATACAGATGACAACTGTCGCAGGAAATTAAGGTGTGCATAGGTGAAGTGCATAAGTGGAACTGGAAAACAGAGGCCAGAAGCAGGAAAAAAGACTCAGATTTCCTGTCTCACAAAAATACTCTTTAGCTGCAAGTGAACTTCCTCTTCTTTTTAAAGCTAAGCAGATTTTTTTCTTCTCATTGAAACAAGACAGCAGTTAGTCCAGTATGCATTTATCATGTTTGGTGTAAAAAATCCTTTCCTCTAGAGATCACTTGCAACGTCAAAGAGTAGCAAATCTTCGGCCCACCTGCTTTTTGTGCAGGATTATGTGCATGCACCTATACAAGCACACATATAGAAACATTTACAGAGGCAGCTTCGTTGTAAATCAATGGTCACAGATTGTGCTAGAGAAAAAACACTGACAACAACTGTCCTTCCTAGTCCTGGCACTTCCAGTTCAGATTTGGCAAGCAAGCTCAAGATGATTACCCTAAAAGCTCTAACAATAATCACAGTTAAAAGGACAACATTTTGGATGCAGAACTACAAGGGGAACTCACTTTATTTACCAGAAAGGAATGAAAACCCAAAGCCCACTGTCAACTTCAGAAAGAGTCAGACTGTTCCCATGTGTGTTTTCTTCTCTGTCATCACCTATGGTAAACTATTACCTCACGCTCTTCACATTCCTCTGGTATGCCAGATTTCACCAGAATTATGTACAATGAACCAAAAAGCCACTGCCAACTTTCACTTTCTATCTACTGCAGCAGAGTTCATTATGCTGTTAAATGCAAGTCCCTTAAGAGTGTTTGCTGAAGGAGGCCATGGGAAACATGCAAGAAGGAGACAAAACTGCACACAGACAGGGCAAGCAGAGTCATTTGCAAGAATTTCTTGCTATAATGTGGCCCATGTTATGAAACCATGGAAGCGCTTGATATTGCATCACTTCCTGTTCTCTACTCCATCAATCTTCCCATATATACATATATATATGGACATAGGAAAAAAATACATACACAGAAACATGCCACATTTTTCCATTAGCCTTTCTCTTCTGACTGATGTATTCATAGTTACAAGAGATTATAACAAGGATTGGTGTAGTAGTGAATCACCCTCAGTAGCACACTGTGCTTTTACAACTAGAAATAGAGGGATCAGAGAGATTAATCCTCTGTCCTGGATGAGACAAGGAGCCAGTGACAGGGAAAGCAAATATAAACAGGCAGAGAAGGCTTTGTCTTGCTACAGCTCCCATTGGTTTTGAAGGAGTCTCTTCAACAAAGAAATGCTTTAGGAGACCTTTATGAATGACATTAAACAAAGACATTATTTTTGTAGATCCTGCAGTAATTTGGAGACGAGGGACTCCCACTAATAATCCTGTGACATCACCTTCCCTCTCCCAGGAACCTAAAGGCCAGGTCCACTGCCAAGAGAAGCACTTACAGTAGAAGATCTGACTGAACACTTCCTCAGTATTTAACCGGTGCTACAGGACAGGTTGTACGCAGCAAATTTGCTGCTTCCTTTTCAGTTAATGGTACTCAAATGGTCCTCTACAGGCAAAATTCATCCAAATCTCATGTCTAGAAGCCAGCTTCTAGTTTCAGTCCTAGGAGTCATGGCAATGTGTGGACCCCCTCACATGTGGTGTGCCCATGGAAATTCTTATGAGAAAGCAGAACTTCAAATTCAACTCTAGCAACAAGAACAGAAGCATAATTCTCTTCCTCAAAGCTGCACAATGGCACAGAGTTATCAGCAGTAAGTAAGTCTGAGTGACAAATTATTCTGGTCATTAGAACCAGCAGATCAGACCCAGGGGAAGCCTAGCTATTTATTCAGAAGCATTGGGATTTTTTTTCCTACAGATACTCTTCCTTGCAGGCTCAATACACACACTAAAGAGGAAACAAAAAGCTTATTAAAAATAAAGTACATTTGAGAAGAAGGGAGACACAAAGGATTTGTACACCTTTTAAAAATCAGCAAATTTGTGTGTAAACTTGAATGTTATTTTTTTCTTCTTCTTTGGTTTGTTACCCTAGAGATTGCCACCTATCTTCCTTTCCTTCCTCTCTGGATTATCCAACTGACCCTTTGATTCTAAGAGAAAGGTTTCGCACCCCGTGTTGAGGACATGACTACCTGCTCAGGAAAGAACAGCGGACATGAACCTCTTCTCCTGGTTAGTGCATAAACACATGATCTCACAGAAACTATGACCAAACTGGGAGACGAACTCAGCCTTAGCTGAGTTAGCAGTGACCTGTTAAATGATGTTCTTAGGTCCAATGCCTGCTTTCCCATGGAGAAATTCCGGTGCAGATTTTCACCTGCAGCCTCACCTGCAGAATGGACTGGTGACACGTGTTCTGTCCTGATGTCCTTTCAAGGACACACTGGAAGTTTGAGGGGCAGATATCTGATACACAGAATTTACCTACCCCCAAAATATACAATATTCATATTCCATATGAATTTTGCCTACATATACTGCAAGGTTTACAACTGGGATCCTTAAATGAGTCTCCAGGGATCAAGTGCTCATCTATTAGCTTTATTTCATATAATTACACACCTTTTATTATTCTCCACCTATTACACATATATATATTACATAGAGGTAATATATGTGTATTTCATCGAAAATTTCCAACACTGTTTTCAGTGAAGTCAAATCAACCATGACATTCTGCCAGGTTAAATTCAAGATTTCTTACTAAGCCCCCGACTTGCCTGCAGGTACCAAACGTGAGCTACAGAGTGGCACTCATTTTAAAAGAGAAGTTTAACAGACATCTACAAACACCTTTGATCTAGATCAGCTCAAACATGATAACCAGCTGGACATATAATAAAGGCCAGCCTTCCTTCTTGGTCTCTGGGGAAAAGAAACTGCAAGCACCAGAAACTGCTGATGGTTGAGATCTCTTGCTGTCGGTGAGCTGTCTGGCTGTCTGGTGATGAGTTAAATTTAAGAGTAACAAAGCTCTTAAAGCACACCATTAATTGCAAAAAGACCAGGCTTCCAAGGGCTCCTGTCCATTTACCTACCCCAGAATCAATAAACACTATGTAATCTGTTATTTGGTTTTTTAATGCTTCACATGAATGTGGATACCTTGATAAAATCCCACAAAAACATTGTGGGAAGCAATGAAAAATAATCTGGTTTAGAAATTATGAGTTCTTTTGGGAAGTCTACAGTAAAATGCAAACAGAACTAGTAAAATTGACCCTATCTCAGTAAAGAGCATTTCAACAATCTGGAGCTGTGAAAATTCACAGTGAACAAAGCCCACCCAGCAAGTTTAATGCCAGCTCTGCTATGCTACAACAAGCTGCCATCAGATCTCTGCAGTCAATCCACAAGTCAGCAAAACAGAAGTCCCAGCAATCCCTGCATGAGTTCTGCCTCACTATGGAAATTAATACAGTGAATTAGATGTGTGATTTACATGGTTCACACAGTTCCTGCAGCAGCTAGCACTACATGCTCCCAAGAAAGAATTGACACAAGCAGTAAATGGATAACTTGTCCCCCAAGAAGATTTTCCCTCCAATACCTTATGCCCTGGAAGTGAAATTTTTCCCAGACTTCAAGTTTCTCATTCCTTATACCTCCTACAGCTTTGTTACTCACTATTTGTCTGCCACACACAGACACAGTCCAAGCACAAGGCTGTTCAGGGTTCCTGGAAGTTCCTTCTTTCAATGCCTGTTAATTTTTTATGGTCCATCTACAGGCTCTTAAAGAACGCTAGTTAAACACTTCTACAGGATCAAGAGTTCCTTACATTTTTGGGGGAGGGTAGAAGGGCAGAACAAGAGCAAAACAAAATAAAAAACAATTAGGAAAAAGCCAAAGAAACCTCATTCCTGTTTTCATTTTTTCCTGGCAGATAGCCATGCACACTCTATTATTCACATTTTCTGAAGCTAGCGATCAGTCAGGCCCACTAGGGCTGATGGAGGTACATGGCAGAAAAGACCCATAGCAGGAGACTGCTTTTTCTTATGCAGCAGGATCAACTCAGGGCTTGTAACAACCACCTACAACTCCTTCCTTGAGCAGCATTATTACTGGGAGCTGTCACATTCCTGCAGTGCCCTGCCTTCCACACTAATGTCAGTGTTTGGAAGAGCAGTAAGGAAAGGAGTCTGTCAGACACTTTGGTACACTGCCTGAAGTACTGTGACAGCCTCAGCAGCTGGGAAGATTAAATCCTTTCTCCCTTGAACATGGGGGCATTGCTCATCCAAAATGTTAGATCGAAAATAACAAAAGTTTAAAGGAAAAAAAGAAATCTTATCCTGAAAACACAAAATTTTGTCCAGCATGCCAAATTAATCCTCATAACACTTAAGGGAACAGGTGTATTTTCTAGCACTAGACCTCACCTGAACACCTCCAACAATTCTAGCCCCATATCCATACAATGAGGCATGAAAAGCATGAAGCTTTTCTGTCAATGGGACACCTCAAAACAGAAAATCACTTCAACTAGTTTATCTCTGTAAGCAGAACTGCTGGCTAGGGCTAGCTGAAAGCCAAGTAAAAAAAAAATCAAAATAACAACAAAAAACTCAACACCATAACAACAAATATTCAGTGAATTGTTAATTTCTTAAGTTTACACTAGACCTAAGTCACACAAAGTTCCCAGCAAAAGGGCAGCTATTCAGACTTCAGCAGTCCTACCATTTTCAGCAACTGCAGCAGAATCAAGTCTCACTTTCTCCGAGCAGCTACAAGGTTGCTCTGAGGAGAGTCTGGCATCAAATGGTTTGGGCTACAGCTGAAAGCTGCCAACACCCGCAGCAGGTGTTATTCTGGGCCCTGGGGCAAACCCTTGAGACAGGAACATTAATGTTTCCAGCAATCCTGGTCCTCAGGCAGGCTCAGCAGAACTCTGCATCAGTAGAAATTGATCAATGTTGACGGATTTCAAACAAAACATCTTAAGCCTAATAAATACAGTGTTTTTCAAAGAAAACTTTTCTCTGAAAATGTTTGACTAGGGCTACTGCTAGATCAATCTCAGCCTCATCTGACACTACTCCAAACCAATTTTAGAAGCACAAATTCATGAAGATTGCCGCTGCTTCAGCTGAAGCGTTACTGTCAGACCGGCTCTCTCCTCTTCCACCCCCATCTTCCTTCCACCTCCACTCAAGCTCTAACTGAATTGTCCCTTCTGTGTTTATGCTGCTGGGTGATTTCACAGATTTGCTCTGCTCGAACCAGACCAGTCCTTTGCCAACTGCAGAGCTGAGCCGCATGCCCTCTTGCACTGCAGTTTGAGACCAACTGATCTGGCACTGGCACACTGCAATTCTCGCTTTGCTTGCACTTTTGGCGCACTAAAACGAAGAGAAGTTAAAGTCTTACAGTTTGGAACAACTCGAGCATTACTCTGCCTGCCAAATAACTCCAGGAAGCATGAAGGAATTCTGACTATTTCTTAGGCTGCCGTGAAACTTCACGATTCCTTACGAACACGTTGCGACCAGCACATCTTTTCCAGTGTTCTCTCTCTGTTCCACGTTGCTCACAGAACGCGAATTCGCTTCCTCCTCCTAACGGGACACCTGGTGCAAACACGGTCTCTTTCCCACAGCTGAGTGGCTCTCGGCTTCCCCGCAGCAGCACTAATGCTCCAGCGCCGGCAGCAGCAGCTGAGGCTGAGCAGACAAAGACGGCGGAGGTGGGAAAGCCTCTTACCAGGGAATTAGGTGCCGCTTCCCCAGCTCCGACAGAGGAGCAGCCCTGAACGCCCCGCGCCGAGCGCCCACCCCGGCGGTGTCCCCCTGCCCTGCCCGGCCGCAGGGTCCGA
>JAHLSL010000018.1:18035942-18064375 GCA_025920805.1 Petroica traversi | reverse complement strand
GGAGCCAGCGCCGTCCGGCTGCCCCGAGCCCAGCCCGCGGCCCTGCCTCCCAGCTGCTGTCGCTATCGCCCGGGTAAAACGTGGAATAAAACATCCTAACTTCACAGGGTGCCGCTTAACTTTTTAAAAATGTATGTGTGCCGAAAGCCGGAAGATGGCTTATAGCCATCGTCCTAAGGTGTTTTGTATTCGTCGCTCACCTGCATGTATTGATTTATCAGCAAAAAAATATGTCAACAAAAAGCTTCGAGTTTCCCCCATACCTATATCTGACTACCATCATCTGTTGCTATTTTACGTTTCTGTTACGTGAGCAGGACACTTAAATATTTTCTTCCCAAAGATTTCTCTCTCCTGAGATGTGCTGGAATAGGTGAATTACACTATTGATGTGAATTTTACAGGGGGAAAAAACAAAGTGAGTTTTATGAGGTAAGTCAAGGGAGAGTTTTGCTGTGTTCTGACATGATTCTATCCCACTTGGGAATAAGTGAAAAAGAACAGGAAAATAGGTAGCTTCACTGAACAGTTTCTGTCATGCAGCACAGACAAGAAAGCAGATACTATTCAGAGAAAAAAACCAGAAAACAAGGAAACCTCCTGACTTGACATAAAAATTCATTCACTAAACCTAAGCTGAAATTTTCATCTTCTGAATCTGCACTTTTCCACAATAATTTCCGGGCTCCAGGGAAATTACATTCACCCATCAAGAACAGTGTGAAAAGCATAAAATGAGTAAGGTAACCCTTTTACATGCAGAGGCCCGCCACCCCCTACAGAAAAATGACAACAGGTTTGCAGAGCACAGAGAGGCTGGGCTGAAATGCTGTCATTACATTGCAGAATTTGTACCCATCACCCCCATGCAGTGAAGGTGGGAGCACCACCCAGGATGTACGGGGTACGTATCTGGGAAGAGGAGAGTGTGTGTAGAACTCCAATTTATGTAGGTTGACGTTAACAAACTTAGATTGTATTGCTTTATAAGATAGGGTATGGAAACATGCCTATGTGATGATAACCATTGTCATCAGTATAGGTTTGGAAAGAGAACCAGTACTGCTGGCTTACCTTGAGGCCACTGGGATTTCTCAAGGAAGGCTCTTTCCTTCCTTCATGCTCTCATTCCATTTTGTTGTGTTGTTTGTTTGGGTTTTTTACATTATTTTTCGGGTTAGGATTGTATTCCACTTTGGGAACAGCACAGCTCACCATTCAGTGATGTGTGCCAGACTAGGAACAGGGCCTGTAGACACAACTGGAATAGAAGTAGAAATTACAAAGCAAAATAATCGTGCAGAGCAGAGATTTTCCAGGCAAACTAGAATAACTAAGGATTAGGCCTGAAATAAGAGAAGCCACAATAAACCACTCTGCAGATTTAAGCTTCTCCTCTGTTTTGCAATTATTACTCCATGGTCTCTGTTTTCCCAGAAAGCTTATCTAGTTTGAACACGTTGTTCTTGACTTAAAGTCTCAGCAACAACCTCCTGAATACCGGACTGCAGAGCTGGGACTAAAGCCTCAACACTGAAGGGCAAGAACTACTGTGGAACATCCTGAATGCCTCACAGCCCTCAGTAGAAAATGCAAACTTAAGCTGCTGCAAATGTTCCCCCCTCAAACTTGCAGCTAATTTAGAAAATAGGAAATAATGAATATATTTAAGCTAAAGGCCATTAGTCAAATGGAAATATTAAATTCTTCCAGCTAATGGTGCTGTTTGAAACCTGAGTAGAATATAGAAGGTTTTTAAAAATTATGGGAACGGAACAGAACGGTTCAATTTTGCTAATTGAAGAGCTCTGGCTCAGAGTTAGAGAAAAAACATAGTTTGGGAATGTATGCCTAGAAATGGATGTCACACTTAGCTGAAGAGACTGATTGATCTGCAGAGAGAGCTGCCCTGATGTCCTGCACACAAGATATGGACTGTGAGCACACACATGGCCTTACTTGCCATCAACAATAAGTACAACTTTATTGAATTTATTTTAAAAGACAAAATTACCCCTGTTCCCAGGAGACTCCAATCCTCTGTAGAAGCGGCACAGATCTAGCATAGGTGATCTAGCATATGGTTATAAGTCTATGCTCTTCAGAAATACTTTTACTCCTTGTAGCACAAAGACCTGGAAAGTGGTGTGGGGCAGAAACCCTGAATAGCAACAACTGTTGTATAACTGTGTCCTTTTTTGGTCCTTAGTTATTACAATACATGCGGTAGTTATGTGGAAAAGCATAATTCATTTTCCACAGATAATTATAAATGATCTTTTTAGTCTACAGTGTTGGTCTGAGCACCTGCATGTTTCCATAGCAACTCCACAATATTTCAGGGATTACTTTGTAATTCCACTGTGCTTTTGGTCTAGTTTTTCTCCAAGCCAGCTTGGTTTCTCTAGTTCCTTCAACCTGCATATCCCTGAGCTGTGTGTTCTCCGATCTTTTCACTCTCCTGCATGCACATTACTGACCAAAATAAAGTGATATTTCTCCAGAAGTTCTCTGATGACCTTCTGTTTTACTGAAGGTGAGCCGATGGTTCATTCCTTCCTGCGCTGTTCTGCTGTTTCTGCCTGTGCTAGGTGAATAAAAACATATTCTGGTAGGAGAAGGGAAAAGTGGAGTCAATAGGGAAGGTGAAGGGAACTGGTGGGAATTCAAGTAGAAAGATGAAAGGAAATTCAGATAAAGTTTATATCCTTCCTGACCGATTAAGGAATCAGCTTTTATCAGAAAGGCACCAGATTTCTAAGGCTGAATCACCTTTAACAAAAACACTGCCAGAGCACCAAGAAGGTGATTTGGAGACACCTTAACAAATGTTTTTTCAAAGTGCCTGAAATTTATCAAACTTTCCTCAGTCTCAGATGGAGGATATAAGTCAGCAGTATAGTAAATACATTTTACTAAATCCCAGCCTCCTCCCAGCACAGTGCTGTAGGACCCTGGTTGGCTGTGGCTGCAGCAGACAATGGCTGTAGCCAGCCCTGCACGCAGCAGGTTTAATCTGGTGGTGTGTGACAAACAGGCATATGACAACACACCCCAGCAGTCTTCAGCAACTCTGCAACAGTCATGTGAGGCTGCCTTTGAAGACTGACAAGATTGGATACAGCTTTGAATCTGTCTCAGAGCAGATAAGCTTTTGAAATAGTAAAGCCTAACCCAGGCCTCAAAAGTACTACCCTTTGTAGAAGCTTTCAGAGGTATTTTCTCCTTTCTGAGCCTCAGAATTAAAGGTTGGCAAATACAACAAACTGACCTTTTTAGGTGATTTGCCTAGGTAAAACTGGTTGTCTGGGTATGGGTGAACTGGCTCTAGAGAAATCCAATCCACAGCGTTAAGGTGTCACACTTGATTAAAGCTTATAGCCCTGCAAGTCATTGTCATTCAGTATCTAAATGAAAAACAGCAGAAAACATGTCGGTCCTTACTTTCTATCCCAGTCAATTTAATGTTTATTCAAGGCAGGATATGCACTACTAGAAAAAAAGTGAAGCTCAGAGACAAGTAATGCTTCTCCAGAAGTCAGGTGGTACTGCAGCTTGGTCTAGGGCTCACCATTTCCTTCCCCTGCTCTGGAAAAGAGAGAGAGAAAAAAAAGCTTTCTCCTCTACTGATTTGGAAAAAGCACCTGGCCCATTTGTTTCACTGCCCCATTTGTTGCTTGGACCATTAAGGAATGTATAGAAAGTAATTTATCCCATACCCAAATATGCAGAGGAGAAATGACATTTTCCAAGCCTACCTCTTAGCAGCCTATACTGAGCTTTGCCCTCCCCACTGCAATTAACAGATTGCATGCAACCAACATGCAGATGTGGTGAAGGCATAAAAATAGGCAGTCTGGTTCTGTGTAACAAAGCCCATACATCATCTTCCTCATGAGCGCAGCTTTTGTGCTGAACCCAGCCACATGTTCCCCTTACAGTGCTTTCCTACATTTTTCATCATACTCTTAACAAATGCTATTTACATCCTGTCCAGACTAGATGAAGATTAATAATGCTAAGCATTTCTATGAGACTTCCCTGAAAGAACCCCTGGCATATTTCACCTGGTATTATTTTATTCACAATTTCAGAGGCTTCCATAGTAACAGTACCTTGAGCAGTTTATAGCTAAATACACAATACAGGAAAATGGGAACCAGAGAACTGCAGATGACAAAGTATAATGCAAAATTAGAGGAGATTTGGAGGACAGCAAGCATAATTAAGGCTCTATAATAGTAAAGACTGCCATGAAAAAGATGAGTAAGAGGGGATGTGATTCAAAGACAGAACATACTGAATATTCAGGAGACACTGCTTTCCCTTTCTTACAACACTAGACCAAATGAATTTCAATTTAAAAATGGTAGGAAATTCAGAACTGCAGTGCAAGAAAATTATTTTCTCGTTACACATATAAATGAGTGAAACAATGAATCTATCAAGATTCAAAAATAGTTTTTGACCTTTATGGACCTCCAAATTAGTATCATACTGTACACTGAGATAGCAAGTTCTTCCCAATTCAGACTGGTCATTAGCATAGGAGGTGAGATCCAGTCTCCTGTTTCTGAATATTGGTTAGGGAATTTTTGCACCATCTGAAGTGCCTGTTACCTCCTATTCCCAGAGACAGATGGGGAGCTGGATGGATCTCAGGCTGATCCAATCTATTTTGATGAGTCCTAAGTCACCCCAAAACAAACTACCTATGATGGCTGGCAAGACAGGAGATGCTAAGAAGAAATACTGTCATTCAACCCTCAGTCTCAAGACCATGTGTACAACCAAAGGTATTTCATTCTATATCTCTGTTTAACTTTGCATCAGCCAGTACAGGTTTTTAGCAAATAAGGCTCATTATGGGCAATGGTTCCTGCACTTAAGTATAAGATTCAGGCAAAATAAATCTAAGTATCATTAGTTCAAGTGAAAAAAAGAAAAAGACTGTCTGTACATTAAGTTTATAGATAGAAGGGAGAGAGAAAAATTATTCACTTTTTAAAAAATCATATGCATTTCCTAGAACGCCCCCCACACAGAGAAAGAAGAGAGGATATTTTGAAATCCTGGACTTTTCCTTTTAGAAAACTTCAGTGTTTTCATTTCCTGCTCATTAACACTCTTAATCAGATCCCATGTAAATAATACTATTTTTGTGATTAGGTACTGTTTTGAATTTCTGGTGCTGGGCAGAACACTTAATTTCAGCAATAATTCACCATCCAGATGTGATTAGAATACAATTCTTATGGAACTATATATACACTTCCTATATATATGGTACAGAGTAATAAGTCTGAACATTGGATTAAGAAGGATTGAAACAACCTTAAAGTGTGATTTAGAAATAAATTTCTGCTACTGATGAACTGTAAAGCTTTTTGAATTGCAAGGCTAGACAAGCCAGATAGTGAGTGGTCACTTTAGCAATTACTGGCATATATTCCTCACACACCACTGAATTTATACTTTCATATCCTCACCCTGCATCTACAAGAAAACAACAGCAACACTTGTCATTTTAAAGTAAGAAATGATGGGAACATGCAGTATTTATGCCAGAGATATCTGGTAAACACAGGTAAACATAGCTTGGCTAACAGACACCTCTGAAATTCATCCTTGCAGGGTTAGTGGGAAGGAAGAGAGGAGGGCTGTCTAGTCTTCAATACATTAAGATTACCTAATAAATGACATCATGAAACCCAGCACAGAAGCAAGTTTTTGAAGTACTCTTCCATTCTGATTTTTTAAAAAAACCTTTGTATTTAGGAAAATGAATGTATCCTGTTGCTGACCTCAGATCTGTTCAGAGTCATAAACAAATAATCACACTTTTTTTTTTTTTTTAAATCTCGTTATTGGACAAACCCAAAACTTTTTGCCATTTTTACATGCCTCCGCTGCCCCCTGGTGTTGCTTCTCTGCAGCTTCACACACACAGCAAATGCAAGAGAAATCCAAAAAAATCTGACACTACGTCCCTGTGTAGAAGTTATGCACAAATGAGTGGACCACGCTTCCAGGTGTGATTCTCTACATGAATATCCTCACGTAAGCAGCTGTGGCTCAGTGCTAATGTAGAGACCAGAAAAACTGTCAAATGCATCTCAAGAGGAACCCGATTTACATAAAGATTGGAAAATCGTGACGCAACACCAGAGCTGCAGGCAGAAGCAACTCCTTACAGGCAGAAGCAATGTCAAATCCAATTTACTCCCAAAAGATGGTGCCCCATTATGAAAGACGGAAGTATTTGAAAAGCAAGCAAAGTGTCTAATTCATTCCATGCAAAAAAAAAAAAAAAAAACCTAGAAAAACTTCATTTTTATATTTTGTAATATGAATTAACTATTCCAGCCTTGTCTACAACTGATCACTGTGAGCAGAAGGCACCACTGCAATAACATCCCAGGGGATTGCAAACTGAATAGACAGAAATTGCTATTAGACAGATTTTTATCATCATGGGCTTCTAGAGACTTCAGAGAAAGGAAGCATTTAATTCTAGATCCAAAAACATTTCTGACATCTCTGTGGTGCTTACCAATTTGACACAAGAATCCTGGAGATCATTTAACAAGAGACCAGCCTGATTTTGCCTGACAGGTCCTCAAGTTTAAAAGTAACAAGCAAAAAATATTGGCAGGAAGGTAGAGAACCACACACCAAAGTAACTGTTCAACTCTCAGAATGTTAACTCTTTATAATAATCTAATTAACACACAAAAGCTAAACATTTGTCTTCATCAGATGCACAGTAACATGGTACACTAATACTCAAACCCCAAACCATTCACTTAAGTTTACACAGTAAACAGTAACTAATCCATAGCAGAAACTAACACAGGACTTAGTAAAAGCCAGTAACATCTGAAGTAACAATGCAAACAGGTCGCTACAAATTAAAGTGCTCTTGTGGCCGTACTACTGGTTGAAAGTTAATGCCTGTAACACTTTATGAGAACAAAACCAGTGGAGTTCTGAACAAGAAGTATCTGTGTTAAGTATAATTAAAATGAGGTGTAATAAAAATTATGTGAAGCTACAGACTGGGAAATCAGATTATTAGTGCATTGCATATTCTAAAAATGCGTTATTGTGCACTTCATAATACATATGCAGAAAGGGAGAGTCAAAACTGAGATGTGGCTCAGAGACTTCCTAACAAATATCTGTTATACAGTTGTACAAAAATTTGAGTATGGCCATTCCAACACTCTGCAAAACAATTTCCTGACAATTATGCTTCTGCAAAATCAGATTAAGTTATCACAGACCACATTATTTTAATTCCACTTCTTACCAAATCCCTACTGAACCTACAGAAAGTGCAATACCTCTGTCTTCAGAATTTTGTTTTGTTGGGAAAACACATGTACATTTGTCATGTTCCCATGCTGGAGATGAACTAACTCCAGGCAGTTCATGGAACGTAGCACAGCTCAGTAACACGTTAATCATACCAGGAGAATTTCCTCCAGCAATAACAAGCACAGAAGTCACACACACAGAACGACATTTTTATCTTATCAATGCCCAGAATGATTGTGAACATTTGTTTCCAAGCTCATCACTGAAAATTTCAGGTTTAAGAAGTTTCAAGTGGACTACATGAAATGGATTTCCTCCAAGGATGAGATTCTTCAAGTTACTTCCCCCTCTTTCAGTGATTCTTTCTTCTTTTTTGGCCCACCTTCTGACTGTCATTCTCATAAACTGCCACCCTTTGACTGGAATGCAGCATAGATCATTTTAATACCACAACCAACTAAGTAGCTGAGGACTTTGACAAGACAGGGGCCACGACATTTGATTACCTAGATACAATGGGGGGGATTTATTTTGTTTTGGTGGTTTAAGTTTTTTATTAATCTCTTTATACTGGAACACTTCATGCACCTTATGCTTATAAAAGTATTTCACAAGCATTAAGGGAATGAAAGAGCCAAGTCTTTCAGTAGGCATATTCTTCTAAAAGCACTTTCTGCAGGAGCTACATGATCATTAGAGGTGCCTCCTGAATTTACTGAACTGCTTTTATACTGTATCAGCTGGAGGGGAGAAAGGTTAATACCTGTCATGTCTTGGGCATCCATTTTGCCTTTGCTAGTACCCCTGTAAGACTTCAGGAGGTTTACTCAAAGCACACAGTATTGGTCACACTATTCCTAATGAAGCCGGTGGGAATTCTTCCCATCAGCTTCATTATGAACAGATATAAGCCAGTGCTTGTGAAAGAAAAAAAAGAAAATAAATATACCCTCCCAACAGAGCCCAACTTTTAATTTAGGAACAGACTGTAAGAGGGAAATTGTTTTGTGCATTTATGACAGCATAAACAAGAATAAAATTTAATATTTATTAGAATTTCTTCCAGTAACAGCATTCAACATCTTAACAAAGCAAGTTGTGAAGTCTTAAAAAAATCTAGGATTACAAAAAAAGTTAAAATAAGTTGTTTCTTATATTTAATGGCAACAAACAGGGAACCTTCTATTTAAAAACAAACTTGTCATATAAACAGCATTATTTTAAGAAAATGTGATTAAGATGATATGTAATTTTCCGAATGGACACACAATGTACGAATATCAATCAGAATGAAACAGAGGGGTGGAACACACTATCCCCTTAAAATCTCAAAACAGGCTGTTTGAAGAAAGGGGAGGGAGTAGGATCTTTCTAGTGAAATAACTTAGAAGATACCACGCAATGGACAAAAACCAAGAGTACAGAAGACATTACATGACACCCTCATTACAACACCCCCTCAACTCTGGTTATACAGTAAAGTTAGTAAAGTGCATCTTTAAAGACTTGTCTAGTGAAATAGCTTTTCCAAATATAAAACACAACACGTGCAGTAACAGTTAAATCATAGTGTAAGTTTTTAGAAACTAATTTTTAACCTTTCATTCACTCAAGAAGAAAAGTTTTAACTGCAGTAGTGTTCACATTATTCTTCGATGCATCCTCATGTGCTTTTGTTACTTGGCAAATCTTTAAATACGGAGCATGGCAAAATGATGCAGTTTAAGCAAGTGCTTCTCTCAATTCAATACAATTCTTCAACAGCAGAGTGGCCACATGCAGCAGAACCATGTCAGATTTTGGGAAGCTTTGGTGCACTAATGATGGGATTGGTCTCCTGCAAATACCTCCGTCCCGCACTCTTGTAGTCGTAGGTGCAGGTGTGAGTCTCTGCATAGCGGTGCGTTGCACAGAAATTGTTTCCACATCTGAAGAATCAAGAACATTTAGAAGCTTTTAATGCTCTGACATGCTGGGAGCCATTTTGCTTAATCATGTCTTACAATGACAGAGCTGTCTGAATTGTTATCATCCTTGACTGGTAACATTAACTGGTGGGGTACACAAAATGACATTTTTCACACTGAATGTTTTCGTTTTGACCCAGCAGTCTCTTCAACCGAGAAGCTAAGCCTGGTCCTCCAGGAACCAGCTAGCAGGGATCAAATACACTTATAAATTAAGAATAATGAGCTTTGTTTTACTTCCTGTCCTTTTTAAGGACCTCACACAGAATATTAGTTGGTAGAATTCAGAGGACAAAACCATGCACAGTAATTCCCTCAGGTGAAATCCATGTAATGCATTTCAATTCAAAACCACAAAATCACTCAGACAATCAAAACAGTTGTTTCCAACACAACTTCTGCCTGGCATAAACTCAAATTAGCCATTTAAGATTAATAAATACAGTTTTAGTCATGTGTAAAGCATCAGACAAATTACAGGGGACATAACTTCCTGTAGGACCAGAAAAGGGTTCATCTATCCAATATCAGTTTGGTGAGTTAAGATCAGGATTTTTGCTTCAGACTTGACAGTTCTGCAGGTAAGACTCTTGCCAGGAGAAAAGCATACTTTGGATGCAGTATATGATCTGGACAAGTGCTTTACTTGGAGACACATATTGGTGTCCTGCTGCCTAATTACTTGGTAGAGATGCTTCCTGACAGTAAATACTGACATCATTTAAAATCAGAATTCTCTTGAAATGGATTAAGCATTACCCATCAAACTCACTATTACACTATAATCCCCTATTTATTTATCTGTCTAACTGGGTTCATAATAAACACTGCGGCTGATCCTGAGGCTTTGTGTGCATGGACATAAATTTGTTTTTCTTTGGTTTCTGGTCCCGTAATCACAACTTTTCTCATATGGCTGTATTCTCCATTTGGTTTATGCTGCTTTCCAGTAAAAGGTCCTATGGTTGCTCTTTTTGAAGCAAAATCAATGCTGTTCTTGGGGATGAGCCATTTCCCCCTTCATTTTCAACTTTAAGCAAGCTGCTTAGTTTTAGAAGAGCTTGCAGCTATTTGCTCATCAGGAAAGTGAGCAGTATCCAAAACAGTTTCAAAATCAGAGACTGAAGAGTCAGTAAGAAGACAATTCCTCAGCCTGAAATTCTCTATTTGATTCCCCAGTGGCAGAAGCTCTTTTTCATTTTGCTGTTGTTGGCATGAACCAAAATCAGCTCCAAACGCAGCCCTCAAACAGTGCAGCAGTTCCCAACCTGGACTAACTCACAGGAAATAATGCTAAGAAAAATGTATCTTGTGGGGATAAAATGCTTTGAAAACTAAGATTAACACAGAGAGTAGGGTTGTTTTCTGTGCTTTTTGTTTTGCTGTGGGTTTTTCTGTTTGTTTGGAGTTTTATTTGTTTGTCTGGGGGTTTTTTTTGTTGCTTTTTTTTACAGTTTCACAAGACCACCACCAAGCACCAGCTCTCACTGTGTTGTCTCCAAGTAATGATCTGGGGGACCAGCACTCTGGTGTTCTGTGTTTGAGATGTTCTAGATGCTCAAACGTGACTGAAATATTGTAAAAAACCAGAACATGCATAAAATCAAAATTTTTTTGAATACAAATTTGTATAAATTCACAAACTGAAAACGTGTTGCAGTAAGGCCAAATCTGAGGGAGATTTCTGAGAAAATGTACCAAACCCAGTTTTCCCTCAAGTTGTTAAAGGTACCATTACCAATGAGAAACTATGCAGAACATGTATCTGTAGCAAGTTCTTCTCCCACCAGTATAAAATGTCATTGTTCTTTTTTGTTATCTTGTTAATTTCCTGCTATTTTCCATTCTGTTGCCTTCCATTTCTTAATCTTCCTGGAAGAACATACACCTCAAGAGCAGAACAGGGGCAACATTCCTGAGTTCTAATTCCTGCAGTTTTGTTGAACTGAGAATTGCAACTTTTTGAAGGTTGCCTTTTGATTTGTTATGCTTAAAGAATAGTGTGCAGCAAATAAAACTTTTTGGTTAACTCAGCTATCAATTTTAAGTAACAGCTGGTTATATACTCAGCCTACCTGCACTCATAGCTGGTTGCCAATCCAGTTTTCTTGCCACAAAGAAAGCAGTGCTTTGAAATTTTCTTTTTTGCTTGAATTAAGCCATTCACAGGTGGAAGATGGGTTGCTTCACCTGCTTTCAGAAGCAGAAAGACAGCAAATACATTTTAACTTATTCACAAACTAGTTAAATGTTATCTTTTGAAATGCAAATTTATTTTGCATTTCTTAGGATACTTCAGGAGGGAACCCCAAAGCCTAAAAGCAGAGGGGAAAAATAAGCCCTGAAAGCCAAAACAGGAAATTCACCTCAAGCCTATGAACACCTTTGGAAGAAGCATCACAGTGTGTAGAACTGTTATTCTGAAAACCCCTTAAAAGTTCATATAAGCAAGAAGTTACAGAACAAATCAAGAAACACATCTCTTAATGGCCTTCCCATGTGTAAAATGAACACACACAGAGTGTAACTGGGTAAGCACTGTGCACAATGCCTTTACAAAGAATCAACTGGGCATTCCAGGACCTAGCATCCAATATATTCTCTATACTAGTTTGCCAAATAAATACTGCAACATTTAAAAATCTTGCTGGTACTCCACCATTGCAAGAAAAGTACAGGCCTGTACTTAGCTATATGGTACATTAGGCACTTTGCAGATATTTGTAAAATTTCTATATTTTAAAATTTATTTTATTTTTAGTTTTTGCCATGTTATTCTTGGTTGTTGCTTTATTAACTGGAGAAAAGGAATCTCCCTTCTCTCTGTAGAATTAAGTTCTTTGTCCACAACTTGCTTAAGCATATTTCCCATATGCTGGACCAGTAAAGTGAGTAATTCATCCTCTCAAACATTCTTTCAGTGTTTCTACTGCAATATTGTCAGGATGTTCCCAAGAAGTTCCCTCATGAGTTCACAAGTATTTTTTGTCCAGCATACCTTTAATCCAAGCTTTCCTTTCTTACTTGAGATGCAGCAGCCTACACTCCATAGTCACTAATAATCATCACAGTCATCATTACCAACCACTCCCACCCCCTTCCTATCTAGCACTGAAACTACCAGGCAACATTTGTCCACTCTAACAATTTCATCATCTAAAAGCACACAATTTCAGAAGCATCAGTAAGCCCAGTCTGTGAAAGAGTGAGCTTGAAGACAGTTAGCCCTGAGGACCTACTTGAACAGAAAAAACAACACTCCCGTTGGTTTTTTTTGGTACATTTACAGTATCTACAGCAACTACAGAGAAAAGTGCTCTGTCCTTTGGCCAGTTATACAACAGATCAGTACCAGCAACACCCCTCTCAAAAGCTTGCATGGTATGACCACTTCAACTCATGTCTGGCATTAAGCACTCCAGTTAGCAAGGCTAGGGTGGAAAGAATGATGACCAGCACAAAAAAAAAAGTGAAAAACCCACACTATATCAATGTTCTGCAGCATCCATGCCCTTATTGCTTCCTCCCCACTTGTTTTTTGTACTAAAGACAATGTTACTGATAAATTTGGCTCTGATTTTAGTAGACTCAGTAGTATTCAGGGAAGTGGTAATTTGGAAACTTCAGCACAGAAACTCATATTTAGATCTATAGATGACGTGCAGGATTCACTAAGAATTAAAAAAGCTAAGAAAGAGTTGCAGTTATGGTCCACCTATGATCTGGATGAAATCTGCATGTCAAAGAATTGCTTAAAATATTAAAATACTAACTATGCTATAGAAGTGTAATACAGCAAGACCTCTAGAAGCCAAATGCCTTACAAAGATAAATTATTTTTGTCCTCTGCATGTGTGATGTATCAGGAAAGAATAAAGAGTCATCTTTAATTATTATATAAGTTACTTACCTACTCTTTTCCCTACAGCTGCCATACTTCCATTCATTCCAAGCCCATGCGCAGACTAAAAAAAAAAAAATTTCCACAAGGAAATTACTAGCAGATGGAAATTAAATGAAAACCTAGGTAGTATGGTATCAGCTTATTTGATATCAGTGTTTTATCAATCTACCCACGAAGAATCCAAGACAACTTCTGCACACAAAGTTAAAATTCCACAATATAAAGCCTTACCCTCAGTGGCCATTTATTACATCTCCCCATACTTCAAAACACACCAAAACAACAAAGAACATTAGAGAGAAGAGCTTGGCACATATGGTGCCAGTCACTGGGCACACTTTGCAATAAATGACGATCAGTGAGCAGCAGAAGCCAGATGACACTTTAACACACACACTCTCATAACTCCATCACTACAATAACTCGTAATTTCAGTTGTGAACTGAACAACTGCTTTAATCTCAATGAAAAATTAGTTCTAGGACCTAGGCAGTTTACATACCGTCAGCCATTCAGAAAACAGTTTAAGCCAATCAGAGATTTAAATACACCTCCTGTACCTCATCTGCCTCTCCTGAGAAGTCACATACACACACTCTTCAGTAGTTTTGCAACATTAGTGTCACAAAAACAGAGAAACTTTAATTTCTTTGGACGCGTTCATACTCACTAGAATATATTCAGCAGCTTCATTTGGAGGAGCAGTTTTCCTAAAGCTTTCTTCCTGAAAACGCTGCAGGTTTGTAGGTAGTGCAATACCAGAAGTCCGAAACCTGTCAGTCCCACAGGAACTCTGTAAACTTTCCCTGTTTGTGCTTCGGGCCAGCGAAGCCAGAAATCCTAGGTTACTTACAGAACTCGCAGGTTCTTTGGATGCCTTGCTAGCCACATCTGTGATGTCCCTAGCCTCTGCTTTAGAAATTACATCAGGTCTTTTGCCAAGTGGCTCTACTTTCACACTACAAAATCTAGTGGTCCTAGGAAAAGAGGAGTCTGCTATACTATGTACTTCCAACGATCGAAGCACGTTTGGGGAGGCCGTAGATCTCAAGTTACCAGCCTCAAAGCATCTGGGCTGTGCTTGTGGTTTCAGAGAACTGTGATGTGCCACTTGTGCTGAATACCGGAGGGGGGACAAAAGCAGATTTTTCTGAGGACTTAATTCACGAGTACTGAGAAGACCAGTCTCCATTGCTGCAGTGCTCAGCACTTTACCAATAGGTTTTCTATGCTGCTCTACAACCTTAGAATCTTTGTCTCCATCAGGCAGTTCAAGCTCTGGGTTCACCTTTCCTATGTCATATATCTCACTACACTGTTCAGCAGTGCTTGCTTCTGTTAAAAAAGCAAAAGCATCTGGTTCAGGTAAATGTTCTTCTTCTGCTCCATACAGTTCCACATTTGTTAGATTTGGAAACAAAACAGCATCCTCCTCGCTTGCTGAGGTCACATTTTCAGATGCTTTTTCTGAACTTGTAGGCAGGGATGAAACAGGAGTCAGAACACTATTTGTAGGTAGTTTTGCATTTTCTAGTTCAACGCGAGATATTTTCGGTGGTAACCTGATGCTATTTACTGGCTGGGACCAGGAGCTGCTCTGCCAAGCATCATCTTCCTTAAGGAAATGATTAGTAGTGGATGGCATCGTTCTGCCAGCAGTGGCCAAGGTAGCCAATGCTGAAAGTGCGTTCTGGGGAGATTCAGACTGATGCACATTCCCAGGAGGAGGTAGGCACGACTGTCCAATGTGGGGCAGCACTCTCAGAAAGCGGTGGCGAGCAGCAGCCACCGAGCTGCTGGATGGGCGAGGAGTCATCGGAGGGCGAGGCTTCACCTTGACAGTTTTCTTAGGCTATTAAAAAAAAGCCCAACCAAAATCAAAAAACACAAATAAGTATTTGAATTCCAGTTGCACTCAAAAGACCGGACCGAAAATATATTCTGAAAAATTCATATGGTATAAGGGCAGGAAAGACCAAATCATTCTTTCTACTTCCTCATATGTTACTAGCCATCAAGACTTCACCCCAACATCTGAGTAATAAAAGCAAAGATTATAAACAGGAAATGTTTTCAACAAATCGGTGACATGTCAGAGAAATAGTAATAGGAAGCCACAATGCCATCAAAGTTATCAAAGTGCAGCTTCAGATCTCTAACACAACAAAAAAATGAAAGTATAATCTCTTCGTTTTACATATAGGTAACCTAGCCACACATGAACACCAGTTTAATGCTTCACCTTCAAGATAATATCATTCCCATATTTCACTTTATAGGCTTTTCAGTTACAGTACATCTAACGAAATTTCATTTTAAAAGAAACACTGACTTTTACCTGAGCAGTACTGCAAAACAATGCTTCTTAAAGCATTGGAAGAAAAAAACCCAAACAAACAAAACCACAAAACCCAGCCACTCAAATGATCTACCCTTGCAAACAAATCCAGGACTAGCAGTGAATTCTTTGAATGAGGGCAGGTAGGTCCAAGGAATGCCAATGTCTTTCAGCAGAACATTTATGCAATAGTATTTACATAAAAAATAGTTGAGAAATCATCTACATGTGATAACTTCACTTATTAAAATGGCAGAGTATCTGATCTACTTTTTAGGAAAGTCAGCACAAGGAAAGCCCAAGCCATTTTACGACAGAAAAACTGAAATGACAATTTCACCTTTTTACTCAGATTCATGTTCTCCATCTTTGCCTTGAGCAGTTTCATTTTATTCATAGTAATTGAATTCTCAATAATCTGTTGGCCAGAAGGTGATGCCTCTGTTTCATCTTCATCATCAGCATATAAATTATAAACTGAACCACCGCTGAAAATAAAAGAAAGTTCATATTCACCCTCTAATCAGGTAATTTAATTATGTTTTCAATGTAGAGTATTCTCACAACTAGGAAGTCATATCCGTAGTTGATCTGTTGACAAAACATTATGTAAAACTGTATGCAAAGATGCTTCAAATCCATTTATCCACATAAGCATCCCTTATTAGGGCAAAGTGACGTTGCTGAAATCTGAACATAGCCACGCTTCTGGGAAGTTGTTATATCATATACAGTTGGTTCGCACTCACTATATATTTTCCCCACAGAGGGGATATCCAGTTCCACAAATGTCTCCTGAAGATATGGCCAAAGCTGTTAAGTGTGTGACTCAGACAACAAGCTGATCAGTTTTCCAATTAACCAGACACTGGCATGGAAGGAAAAGTCCAAATTTCTATCCATCCTGAGGGGTGTTCTCACCATAAATGGAAATGGAGGGGTCACCCATGTGGATGTGATATTCTATTTCTCCTTTTCAAAAGAAAAAAAAAAGAAAAAAAAAAGAAAAAAAAAAGAAAAAAAAAGATCAGTTTAGGTTTCCAAAGATTCCAAAGAGTCTCACATTTGGAAAAAAAAAGAAATAGATTAGAATTGCTAGCCCCAAGACAAAATGTTTTAAGTCAGCTGTCACTGGAAGTTTATAGCATGACATTTCCTTTTTCCCTTCTGCATTCTAACAGAATGCAAAACCTCAAGGTTTTAAAAACCAGCATCTAACCTGTTTTTCCTATGAAGCAATGAAGTATTAATCAGTAACACATTCAGCATTTGACAGCAAAATGAAAGAACCACTCACTGGGAATGTCCAATTCACTACACATTGATGCACTTTAAACACCGTATGTAGTACATTTTAAAGAATGTTTTGGTTCTTCCATTATGTTGTCAGCATCTAGAAATCATGACAATCAGGCAATTCCCCTAATTCCCCTGTGTTCACACAAATGCTTCAGTAGATTTACCTCAAGTTTCTAGACGCCAAAAGAGATTAAGCAACAACTAAAAGTCATGTGGAAGTCAGTACCAAAAAGGAAGTATCACTAATTAAAGCTGGCATCTTACCTGATTCTTGGAAATATTCTGCTGCCCTTAGAGCCAGCATTTTTTGCACTGACTCTCCAAATCCAGTTCCTAAAATGTAGCAAAATTCCAAAGGCAGCACAGCTGGGAGACAGTGTGAAGAGCAAGACAGCAGCAAATTCAAACCAAGAGTCAGCAAAAGAGACCAGTCATTTCTTGCCAAAACCTAAGTAATTCTACATGAGGACAGTCAGCATGCATATTACATATACATACTTCTCTGGGTAAAAACCCAACACTAAAAAAAAATTTGAAAATTTTATCTCTACAAAGTTTTACATCACCAAGTCAAACAATTTGCTGAATGTCCCTTCCTGCTAGGTAAGGTTAGAAAGCTTAGTGGTATTTCTCATGTTTGGTTGCTTTTAATTTTTTTTTAATGCAAAAATTGTTGTTATCTTTTTGTTCCATTTTCAGACAAATCGGGGCCAAAACCACACACTTTGAAAAAAAGGATTGTTTGCTTTAATGTGTTTGTAAGATTATAAAAGCTGGACACAGAGTTTCGATATTGATGATATGTTCAGCCCATTTTACAATGAATCAATTTTAAATTTATTTTGTCCACAGGTGTCAACATTCCTGAGCTCTTGCTTGTAAAATGCATGTCTCAAAAATTATTAGCTTGCTGAAACCCTTTTGGCACGGTCTTCCACCACAACTCCAACACTCTTCTTCTAACCCAGAGACAACAATCAATGTATGCATTTACACTTTTGTCAAGTTTTAACCAGTAACTCAACCATAAAATAAATATAAAATAAAATTATCTGCAGAACTATAAAACAAAATCAAAACCAATGTCTCATTTCTAAATTTCAGTCAATGAATTCTGCTCCACATATCAGCAGTGTGAAAAGGCTGATAAACAAGAGCTTCGAAATGCTTAGTCGCCAATATACCCAAACATATAAAACCATCTGTCAATACAGAAACAGTAGTATTCAGAGTGACCCACACCTTTAGCCTACAAAGCGCAAACAAAAGGTCTGATTTATTTCCATTCTCTCCTCCCTTTACTAGTTTTCCCACTTCCCCCCAGTCTCACTCAGCCATAACAAATCCGAAAATTAGGATTTCCTTCTCCTCCAAATTACCATCTGCCTTAGCAGAAAAGCTAATAAATGAACTCCCATAGAAAGCACAGGAAAATAGAAACAACTCAAGCTGAATGTTTTTAACTCAAGTGGCTCCCAACCCAACTGGATCACTTGACCAGTGACAGCATACTTCTTAAGCCAAATATATTTGACTTTCCTACATGCTGCTGTGCTTTGAAAGGCTTACCCAGGTGCCTTGCAAGAGCCAAATGAGTGTGGTTTATTCCTCCCATTTGCAATGTTCAGCCAATCTCAGTAAAATGACTACTAAATCTATACATTAGGATTATCCAATGGAAAAATACAAAGACTTCCAGACCACTGTTCACACTAGTTTTAAATGGCAAAGAACCCCAAAATCAATACACACACTCTAAAATTTGAACATGTAGGCAGATACTAAGGAGCCCATTCTACTGAAATATGAAATTTCAAGCTCCTTATGACAACTCCTTGCATTAACTGACAGTATAGCATCCACAATCCCAGATTTGTGAATGGGTTTTAATGTTCATTAGAGACAGAAGGTTAAATAGGAACAAAGTGATAACAAGCAGGGTAGCAGCAAGAACAAGAACTACACCAGTCTGCTCATCTTTTCAGAAGTGTATCTAGCCCAGTACAGCAGCAAGGCTCTCAGCTCCTGCCAATTATGCTTGTTTTAACCTCTTTCAAACAATATCATAGGTGGCTATTCTGAAAGAATACAGGGTCTGAAAGATAAAATCACAGATCTAAAATATTTGTATCTTTTCTTTGTCTATCAAACACTAGGTCTTTCTACTATGTGCAACAATGTGGGAATTGAACTTTGATATTTCTTTCAGGCAGTGGTTTTTAAGTATGGATGTCTTATAAAATTTTTATTCTTATCACTCTAAATACAAACTGAATATAAACCCAGTACAAGTCTCTTGCTTTCCTTTTGCAAACAGAAACAAGAATAGTCACTTAGAGCAGCTTGAGCCTTAGCCTTGAAGAAAACACAGCTAGTTCCCAGAAAAGGGACTCCTTTCCTCACAGCTGTACAAATATTAAGTTCTTGAGGGGATAAAAGTACCTACCCAAAAGCTGCAACATTAAAAAAGAATGCAATAATTTTTAATAGGTATCAATTTTGATAGTTTTAGGAAAAAGACTACCCAACTGTTTACTACAATGTCATAGGTAAAGTAACACACCTGTCCTGATGATGATTACAGCACTTGGATTCTGACAGCAATTGAGCTTGGTATCTCAACAGTAATTAACCCAAGGCCTAATTACAAGGCTGGTTGTATTGGTAATTACTTCAGTACATTAAAAAAATACGTCAAAAAATAAAATACAAAAACCCCTTCCAACCAAAATCCTTACAGAACCAAAAAAATCACCACCCCACAAGAAGCACAACAAAACCACTGCGCCCTTCAAACCAAACAACCACCCCCACAAACAACAAACCAAAAGAAGCCCACAGGATTTTGCACTGCCACTGGATTATCTTCCTGACTAATCATTTAGTCAAGTCACATCCCTAGGAAAAAAAATATTATGTGAACAGGGAAATATTTACAAAACTAAACAAATGCCTTAAGATGTTAGAGAAAGTGCTTAACAGAAGTTTTTAATATCTAATAAAATATTGATTTGACTCTCCTGCAACACGGTCCTTTTCAGAAAGGGCTGGAATGTTGAGAATTGCTTGAAGTGTAAAGTCAGTTTTATCTCACTATATTAATGCACACAGTGATAGGAGAACCATGAGCACAACCACTGACCACAAAGCACTACTGTGCTGTCAGACAGTTACAACAACTTAATAGCCCTTAGGGAATAATTCTTGCAACACACCAGATATTCTTTTGATAAAGACAACAAATATAGCTGAAAATGACACAGCAACCCACGTTTGAAAAATAATCCAAAAATGAAAACCAATTTTACCTCAAAGATTCAGACAATGGCGTTAAAGTGCCATCGCCCCGGTCAACCACACGGAAGAAGTTCAAGCGATCTCCTTCCCGGTACACTAAGAAAGTGACTTGTTTGTTGGAGGGTCCTTTCTCCCACATCTTGTCTCTAGCAGGATCCATGTATTCAGCCATTTCCCTGATAGGATCTTTCACGGGAACTGTAAAGACAAAAAACCAAAATAAAACAAAAATATTACTGTTGTTGTTTTGATGATCTCTGAGAACTCAGCTCAGTTTATAACAGGAATTTCCACCCAAGAAGATATGCTGAGTTTTTTCCCCAAGTGAAAATTATTAAGGGAATTTCTTCATTTTCACTCCTATACAGATGATCCACATAACAAAGTTTATTGTCTGACTGTAGCAATGCCTGATTCTTAAAGACCATATTTTAAAAACTATTTGTATAATAACACTGCAGTATAATTTTTTCTTCAAGTGAAGAATTGTTGAATTTACGACTTGATGATCCTGTAAATGCAAATATCCTTAATCTAAGAGTAAACAATGTGCACTTGATATACACCAAGTAAGAGAAGTTGGGGAAAAACTAATTTTTAAGTATTTTTCCAGATAATTTGGAACTGAAGACTGATTGCCTAAAATGCTTACCTAAGAGAAGCTCTTTACAGTTAGAAAATGTGGCATGAAAACCACTAACTTACTGAACACCTACCTCTTCTGGTGTTAACAGGTCCACCTCGCATAGCCAGAACCAACTTCAGAGTGCAGCCTTCTGAAATGCTGTAAATAACAATAAATAATTTTTATGGCATTTTCTGTTGTTTATGCTAACAATTATTTCAAAACATTAATTAGAAACACAATTTTATTCTATACTTACTTATAATCATTCAAACAATAATCATCCTTGAGTTCCATATTATTCCAAATTAAGTGCTGCTGAGAGACAGGAATACCTAAACAAAAGAAACAAACAAATGACTTAAAATTGAAGCATGGCAAAGATGGCTTTTGGGGAGTTTTGAAGAGTCTGGGGCTGATGGACTGAAACTGGGTCACAGGAGAAAGAAGAAGTAGGACAAGGACAGCACTTGAGCAGTCTTCAGCCATGACATCCAACCTCCAAATAGTTATTAAAACCAAAGATTTTCAGAAGGCTTTAGCTCAGACACAAAGTTCAATCTTTTGACTCAGCAGAGGTTCCTTATTAAAAATCTGTATTCTACACAAATAGAATCAAATTCTACACAATTTTTGCCTGCATAGTCAACTCAGCTTGATACAGATGCAATGCACATTGAAGAAAATAAGCAAAAGCTGGTACAAGTTGAGGTCTTCACACATTTTTACTGGAATGCTACCACCCTCCGAATTCTGGATAGAATACAAATGAAGACAGTTGTGAAAGGATCAGACATCTCAGACTACCAAAAAAAAATCTTCCCCCAGCATCAAAAAGAAGTTGTTCAATTCATCTAGTGAAACCCAGGTAATTAAGATCTCACTGTGCATTCATGACAAATGTCAATTAAAATGTGTATCTATAGAAGTCAAGAACTACTTTTTCAAAAAGTTCTAAACATGATTTCTCATACTAAGAAACAGGATCTGTAAATGTATTTTCTATTTTCCTAAAGGTTACATCAAAATAATCTTACCCTATATTTTTATTCATTGCATGTTTAGATACTCAAAAGGAAATGCCAGTGGCAGGGCTACACAGCAAGACTTCACTAAATACATCTGTCAGGAGGGGAACACAAAGATCAGTCTTTCTGTTAGTTCCCAAAAACATCTAAGCTTTGAAGGTTTGTGACAATGCTTAGCAAGCTGTGGCAGGGATCAGCCAAGTATTCCCTTCCTAGGTAGAGGAAGCGCACAAAGCTGCCAACACCCATCACTGGCAAGGAAGAAGAGGGGATCAGAGTCCAAGCACATTAAACAAGCAAGCAGGAGACATCCCTGTGCAGAATGGGGAGTGCACTTTGGAGGAACTGTCATTGTTTTTCTTTAAGCTTTACAGAAGATGACAATTTCTTCTTCTAACCACAGCTCATATCCGGGTGTTCCCTTTTCTGAATGACCAATACAACTTTAATCCACTTGACTGCATTTAACAGGAATCTTATATCCTCTGAAGTCCACAGGATATGTATAAGAAGAATATCTTCATACAGTAGACTAACATAATTGCTACTACATTGCCAGCTATTTAATAGCTTGTTATTGGTTATGTTTCAAGTCAGCAGTGTAATCAAAAGAACAAGCTGGCAATAGCCAGTGAGTCTACATTAAAGTTTTTGTGTTGTTTTGCACTCTTCTGATTACAAACAATCTGATTACTGTCTGCATTTGTTATGGTTTCAGCAGCTTCCAAGGAGCAATTTCCAATTACTTTGATAAACTGAGAGAGTATTTGTTAAAAAGGCTGGCTTGCAGCTGGCAGTACTGGAGTGAAACATGGTTTTGCTCATCCAACAATGACAACGTATTTTTGATGAAATGAACAGATGAAAAGAGGATACTCTTCTGTAATTGGAAACAGACACATCTTTATTACTTATTCCCTTTTATACTGCTTTCTTAGAATTCTGTATTTATACAGTGAGGAAGTAGTATGTGCTTTAGAGCTTCAGAGGCAGCAAAATATTCATCAGCTGTCCCTTTTCTGGATTATAGTATGGATTTCTTGAGGAGACATTTACACGTGAGATCAGCATGTACAACTGCCAACAATAATGAGAACTGTGAGACACCCATCCCCTATACCCTCTCCCTAAGCAGCACATGACAGTATCTCTGGCCTGCTCTAGATCAGTACTGAGAGCTAAGCAGGGCAATAAGCTACATCTCAATGCTCAAATGGAAATGAACTGGCCAGGTGGTGCTACAGGAGGACAGAAGAGTCTGCAGACTTCCCATTGAAATGGCTGCAGGTGCACTGACAATCTGACTTATCAGAATGGGGGGAGGAGAGGAGAGGAGAGAAGCAGCAACCCTATCCTGTCTCTGAATCAGCATATCAGATACAGCCTTAAGCTTCCCTCCCTTACTCTTCTTTTTGGCATGCTAAGTAGGTTCACCACAGAAACTGATTTGGTCAAGTCAGAGACAGGAAAAAAAAATCCCTGCAAATCTCAGAAAAAAAACCCATTGATTTTATGTTGTGGGTATAAAGTTCCTATGTTTAAAAATGCCACATACATTTCACTGTAAAAATTCAAACAGTGCACTTATCTTTCATTCAATTTTGAAATTGCTGGAGTCTTGGTTTACAGAGAGACTGAGCTGACAGTCTTATTTTCCTCCACAATCTGGCTACATTAGTAAGAGGTGCAAAAGTCCAGAACTTAGAGCAGCAGGACCATTTTCCTAATAGTTAAACCCCCCAGCTTTCACTTGAATGACAGTAACCATGGCAGTGTAAATGGAGTCAGTACTGACCTATCTTTGTCCAAGGCACTGACAATGAACACACTAAAGACAGCACATCACCAGTAACTGAATACAGGCCAACAAAATTTCCTGACTAAGGTGACCTCCTTACTTTACACCTTCCAGATGCTGCTCTGGGCAGCCATCAACTCTGAGCAGTCTTGCACTTACAGGAATCTTTTCCCAGCTCAGACAAGGCACAAGCTTAAAAAATGCTTCATGAGCTTCTAGTCTGTATCAGCACAGTAAACAGGTAAATTATAAAGCAAATAGAAGATGTAGGGGTAAAGTAGCAAACAGAAAAAACCAGAATTGGTTCTGTTAAAAATTCATTACTTGTACAATCCACTTACTCCAGTCCTGGCAGAAGCATAGCTATTTTCTCTAATGCAAATAGTAATAAATATAATCATGACAAACTTTGAATTCACAGAATATTGAAAGAAATTACAACATCCATATGAAGTCTGCTTGACATTCTTCTAGCTCCTGTTATTTAAGGTGAAGCTGCAGTACCCAGGCAGCAAAATAATGACAGTAAAAAGACCAAAGAAAAATAACAACTTGCATGATGAACTGAGTACACGCATATACAACAAAATTATTGCTGCATCTGTTGTTTCCTGCTGAACACAAGGGAACACCTACTGAACACTGAAATCAAGGTGTACTCTGAAAGCTGATTCTCTTTTTCCTCTTTACAATGATATAAGAACAAGAGAATATCTAAATTTTCATCTAAAAAGGTTGATGTTTCCACATATAGAGATCTTAAAATTCAGTTACAAGTACTCACTCAACAAACCATGACCAAGTTGGTTTTTTATTTTAAAGCTAACCATGTAAATGAATGCCCTAACACTCCATACCAAATTAATCCTGCAACCTAATAACAATAATGCCATCACTATCACCATCAAATCCCAAAGCTCACCTCCTCCTTTGAGACTCAGTCCTGTCTTTCCCAACAAACATGGTTACAGATATTATCTATGGTTCTTGAACAGATTAATTAACCACTACTACAAATATGCTGAATGCTGTCTATAAAACAGTGTAATAATTGGTATTTCTGAATGAATACTAAACTCTGCCCAACCCAGCAGCTACAAGGACTTGTGCAATGGAGAAAGCAAAGAGAGATCTGTTTAAGAAGGCCCATTACCTCCTCTTTCAATGAAATCCTGATTTTTTAATACTACTCATGTTGAAGTTCAGACTTTCATGCCACCTTGAAACTCAGGTACCATCCTGTCCATGTCTATCAACACTGATTAACAAGTAAAACTAATGGAGAAGGCAGCATTGTGTGTTTATTCCAGTTTTAATGCTACCAGAAGAGACAAAGGGAGCTATTTCTTCCCAGATGAAGCATTTCAAAAGGCTCAGTCAGTGAATCTGAGACTAGGAGCAATTTACCCTTGGGGCTCCAAAGTCAACACTATAACAAATCTACTTACTTCACACAGGACATATTTGAGGACAAATGCCTGGATCTGATCCAAACACACATCAGATATGCTGTAACTTCAATTTATGAGTAGAAGACTTGCACTGAAATTTCAGATGCATTAGAACCCTTAAGTCTTTATATATGTTCTTTACTGACTAAAGCCACTGAAAACACCTAGGTGGAAACACACAGCTCTTGCTTAGTAAGGTACCAATGTCTAGTACAGCTGTCTAAACAAAGCCTTTCCATATCAGATATCTAGCAGGCGTCAAGAATGACAAGCAGTATCTGAAGTAGGCAAAATTCCTAACGTGCCATCCATATCATGCTTTTATATTATGGTGAAGGCAGTCTACAGCTATTGATTCTCCAGCTATCGATGAAGATCAATTTGTCTTGTTTTAATTTTATTATTAGCCTCATACAATTAGAGGCATTGGTAATATTGGAACAACTTGGTAACTTCTGATACAAGTCTACATTTTTTTTCTTGGAGCTTTCAGGCCTCAGCTCATTTTTTCAAAATGTCTCTTTTTCTTTGCTTACATACTATCACCCCCAACATCCAAATGAAGAAAATACACATACTGGGGATCTCATGTAGTCTTCCAGCACTGTAGGAGGCATTCTCCAGCCATAAGTGCAGCTTAAATAAGAGATTCACACCCCATGAAAGCTGACATGATACAATAATAAAAAGTGAAAACCAGCAGCAGAAACAGGAACAGATGTAAGCTTTCTCCTTCCCATACTAAATCACAACAAAATTACTTCTAAATTTTTGCTCCATCTGGGTGATTTATTGCCTGAACTTGTGCACTATAATAGGAACTCTGTCACTGAAAAATTGTTAATTATTACTTTACACGCAATGGCAACCCCAAATGCAACATAAAATGAATTTGTCATTGTGTATTTGTTTCCTCCACACATAACCAATCAACTTTCAATTTTCCCTCTGCCTCTATTAATCAGAACCATTAATCAGAACAGTACAAGTATTTCAACTCTGTTATGCAGAATCAAAGTATTTCAACTGACTTCTTAAAATTCAGTGATAAACAACAGTGAACTCATCTTCCATATTTAATGACATTTACTTATTACTAATTCTATACAGCAGGCAGCCAGGCCATAATTACCTTACCATCCTATGAACTACAACATGCAAACCAAATTCCAGGTAAGCAATATTATAACTTCATTACTGAGCTGTTCTTCTAATAAGAAATGAGAATACTTTTGTAAGCTGTAGGTATAAGCGAGCGTGGCTATTCACAATCTCACATTTTGGACAACAAGGAATGCAAATCCCTCTTCCTCACATCGCCTACTGATCTCTTCATGCATCCTTTAAAGCTCACTCCATCATTAATACTGCCCAGATACCCTGCCTTCTTCTGTTCTCTGCAGCCTATCCTACCTTTTAATTCACTTCTAGTGCTCTATGCATCTCTCCTACACCTATATTCAATTATAGATAGGAAAACCCCTTGCCTTTTCTTGTTTCACCTCTAGCCTCCAGGAGCATCCTGACACATCCTCTGACCTGTGACCAGTTATGGCTCTGTGCACAGGAAACAAAAGCCCATGCACACAGCTGCACCACTGTACCTACACGGATGTGAGCTCCAGTTCTCTGCACAGTGGAGCTCCTGCTGTGTGCATCTTACTAGTAAATAGTTCCCTCTGTTGTTGCAATGCTTCTGTGTTTTAAGACTTGTGCCAGCTGTCTCGGTTTTTTTCCATCCACGAGAGCAGCTTTCCATAAGAGGAGGGGAGTATCTTAGATTCCAGTCTACAGCATCATATTACATCTCCCAGAGGATGGGTTCCACACAGACAGAAGGATGGAAAACACATACAGGTATACTAGGGAAGGAGAGGATGCCTCTTCCTAAAATTAGCAACTCTGATTCTCTTAGCTTCTACAGCTATAGAGCTCTTTAACCCATCCAAAGTGAAAAAGAAGATAGAGGATGCAATGCTTAAACAATGAATGTGCAGATATTTCAAATCACATTCTTTTATGCAAGATCATCCTCACCACAGAGGAAAAGAGGTAAGAGGGAATGAACCTACACTTACTCTTTTTGCATGAGCATCAGGACTGGCCTCATAACTTAACAGAGATTTTCACTTTGCAAAATGCATCAAGTTTATCACTTTAAGACAAAGCATTGCTCAGCCAGACGTCTACCAGCAAAACATCACTCACCTAAACAAAATCCAAATTGGTAACTTAAAGCTGCCTTTGGGATTTGCCTGCACTGCAGTTGCTCTTATGACTGCAGTATCATAAAAAAACCATAAACTGACTAACCTAATCAGCAACAAACATAGCAGCAAATTTAAAGTATGCTCAGCTACAATATACCCATATTACATGGCTCAAGTTTATAACCTTGCTAGTTAACAAACAACTTGGGTCAGAGAAACCAGAGACTTTTTACAATTAACCTTAATAATTGTATATAGAAAAAAACCAAAAACCTAACCAACTCACCAGAAGAGCAAACATATAAATTCCAGTAAAGCCTAAACCATGAACTTATAGAAAACAGAAAGAACAGAAAAACAACTCAACTTAATTAAACCTAAGCCATAAACTAAGCACGTCTTTTTTATACATATTGCTAAACGTGACATTTAAATTTTCTGGTTTGATTTTAACAATTATGATTTTTAAAACAGGACTTCTTCTAAAGTGATAAAGTTTACACTGAAATAAGAGAGAATAGTACCTTCCAGTCTTTGAATTTTAGCTTTCACAGAAATAACTGTTTCAAAAGGGGAAACTCGCAGTTCAAAGCAGGTTCCTGTAAGCGTCTCAATGAAGAGCTCCATAGTTTCATAAAAAGGAAGTTTGTAGTGAAATGGTCCCATATTATCTTTATTGAAAAAAGGAGGCTCTTTCTTGTTGGCCATTAGAAAGGATTTACAACTTCCTTGTAAGAAGATCTGTCAGGAAACTACATTCCACTTCTAGCCAAGGCAGCTTTGAAGACACGTGTAGTGCATTGCTGTTCATCTTTAGGATTTTTCACCTATAAAGCAAACAAATATAGTTCTGACAACATCTAAACGTAACCGTTAAAGAGAATTTAAATTTATTTTATGCAAAATGGTTGTTAAGAAACGTTATTACCTAAGCAGGGCAAGATAACCACAAATTATATTAGCAACGCTGTAGTTTTAGGGCTCTACTGTCAGTCAGCATTCCAGACGCAACCTACTACCTTTGTTATTTTTATTTCCACCAGCGACATGACAACCAGACGCCCAATGCCTCCTGACGAGAGCTGAGCCCTCCGCAGTGTCAGAGCTAGAGAAAAACTCCAGAAAGGCGAAACAACAGGGCTGCTCCGGCCTCGGGAAAGGCAGTTGGAGACGGCAGCTCAGCCGTGCTGCCGCCG
>JAHLSL010000018.1:17997842-18035542 GCA_025920805.1 Petroica traversi | reverse complement strand
GGTCGGAGCGCGGCGCTGGGACGGGCCGGCTCCCGGCGCTCGAAACCGCCCCGCCGTTCCCTGCCAGGGCACGAACAGTCCCTGCCCTGGCAGCAGCCAGGCCCTGCTCGGGCACCTTCACTGAGGGCAGCTCTCAGCTGTGCTCCCATTTCAGCCCAAGGTGGCCAGGGCAGGCTCCAGAAGCAGCGGGGCCCTTGGATGATCACAGGCTAGAGAAAACAAGCTTATCCTATTAGCAGGTGCTAATTACATTAACCACTTTACTTTCCATTTAGGTTTTAAAATACGGAAGACCTACATTGACTCGCTGTTAGGTTTCAGGCCCTGTTAAAACGCTGGCATATCAGAAGCATGTAGCAGGTATAGGAACCTGTCAGAGCTTCTGGGTGCTCTAATACTGGGCCTCAGCTCTACCCTTCTCAGAAATAATGCAGCCACGGTTTATCAAATTTGCCAAAAAAAAAAAAACAACAACCAAACGAAAGATGACCCATACAAAAAACCCCACAAAATAATAACAACAAAAAAACCCGCAACAGAACACAAAACCAAACCCTATAGCCAAAACTCAGTTCAAAAAGTCACTGATCACACCAAGCCCTCCCAGATGTGCCTAGACCAGATTCTGCCTGCTAAAATTGAGGACCACAGATTTCAATATGTGAAGAGACACAGGGAAAGGCACACACACTCTCCCCTATGCCAGTTTACAAACACTAGGTGGGAAGAAAGGTTCTGATCTACATCACAGAAACTTGCACTCTGAAGAGCTTTTCTCTGCTGAGCTTTCACATGAAAGTTTAAGAAAATCTAAGGCAGGAGCTTTTTTTTTCCTACTCCAAGAGCTTTTGGCATTCAGGGCTCTTAGCTTGTGGACAGTTCTCTTTGCAATGTTATAGAAGTTTTTAACGTGAAGGGCCAAGAAGAAAGGTACAGAAAATAAACAGAAGAATTCACCATCTTTTTCTTCTCCATCATATCTCTGAAGCCCTTCTAAGCACAGAAGAAAGGAGTAAAGAAACAGTCCAAACCATGTATGAGGCATGTGCCGCAGATGTAATGCCTATAAATAAAGTTCAAGTGCTTTCACTGTAGGCACCCATTTGCAAATAGCCCCCACACTTTTTTTCAAGCTGCTACTCCCAGCTTACCCCACACTTAACATGAATCATTGCCAGGCCCACCTATGGTGCAAATCAAGACATCATGATGCTCCTTTATCCCTTCCAACCTCTCCTTCTGCTCTACCCTCATTAGTGCTAGATGTTTCAGCTGTAGTATTTTACTGTGCCTGATAAAAGAAATCCATTTTGAGAAACAAGAGACTGAAGCAAATGTCTCAGAATGAGGACTTCAGTGCAAGTGGGAATTGATCTCAAAGAAGTCCTCTGAGCACATGCTTTAAATTCACAGCAGAACAGCCTTAAGAGTCCGAGATAAAATAGTACATCACTATCATAAAAGCAGTGAATCCAATCAGATTTGCAGGCAGTCACTTGTACAATAAAATAAACATTTGATCCTCCTGCATTTATGCATTTGCTCTGCTCGTATGCATGCAGAAGAGCAAGCATCTACCACTGGGTATTGAGTATGGTTAATGGCATCTGTTCAAGAACAGAATCTAGAAAATACAGGAAGCTAAGTTAAACCAAATACAACTCACAGAGGGATTCCAGAGTAGCAACCTCCAGTAATCAGCTTACACTGTGTTCTAGATGAGAAGGGAAAGCAGACAGCAAGCCTTTAGGCACAAAAGAGTCTCTGCATAAAGAATGTTCATAGGCTTGCTAGCCTGGAAGTGACCAAGTGTTCTCTGTACAGATGCACTTTGTGAAAAGTGTTATTTGCAAAAACTCTGGCAGCTCTATGTATGTGAATATCTCATTTAATGGCCTACAACTTGAACAGAAGACACTGCTAGGTTTCTGTTGTCTTCATGGACCACTCGGTGTTCATTTGTAACACAGTCTTCCTGGCAGAGAAGTATTGACTGTTGTTATCTTTATAGCCCCCATTAGCTGCCTACATGAAATACTTAATTTGAGCTGGTGTCTAGTCCTGCTCTGAGATTTCCCAACTGCTTCATTCCATAATGGAAGCTGTAGCTGATACTGCACTCAGCCTTTCCCTCCCATTAGCTCAGTAGGTGGCAGCTGACTCAGACATGGTAGCAGTTTTGGTTGCTTTCAAGTCATGATGCAGATGTTCTAAGCAAGAGGTAAAGAGGAAAGTAAGACATGGAGACAGATCAAGTTTAACAGACTCTGTTTACTATTTATCAATTATTTTATCTATAGATCTGTTCAATAAAACAAACTATACTTTATATAATAGATTACTTCATTGCAGGTATTGCACAGGCTATATTCATCTCGGCACCATGGAAACATGATAGCAGGAGGTTACTGTATTTTTTTAAAAAATATATAATTTAGCAGAATTAGACTAGCACAAGAGAATACTAACCATTTTAAATGGGTTTCTCATTTAAATATCCATGTCCATCTCATTCCAGCCTTACTGAATTAGAGAATCCAGAATATTAGTACTGGACAGGGCTGAGGAAGGCTGCTTATCTGCAACACATCCCCTTGACTACTGGCCTCCAAAGGCATTCAGTGGGTCATCAAACGTGCTCAGGATCTTGCTTTCAGATTTAGCTTCTGAGGCTGCTTGGGAAGATCTGGTTTTAGGAGTAGTTATCTTGACTTGGCTGCTAGAGAAGATATCATCTAAAGAGGGGAACAAAAAAAAGATTTTAATGAGAAGTGACTACTAAACAGAAGCAACATTGTACACAAGAGACTCCATCACAGAGCAGTGACTGCCAAGGACATTCTGTGATAAACAAATGCTTTCCTGCTGCTTGCAATTCTGGGTGCATTTGTGAGGACATACGTGGGAGCTGTTAGCTGTAAGATTTTTTTTTCTTCTCAGTAGACAGCATAATACTTGTATTTTGTAACATGTTCCGGCTCTCTAATAAATTAAAGCTCTACAATAAATTCTATAATGCAAGTGCCAGATAACATTCCTCTTGCTATGGCTAGAACTGCTTGTATTTAACATTGTGCTCATGGAAAGAGATGAAGCTGCTACCATACACATGCTGAGGGGTTGCCATGTTCCTGAGCATACACAGCTCTTACTGTAAACTAAGAAATCGAGGATGCTTAGATGATGCAGTTGGAGTATCAAACCAAAAAATGACAAGACTTAGATATGAAGATCACTAGTGATTCACAAGGCCAGGGTAAATAGCACATAACTGATGCTGAATCCCTGTTAAGAAAACATGGGTGTTTCACAGAGGTTAATACAGCCACTGAGATGACCTGGTCAGAGCATGCTGCTAATAACACCAAGGCTGTGGGCTTGATCCCTATATGGGCCATTCATCTAAGAGCTGGACTTAATGATCCTTGAGGGTCACTTCCAAGTCAGAATATTCTGTGAATTACTAGTCCAGAGCATAAAAACTAGTATTTCAATGTTCAGCACATAGCCTAACCTTGAGGAGAGGCCAAGCACAATGTGGTCTAGCACAATGTGTTTCCCTGTTTCTTCTCACGACTTCCAATTCAGCACATGTCTGCTACTGTGCTGATCGAAGGGATTACACAGGAATAATCCAGGACCACATTTCAGCACAAGAGCAGTTTAGAAAGGCAGCAAAACAGAGTAATCCCTTACTGGCATCACTCCAAAGCAGGAAGCTATGACATGGCTTTACAGCAGAGGGGAAGTACAGTGAGTGTCATAAGCAGTAGAGGTATCACTCCCATTTTTTATAAAAGGCTTAAAGAATGGAAGAATTTTGCCCAGGGAAAATAGCATTTGTCAGAGTACAAGAAAGGTCAGTCACCATTTTGATGATAGGCAGAGGTGACATCAGCTGTAAGGTGATTGAGGACTCTACTGACTGGAAGGTGTGGTAGGACAAAAGAAGGCCTGCAGCCTTCACAGCCCTCAAACTGCAGCTGAAATTTACTGTTTCATTTGCAGCAGAAAAGTTCTCCTAAGACAACAATACACAGCTCTGTAAAAGTGCTACCATGATCACCTGAGCCAGCCCTTGATGTGAAACATAGGCAAGTGCCGGTTCCACAACTCTACTGCCAGCAGGACATCCTCACCTTCAGGCACCTCCCTGCACTGCTGTTGGTGTTCTGGAGCTCCACAGGCACCAGGGAGCTGCATACCTATGGCTGTACCCTTGAGCAGTCACCACTCTGGGGGAAGATGAAGTCCATGAGATGCGGGTGCTTTAGATGCAATAGGCATCAAGATCAGCTGCGACATCAAACGCAAAGCTTCAGCACCAGAGTTGACGTCAAAAGTGGAAGTACAAACAACAAGTTCTGTTGTGGCTAAATTTTCAAGTGGCACTCCATCTACAACTGGTTTTTCAACATTCAGTTCAGATTTTTGTACTGAATATTTGGAAGGGGTAACTGCTTGGCTAATTCTTTCACTTACTATAGACTACATAAAAAAAGTAAATTATTAAAATAAGATTTTTTTAAAAATAATCCAATACATATTTCAAATACCTTCCTAACAAACTTTAAAGTCTTATTTTTTATATCAGTCAAGAAGATTTTGAAATCTCAAGATGCTCTTTCTCAAGCAAGTTTTTAAGATGTTTACAGACTTCAGCCATCAGGCTAGAATGCTTAACAGCAGTCCAAGTAAAACAGTGGTGAGTCAGGTTCAATTTGAGTAAGTTAGACTTGACAAGGAAAATTTTTTTGGAATTTTTTGTCTTAGAGAAGAAATACATGCAATCTCAAAGAAGAGCTATGAATATGAAGAGCCTAAGAACAGACAGAGCTGAGAATCAAATTACTTTCAGCATCTCTGCTGATGGAGAAGAAAGGAGCATGCTTTACATCATTTCACATTACTACTTATTCTTTTTCCAACAAATTATACATGGAAAACCTCTGCTTTCAGGTGTAGTATCTGTAAATTGTCCTGGGTACATGAATGTAAACAAAAGCTAGTTAGTCCAAGGTAGTTAACACAAGAGTGAAGGTGGGATGGGCAGAGATGCTAATTTGTTCATATTAGTGACTCATCTGAAAGTACAATACAAGAAGCTGTGCAAACTGAAGTACATAATTTGTCTCAAAGCCATAACAATGTGAGATGAGTGTCTTAGAAACTTGTCTGGAGTAATTCCCTACAGAAATTAAACTTTTTTCTCAGAACAGTTTTATACACTCTCCTAAACTACTTAAATGCCATGCTAGTTCTACAAATCTAGGAAGTTCTCATCCAAGATTAAAATGCAAAGATGATCAGATTTCAGTACAGTTGAAAAGTAAAAGAATAGAGGGTATTCTAAAACATCTTAGATGAATGCAATTCAGGACAATATTACAAGACTAGTAACAAGGTTTTTACTTATATATACACTTACCCATATCATCATCAAATATGGATTTTTGTTCCACCTTCTTCTTGGTCTTCTTTTCTTTTGGTTTTACGGTTAGATCCGCAAAAATATCAATGTTATCATCAAACAGGTTAGTCTCTGGCATTTTCTCTTTCATTTTGGTCACTGGCTTAACTGCTTCAGTAGCAAATATATCATCCTTGGAGAAAAACACAGAAAGATCTCGTCAATCTACAACACACTTCAAGAGAATAGTCAAATTATCTGTACACAGGAGCTGAGATGTTTAGAAGACTTGGGTTTCCTGGGCTTATCGGACAAAGGTTGAACTCAAGGATCCGGGAGCTCTTTGCCAACCTAACTGACAAGAAGTTTGAGACCCTTTTCCTAATGGGGGACTTGGCAGAAGTGCCTTAGCAGTGGATTGTACACAGGTCAAGTAGAGCACACAGATATCTGTATCAAGTGCCCAGTCCACCGATTTTATTCCTTTTTTAAAGTGTTATTTAGCTGCTGGGTATTGAACAGACAGTTAAGAAATAAGAACCAAATACCTTATTATTCTGAAAAAGGTACGTTGTCACAGCACATTCAGTGCATGTCTGCTCTGTGTTAAGGCTCTACCTTTTACACCACTGCTGCTAATCAGGGGCTGAACAACCAAAGAAAGAGTTTCTCTTTCTTTGTTCAGCAGTGGAGCAGGATTGAGAGTTTACTTCACTCCCTATCCTGCACAACCCATCCTATGCCGCAGCCTCCATTAAGTCTGAGTTAGAGGGGTCTGCATATGGCCCTGGGGAACAAAAAAACCAACGTGGCGCCTTCAGCCATTACCTCAAAGATATCTTGGGCAGTAGGGTCAACTGCTTGGTGAGCAGCAGATTTTAACTCCTTTTTTCCAGTTTTCTGAGAGGAGAAGAGAGAATCTTCCTCTTCCTCCAAAAAGGGTATAGGGCTGCTTTTTGTTGAAGATTTTTGTTGTACAGGCTGGAAGAGATCACTGCTGTCCTGATCATCCATATCAGGCTTTTTCTCCCTGCCCTTGATGGATTTGTTAGCCACACTGTCTGGCATTCCCTCCTTCAACTTTGATTGTGCAGCTGGTTTGGATGTTGAGCTGCTTGCAAAAAGGTCTTCAGATTCAAACAGATCATCCCCATTTTCTGTAGATTCTGGAGGAAGGAGTTTGTTTGTCCTGGCAGACAAAACACTGTTGTGAGCTGGTAGTGACAAGCCAGAGAGAAAGCCATTTTCCTTGGACTCGGCTTCAGCAGCAAGAGGCTCCTTTATGTTCACTACTGCTGATGTCTGTTTTGGTAGAGAGAATGGTGACTCTGTAGTAGTGTCCAGCTCGTCACTCACTTCAGCCTCTCGGGCAGCCAGACGGCGCGCCATTCTGCTAGGGGGTCTGCGCTTCCCCGGAACCCTGATCCTGGTCTGCAAGGAAGGAGGAAAAGCAAAGCAGGATCATACATAAGGAAAAAGCCCCACAGGACACTGAAGCTTGGAGTAGTTTGGAGAAAGATTCAGAAATATAACCCAGGATTTTTCATTTGCTACCCTTAGTCATTCCACAGTGGTGGAACTGGTGCACAAAAGCAACAGCACTCAGAAGTAGAGTCACAACAGGTCAGCAAGCCACTCGAGCCCCTTGGCTTTATAATACCTTAGTCAGCCTGATATCTTGCTAATCTAGGGGCTTTTACAGTGCAGATCAAGCCATGACTAATTATATTTTCCATGCAATTTCATTTTATGTATAGCCTACTGCAGTTAATTGCTGCTTTTAAGGAAGCCCCCTGCAAGTTTCCATTATAGCCTCTCCCCTATCCCACATGGGCAGGAGTATTTACATGGGTAGGAAATTAATCACTATAACCTCATCTTCTCTTTTGTTAATTGCTTCATGCACTGTTCTTTGAAAGGACAGGCAGAATGCTGGGCAGGTTGCTTTGTTCCAGCCTTTAGAAAAAGTGTATTTGACTGGGTACATTTACACTCAAACCTGAAAGGTTGAAGAAGCAATGATATGCCAAAATTACATCTAACCTGAGCCACAAAAAGCATTCCCTGTATAGTTACCAAGATGCTTCTTCTCAGATTACTTCTGTCAAAAAACATGCATCATCACTACACTAAAATGAACATTCAAGGTTGATAATATGCAGCTACAGGCACTATTCTTTGCAAAAAAATATCATTATAGAAATCTTTGTCTGTTGGAACATGCTGCTATTGGAAACAACTATGCCTACATAGTAATTCACCTGGCTGAAGTACAAGCTTCAAACCCACTAAGAGGTCACGTCAGCAGTTGTGGTGACAGCTGCTGCATTTTCCCAAGTGATCTCTGCTGCTCATCTAGTAATGAACAGCATCATCAGCATTAAAGGAAGAAAGAATCAAAGGCAAAATCTTAAGTTATATTACTCAAATTGCTGCTCTCAGGAAACCCCACAGACTTATAAAATAATAAGCACCTAGATGAAATCTTAACTACATTTTTTTAAAAGAACTACTAAGTCTTTAATTTGAATATGCCTTTTGCAGTCCATAAAGTAAAAAGCATGAGTGAAAACAAGTGAGTCAGGAGGCAGAGATTTGCCATGTCAAAAGCTGTAACACTTCTTTTTGTTATGTTTTGTGTGAAAAAAAAGTTTTCTGTGAAAAAGAATTAAGAGTTACAGTTCAGGACAGCATGACATTTTTATCCACAGAGGAAGTAAAGGTCAGCCTACAGCAGATTCTGTACAGGTGTTCTGGATAGCTTGTCAAAGCAGCTGCCTGTAACCTGTTTTATTGTAAGCCTAGCAAGACGTCATTTTAATATTTTTTTTCCGTTGGTGTCTCCTGGGTTAGGACAAGATATTACGTTAACATACCTTCAACCAGTAGGGAAATCCAGTTTTTGGAAAAGGTACACATGTACTTTAAAAAGGCACCAGGTATATGCATAAGCCCCTTACAGAGCTAAGTATAGGTGCTAAGCTAGACTTTCTCTTCAGTGATCCACGGAAATGAGGGGGGATTAGATTTCCACACTCCCATTTAGATTCAGATAAACCACACTATCAGCAGAACTGGCATACCCAAACAAACTCCTGCAGGAGGACAGGCTGTGTTTTTAATCCCCCTTCCTCTCATCCTAAGTACCAAGGTTACCTTATTGGCGCTGTGCAAGGTGTCTGCTTGCATGGGCTGATCAAAGCTCACACCAAGCTCTTCATTGCTTCCTGCAGCAGAGAAGGCTTCACTGTTCTGTACTTCCTTGGGCTCATGTAATGGAGTGTCCAGCACTGGTAACGGGGACTTGACATTGGAGATCTTAGGCATTGCACCAGGTAGTAAGGCTGAAGGGTTAATAGCTAAGTTAGCCTACAAAATAGAGACAACAAAAACATACACACAAAGAGAGATCACATTACAACTGCTCTAGAAGAAGCAGGGCTTCAGAGAAGCAGCAAGAACTAGTGTATCTGGGTATTCAAGTTCTACTTCTAAAGCGCCTGGCTTTTCTCAGACCTATGAACTTCTGTGTCTCCCACATGCTCTGTCTCACTAAAACTGTGGAGTGGTCAACACTCTTATTCTATGTAAGAGCTTCAGGAACAGCAAGGTCAAGTTATGCCAGACCAAACACCTACGTAGCTCAATATTCTATCTGAGGACACTATGGTTCTGACTTTGAATGGTACTGTGATGTAGACAGTTATTAGTCGTTTGGTGTCAGTCTTGTCTTAGTTCCCCTAAGAGTCTCTAAACATACTGAATAGTGCTAAGAACAATAAGAGTTCAAAGGGGAGCCCACCCTCTGCCCCCCAATATAAGTAAATAGTGCTGCTTAGAGTCAGGACTGAAACAGAAGGAGGAAATAATATTAAACATGCAATACAGAAAAAGTAATCACAAATATGCCATCTGAAAAAAATAATGATGCTGCAAGAGTAAGGTAAGGAAGCAATAAGATTTTGTTTCAGGGAAAGCCATCAGTGAGGCAAGGAAGATTTTCTTTTTTTTGAAAGTTAAAGTGCCAATAAAGTTAATTACTTGTAGCTTTCCAATCCGAGATGAAGGCTCTTTGGTTTTAATGGGAACAGGACCTGTAGATTTCTGCACAAAATTACATTGGATTAAACAAGCTGACAAGTTGTTATCAACCAGACTAGTTTTCACTTTAATACATCTATAGAAAGCAGCTAATTGCTTACCAATTTCTTTTGAAGATACCTTGTTATGATCAAATTCTACAACTAGAGCTACAGTCACTCAATTTTCAGTTTCAGTTTCCCACATGCCCACCACATTTCATTCACCCTTCGTTCTACCTAATAATATACTTTGCCATGGTAACTGAACAATATCCCTCTTCTCCAGGTCACCACCACCACTAGTCAAACCAGGACAGCTATCTTCTCTGTCCTTGCTTATTCTGTCCCCTACAATCCTCTGAAGCCATACTGATCATGCTGGGCGATGATCTAACTAACTTTTCTTTTTGGGACTGGCTGTACCAGGGCTGCAGACTTCAATGAAGCCCACAAGGAAGCCAAGAGGGCTCCAAAATTGTTCCGCTCAGACTTCAAGGAAAACAGCTTCAGAGAAGTGAGTGTTCCTCTGAAAAAAGCAGGCCAGTAGTGCTATAAAGAAGACTAGGCTAAAAGAGCAAGAGCAGCTGTTTGGTCTGAAGACTTGAGTCAATTCTAGGACTCAAGGAATGAATCAGTTCAGCTAAGGTGCACTTCCCAGGGCTTGCTCACCAGAAGTTTGCAGTCTGCATGGTTCTCTGAGCTAGGTAATAATACTGCAGTTGGTATGACTGGGCAGTCAGAGCTCCTTCAGCTAGGCTGAAGTAACCGAATGTTTGCAAGGGTTAGGACACTAGTTTGAAGGGCTTGATGACAAAGATTCCTTGATATGACAAGGAATCCTGGTGTCTGAGGAGATTGTTCTCTACTTAATTGCATGTGGTGTTCAGCTGAACCTCAGACAGGCTGGAACCATCCCTCTAGCAGCTGTAGCTAAAAAAAAAAGGAAGATGAACCTGATTCCACACTTCAAGGAACACTTTACAATAAGGCAAGACATGCTAATTACTAACCCTACAGATGTGCTGTGTTCTCAGTCCAGGGGAGAAAAAACAACTCCCACTCCCAACAACAAAAAGCTGATCTCCTACACATGAAAATCGATCAAGCAGTTCTGGTGAGGCACAGGCCAGAACTCAGATCCAGATCACCTCTCCCAGAGACCCCTGACTCTGCAAGATTAATACCAGAGTCTTGTTTGCTCCAAGATAAGAGTCTCAATCAACACCCAACACCCATTTGTGCTGCATGCCTTGATCTCCTTTTGAGAAAGGCTACCTTTAAAGACTACATTCATTCCAATAGATACTGGCACTTCAAAGAAGAAGAAACAACTAATTTTCAGTCCAATTGGACCTAGGGTGTAGCTCTTCACTGCCATTTCACTTTTTTAAGTGTGTGTACGATGAACAAAACACTGCATCAATAACACTTAAGCTTCTTGCTAGTAACAGTGCACCTGCTGATAAGCAGAGAAGCTTGGCCACGCATTGCTGCCTGGCAGCCAGTGAATCCAGGCATTAGTTTTCATCTTTCCAAGACACTTACTAAAAACAGGATGATACATCTCCCTTTTTTTGCATGCTGCTCCAGGCACAAGATATAAGTACTTGCCTCTGTAGTTGCTGCCTTCAGAGTCTCATCTTGCTTGGTACCTAAAGCATTTTCTAGGTTACTGCTCACTGAGGAAGGGCCAACACTGGTGTGAAGAGTTTTCTTCTCAGCCATTTTCTGAAAGCATTATGGGCACAAGTCAACACGAATGGGTAAAAAGCATGGTGTACAGATACAAAAAAAAATCCCCAAACACTAAAAAAACACAAGCAAAAGTTTTTAACATCTTGCTTTTAACGGAACAGAAAACTAGCCACATCTTTTGATTCTGCTGTGCATTATTGTATTTGGTTTGCATGGCCAGGTATTGGTAGTGATGGTTGGTAGGGCTACAGGAGTGTCTTTTGTGAGAAACTGGTAGAAGTGTTCTCCATGTCTAGCAGTGCCAATCCCTGCTGGCTCCAAACATGGATATGCCACTGGCCAAGGCTGAGCCAATCAGGAACAGTGATAACCCCTCTGTTAGAACATATTTAAGAAAAAAAAAAGTTATTGCCCAGATGTTATTGTGGGATGAGATGTAAGAGCGGGGTGAGAACTCAGGAGAGGAACAGCTCTACAGACACCAAGGTCAGTGCAGAAGGAGGGAGAGGAGATGCTACAGGCACTAGAGCTGATTCCCCCACAGCCTGTGGAGCAGACCATGGTGAGGCAGCTGTGCCCCTGTAGCTCATGGAGATCCACAGGGGTGCAGAGATCCACTCAAAGCCAGTGGAGGAGACCCAGGCCAGAGTATGTGGGTACCTTACAGGTGACTGTGAACCCATGGGAGGCCTGGATCCTGGCAGGGTCCTGGCAGGGACCTGCAGAACCATGGGAGAGGAGCCCACACTGGGGCAGGTTTCCTGGTAGGACTTGTGACACTGTGGGAGACCCAGGTTGGCACATGCTATGCCAAAGGACTGCATCTCATGGAAGAGTGACACACGTTGCAGCATTTTCTGAAGAACTGTTGCCTGTGGGATGGACTTAGGTTGGGGAAGTTCCTGGAGAACTGTTTCCCGAAGTAAGGACCCCATGCTGGACTCCTCTCCCTGAGCAGTAGCAAAAACAAGGTGTGATGAAACTGACCTTAAACTCCATTTCCCATCTCCCTACAACTTGGGGGGGAGGTGAAACCAAGAAGGAGAGATGGATGGGGGTAAAGGTGTTTTTAAGGTCTTATTTTACTTCTCGTTATTCCATTCTGATTTTGTTAGAAATAAATTCAATTAATATCACTAATTCAAGTCTGTTTTGCCTGTGACCCTATGTGGTGAGTGATCTCTCCCAGTCTTTATCTCAACTCATTTATATAAAATATAACTTTGCTATATTTTCTCTCCCCTGTCCAGCTGCAGAGGGGAGTGAGAGAGGGGCATCCAGCCAAGGTCAGCTCACCACAACAACAGGCACTGGCTTTTGGCCTTTTTTGGCCTTGCAAGGCAAGGACCTTCCATTCTTCCATTCCTTTAGTCTACCTCAACCTTTGCTGTCTATACTAACAATTAATAATGAGAGTTTCAATAAACTTTCAAGTGCATGTGTATTTCCTCATCAGCAAAACAGCAGGGAAAACAAAAGCACAAAGCTAGCTAAGGAACAGTGCTATTTTTATGTTTTCAAGCAACCAGGCTCCGTAGAGAGGCTCCCAAGCACTAATTGCTTAAGACCACCCCATCCAGAGTCCTCAAAGACTTTTAGTTCCTATTTCCAGGAACTATTGCCAGTTTTCTAGCCTAACTTCCAGCTATAGATGTGAATATAGATTAAAGTAAAAGTTAGTTTCAATTTAATTAAGATAACTACATTTAAAATAGCAGTTTAGAATGTATGTTAGGACTTTGACCTCAGACTACCTGTACACAGTCTAGTTCATTGCTCTTAGAGGGTGAGTAGCAGCAATGATCAGATAACCATGAGGATTTTAACACTGCATCATTACCTCAGATCAAACCAACCTGCAGAAACTTGAATTACACAACTCACAGAGCAAGGCTCATCAGTCATGCATAAAGCACAGGGAAGTAATATTAGCAAGTTAAGGAATTATACAAAACAAACTCTACTACTCTGATTTCTGCTCAGGTGTGTTCTCTTACACCTAAGCCAGTCCCAGTGGTACACAAAAATAAATAGAATCCCATTCTCTTATCCCAGCATTGGGAGATCCAATGCATCTGTTTGTTCCCTATGTCTTCAGACTCACAATGACCATTTTTGTTCTCTCAAAAAGATTTGAAAAGTCACTTAATTTCTTGTGGGTATACAAATGCAGAAAATCTCTTCCATACACTCTTTCCAATCTCTTTTATATAAGACATTTACAGTAGACAAACAGGTACCTGGAGGTTTGTTTTAGCAGTACTGAAGAGATCATCCTCATCATCATCCCCAAAAAGCCCTCCTCCAGGTGATGGCTTCAGGATACGGTTTGCAGACTAAAGAAACAAAGAATAAAGAAAAGATGCGTCACAGATCCAAAGCACATCTCCTTGAGCCCACAATGCCAGAATATAACTGACATTAGCATTTGGCCCTCCCTGGAAATCAGTGGCTTCTAAGCTATATCCAAACAAGGAACACCAGTAGGCCGAACACTTCAAAGACTGTTTTAAAATAAGAAGTTCAGAGCAGGGCTTTAAACTCACCACTGACTTCTTGGGGCTGGCAAAGAGGTCAACGTCTGGATCATTGTCCTTCTGAAGTTTGTGACTGAAGAGGAGCTCTTCGTCTTGAAAGACCCCAGTGCTTTTGGGCCGAGTACTTTTCTCAGAAGCCTGGAAGGAGAGGAAAAAGGTCCACACAGTGAGAAACTCCCTCTGTAAAGTTATTTGCCTCGTGATAAGGCAGGTTACAATTCCCCTGAGGCTACACTACAGCTCTGTAGTGCTCCAAAAATATAACTAACTGCTTGTTATATTTTATTTTGTCCAAATTTGCAAAACTTACAATGTAAATATTTGTATTTTCAGTTCAATTTAATGAGAAGACAGTCACAATATATCTGTGTCAGCTGATCTAAGATTCACCTGCTACTATTTACCTGTAAAGCTTTCTTCAAAGAAGAAAGTTTTCAGTATGTTATCATGACTGTACAGTAAAGTTTATATTCCCGTAAGACCTCTATGCCTCAAAAATTTCAGCTAAGGGTGCAGGACATAGTAGTGAAAGAAAGAGAATCTCTTTAGTTATTTCCCTAAGCAACCTTTTCAAAGAAGAATTAAAAAATAGAATTTTTTTTTTTTTTTTAACAAAGGGCCTGTAGAGCTGTTATTGTTGCTAGACTCCCTGTTCTTCTCCTGTGAAAGCAAACTAACACCCACAAGGAAGAACGGAACATACTGCCTTTGGCAAGAACTTGTACTTTCAAATTTGCTGGTGTGGGGAAGATTGAAGTTACACGTATCACCCTGTAAGCCCTCTATTACCTGGCACAGTAATGAGTATCAGCTCCTTGAACACCAAAAGCAATTCCTTTCTATCATTGTGGTCATGGTATGCACGCAGGTCTGGCTCTCAAAGGCGAAGGCCCCACTCAAATGTCCAGGTAGAGGCCAATAGCTATGTTTCACCACACATCTGCCTCTCCTGAATCAACTCAAATTAAAGGATGCCTCTTCAAAGCATGACTGGATGTCTAGTACCAGGACACCAGACACAAAATCCAGGTAGCATGAGTGGTCATCATAAGAATAAAGCCTGATTCTCTCCACTCCTATCCAAGTCTCCAGGAACCCCAAAGGGTTGCCTAAGTTTAATTTCCAATACACCATTTTTCATCCACAAACCCTTCTCCTGTGATTTTTATTACTGTAATTTTGTCATTACATTCTCAGCCTCTCTGTGCACAAGTTTTAATTTTGTATCAAAAGCCAGGTCACATATTTAGAGCTCTAGAACTGCTGTTTATGCCCAGATATGTGAAAACTTATTGTACATCTCAAATTATCCACACACAGAACACATACTAAGCTGAAATCAGCAAGGAAAGTAGTAGCACCTTTCAGATCAAAAATGTTAAATTCATAAATTACCTTTCTGATTTTTGCATTTCAGCATTTTAATCACTTTCTGATTACTATATGCTGACAGATCAGAGCTTTGAAGGAGAGATTTGAATGGATTTCTATCTTTCCAAATTCATAGGACAGATGTGGCTTTTCAATCATCTCCCAGTGTGCTCCCCACAAAAAACCAAATGCAGTATTCCCTCACAAGTAGTAAACAAGGTAACAATTCATTTTCACTCAGAAGCTGCTCTAAACAGTGATTTTTCTCCAACAGTCATCTATTTCCTTCAGTTCCAAGGGCTTCTGAATAAATGGTACGTAGCCATTAGGACTGGCAGCTTACTTTACATGGTCACACTAAGATGACAAAACCTCGTACACTGCAGTCTTTACCTTCTGTACTACTTCAAACTTAGAGAAAAAATTTCAGTACATTTGCATCAAGTACATACTTGAAAAACAGAAGTAAACATCAGATTAAGATAATTATTGCTGAATCTAAGTCTGAAGGCATATATCCAGCAAGCAAACTGTAACAATATGAAAAAAATAAAGGGATAAACCAAAGGCTTAAAACTCCACATCCTTCTACTTCCTAGTATCTTTGACCTTGAGGAGTAACTTAACAGTCAGTTCTGTAAAGCAAAAAATCAAGTAGCTGCACCAAAATATCCATACAGAATTTCTTTTCATATTAGCATGCAGCTAAATGCTTTCAAGCTAGTGGGACAGGAAAATTTACAAAGGCATTCAGGATCACAAGGAAGAGCAGGAATAATTTCTCACCCAAGAATCTGGAAGGCTAGAAATTGAGAAACATCAGCCTGCATGACATAAGGAGAGGGAAAGGTAAAAATAAAATCTTGCCTAGAGTAGCAGAGATAGAAATACCATTTCCCAGTGTTCAAGAACTTCCTTACACTCACCACACCAACTTCTTTCTGTGCGTTTTTTATGCCATCATCATCTTCCAGTCTCTCGTCTTCTTCCTCCTCAAACAAGCTTAACACTTTCTTAGCTTGGCTCTTCACATCTTTCTCCAGAGCTGGTGGTGATGTTGCAAACAGATCTGAACTGCCAGGTGGCTCTGAAGACATTACTGCAAAAGGCTCCACCAAAGAAGAAAAAAAAACGTAACATATCTGCCTGTTACTTATTTCAGGGTTGCCCAAAAACCCTGCAAAGCTTTCTTGGTTAAACACCATCAGTGGTCAGAGTTCTGGAATCCATTACCAAGTGGCAACGCATTCAACTGTATCCAACTCATTTTTCCCAAGCAGACAGAACAGCAATCTGCAGGTTAGCAGGAGACAGTTGATACAGAAAAGTACATATTTCAGCTCTGAAAGAAAGACAAATTTCCTCCTCTACCCTACTCTGTGGCACTACTGTCAAGCAGCTTCCTGTGTAAGGTTTTCTCCTCATCTCTGTGTCAGCCTGCACATGCACCACACAGCTGCACCAAGCAGCTTTGCCACTGTCTGCAGTTATCTAGCTCATTTCCCTTGGGATACTTTACGGTGAACAGCACTACCTGAACCTTAAATGTGCTCAGGAAAAGTGTGAAGAATAAGAACTGCAATGGAAATTCATCAGCTGGTAATTTCTCAACAATCACTCAATAAGACTACACCCAAGATCAGTTCTGCTAAAGCTTTTGCAATAGTGCACTCAATAATACTCATCAAAACTGTTCTGTAACAGTATTGGCCAGCAGAAATTCACAATCCATGGCCTGAAGGCCATAGCTACCAGAATAATATTTATCACTTTATAAATCATCAGACATTATGGTGAAACAAAGTTACTGAGCTTGAAGAAAAATCTATACATTAATACAGGCCATGTTTTAAGGGAAATCTCTGTTCATGTAAATGAAGATTACCCAACCCACCCTGGAGGGAAAACCAAAACAGACACTTCCTACCTCCTCCTTCCCCCCGAAAAACACCAATCCATCTCAAGGACATCAGTTAGGAAACAATTTTTAAATGCCATTTAATCAATTTGCTGTTTGACTGACAAGCGGTTTTGCTAAATGGAGACAGAGTTACTCTTTTCTCCAATCCAAAAAAATATTTCTGTGCCAGAGCAGCACTGTTTGACTGTGGGGTTTTTTTAATGGAATCTTTACCAAGCTTCAAGATTAATGTAAGAAAATCCCTTACTTTTTCTTTTGTTTGCTGCCCTGCAACATCTATTCCTCGAGGCACAGCTCCTCCAGGCTCTTCTGAACACCACAAGGTATCTTCTGCCTGGTTAGACTTCACTGCTCTATCTGGCAGATCTTCCTTTTCCTCCTTTTCTTCTTCACTAAAGGTAGGTGATGCTTGCGCTGGTTTTACTTTCTCCTGCAAAATTAAGAGAATGTCAGTGACACAGAATTGGTGGTTATATATAAAAAGCATATGCTGCTGTGGGAAAGCAGAGTCTCAGTTTGCCTACTGCAGGGGTCTAGGACAGTGGCCACATACTTGACTTCTCCTGTTTTCCTCCCATGGGACATTCTGGATTGTGACTTTTAATTTCCAGTATTACGGGCTTTTGAATCTGGTTGAAGAGTGCCAGGAAGCACACATACAGGAATCCCCACTAGAGATTCAGCTCTATTAAACCCCTACACCTTCTACTCTCAATTCCAAAGCACAATTAGACAGGCAGTACATCATGGGCTAAGCTTGTACGACAGAGGTTGGCATGAGCACACGAAAGGGAGGGCCAGTAAGAAGACTGTTTATGCATCTGAATCAGCTTGGGTAGGGTAACACAAAAGATGAACCCTAGCTACTCAGCAGTAAGCTGTTTGTTCCTTTTAGTGTTATTTAATGGTTGAGAGCTTTTGAAACATCCTTAGGAAGGGCTTTTAGCATAAACCAAACAAATTCAGGGTAAGTGGTCAAGAAAATTTTGAAGTCTCTATTAGGCTAACAGTAAGAGTGTACATGTAAGAGTTCAGTCTTCCCTGTTCCCATTCCCAATTTGCTAGTTACCACTATGTAAAATGAGTTAGACTTACTCAGTACCTAACAACAAAGACTCTAAAAAGACTAAGTGTTCCATGTTAGTTTTAAAAGAATGGGCAGTTACCACTGCAGCCTTAGCAGCTGAAGGAAGCAGCGTTGATTGGGAACTGAAGAATGATTCTCCATTAACAGCATCATCTTCAAATAACAGTGATGGCTTCTGTGGCTTTCTTTGGCTGCAGTGACAGAGAGAAGAAAGTGGGAAATTCAGTGGCCGTGAACTGCATATTTTTAAAAGTATCACTTAGGACCATCACTTTTAGCAACTGTTCCCAGATACAGCACTTGGCTTCCTCATTGTCCCAACAATTATAACACCCTCTTTCTTGTCTGCAAAGCTTTCTACAGAAATGGAGATAAAAAAAGGTCAAAAGGATTTTATATCACAGGCATAGAAATGGAAAGGCCAGTTCAGTGGTGGCAAGGAGAAAGATCCACTACAGATAAAAGAGCCCAGCATTGCCCCTTCCTACTGAGACATCCCTTCTTCCTCCTCAGCAACAGTACCAACCAAGGAACCAATCCTTGCAATATGCCTGGATCCATCTAGTTTTGAAAGGCCTGCTGGGCTGTTCTGAATGAATGCCTCCCCACTCCGCTCCCAGGACTGTCACCTCTCTTTAGTAATAGCAAATAAATCATCCTCATCATCTTCCTCAAAGAGGCTTGTTGTCTTCACATCTTTAGCCTGACTGACAGTGCTAGCTGGTTTTGCAGCGTCTTCTTTTCGGCCATCTTCAGAAGGAAGTTTAGCTGGTTTGGAGGCGTTCCAGTGTTCCTTAAAAAGAAGGAACAAGTTCTCTTTTGTCTTGGGCAAAGCCACTTTGCAATCTTCTCTATAAGGAACACTACATCATCTTGGCAGTCTTTTCATCTCTCTACTAGTTTACTTAACTGCCTGCATTTTAGCCACTCTAACCCAACATTGCTCAGGCTTTGCAGAGAGCCTGGTCACCTTTCGGCACACAGTATTAATCCAGCAAAATGGGGTACACACACTTTGTTACAGCTGCTCTTGACAATTGAGGTCAGTGTCAACTGTAGTCACAAGAGTAGGGTCACTCAGTAGAACCTGATTTGGGCCACTTAAATAGTGAGCAAGTTTGATGTATGGGGAAAAAACCAAGAAAAATAGAAAAAACCCACCACATATACACCCATTACTAGACTGTTCAATGCTGCACATCTTTCCCAGTCACACACCTCCTCCCACAGCTACCATGTATTCAAGGCTACACACTAAACAAGATACTTCTGTCTTGTTTGTTTTGCTATTCCCAGCCAAAAAGTGGTTTTCCCCAGTCTGTCACCTTTGTTTGTTCTCTTTCTGAAAGGGACTACAGGCATGATAAAGTTTGAACTTGGTTTATTCTACATTAAGACAAAAATGCATCTAAAGATATTACTGCTGTCTGTTAAACAAGCAATTACAGGACAAGTAATAAAGTCTTTGCAACAGAATAATTTTGAGAAGTGGGAGGACTAAGAAGAGTCTGGATCCTATCTATATAAACTAATTCAGAGATTTTCCAGACAAGTTTTTAATTTACTTAGTGTCACTGGTTTTCATTTAAGATGAAGGACAATACCTAGCCCATCCCCAGAAGAGAGCTGCTCTGTGGGAAGCCTTATTATTTATGTATCATTTTCCCATCCCTAAATTTAAAAAAGCAAAAGAGCCAAACAAAGAAAACCACCAAAACTTAAGCAAATAAAAATTCTAATAAACAAAACCACATATAAAACAAACCCACCCCAAAACCAAGAAAACCTCAACACATATCTATCTTTCCTTACAGAATTCAAAGCAGTAAGAAGGAACTTATTTTTCCTTTTTAGTCTTTTTAAGTCAGATTTGTTGGCTACAGTCTCCATTTGCTATCACACTGTCTATAAATTACATTGAAAATACTGATTTTCATTTCCACATGACTTCTATTACCTATATTCTCTGAAAATTTGGATCAAGGATCAGCATCCTTAGCTGCAAACAAGTCAAAGGATTGTGGTAGGCATGGCATGTGGACATAGCAGAGTTGGTTTGTGGTTCCCATCTCAAAAGTTTTATGCTTTGCTCAGCAGAGAGCACAGTAATCACTTCCAACCAAATCTCACCCCTCAGTACCTCCTCATCACTGCTGAACAATAAGCTGGAGGCTTTCTTGAGAGGCCCTGACTGTTTTGCTCTCTCTTCTGGGGGCTTTTCCTGGTACTTCTTGGCAGGTCCCACACCAAAGAGATCCTTGAAACAAAATAAAATATAATATAATATAAAAAGTCAAACGCCAAAGCCACAATGAAAAGCTCATCAAGAAATCATCAGCACATTAAGATACTGTTGCTATCCACTTCTCATATAAGTAGCATATAGAAATGATGTTTTTTGAAGACAATTTCAAGTTTAACACCATATTCTGGTACAAGGAATTCTACATATGCAGCAGTTGATAGACCAGAAGCCTGTAAGCACATAGCCTCGTTCTGGCCCACAGATTCTCCACCACAAGACTTGACCAGCAGCCAAAAACCACCACTCAGCAATTCTGTAGCACAGCAGTCAGCACAATGGGGCACTGTTTCTAATAGATACAATGAAATGGAGAATTAATCCTATTCTGAGGACAAGCATTAAGCGAGCTGAACAACTACCACTAGGTAAAAAGATTTTAAAAGCACACACTAATTCAAATTTTTAAGGTTTCTTGCACAAACTTTTGCTCTGAGATCAGTTTTTATATAGCACCCACAATTGTTACATACTGAAGAGTGAGAAAAAAGGAATTCAACTGACACGACACAAGAGAAGCAAGAATCATCCATGTGACAGGAACCACAGGTTTAGGATAAAGCAGTGTCTTGAAGCTCCTATTTGTTCTACTCAGTGTTCTCTAGTCCTACCAATCAGAGGGATAACATCCTGCATGTTTAGGTCCAGAGGTGAAATGCACTGACTGCAAACTACTTAAAAGACTCGAAGAACTTGCAACACTTTCCACTCCCACTCTCCTCCACTGTGCTGTTCACATGCTCAGAATTGCTGCACAATGCAAGATCAAGTTAGTGCTCCATTTGCAAGCCCACTGTCATAAACTTCTGAATATTTCCTGGTCCATTTGCAACAGCCTGTGCAGGAGGGTTCCCACTCAGGCAGTATCAGGAAGTGGTACTTACCTCTTCATCATCATCAAACAAGGAAAGTGGAGTTTTTGTCATGGACTTGCTGGTGGGGAGAGATGTAGCTTTGGACTTCACAGGTTTACTTGATGAAAATAAATCCTGTGCAAACCAAAGAAATGTCACTTTGCAAAGCAAGGCTATACATTTAAGAACTCTAAAGAGAACACTCATGTTTTTCCTTATGAAAAAAGATGTTTAGAATGCCTATGAAATAGTGAATGCCTTATATGAAGTACCAGTCATTTGCAACTGTACAGGGATTTTCCTCATCTTTGCAAATTAATTGCCAGCTGAAAGCCAAAAACACAAAATGAAACATATGCAGTCTCTAATGATTCTTACTCTTCATTTGCTGCTCTGTCCCATCTTCAGGCTTTTAATTTACACCTGTGTGTACCACTAATGTTTAACTTCCTGAAGACAGGGAAAACAATTGCAGAACTTTGACTCTTGAAGCAAGAAGGAACTTTCAGAATGGCTGGGAGTAGGTGCATGGATGTCAGATTTCCCACACCTACACAATGCATAAAGAGTCCACAGATACAAGTGGACTGAAGTCAGAATGACTCGGATCCTAAGGATTTCTGCAGGAATTTCTTTAAGAAATACTTACTTCAGAATCCTCCTCATCAGAGAAAAGGCCCCTCTGTTTTCTTGGAGGCGTTTCAGATAAAGACTTGAAGTCCTCACTTGAAGATGGTTGACTCTTTAGGAGAAACAAAGACACTGCATCAGCACCCTTTTAGATTCAGTAAGGGCTGGCACATCTACGACACATTTTTGGAGTAGCCATGAGGGGGCATGGCCAGGACCCAGAAGTTATTCTATACCACCTCATGTGATTGCTGGGAACAGGGGACAGGAATCTCTTCCAGGGAGAATGGCTCTCTTCTGAGTCAGCTCAGCATGGCAGAAGCAGCAGAATAATTTGCCTCTTTCTTGTACCTTCTGCCATTAGTATTGCTGCTGTTACTGTTTGTTTTCTTATCTCAATGCTGTTTAAAGTCAATTGGTTTTATCTCAACCTCTAATCTCTACCTTTTGTGCCTCCAATTCCCCTCTCCAGTCCTCCACAGGCAGAGAGGGGTGGCAGGAGTGAGCAACATCGTGGTTTCAATGGGGGCATTAAACTGGGAAGTATCTTTCCTAAGCATGATAGACCCCTGCTAAGAGGCATGCTGATGGCAAAATCCCAGCAGATGAAGGGACAGCACACAAGCTTGTCACCCATGGGTTGTAGTCCAAAACTCATGTGCTGAGCAAGTGCTTCACATGCAGCCAAAACTATGCACAAGTGACTTGCAGGTCTTAGCGTAGGCCTCCTCTGCCACACCATCCTTCTCAGCAGAAGAATGTAGGCAGCAACTCAAGTGAGCTAAAGGAAAATGTTTCTTTTAACAAGCTGTGTTTCATAAAGGAAGAGGGCAGTTTGTACCAGCCATCATTTCCTGCATTATCACAGCACAGCTTCAGCTGCCACCAGCTATATTGCCATTAAACTTAGAATGATCCCAGACCCAAGCACTACTGTCATAAAGCTTGGAATGTAAAACAGTCCTCTCTTCCTGACTGAGCAGGAGGGGTGCTACTGAATCAGCTCTCATCCTCTTCTCCAGGAAAACCAAGTGCTGTGAGATCCCTCCCATCACTGCTCCTTCACTGACCATGGATATGCTTGCAGTGCAGCAGAAATAAAAGCTGGCCCCTGTGCTCAGGTGCTTCTCAGGACAATACGGAGAAAGTGCTACAGCAATTTGCATTTGACATCCCCAGCACTGGACACTTCTCAGTCCACAGGGGAGAAGACTCACTGCAGATAATTATGTTCCATACTTACTGGACTGAAAGTAAGTATTAAATGAGTATACACAGTATCTTTGTAGAAACAAAGAGCATTACTGCTTTCCTCAAGGCACTATTCTGAAAGTGGAGTGGGTATTAGGAAGCTCTTGTAACTCTCTACATATGTGCTTCAGGAGCACATTTAGGAGCTTTCTACAACTTAGAAGAGTTGTCAGCTGAAAAACAGTTTTCTAAACTCTCCAATTTTTGTACATGCTTAGGTAGAACTGTGACACCCACCCTCCTCTCCCATAATACACACAAGCAATGGGTTAGCAGTTAAGCTGCTATCAGTGGCTGCTGTAAGAGGAGACAGTCTCTGCAGCACAGAAGTGTGACACCAAAGGTGCATAACAGGCTGCTTTCATTTCAGCCATGAAATTTCTAAACATTTTTTATTATTAGAAGCTTCTCATTTTGCTCTCATTTCAATAAGGTTCTGCCTTAATAAGGTTCTTTCAATCACTGCCCACACAAATAAAAACCTCAAATAAACCCTGAGTTTAAAAGGCAAAAGGCACTTAAGGACCACTGAAGCACTAAATTATGGAAGACTCTACGATCCTAGACCTATTTCATACATATGTCACTTTCATAGTGCTGCATGTAGAAATAGTACTTCAACTTCACTAGTAACTTTTTCCTAAAACCACAGCCATAAAATCCATGTATATGCCATTACCATTTTTTCCATCATTGCCTCCCTATGGCTTTCTGTTTTAGTTGTACCAGCCACCACAGAAGGAATGGCAGGTTTCTCCTTGAATAAGTCAACTTCTTCATCATCATCAAACAGGTCAGCTGTAGACTTGACTATATAAAGAGACAAAACAAACAGGGAATGAGGAATACAGAACAAGAAAAGATACCAGTCTCAAAAGATACCATATCTGTTTAATAATGATCAACATCAGGAGTCTTTGAGAGAAAAATCCAGACAAGCTCTCAAAGTGAAGTATCTCATACCTGAAAGCACTGGTGACAGAATACGCAGTCAAGCAGCTGAGTCAGCTGGCACCTCTAAAGGCAGTGTTTTGTATTTACTTAGCATAGGCCTAGAGCCTGCCAATTGATTCAAGACTGTGAATAAAGGCTGTACCAAATCCCTGATTCAAGTCTACATATTTGCCCTAGTGGTAGAAGCAGCATCCTTAGAGAGAAAAGTCAGGGGATAGCATGTACAAACTAAACACACTCACACCACTCTGATGAAAAGAAATTCCAATGACAAAAATCCCTCCATAACAGAACACCAAAAACCAACCAAAACCACAACTCCTCCAAACCCAAGTGGAAGTAGCAGTGATGAAGGTTTGAATTTTATAACTTATTGGTTCCTACCAGTTTGAATTTTATAACTTATTGGTTCCTACCAGTTTGAATTTTAACCTTTCACCACAAATGTTTAGAAGTACCTGGATCTGGAGGCTTTTTAGTTGCTTCCACAAAGAAGTCATCATCATCATCGTCATCATCAAATAGAATAACTTTCCCGGGTTGTTTAGGAGTTTTTTCTGTGCTCTGTGTTGCAGATTTCTTGTCTTTTTCCCCAGTTACAGTGGAACTAAACACATCGCTTCCTCCTGCAGGTCAGATGGGGGCAGAAAAAAGACTGAAATAACATTGCCAGCGTTACTAAAAAGCTGACCTTGTGCCATAGGAGGTGGCATCAGGCATAGTTTCCATCTCAGCAACTTTTAAGGTGCTCCTGCAACAATGCCACATCAAAAGCATTAGCTAGAAAGCCAAGTCACAGACAGCCCCTCACTCTCACTGCAGCCACTTCTTCCTCAAACCTGCTTATCTTCCCTGGGAACAGCAGCCAGGCTCTGTGTTAAAGCTAGAAGACCCAGTAGGTCCCACATTGTTGCCCCTATGGACTTCCCATACGAGAACCCTACTCTACTAATATATCACACCACTGTGGCCCAATGGAAGTGGTAAGGTGCCTGGGGAGAGGCAAGGAAAGGTGACTGATGTCTTTCCAGGAGCCACACTTGCCACCTGAACCCACCAGCACACTGAGGTACGAGGCTGAGTTTGGCTGTGAGATCCCTGCACACCAGATACAGCAGTGGTTAACTGGAGCCAGCCAGAGCAACTGCTCCTTCTGCATCTGCTGTGGAAATGTCCAGCCTCACTGATAAGTGCAAACACTTCTAATCGTCTAAGCCTGTATTTTTGCTTCTCATGTATAGATGCTTGGAAATGAAACAGAGGCGGGAAGATACTTAAATGAAAGTTTGGCAGAAAGTAGAAAAATTGCTATTTGATTAAGTCAGCAGACTGCATAAATATTGATCAGCAGCAGGTGATTATTAGACAAAAGTGTATTATGCAATTACAAAGCGCCTTGGGATTGACAGGAATATAGCCACAAAATCTGGGTCATTATTAAAGATTCTTGAGTTCCTAAACAAACTGTTCCCTGGAATAGCAAAGGAGGCACACTCTTGGCTTTTCTCTGGTGACTTAGACCTGTCTCCAAGTAATTGAGAGGGAGCAACTAAAGACTAAACTCATTGCTTATGTAACCTCCAAGAAAGAACAAAGAAGAAAAAAGTCCCACGTTTCAATCTGTTGTTTTAAACTCAGCTACTGAGATTTACAATTATGTGGAAGTCCCATTGGTGACATATATCTTTGACCCTGGAGTTAAAAGACTGTATTTGTGTACTTCCTTCTCTAAAAGTCATGCTGACTGAGGGCTCAGTTAACTGAAACCAGTCTTAAAATAGGCCTTTCTTAATAAAGGCCAAAACTTAAAATTCACTTAAAATCAAGTGAAGAGCTTGCACACTGACAGAAATCTTTGTCAGGAAATTCAAAAAGACTGGCGACATGTTTCTTTTCGTTGATCAGCTTGGATTCTGATACAAAACAGATTTTAGTACAATTATTTTTTATTTTTAGCTCCAAGTTATAGATCTGATCCTTCCCCATGTATGCAGATCCTCCTAATCAAAACATAGGAACTTGATGTTTAATCTGTTCTTCTGCTAACCCAAGGGAATATGATCAAATGTGAAAGATCAAAATGCACTTCCTTCTCAGAGTACAGATGGAAGCTGCGAATGCAGGCACCGCAGATCTAAGCTGTATAATATCAGCTGAAGTGACATATTCCTAAAAGTTCATGGCACAACACTTGAAGCTGACAGTTGCTAATATCTGCCACCAGTGACACCTACCTTCAGAGCTCCTCCAGAATCTTTGATTATCCATAAAACATGCTGCAGTTTAGGCTTAGTGTGGTAGAAGCATCTGTATTTGTCATTAAGCATATGATGAAGCAATGCAGTGCTGCAGTGTTTGGATAGTTTTTTCTTTAAAACCTCGGCAGTAGGTTTTAAAGAAAAGAGCGTTTTGTGCATGAAGCAATTGGCCACGGAATAAATCATACCTGGAAACAGAAATACAGCACCTGCAGGAACTTTCTTTAAGGACTTTGTAGAGGATGCTGAAATCATAGGAAGTACAATACAAATGGATGCACTGTTTTATGTTGTCAAAACCTTCAGCACTCTACCACAGAAACAGGAATCCAAGAAGTTGTTTGAGCTGCTTTTTCTTTCTTAACAGCTCAGAACTATTTACTCATTATCCTTGTACTTCTGGGCTTTTGCAAAAAAAACCATCAGTCTATTTTTCTTCCACCTAAACTCCACAAAACAGTTCTACTACATTGAAGCTTATAAGCACATTACATGTTTACATACAGCATTATTTACAACAGTTTACATCCCCACACTCAAAATCACTTCAGTACTTTAAAAACAAAAGAACGGAATGGCTTAGTCTCCCAATACATATCTGAAAATTCATCAAATAAATACAGAATGTGTGCTCAGAGTCCTTAAGAGTCTAGATATGCATCTAGTGGGAAACTCATGTGAATTAATCTGCAAGAAGAAATCTCTGCCCCCCTCAAGGCCACAACTGGATCCTGCAAAGTACAATTCAGAAGCAGGAACCCAGCACACAAACACAGAGAGCTCTGCCAACAGCAGCGAGGATATTCTTTCAGCTCTGGAGAGTAGGTGTGTGTAACAGATCATAACAAAAAACCACATGTAAACTCAACACAGTTGTTCTCTATTAAGACTGGTGAGGAGAAGAGACTTGCTCTGCAATTGCTACACCAGGCTTTCTAGCTTGGGAACAAACATTCTAGCTGCTAGCAGTAATAAATCACAGCACAGACAAGACGACAGGTTCTTACCTTCACTTACTGGGACTGGGACTCGCTCCTCTCTCTCTTTTGATTCTTCTCCTTTCGGTGCTTCAGCAAAGAGATCACTCTGATCACAGATGAAAATGCAAAGGGAGGGAAGTGGTGAATTTGTGTTTGTAGGAAATTACAGGTGCTGATTTTTCCATATTGAATGTCCACTTCTAAGCCGAGACAGAGGAGGCAATTACCACTCCCTTCTCAAAAGGACATCTGCAAATACAGACTTAAACCTAGGTGCTCAAGCGTTAACTTTAGTGCATACATTCAGAAAAGCAGCTCTTTTCTAAAATTTAATTTACTGATCACTAGTCTGTTTGCTGAAGAGAAGGAATGACCTTTTCTTTGCATACCTTCAAGGACTTACACTAATTCATCTACAGCTGGTTAGGTCCTGATTATACCCTTCTAAGCTTTCCTTCTGAAGCTTATACAGTAAGGTTTGAGGGGAAAATTCAGGTCAGGACAAGCATAAAAGTACTCCTGAACTTCATGTGGATAAAAGGAATGATTTATACTGCTACTAAGGAGATGTTAAGGTACCGTAATAGTGCAGAGAAATACATTACAGCTCAAAAGCATTGCAGGACACTCCACAGAAGTTCTTGTGTTCAGGTTGCAGTGCCCTGTACCAATCTCCCCCAACAATCATAGCCTGGATTTCCAGGAAGCCTCCAGATCTTCTGAGTACTGACTACTCAATTTCTTGAAAGCCTCCCTCTTATGGGAATTGAGTATTAGAGGTTGACTACCTGGAGACTCAAAATGCATGGGTTTTGTATAAAGCTTGGTAGAAAGAAGGCAAAACACTTCAGAAAGAGTAGGGAAGTGCATGAGTGTGGCAGAGGTGTCAGTGATCAATTGCACAATTGTCAGCTGTTTTTTGCCTGTTGCCTCTATCTGCCCACTGGTACAGTGCAGCCTGCTCCAATGCACAAGATAAGTGAAGGTAAGTCACCCTTCCAAGATGTTTAACTTCAGATAACAAAACCAAGAGCAGGTGTATGCAGGCATGCAGACAGATCACAGACACATCTGCTTGGCTGTCCTATGTCTGCACAGATAAGGAAAGTAGTCTTATTACCAAGTCACCAAGAGATAACCAGTGGCTTCATGCAAATTTGCACTGACACAAAGCTGAACTGCACTATCAGATTATTTTTCTTAATGTTCTTTCTAAGCTATTGTCTGGCACTTAAAAAAAAAAAAAAGAACATTTTTTTAATAAAGGCTGTGTTTGAATGGAAAGCATTGCACAGAACTATCTTATTCCCTACACACAATGCCCCAGTACTTGTCAGTTATATTCAAGTAGATTGGGTATGGTAAGCTTGAGAAACATGAGGCCTCGTTCCAAATTTCAGTCTAATACCTCCTTGGCTCCAAGGAACACCTGAGTTTTGTTCTAGTTGCAATAATGAACACAACATCCCACAAAGGCAACAATTTGACTACTATTTGGACTAATATTGACTGTCACCAGTATCAGCTGCATCAGAGGCAACCACTTGCCTTACGAAGCTGTACTATTGTTTCTTAAATTTTAACCAGCCCTGACATCAGGTTTCTACACCCTTTCACATGCAAAGAGGTAAAATAAGGGCAGAAATGCACTTCATGCCATTTCTTCCTCAAGTCAGCTATAAGTAGCACAAGAGTAAACTTATAGTGAACTTTTCTTGCCAGAAAGGCATAGGCATCTCAAGAATTGTACAATAACTAGATGAAACAACACAGCATAATTGCAATAGGAAACCTTTAACAGCACAGAAGAGAGAAACTCAGCAGCAGCACTGTCTACACATGGCATGTGAAAGATAAAGAGAGAATGCATCATTCAGGGTTCTTCTTTCCTTTACACTTCTCCCACATTCAGGAAGAGAATGACAAAATTCAGTATTCACGCAGGCATTTTAATAGAAACCTACTGATTTAAAATAAGCAAACTGGACGGCATTTGCTTTACTACCAGAGCTAAAAGCAAAGGGCCAATTAAACTCTCCTGCAATTAGAACATGTCTTATATAAAGATTGAACCACACTTGCATCTCTCAGCAGCAGTACTGCAGAAGAGAGGACATTGCCAAGGGGAACATAAGCATGTCACTTGTGTAGTTCTGTTTCCCCACTGGAAACCTACACTATTCCACTACACTTGAGTATTACCAAGTAACAAAATTCTGTTTGCCCTCTCTGCGTTCCAGAGGTGGCAATTTCCAGGGATGTTTTATTTTGTTTTTAAAAGGGGGAAACACTCAATTTCTGCAGTCTGCAGCATTCTCACCTCTTCATCATCAAAAAGGCCTGTTCCACCACTGAAGAGGCCACTCCTTGAACCAAAGGGTGTGAAGTCCTCATCAGTCAGCTTAGGAGGCTTGAAGATGTCATCATCTTCATCTAGAAAGTACAAGAGCCAAGAGCTTTGGTAAGACTGATCAAGTTTCAGGAAAGAGAATTAGAGACAACTAAAATAAAAATTGCTTTGGTTCCTTCTGCTCTCTCTTATAAACACGATACATACAGAGAAGCTGCTGAAGACAGATTGGGTTGTGCAGTTATGCTCCAGAAGGCCACATTAAAGAAGAACTCTCACTAAGCCTGTTCCCAGCCTTGTTTACATGCACATCACAACCTAGATTTGTTTACACACTCGCCTTGAAGGAAGCTCACCAATATCCCACCCAGCTTCTGCAGCAGATTCTTAATGATTTCTTAAGTGATATCTTACAATCCAGCCCAAAATTCAAAAATAAGGAAGGACGATATCCTACCATCAGATGGAACTCTAACTTCCTTCTTCTCTTTTGGGGTTTTCCGTGTTTTGGTCTCTGATGACAGGGCTTTAAGAAGAAAGTTTCAATGAAAGACTAGTCCCCCTTTATATACAGTCTGAGATCAATCTTTGGCAAAAATAACCTAAAGAAATAGCAAACCAAGGTGACCTCTGTGCTTTCATATGAATCAGCCTGATGAAACAATTACATGAAATTGAGTTTCTAAATCTAGTACCTAAAATTGTAATAGAATCAGTCTGTCAGGCACTAGGGGTTCAACACAGGTGTCCACATGCAGACTAGTGTCACCTCAGATGTCAGAAAGCAACACAGCATTCCAGACAGTACAGGCTCCACACCTTTGCAGAACCTCTGAGCATCTCAAACGGCTCCAGATTTATTATTGTCTTCATCCAGCTACCAAAAGCAAAGCCAGAATTTTATCTCCTCTGGCCTTACCATTACAAGGTTATTTCAATGAATGGAAGATTTCCCTGTAACTGAACAGGGCAAGTTGGTAGGTTTTATACTCTTGATATCAACAGACCTAGTTTGATTGTTTGAACTGTGCAAGAACTCACACACACAGTTCTTGTCTTTTCATCTTCTAAATATTACAGGTCAACAGCAGGCTCATAAGCACTTGCCAACTCAACTTCAGCCAGCTCTTTTCAACTGCTGCTTTGCTGCAGGACTAAATACTTGAGAGATCTCTCCCTTTGAAAGCAACACAAAAGTAAATGCATTATTTAGTCTAAAATATAATGAGTAACAGTAGCAAGGAAAAGCTCCTCAGTGTATTTCAGCCACAAAGAAAACAATAAACCCACACAGCACGAAAACACCGATCTACTGCTTGAGGTACTTTCCACTGCAGAGCTCACAGAAAGATCACAGTGACCAGTGGCTTCCACATAGTTGCTTGAAAAAGGGGAAAGCACATGTGGTCAAACATGTGGAGGGAGAATCAGATTGGAGAGAAAACCTTTCCAATAATGGATGTTTTGAGAGTGACATGTCTCACCTGAAAGCAATGGGTATAACTCTCAGTGAATTCCAATTCAGTCCTCTGACTTATGGCCAGAGTTTCTCAGAGCACTAAATAGTGTCTGCAATTCCTCTTGTCAGGCTTTTACCTAGTACATGTTCAAATAACAGATCTGTGTAACTTCATGTATTGTTACCCACAATCTCCTGTCCCACACTTTCACGAGTCCCCCATTACTGCACAAGCACTTTTCAAAACTGAGGAGGTAACTCACATGAACGCTCTTCATCCTGCCTGACTGGCACTTCTCCTTTGATTCGGGCTGCCAGCTCATCTGCAAATGATGTTGGCCTCTTCTTTTTCTGAGCAGCAGGGACAAAAACCAGCATATTTCTTATATAAGATCCAGTTATCAACTTGATGCAATTGCAATTATAAATACTGTACTCTATAGCCTCACTTGTACAATATCTTGTCTAGACTGCCTGAAGCCCTCAGAAGAAGCAATACAGCTTAAGAAAGTAAAGATTAAATGTGCATAAAGAATTAAAAAAACCGCTCTATTTATAGTTCCTGATGCATATAATTTTGAGTGTCACCTTGCTTTGTAAGCAAGATAAACAAAAGGCCTTTTCCTCATAAAAATGCAATAATCCATTTCTTAATGTTCCTGAAAGACAGCTCTGATACTTGCTTAAGGTGGAAGAATCCCCAGATTTAAAGAGGTAACTTAACAATCATGTTAAAGGACCATTCAGGATTTTTAGAGCCACTTCCTACAGGATTCCATTTCATGTACTTGAGAGCTACCATTTTAAACCCTCTAAGGCCAGATTTTTCATACAGGAAGTCAAATCTCCCACTCCAGGAAGGCAGCAATTACTCACAGGCTTTGTGCTTTCATCTAAGTCTCCATCCTCATCCTCCTCTTTTTCAGAGTCAAAGAGATCACAGCCATCATCATCATCTTCATCACTCATCTGGGCTACCCTCTAAAAAACAATTAATATCCTGTTTGCATACAAAACAAGCACAGAACTACATCTGCTTAGGTAAAATATTCAAATCAAATGTACGGAAAGAATGGGAATTTACAGTCAAATTGCGGTACTTCACAGCTTTTGAAAGGTAAGGAAGGAGTGCCTCTAGCTCCCAGGAAGTTGCTGAATTCTCTAGCACACCCCACCCCTGTGCTGTGTTACTGAATGCTGCAACTAAGGACACAAAGCTCCCTTCACAAGGAATTTACCACTACCATACACAAAATAAAGACCTGGTATTTACTCTTAACACAGAAACACTGTGATCAACTAGTAAAAAATTCTATCATCTTGCACTATCCTTAGGGTGGACAGCAGAATGACACACCGTACATGCTCACACCTTGGTCTCAGTCATGTCAATAAGATGGTGAAAAAGATGAAGTGAACTGGATGAGAGCTGGGGGCTGGCACAGGCAAGGGCCCAAAAGCGACCTAAATACCAACAACCCAAAAATACTTGCTCATCTTAAAATACATGAGGCATACAAAATTACCCTATGAAGGTCAGCTTAAAGCAACACCTGAGTGCTTAAGCAACATTCTTTATCAATGAGTAGATTAAGTAAGGGTTGCTTTTTGCAACTTTGTTCTTTTGACATTAAAAAATTTCATATTGAGGATTGCCACATAAAAGTCTTTCGCAGTGGCACATCTAAACATGGGTAAGATTCCTTCTACAACCAATTACTAAAATCAGGCTTGAATTTTCTATCTCAACATTTCTTTTCCCTTCTCATTTATTACCCAAATGGATATACTGTTAAAATATCTATTACTGTTCACATCTTTGATTTCATGTCATACTCAAACTGTACTGTTCCTTGCCTCCTGCACAGCAAGTTTAGAATTTTAATTATAGACCAAGTAAGCCTAGTTTTCCTCTCTCACTCTCGTGTCTTCCAAGTAACTCCTGAGGAAAACACCTATCAGGCAATGCCATCCCAATTAGGCTCTGCATCTAATGACAGCTTGCATGTCTTTAAACCCAACCCAGGTTCATTTTCAGAACAAGGTGACAGCTGGCCAGGACCTTCCCATAAAGTTCCAAAAATCAGGCCTCACAAAGCTGCTAATAGTTAACGGTCTAGAGCTCTCATCTCCTCTTTCTTGCATCCTCCCTGTGTCACAAGTGTAAAGTCTTTCAGGAAAGAGTGTTTAACCATACCGTCTTTTGGTCATCTTCACTAGGGTTTCCAAATTCATCATCTGATTCCTGTAACACAAGAGACCAGTGGTTAAGGGAAAGGGCCCGGAAACTCTGAACTTGCTGAAGTTTGGACATTCAGATCTCCTCACAGTGATCTGACCAAGAAATCGTTCCCCCACTGCTAACCATCTTTAGGATGGAGTTCACTAGACAGTCATTAATTCAGCAAAGACCCAGGCTCCATTGTGACTGTACCCAAGTAATTCAAAAGGGATTTCATTTAAAGTGAGTAAAGACACCAAAAGCAAACACCTCAGGAGAAAGGGATTGCTTCCACAGCACAGTTACAAAGTAGAGACACTCCAGCAAAAGCAGGCAAAACATATCAGAAACTGATATGTTTCGGATTTATGAGGCAAAGCCTGGAGGTGCATTACTTAAACTTTTAAACCATCTCCATCCCATGCTTTCTAACTGTAATTTAGAAAATATTTGTTCTCCATAAATGCAATTCTTGGTAAGAATCTGATTTGCTTCACAAAATTAAATTAGAGTGGCATAAAAAACTTCAGTTTGAAGTATTCTACTTTAGTAGCAGCTAGAGTCAACATCACATAAATGTCCCTCTGGAAAGCTGCACTGCCTAAGAATAATAATAGAAAGTATATTTATCACAACCAACACAGTGAAAAAACAAGCATGTAGTATCTTGAGAGCCAACACCAAAAAGCAAGGTAGTTAATGGCCTCACACACAAGGAATGCTTGTGCAAAGCAGCTGGTACTTGCCACTTACCTCCTCATCCTTCTCTTCACTGTCAATGACACTTCCACGATCGCTATCTACTGATCCTTCTAATTTAAATGGAAACAAAACAGTTAAGAACAGACAGACACTGTATGTAGTCGCAACTTAAAGACTGTGAAGAAAACTGAAATTCAGGTGTGTAGAGAGTGGTTTGAAAGAGCTTTGAAAGCTGATGAAATTTCAACACTTTGCATTTCTAAAACACAAAGCACAAGCAACTGAGAAGTTACTGCTTTTTATACTGGAAAAGTGGTTGTTACACCATGATGAACATTTTCTCCCCTAGCTAATTTAGCTTGCATCTAAACATGCAAGAACATTAAACAGCATAACCAAAGCAGTGATTTAAAACAGACAAAACTCTTGGATTAGGAACTAATTACTTGCATAGAAATAAAAGGTCATGCCAGCACGCACCTTCACTAGAGAGATCTCCAAGGCCAACATCATCCTGTTCCATAAACTGCTGAGAACCAATCAAGTAAGGTAAAGGTCTGTCAATATAGAGATCCTGGAAAGAGACAACATCAGGTGTTTCCGACATCTCTGACAAAATCAGAAGTGTTACCCCTTGTTTTAACTCAAGGAAGACACAAGCTTGTTTAGAGTCTCCCCAAACACATGCTTCATGTCAACATACAACTGGGTGGGCCAGCTGAGGTTTACTCCTCTCAACACTGTCAAAGAAAGTGGCTACTTCTACTTGTGTAGTCCCAACTTGTTTTCTACATGCCATCTAACAGAATATCCTTGCAAAGACTTACAGGCATGACCCCAAAACTGGACCTTGGATTTTTAATTACTGGGACAGTAAAAACCACCCATAAAGATATAGCTTGTACCTAAAAAGCATAGAATTTCTATGTCCCACTTCCACATAGAACTGAGGCTTCCCCTTCCAAGTTCACTCCATTAAACTAACTTCCTTCAGGGTGCCATACCTTAATGCTAACCTAACTGCAAGATGAGCAGGCCACACAACTGCTCGTCAAATTGCTCAGGAAAGAGCAATTCTTCAGATGCAGTCATCAAGTCCTCTTTTTACATAACAGGTTTACGTAACATCAGTTTTACACTAAGGCAGTGACACAACTGACAGAAGCAAAGAGCAAGTCCAAGAAAGCAAAACAAACCCAGCAAGAACAGATCTCTACCTTTGGCTCAAGTATCAGTTCCACTCTTTCATTAGTTTCATCCTCTTCGGAGTCAGAGTTGCCTGCTTTGATGTCTAGCTGTTCAAATGCACTGTCCAGAACCTGCAACCCATAATTCACTGCTTCTTGAATTTTAGGGATTAGATCAGCTTCTTTCTGTTCCCGCGTCTTTTCCTTTAGTAACAGAAAAAACACATGCTCATTGCATTTTACTAAAGACTCAATCAGACTCCAACACACACACAAAATGTTAATTTCAAATGAGCACAATGAAAGCTTTTTCACTATATATGTTAGAAGGACAATCCGAATTTTTTTTTGCTTTACTTAATTAATTTTCATCATTCCAGAAACAGAGATGTTCCAAACATTCATATCAGCACAGTATTGTTTTATTTGTGCTCCTAAACTATTTATGGTACAATACACCTAGGCTGTAACATGTACATATATCTCTGAGTACTTGTTCCTAGGAATTATTCCAGTTAGATTCTGCTTCCTGAATGTACTTTGTGTGAATCCAGTAAGGTGGCCCAAGGCTTTAGTCCTCTTGCTGAAAGAAACGTGCATAACTACTTGAAAAATCAATGCCTAAGTCATGTCTGCTGGATACAGTACTGAGCTTGGGGAGGCCCTAACAGATGCTCACACACTGTAGCCTCCAATATCTCTGACAACTTTATGTCTGAATGACATACACCATCCAACAGAGAGACTTCAAGGAGAAAGAAAGGAGTTTGGTTTGTAAGCTGTAATTGTATGCAAAGCAAGCTTGAAAATAAGAAGGTAGACAACAGTTACAAACATCCTGACAGCACTCTTGGCAGCTGAATTTAACTACCTGCTCTGTTTTGTCTCCAGCATCAGCTTTGGGAATAGGCTCTTCCACTTCTTCATCATACACTCTCTAAAAATTCAAGCAGAATTAATTAATGTAAGAACAATGTACTACTACCGAGGCTAAACCATGAGTACCACCACAAAATACACTGTTAACATATAATTAATTATGCATTGATACATTACATATTTTAAAAAGGAAGCTATGGATGTTGACAAGCACCTTCATGCATTGAAGTCATCACACTGAAGGTACCACAGGCAACCTCTCAATGCAACTGAGGTAATTCAAGTCTGCTAACAGACTGACCTGAACATGTTAAAAAATACACTGTTTTAACCCTCCCAACAAAAAGCTATTCTAGATACCTTCAGAGTAGAACCTATAGTTTCCTTAAGTTTTATGTCATTTAGGAACTTTCCTTCCATATCCACAGCAAGGGCTCACAACATCGCTCAACCTTAAGTTTGTTCTGATAATCCCTCACATCCAGCTCTTTTAGCACTCTTTTGTAGGACCAGCTACAAGGAGACAAAGGGGAATAAAAGATCTCCCTGGAACCTGCAAACCTAAATCCTAATCTCAAACACAGGTGCAGTTATCCCCTGGGAAGAGACAGATCTCTCACTAGCTAAACTGAGAATCAGAATTGAAGACCTATTTCTGTGCACTTAAATTTGGGAACAAACAGCTGTAAGCGCATGAGATTTAAAACAGAGATTTGGTACAAACTGTTCTCAGCAGAATCATTATGCTGAACAGCTAAGCAAGGTCAGAAAAGACACTGCAGCTTTGAAAAAAAAACACTACCACCAAAAAAACCTCACAGTATAAATCCAGTTTTCCATCTTTTCTTCTGCCACCATCTTTCCAATAATAATACCATGATGAGACACATATGGCCTGAAATAATGCTGATCAAAAAAGATTTTACAGAACACAATTAAAAGTCATTTCATCCCTAAATCAGCATCAGACGTGCCAAAAAGCTAAATCACTTTTCCATGCTACATTAAGAGACAATGACAATGTTTGAAGTAGAAGTTTGATGTTGTACTGGAACATACTCACATTCTCTATGAACTGTGTGTTGGACAACATAAGAAAGTCATTGAAGACATTATGAAGGCGACAGTCTGTAGCTTTTGTTTCATTAATCAATCCATCCACTTGCTTTTTGATTTCGTGTGTCCTGGAAATGGTTTGCTGTGAGAACTCTTGTAGAAAATGCAGAAGCTGTTGACAACAACAAAGGAAAGCAATAGTCAGCACCCAACTCTTTTTCCTTTCGGCACCGTTTGTTCGACAGGCGGACTGAGGACCAAAACACGCGCACTTTACACTGAAACACGCCCACGCTCATACACACACAGGACCAAGTCTCAGCCATTTCATTCTAGATCTCCATTCGGGCCAACTCCTCATTTCAGTTTTCCTGCCAGGACCCGAGGGCGAAAGCAACGAGAGAGCCGCCGGGCCCCGGCGGGAGCGTCCTTCCCGCGGCAGGCCCGCCCCGAGCCCCCCCCCTAAATGGCCGAAAACTGGGCCCGGGGTGTGTATGAGCGTGGGCGTGTTTCA